>JAZKJV010006151.1:0-1200000 GCA_037367405.1 Ottelia alismoides | reverse complement strand
GTGCTGTTGCTGTAGCCTCGAGCCACGTGTCAACCTAAGGTACTTCAGGCAGGGCTCAATTCCACCAAGCCTTCGTGCTTCGGCAGATGCTTAATGGATTCACCACAACCGTCGGATGATCGTCGGAGGGGCACCATCCAATGACACATGTATTGTCTGGGCCTCATCCTCCGCCACAGGATGGTGGTGCATTTGGAGCTCTGGTGAGGCTATCAGAGCTTCAACGCCTTTGACCGAGCTCGTAGAAGGTCAGGGGAGATCCGTGAGTACCTGACAATGAAGGTGGATAGGTGGAGAAGCCATGAGAGTTGTTGGAGAAGACTGTAAATGAAGCCACACCAGAGGTGGAGCTCTATAACGGAGCTTCGCCTGAAGTCCGATGAATGACGAGTGTACCTGCAATTAGGTTTAGCGGATAGATATAGCCGAAGCATAGGAATGAAATGGCAGGCTGCGGAGTGAAGAAGGTGGTGCCCGTAGTGTGTCCTCCTCCACCTCTGACGGAGGAGTAGGCCTGGGCTCGACGAGGTCGTAGAGGAGGAAGGATGGCGATCAGCGGGTAGTGCGAGGATGTGGGTGGCGTGATGAATGTGGATGGACGGTCAACGATAGGAGAGGGTGGATGTGTGCATGGAGAAAATTGAGAGAAAATTAAGGGGAAAATAAAAAGGTGGAGATGTACCTGATCAGAGGAGAAATGACGGTGGAGGGAGGCCTGGACTGAGCTCAAGAGGACCTCAGGGTCTTCGCACGACGTGCTTGGCCGAAGCACGGTGCTCACAACGAGCCTTGGGCACCGTAACATGGCCAAGTT
Source organism: Ottelia alismoides (assembly GCA_037367405.1). NCBI lineage: Eukaryota > Viridiplantae > Streptophyta > Magnoliopsida > Alismatales > Hydrocharitaceae > Ottelia > Ottelia alismoides. The sequence goes on along the minus strand of JAZKJV010006151.1, from coordinate 1,199,186 downwards.
GACCATGGGTTAATAGATGGGCAGAGCTACCATTGTGGCCCCTCAATCCAACCTTTGTCTATCACAGGGAGGCAGAGAGGGTCTAAGCTTAGGCCCGTGAATGGTGGACGAGGGTAGAGAACGCCAGAGGAGGGGTATTTGAAGGTGGACCTCTGATGTTACATCTGATGGTGGGGGTGTCAATAACGGTTGATTTGATGGATCTAGAGTGAGGTTTGTGGCTTTGATGATCGCACAAGAAAGGTGGAAATAAGGATTATATAGGGGTGGTGTTAGATCATGACAAGGTGGTGCGGGGAGGGAGCTAAAATATGAAGGGGGTGAGGTGACCGGCGTAAAAACGTGCAGGGAGTAGGATGCTGAAGGAGGAAGAAGGGGTCCCAGCCATTAGATCAAGCGATCCAACGGCCAAGAAGTGGGCACGGGCGAGCGGTCTAGATCAGATCATCAGATCAGATAAAACCGTGGAGAAAGGGTTCTAGGCAATGGCCCAGATGAGGGTAAGGGTTTTAATCCAAGGGAGGAGGAGGAGTGAGCGGGGTGTGGATAGTGGAGATCACATATGATGGCATGATCGAAGGGTTGATGGAGCGGCGTGGATAGATGATTGAGATGGAGTTGTGGGTTTGATCGTATGGCTGTGAAGGAGTGGGTGATGTGGAGGGAGTAAAGCCATTGGATGAGGGATCATCTGATGGCTAAGATGAGGGCGGAAAGGTGCTTCTGAGATTGCATCTGAGGCGAGATCCAAGGGTAGACGAAGGAGGGCACGTGGTGGCCAAAGAGATGGGCCTTTTGGCGGCTCTAGGGAGCGCTACGTGGCTCAACCAGAATATTCAGAAAATAGGAAATAAAGAGAAATTCAAAAACAAATAAAAGGAAGTAAAATTAGCAAAAAGTCAAAGCATGAAAGTTGTAGATCTTGATAAGATCTACAAGTTTTATGTTGGACAAAAAAGTCAAAAGAGATCAAATGTACAAGAAAATATTTTTGGAAGTATTTTTAAAGCATTAAAAATACTTGTTTTAATTATTTTATTACTATTTGTCTTTTTTATTTCTTTTCAAATCAAAACAAATATATACAATATTTAATTTAATTATTATAGACTTTTTAATTAGAAATAAAGTAAGAAAATAAAAGGTGTTAATTTTATACAGAATTTAGTGTTATTTAGAGGAAAATTAATAAATATTAATAATGCACATTTAATAAAGATTTAGATTAAGGTGTTTGATCAAGGAGGATAATAATTCATAGATAATATATTAATCAGCCATTCATCAATCTCCGATATGTATTTATGAAGGAAATCAAGAAGTAATGTGTGACAGGCTTTATTTATCCCATCTCCGACTCAAAATGGGTGAGCCTCCAGCATGTTATTTCAAAGAAATCAGAGCTCACTGTGGTTAAGAATGACCGAGGAGAGGAGATCTCTACCCGAGTACCAACGTCTTGACATGTGTGTGTTGACTACCGCTGTCTGAATTCAACTACAAAGAAGTACCACTTATCGCTTCCATTCATTGATCAAGTGCTCGAGAGATTAGTTGGGAAAGAATTCTTCTGCTTTTAGATAGGTACTCCAGGTACAACCAGGTGGCGATCGCCCCTGAGGACTAAGAGAAAACAACATTCATCTGTCCATTTGGCACGTATGCCTTTTGCAGAATGCCCTTTGTGTTATGCAATGCCTCTACCACATTCCAAAGGTGTATGCTCGCTTTCTTCGTCAATATGGTCGGGAGTTTCTCAAAGTTTTCAGATGATTTCTCAGTCTACGATGACAGTTTCGATTCTTGTCTCATTCATCTGGATAGAATATTGCAGAAGTTATGTGAAGTCAATCTAGTGCTATCATGGAAAAAGAGCCACTTCATGGTCACGGAAGGAATTTTGCTAGGCCATGTTGTTTCTAAGCTAGGCATGGAAGTCGACCCGACAAAGGTGGATGTCATCGCAAAATTAGAGCCACCTTGAAATGTGAAGAATGTGCAGTCATTTCTTAGGCATGTTGGATTATATCATAGATTCATCAAGGACTTCTGCAAGCTTGCCTGATCTCTAACTGAGATTGTATGCAAGAAGACCAAGTTCATTATCGATCAAAAGGTTCTCGAATCATTTTATCAACTGAAAAAGCTAGTCACTTAAGCTCCGGTCCTATAGCCACATGATTGGTCTCTTCTATTCGAGAACATGATGGATGCATCAGATTTTGCAGTTGCGGTTGTCTTAGGAAAAAGAAGAGATAAACGGCCCTACGCCATTCACTATGGCAGCAAGACACCTGATGAAGCACAAAGAAACTATACAATTACGTAGAAAGAATTGTTGGCAGTTGTTTTTTCTTTAGAGAAGTTCATATCATATCCTTTGGGATCAAAAGTCATCGTTTTCATTGACCACTCTACTCAGGTACCTACAGCAGAAGAATGATGCCAAATCACATATGCTCAGAAGGATCCTTCTCCTCCATGAATTTGACTTAGAAATCGGAGATAAAGCTAGGGTTCAAAATGTGGTAACAGATAATATGTTCAAAATAGAATGCCAAGATACTCAACTGAGTAGTGCACCGATCACAGAAACTTTACCTGATGAGTCCATCCTTAGCATTGGGTCTCTCCCTTGGTATGTCAATATTGTGAGCTACCTCGTCTCTAGAGTAGTCCTACAAGATTGGACGAGAATTAAGAAGGTCAAATTCATGTCTGATATCCACTTCTACCAATGAGAAGGCCCATACTTGTTCAGGGAAGGAGTATATTGCATTTGGCATCGGTATATTTCTTAGGAGGAGTACATGTGTCCTCGAGCACTGCCATAAGCTCGAATCTGGTGGACACCGTTCTAGACGCTGAACTACAACAAGAATACTGCAATGTGGCCTCTTGAGGCTAACACACTTTAAGGATGCCAATGAATATGTCAAAGCATGTGCTGATTGTCAGAAGATGGGAAAAACCCTCTGTGTTAAAGACTCGGTGCCCCTCAAATTCATCCAAATTCTGATGTGTTCTATGCATGAGGCATTGATTTCCTAACGGTCAGGGCTATGAGTACATCTTGCTTACCGTGGACTATGTGAGTTGATGGGTTGAAGTTATTGATAACCGAAATCCAGTCTGTGGTTTATTTAAGAAAGCTATCGGTGTAGAAGAATCGCAAAAATTGGATTTCGATTAATCAAACAAGAATCGGATAAAATAAGAGAGAGATAGAGAGATAAAAAGATGAAGGGAAGAGTTGTCTCTCCTATTTTATTGGTAAACTAATTCTTTGTCCAGGTAAGTTTCCCTGGGTCAAACTCAAGGAGGCAGAATACCTATATTATAGGTTTCAAGAAGAAAAGAAGAATTTCGTGATTTTTTATTTCTTCTTAAAAAGGCAAGAAAGAAATCAAATCGGATGCAAGTTTAGAAAAACAAAACAAGAAAAATTACGCAATGAAAATATGAGAAAAATATCAAGAAAAATCGATGAAAAACAAAGTCAAAATGAGGTCCAAAATTACCCTACAATTTAGAGGTAGAAGTGCAAGAAAAATAAAAGAAGTTGTTACAATAAGGTCCCTATCCAGGGACTAAACTGCAAAGAAAACAAATTGTTTTGCATTTAGTTCCCTACACGGGGACTAAACGCAAATTCTGGAAGTTGCTGGAGCGTGGCTGGATTTTGGAAATAGCCTGGGTTTATGATGCAAAATGTCCACTGTTTTGTAATCCAATGGCTGAGATTAGAAGGTGTTGCGCGGATCTTGATCGTTCATTGAGGACACGTGCTAGCAGATTGTAGCCCGTGTTCTTCGACTTGTTCTTCCTCAGTCCGGCGCGGGCGACGATGATCTTGTTGATTCTAGCAATCAATAAGCACCGGAGGATGTCGGTGCTTCTCCGGCAGGGCCAAAAGGGGGGACGCCTACCCCCTTCGAGCTCCCCTACAGCGAGATTGGTTCGAAGATGAGAGGCAGCATGACTGATGACTGTCGACTAGGGTTAGGCTTCAGAAAAAAACCCATGTAGTAGGATTTTGAATCCAGTTGCTACTTAGTGTCGATCGAAGATGCAGCATGCTCCAGAAGATGTACAAGAACCTGCATATGAAAATTTGATGCTCGATTTGAAGTTTGAATCGACCAAGAGGATAAAAATTGCAGTTGAAATAAAGCTTCCAGAAAATGTTATAACAGTGAAAATGGATGAGGGATGGAGGGCAATTTTGATTGAATTGGAACGAATCTTGAGGAATGCGATCGAAATGGTGATTAGACAGGTGATTAAGCTATCTAAAAATGTAATTAGCTAAGCTAATCATGGCACGCAGATCAAGAAATCAAAATGCAAAAGATGGAGGAAATACCAGGGAGTGCAGAGTGTATAACTCCATTGTCTTCGCTCGACGGGGCGGCTTTCTCGGAGCTCCACGCGGCGGTGGCGGCGATGCAAGGTCAAGGTTGGCCTTGGAATTTCTCCTCTGATCAACCTTCTTCCACTCGGGTACCTAAGATGGAGCTGTCACCTCCAGATCAGGGCAGAGCAAGGCTAGGAAGTTGGGTTGACGGGCAGGTTGGTTTCTGGAACTTGGAAGTTGGAGAGTTTGAACATTTACAAGTTGGATATCTTGGCATATATACAAGATGATATTTTAACTTATTTTTATATTTTTCTATACAGAAATAATTAGGAAAAGATTTTGGTGAAAAATGTGTTTCATTTAATTAATTAATTAAAAATCATTAAAATTTTGGTAATTATTGGATAAATAATGAAGAGTGTATAGAGTGTGAAATGAATTATTTTTTAATTATTTTTTTATTATTTCCTTTCCTTATCTCCCCCTGCTTATTTATTTGTCGACCAATCCATGCTGACTCGGTCTTAGAGGTTAGGTTATAAATATATCTTCAGCTATATTTATTTTATAAGTCATAATGTACATATATACATATCTACAATTTTCCTTCTTTTTGTTTTCTTTTATTTTTATTCTTTTATTTATTTACATGTTTTGAATGCATAAAAGTGTATTTTTATTTATGAATATGGTTTGTTAAAAGATGAAAATTATTAAATATTTACATGTATTTGTTAAGGGTTTTAAGACAAAATGCAAACAGAATACTAATGAATCATGGATTCATCAGTTATCCCTGCTTGAGCCGCTGACAATAGAACAATCTTTAAATTTCTGAAAGAAAACATCATATCATGGTTCAGGATACCGAAGATACTAATATCAAATAGGGGTAGCCACTTCATCAATAGAGAGGTTAAGAAACTAATGAAGGAGAACGACATCGACCACCGAGTCACATCTCCTTATCATCCTCAATCAAATGGCGTGGATGAATTATCAAATAAAGAAATTAAGATGATCCTGCATAAACATGTGAGGCCGAACCAAAAGAACTGGTCACAACTCCTGAACTCAGTTATTTGGACATATAGAATTGCTTACAAGTCTCCCTTGGGCATGTCTCCCTACTATCTTATCTAATGAAAGTCTTGCCATCTGTCAATTAAACTCTTTCATAAATGTCTTTGGGCAGACAATATATGCAACTTTGACTCACAGAAAGGTGGTCAGCAAAGAAAATTGGATCTGAATAAGCTCTTGGAATTCCGAGACTACATCTATAACAATAGCTTAATTTACAAGGAGATGGTCAAATGCTAGCACGACAAGCACATCAGAAGAAAGACTTTGAACTTATACAAAAAGTGTAGTTGTTCGACGTGAAGTTGAAGATTTTTTTTAGACTAATTGAAGGTAAATGGACAGGTCCCAACAGAGTCAGAATTGTTTTTGACAACAGAAGTGTTTTGATATCAGAATTGTCACCTGACACATAGCCATTCATTATCAATGGCCAGTTGCTGAAGTCGTATTTAGAGCATGACAAATTCCTGGTCATTGTCGATTTCTGTTCAAGTTGTTTCTGAAGAAGGTTTCCAAGCTGCATCAACAACCGGGTCGGACATAGCAGCGGAAAGTATCTTTGAGTGATTTCATTCTTTCCTTCTTTTCATTTCAATTTTCAAATTCTTTCAGTCTTCTGTGTTGCACTCATCCCATTCATCTGTGTTATACTTTGGATATGCTTCATCCTAAGTATAGGGGGATGAGTGTATTGGAGTTGCTTATTATTCATTCTCTCGCTTGTCCCTCAATTTTTGACATCATGTCTATACTCAAGGATATTTTACCCTAAGTATAGGGGGGACAAGCCGAGCACATTTGAGTTCCTAAATTCTGATTCTCGATCATCCCCGTTTTGTATACAGTATGCTATACTTAGCATTATTTGATCAGTATAGGGGGATGATCGACTTCAAACTCTTTAGTATTTATAGTATAAACTTTCCCATACTTAGCACGAGTTATGCATTCCTTTTTCTCATTAATCACTATGAAGGCATAGCTACAGCTGAGTATGGGGGGTCGTATATACATTGTATATACTTTAGCCATAACTCGTACTTTCGTATTTTTGAATAATATGGATAATATATTGTATGGGTAAGGGCATACAATTAATCAATTGTAAAGAATACACTCTAAATATGTGTAAAAATATTAAAAAATCCTTATAAATATGATTAGTAAATAGGTTTTAAAATGTTTTGCAAAATGATTTGAAATGGTTGTAAAATATCTTGAAAAATCTTTTGAAACCATTTGGAAAACTTGTTGTGAAATGCTTTCAAATCTTTGTAAAATCTTTTGTAAATATTTGAAAAAAACTTTTTCATTTGTTTGAATAAATTTTTTGAAAATCTAGTCTATGAGAGGACATGCATCAAGAAGTCGGACGGAAATCAATCTTTAGAGAAAGACTGCCATCTCTTTCTCATACTGGATATTTGTATTGAATATGACATGTTAAGTCAGTTGTGTACTCCCAACTACATGGCATTCAATATGGCAATGCTACATAATCCTAATTATACAAAGGGACCTTAATATAGCATGCACTCATAATCATTCAATTCAGATGGACATGATAAAAACAATAACTTTTATTGCATTAATGGGTTGTCATGGGCTTACAAGTCCAACAGATAGCACGATGAAGATCGTAGTCTCTACAAACCCTAGGCAGGGGCAACCACTAGGATTTAAGAAAGAGAGATGAGATGTGTGGTATGAGAGAGGGTTATTATTGTTGCAAAAATTGCATTAACAAAAAAAGGCTAGAGTTTGGATTTCTTTTTTAATAAATTAGATGGTTAGGATGTACTCCTAATACACTGCTAATAAAAATCAATGGTCTATTAATTTGCAATCTCCAAGATTACATGTAGCTCCAACCACAATTACGAGTATTAGTTAATAAATATCTTATAAACTCTAAGTCTAATGTAATCTCCAAGATTACATGAAGTCTTCTCATAAATAAACATGAGAGAGAGAAAGACCATATAAAGGGGAGACGTCCACCTATGGTATCTTCAACCATGGCGGCTACCATCAACTTGGATCTTCTCTCTCTCTCCTCCCCTGTCCTAATTGGATGCAATCTCCAAAATTACACTGAAATATTTATTTATTGATTTCTTTTGCAATTTAGTTAACACCAAATAATTCCAACTAATTTGTGACAATTACAAATATGCCATTGATAATTATGAATCATATTCATCCATCCAAAATTAAATGTGAATCTAATTTGCTATTATGAATCTAATTTGCATTAATATTTAAATTGTGCGCCCGATTCACAATTAATTCTCTCCATGATGTTATAGATTTCACCAACATTGTCAATAACTATTATGGATGGTATTATCTACATTAATCTCATCTATGATAAGTAAATCCAATTTAATTATCTAAGATATATCTCTACACATGTCTAAATAATGTGAATCGTATTCACATTATTTATGATAATTAAATTCAATTTAATCATCATTATTTATATTCATTTTTTCCAATGCACGTATATTATTCTTAATGGAACAATCCTTGAACTCTTTCAAGAGAAGCGTGCCTTCTTCGCGGATACTTGAAGATAAGGACATGGCAACTATATATGTCATGTATAGAGACTTGGATAATGAGATCTAATCTCATATCCAGATCTAGGAGACCTCTTAAAGGTGTTTGATCATGTCAGACAATATATCCAATCTTCTCATTGCATCCGAATCACAATCAGATTCATGTCCAATATTTGGACCTTGATTGGATAACTAGTCTACTGAGTGGAGTCACTAAAATCCAAAATTGTTTCATCACTCCCTCCGAATGGAAGCGCAATAGTATACAATCGATTAATATCACATCAGCTTGAAGTATTCCCAATACCCGCACATCCTGCATACTAGAAGATCTTGATTAAACCTGAAGTTCTGATAGTATTTGAACTGACTTCTTCATGATTTTATCGTTAAGTTTCTCATTCGATCATTGGGAGTTGCTATGATCATATGCTTTCCAAAATCATATATCATAACTTCAAATCCTATCATGCTTCTAAAGAAAGACAACCATCGATGGATTTTGGTTGGTCCCAATATCTCATGAGTGAGCTCATGTCTTCTGGTTCAGTATTGAACATGTATGTACTCTTGGATAGATCGTCTAACTCATATGCCCTTGTATGTACACCAACTTGCCAGTGTATATACCTTGATTAGGTCATCAAACTAATGGTCTATCTAATGTACATACTTAGACATATAGTAACACATATGTCTACGGTCAGAGGATACATGCCTATATCGTGACATCATACGACATAAGTCTTAGTTATCTTGATCTCGCTAAGTTAACTCTTTGACTCATATGCACCTCTAAATTTCTATTCCTATGCATGAGACATGCATCAAGAGGTCGATCAAATGACGGCCTTTGGAGAAAGTGATGAGTCTCCATTTCATCACCTTTATTCTATCATTTTAGCCTTAAAAATCCTAGCTAATGCATGTGAATAGTGTTATTTTGTACATATTAACATTCATTATTTATTCCAATTATTGTATATAAAACAAGGTTTTTAATGCTAAAATTATAGAATAAAGAAAAGAAAACAAAACAAAAGAAAAAGAATGAAATACCAAAGGTATTTTATGACCATAAACCCCGAGACCAAGTCAAGAATTGAATTGGTCGACAAGAAATAAAGTAGGGGGAGATAAGGGACACCAATACAATAAAAACCCAATTCTTTTATTCATTCAATAAAGTATTTTGGGACCTATTTTATTCTTTATTATTTATTCATCAAATAAAGAAACTCTGTACATGAAAGTTGTAAATAATAATATATAAAAAAATACAAACTTTATTTCATGAAAAAACAATATATAATGTACAAGTTATACTCTGAATAAGATTCCAAAATCCCAACTTCACACATCCATATCTCTGGAATAAAAACTCAAAATGCACCAAAATCACTTTAATTGTATATAACTTTTAATAAGATATTTAATTAAGGTAGTCATTTTTTGGAGTTAATATGTGAAACTAGGTTTTGAACCCCTTTTGTACTAGAATAAAATATTCATTTTATTTACTCTTTAATTTTTATAATTTTACATTTTTTATAATTTTGTAAATATTATTTATAGTATATGTACACATTTAGAATAGAATAAAACCACAAAAAAACATAAAAATAAAATAATGTACAAAAATACATAGGTAAAATACCTACACTTATACCTATATAATTTATACCCCTATTTATTTAAGTATACAAATAACATCAGAAAAATATAATAAAAATATATGTATATACCTAAAATAAGATATAAATATATTAAATAAGAGAATAAAATAATAAAATCAATTATACTAAATAAAAATAAAATAACCAAAACATAGATGAATATACCTATAAATACACCCTTAAAAATTAAGTTGAAATAAACAACACCCAAAAAATAAAAATCATATTAAAATATTACAAAAAATACTAAACTTTTTTAATGTTATATACAAAAATATTTTTTAAATTAATTAACTTCGAATAAAATAGCCTCTTTTGTCATGTAGCGGTCTGCGTGGACCAATCAGCTACCAAGAATCGTTGACCCCTGGTCAACTCCCCATTCCTTTGTCTGACTTCTATTAGAGTCTCGAGCGGCCCGCCTTCTCAGATTTTTCCTCTCCTCTCCGCCACTCCATCACCCTTGAGTGCTTCATCAATAATGATCCTTGCTCATCCGTCACCCTCGTCATATTCTCAGATCGATTATACGTATTTTTTATTCTTCCCATTTCATCATTCAATAGGGGTGCCAAACCATGTCTTTAAATAAGAACCTCCTTCCTCCTCTTCCATTTTGGTCCCTCTCCAAGGCCAAAAAACCCCTAACCTCAGCCTAGTGAGTCTCCAGGTGATAGGTGGAGTACCCTTGAGGGGTCGGCATGGTTGGCGGAGGAGGAGAGGTGCACCCACGGCGACGCACCGACCGCCCTGCTCCCTGGTCGCCCGACCAGGTATAAGAGCTGTGTCTTTACCCTTTTTTTAGATAGCATTTAGTTTTAACTTTCATTTAATGCATTTAGGTTACTGCTTCAGTGAGTCTTTTAGCATTAATCACCACACTCGTAATTCGCCGGAGTTGAGCTCCGGCGAACTCCTCCACATGTCTTCAACAGTGCTTCGACCCGCATACCATCTTCATTTCCTTCCCCCACACATTCCCTTCACCCCATGCCTTTCACTTCACCCAGATCCCACATGGATCTGGAGGTTCGTGTCTCCCCTCCTCTGCTCGCTGGAGATACGTCGCTAAACTCCACCAATTGCCCATTTTAAATGCTAAGGGGTCGAGCCAATTTGCCCTCGACCCAGGAACATTTTTTGTAGGTCCCATAAGTCATCAAGTACAGCTGAAGCCATTTTGAGACTCGTCTAAAGTACATGGAGCTCTTCTTCGTCTCTGACCATTCTGGAGAGCTCCGATGATCCTCATGCCATTTTGAAGCTTCCGGTGGAAATAGGGACCCTCCTGCTCCCTTTTGCAGCTCTTGGAGTAGACTCAGACTGCTGGAGTTGCACGGTGCCACCGACCAAAGCTCACCACCGGCTGAGTTCTTCCATGTTCTTACAGGAAGGTTCAGAGCTGTCAGATCGAGCCTCGTCTCTAGATTCTCCATATACCGTTGGATGTGGTCGCCCATGACCGTTGATATCCCACGTGGAATCTAATCCTGGTCGTCCAAGGCCAAAGCATTACTAACCACATAGATGGTGCCACGTGTTTGAGTGAGATGCATCCTGTCGTCCATCTCCGCGCATTATGGGGTAATTTACAAATCTTTCCACCACCATTTTTGTATTTATATATTAGTCGTGTAAATAAAATGTATCATTGATGAATCTCCATTTCATCACCTTTATTCTATCATTTTGGCCTTAAAACCCCTAGCTAATGCATGTAAATAGCATTAATTTGTACAAAATAACATTCATTATTTATTGCATTCATTGTGTATATGATATTGTTTTTAATGTCAAAATTATAGAATAAAGAAAAGAAAAGAAAAAGGATAGAATATAAAGGTATTTTATGACCTTAAAACCCGAGACCAAGTCAAGAATTGAATTGGTCGACAAGGAATAAAGTAGGGAGAGATAAGGGCCAATAATACAATAAAAACCCAATTCTTTTATTCTTTCAATAAAGTATTTTTGGGATCTATTTTATTCTTTATTATTTATTCATCAAATAAAGAAACTTTGTACATGAAAGTTGTAGATAATAATATATATAAATACAAATTTGAGTTTATACAAAAATAATAAACAGTGTACTCTTTATAATGTGAATAAGATTCCAAAATCCCCAATTTCATAGACCCATATCTTCCAAACAAAAACTCAAAATGTATCAAAACCACCTTTAATTGTATATAACTTTTAATAAGCTATTTAATGAAGGTGGTTTCATTTTTTTGGAGTTAAGGTGTGAAAGTTAGATTTTGGACCCCTGTTGTGCAATATAGTTGAATAAAATATTCATTTTATTCATTCTTTATTACTTTTATTTTTATATTTTTATACTCTTGTAAATATTATTTATAGAATATTTACATATTAAAACCAAAAAAACCACAAATAAAACATTAAATAAAATAAGTAAATAAAATACCTATACTTATCAGTGTATATAAATAAAAGTGAATCTTATTCTTTTATTCTTCATTCTTCTATATTTTTATTTTCTTGTAAATATTATTTATGTTCTATTAAAAATACAGAAATAAATAAAATCAAATCAAATACTTTAAAATAAATAATATAGCCAAATACATAGACAAAATACATGTTTTTATACTACTTAATACATATCTCTATTTATTTAAGTATATAAATTATATCATAAATATATATATATATATATATTCACACCTACAAATAAGTTGTAAATATATAAAATAATAGAATAAAATAATAAAATAAAATATAAAAATAAAAAATAAAATAACCAAAACATAGATAAATATACCTATGAATACACCCCTAAAAATTAACTTGTAATAAATAACACCAAAAAATAAATAAAATCATACTAAAATACCACATAAAATAATAAAAAATTTTATTTTATAATAAAAAATTAATATAATCAATTACCATTTAAATTATTTATTTTTTAATATTAGGACTTATTTTGTCTTGTAGCGATCTGCATGGCCCAATCAGGGCCCAGGGATTGTTGACCTCCGGTCAACTCCCCCTGGCGCCTCTACCGCCCGTCAGACCCATCTTTTCCCCCATTTTCCTCCCTTTTTCATGGGTGATTCATCAATCCATCACCATCGATCTCTTCACAAGATATGCTCCCTGATCTTCCATGATCCACGACATCACCTTTGCTCTCTTGTACATAACTTGTATTTCTCCTAATCTGTCCGCCAATAAGGGTGCCTACATTGGCTATAAATAAAGACCTCCTACTTCCCTTCAATTTTTGGTCACATTTTCAGGCCCTAGGTCTCCTAAACCTTGATCTAGAGTGTAATGTGTTCATGGGGCGGGTACCCGACCCATTCAACCGTGACCCGCCCTGACCCATTGGAACAGGGTCACGGGTCTTCCCGACCCGTTTCAACGGGTACCCGATTCTAATGGGTACCCGGATTATTTGAACGGGTCGCGGGTACCCGTGGGTACCCGTGGAATATAATGTATGGTTCAATTCCATGTAATGATGTATAAAACATAATAAATGTTGATAACTTGCTCCCCTTCAATTATATTAATCTGTTGCATCTTCATCCCAATGCAAAGTCCATGTTTCAGGCAAAGATCCAGAGAAGCTCCCAAGGCATCGCATTCATATTATGGATCATTAACGCGAGCACATTGGACATAGATAGCCTTAGCAGCCTCATCATAAAGACGGGCATCCATCATCTTCTGGTTATTGGATTTCAGCAACACACTTCTCCCAAAAGCACTGCCTCAGGCCTCAAAAGTTTAGATACAGTATTATTTATGTCTATTATGCTACATTAAATATGCACCTACGTTATGTTAAGTGAAGTATTTAAATAATAAAATTGTTAACATGTTTTATTAAAATAGTGTTCATGCATAGATCTTTGGTTTCATCACCGGTGTACTACAGATCCCCCATATATTTTCATTACTAATTGAATATTTCCAGATTTTTAGAGCCACCGACCTCAGATTTAGAATTCCTAGGCCATCACTCGATAGATTTATGCGGGTAAGTCTGTGTAACTTGAATCTGAATCTGTGACCATCGCTCTATTGATTTCGTACGGCATTGAAGCATCGTCGCCTACATCTTGTGAGAATCGCCACCCCATAGTAGCAGCATCGCTGCAATCGAATCATCTCCTGCTGGCTGCAGCTTCTTCACCATGAATCTGTGAAGCTACAGTCGCATCATCTCCTGGTTGCCGCAAGGGTGGGGCAGATGGGCATATCGAGCAACAAGGAGGAGGGTTGCGGGTGAGCTGGAGGAGTGCCGCAGCGATGGAGAAGTGTTGGAAGCCTGGAACCAAGCCCTAGCGGTGAATCGGAAGGAACCGGGTACCCATTTCTTCCATTGGGTTTTTCCACCTGGGTCATGTAGGTTTAACGGGTCATGAACCTATGGGTACCCGACCCGGAGATCTCTGATGGGTACCCGCGAAATTCGGGTCAGATTAGCTGCAACGGGGCGGTACCCATTTGCCCCTAGAATTTTGAACACCCCTAGAGTGTATCCCTATGAAAGAGGGAGATCCCTGAGGTCTAAACCGGCTCGCGGAGGAGGAGGTGCACCCACGGTGGTCGTCGTCAGCATCCCTGCTCCATGCCTTCGTCAATAGGTATAAGAGCCGATCTTTATTACTTTTTAGATAGATTTAATGCCTGCTCTTTAATTACACAATTAGTCTAGAGTTTAAATCATAGCTTCGGTGTATAACCGTCACTGCACGTAGCTCACCGGAGCTCAGCTACGGTGAACCCCATTCACTGTGATTCTCCGTGTTCCGACCATCCACGACCCCCCCCCCTTTCCCACTTACCCTTGCACCTTGTCCACCTCCCGAATCCATTTGATTAATCGGGACTCTAGTGGTTCTGCGAATCAAGGTTTCTCTCCGTTGCCTTGCCGAAAACCTCGCCACCACCTTCATCCAGTCGTCGATTCCACCCAATAAAAACTTGGAGTCCTTCGCTTCGTATCGTGTTGCTCTTTAGCACATTTGCAGGATCGGAAGGGGGCATCTGAGCTCCAGTTGAAGCCTGTGAACATGCTCAAGGTACACGAGAGCTTCGGGCCTCCATCGATGAGGCCCAGATGAAATTGAGCCTACCACCAGCTGCAGAACGATTCCAAGATCATCACAAGCCCTTCAGAAGCGAGATTAGAGGCAGGAGGAGCTAGATTTGGCTGATCAAAGTTCATCCAACTCCTGTTCTTCCCATGTTCTTCCATCATGTCTCTGAGTCGTCCGATCAAGCCCAGGCGTCAGGTGGAGCAGGCACCATTGGATGGGCCCTGCAGTCAGTCATCGGATCTCATCCGATATCTAATCTCGATCATTCACCATGAAGCGTCATCGGAAAACCTTTGACCTAAGGCTCTGATACCACTTGAGGGATATGGGATAATCCTCAAGCACATCACGGAAGTATGAGCGTCGTATCGAACACAACGAAGAACGATTAGTCGAACTAGTTATTCTGTGCAGCGGAATTAAAAATTTCATGCGATGAAAACACATGATCCAAGAACGAATTCTCGGATCATTTCATCTAGAACCACAACAAGTATAAAGGAATACCTCTTGAAGCGTGGTTGATTGAGTCTCTACGAAAATATACCTCTTGTCTCAAGTCTGCTCGTCGGAGAAGACGCTTGCGAGCGCAGGGACGAGTCGCGTGATCCTCGCAATCCAATGAGTTGATCCAAGCACGGTGAACTCCTGATCTCATCGTACGAGATACAACACCTTCTTCACGAGCATAGCACTCCAAAGAAGATGGAGAACCGAAGAACGTCGAAGCGGCGGCGCGGAGGCGAAGGCGACGACGAAGCTCTCGTCTAGGGTTTTGGTGGTCGGCCACCAAAGAGAGAGGGAGAGGGTTGACGTGTGGAATAAGAGAGAGAAGAGAGATGTACTTCAAAAGCATAACCTTAGAGAGCATGGTATGCCCCTCTATTATAGGGTTTTGGGATCCATGGATCTCAATCCACGGGACACATAAAAGCAATGGATGAGATTGATCTATGTTTAATCCAATGGTCAAGATTGTTGTTGGTAAAAGCCAACAACTTATGATTATATTTGATAAATCAAATACAATTCAATCCTAAATTAGATCAAACAAATAAGGAGACAATTACCATAGAGATCTCATCTCCCCATGGAATATAGTGGACGGCCACCAATTCCATATAGGAATTGGTAGCCATTCACTTGTTTCCAAGTGTGGGCAATCTCATGAAATCTCATGAGATTTCATATCTCCATGAAATTCTCCATTATTTAATCTAACAATTTTTGTTGTGATATATTCTTCAAAAATAATTCATAATTAATTTTGAGAATATTGCAATCTTACCATTGAAAATTTGTGAATCACATTCACAACCCAAAACAAAATATAATTTACATTTTCAATTTATTATACAATGTGTATCCAATACACATCAATAATTAATTAACAAATATAAATTACAATTATCTCTCTCTAACACATTATAAATCATATTTATAATATATTATGAATAATTGGATATTACTATCCACATTATTCTTATCCATAATAATTAAATCACATTTAATTATATTGGATAATTTCCACATACATCAAGATAATTAAATCACATTTAATTATCAATTTCTCAATGCTTAGATGTATGGAATTATTCTTGAACCCTTTCAAGAATAATGCGATTTCTCTGCAGATACTTGGAGATAAGGACAGGGCGATTGTATTGTTCCATGTATAGTGACTTGGATATTGAGATCACATCTCAAATCCAGATCTCAGGGACCTCCCATAGATGCTTGATTAAATCAAGGCCACAAACCTAGTCTTCTCATTGCATCTGAATCTCATTCAGATCAATGTCTAATACTTGGACTAAGATTAGGTCACTTCTCTACTGAGAGGAGTCACTAAAATCCAAACCTGTTTCATCACTCCCTCGGAATGGAAGCGTCATGGTTATACAATCATTTATGATCACATCACCCTCAGGTATTCCCAACACCTGTACATCCTGCATACTGGAAGACCTATGATCATCCTGAAGATATAGATCACTTTTACATTGTCATCTTCAGGGTTTGATCACTAAGTTTCTCAATCTTGGTCTTTTGGGATTTGGTATAGATCATATGCTTTCACAAAGCATATATCTTACCTTCAAATTCAAGTCATGCTTCCAAAGCATGATGACCATGCATGGAATTTGATCAGTCCCAATACCTCATGAGTGAGCTCATGTCTCCCGGTTTACAAGTGAACCTGTATGATCCTTTTGAGAGATCGTATTACTCATATGTCCTTACATGCACATCAGCTCGTCGGTGTATAGACCTTGGTTAGGTCATCAACCGATTGTTATGCCAAATGTACATACTCAGACATATAGTAACACATCTATCTCTGGTCAGAGGATGCATGCCTATGCTGTGACAGAGGTCTTTGGTTATCTCGATCTCGTTAAGTCAACCCATTGACTCAACTAATCTAACATCTCCGAATCACTATTCCCATGCAGAGGACCTGCATCAAGAGGTCGGTCAGATATCAGCCTAATGAGAAAGGATTGTCATCTCCTACTCAGGCTGGAGATCATCACTTAACAATCATTTGATGATGCTTGATGAGTCCTCTATCTAACTCCTTAGATATTCATCCAAGCTTCAGCCACTATGATTCAATCAATGAATCAACATCTGTATGATTATTAAGTTGGCCATGGTACATAACCCTTACTGTACAGAGGGACCTTATAGTGCATTCATTCATTCAATCTCAGAAAGGGAGTGAAAAACAATCAATAACTTTTATTGATAAATCATTTATTAAATAACATTTATTGCAGGAATGGTTCGCCTCGGGCTCAAGTTGTTAACAATCTCCCACTATCCCTCAGAACCATTCAGGAACAATCCTTAAACCCATACTCATTACATGCTGGTCAAAAACCTTCTGTGTCAGAGGTTTGATAAGAGGATCAGCAATGTTGTCGTCGGAGGCCGCCTTGGTGATGATGATATCACCACGCTTTTGAATCTCCCGAATGATGTGGTATTTCCTTTCCACATGCTTGCTCTTTTGATGCCATCTAGGTTCCTTCGCCTGGGCAATGGCTCCCGTGTTATCGTAGAGTAACGTGACGGGAGTATCAGAGGAAACTACACCAAGCTCCAGGATGAACTTACGCAACAACACTGCCTCCTTTGCAGCATCCGATGCGGTAATGTACTCGGCTTCTGTTGTTGAATCTGTTGTAGTGTCATGCTTCTTGCTTCTCCAGCTCACAGCACCACCATTCAATAGGAATACAAACCCTGATGTCGACTTTCGATCATCAATATCCGATTGGAAGTCAGAATATGTATATCCCGAGACTTGGAGATTACCATCTCCATAGACCAAGATGTAATCTTGCATCCGTCTTAGATATTTGAATATGTTCTTTACTACATTCCAGTGTTGTTCTCCATAGCAGGATTGGTAACGACTCACCACTCCCACTGCATAACAGATATCTGGCCTAGTACACATCATGGCATACATTAAGCTTCCTACAGCTGATGCATAAGGGCATCCAGCCATGGCTTTCTTTTCCTCAACAATTTGAGGAGCCATCCCTTTAGACAGGTGGATACCATGTCTTAAGGGGAGGAAACCTTTCTTAGAACTATCCATGTGGAATCGTTCAAGAATCTTCTTAATGTACCCATGTTGTGGCAATCCCAAAATCCTCTTTTCTCGGTTTCTGAACAACTTTAGATCTAAAATGTAAGAGGCTTCTCCAAGATCTTTCATCTCAAAGGTATGGGATAGCCAAATTTTTACACTGGTAATCATCCCTGTGTCATTCCCAATGATAAGGATGTCATCTACGTAAAGCACGATGAACACAATGGCGCTCCCACTAAGCTTCTTGTACACACAAGGTTCATCAGGATTCTGCACAAAATCATAACTCTTTATGGTTTCGTTAAATCTGATGTTCCAGGTACGAGAAGCTTGCTTGAGCCCATAGATGGATTTCTTCAGCTTGCATACTTTGCCACCCTCAGTTATGAAGCCCTGGGGCTGCTCCATATAGATATCCTCCTCGAGGTATCCATTGAGGAAAGCCGTCTTGGCGTCCATCTGCCAGATGTCGTAGTCAAGATATGCAGCTACAACTAGCAGTGTCATGATGGATTTAAGCATAACCACAGGAGAGAATGTCTCATCGTAGTCGATGCCTTCTCTCTGTGTGTAGCCCTTGGCTACGAGTCGTGCCTTGAAAGTCTCTACTTTCCCATCAGGTCCCCTCTTTCTCTTGAAGATCCATTTACACCCAATGGATTTTACCCCTTTAGGTCGATCCTCTAGGGTCCATACACCATTCTTATGCATGGAGTCAATTTCTGACTTCATTGCTAGCATTCATCTATCCATGTCATGATCTGCGAGTGCTTCATCGAATGAAGAAGGATCATTGTCAGTTTCACCTGACACATGGAATCCATACCTTTCAGGTGGTGCAACCACCCTTGAACTCCTTCGAAGAGGTATGGGTGTTTCATTTTTATTTATCTCTTCAGTTTCTGGCTCAGGAAACTCAGAATCCTCAGGGGATTCAATGAGTTCCTTTACTTCATTTTTATCTTGACCTTTGAGGAAATCATTCTCCAGAAATTTCACATCTCTAGAAACAAAAACCTTTTGGGTCTCGGGGTCATAGAGTTGGTATCCAATACCATCTCTAACATACCCAATGAAGTAACACTCACAAGAGCGAGATTTTAGCTTACTTGCGTCTACGTTCTTCGCATGGATCAAGCAACCCCAAACCCTCAAGTGATTAACACTAGGTTTGGTTCCATACCAGAGCTCATGAGGAGTCTTAGGTACAGATTTGCTAGGAATCTTATTCAGGATATATATTGCAATCTCTACTGCATATCCCCAGAAACTAAGTAGTAAATATGCTTTGCTCATCATTGGACGGACCATATCCATGATGGTCCTATTGCGTCTTCAGCAACATCATTAAGTTGGGGAGTTCCAGGAGGAGTGAGATTGGAGACAATTCCATTCTCTTTAAGATATTCCTTGTATTCATCTAAGAGGTACTCGCCACCTCGATCAGATCGAATCCGTTTAATCTTCCTATCGGTTTGGTTCTCAACCAAAGCCTTGAATTCTTTGAACTTTTCAAAGGTTTCAGATTTATGATGTAATAGGAAGACAAACCCGCATCGCGAATAGTCATCAATAAACGTCAAATAATATCGATATCCATGTCGCGGTACTGAAGGGACCACATACATCAGTATGTATTAGGTCAATAATACCTTCGCATCTTGTAACTATGTTACGGAAAGGCATCCTAGTCATTTTACCTTGAATGCAATGCTTGCAGGTAGGCAAAGGTTGAACCTGTAGAAAATCCAAAGGTCCATCCTTTATCAATCTATTGATCTTATCAACAGATAAATGACCAAGCCTTTGATGCCAAATCTCATTCGAAAGATTTTCATCCGCCCTGTATCTTTAGGGTTTTTATTAGCGGTTGTAACATTCATAATACATTTATTAATGCACAATTCATAGAGTCCACCAGAAGTCAAAATACCATCAGCAATATATTTATCATAATGATTTATGACTAATTTATTACAGAATAGGAATGAATATCCACTTCTAACTAATTTAGATACAGATATCAAATTCCTTCTGACTTTGGGTACATAAAGTCACTCTTTAAGTACTAGGACTCTACCACTAGAAAATGATAGTCCACATGTCCCGATGGCGACTGCTGCAACACTTGCATCAGATCCCATCTGGATGACTATCTCCCCTTCTTCCAGATTTATAGTTTCCTGAAACAAATGCAACAAATTGCATACATGAACAGAAGCACCAGAATCAACAACCCAAATTCCTTCTCATCCAACGAGAAAACTAGTTTCAATGATGAAAGTAGATTTCATACCTGCTGGGGCTTTACCTTTGTCGACCGACTTCAGGTATTCCGGGCAATTATGCCTCCAGTGCTCCAGCTTCTTGCAGTGGTGGCAGACATCGGTTTTCTTCGACACTATAAGAGTGGATGCATTGGAAGATGAGCCAACGACTTGACCCTTCTTCTTTCTCTTCTAAGCCGGGCCCTTCTGAGAACCTTGCTTCCGATCGCGCTTCCCTCTGACCTATGCAACCATTGCTCTACCAGCGGAACCATCTTTCTTTATTATGTCTTCTGCGGACTTTAATGCAGCAAGAATTCCAGCATTATTTAAGTTAAACTTGTTCATGTGGAATGAAATCACAAAACTATTGAAAGACTTGGGCAAAGACAGCAGAATGAAGTCAACTTGCATTTCTGCAACCATATTTGCCCCAAGGGTCTCCAGCTCAGACAAGTACCCAAACATTTTGAGTACATGTTCTCAGACTGAAGTTCCTTCCTGCATCTTGCAGCGAACGAGTTCTTTCATAATGTTGTAGCGCTGGGTGCGGTTAATGTCACCAAACATATCTTTCAAATTCTGCATTATTTCCTGGCATGTGCTCATCTCCACATGTTGCTTCTGAAGAACATTGGAGAGAGAGCCCAGGATATAACATCTAGCCAAGACATGATCTTCATTATACTTGTCATTGTATGCCTTTTCTTCCTTCGTTTTAGGGCTTTCATGCTTGTCTTCTGAGAGCACATAACTTATGCACTCAGCTCAGAGAACAAGCTCCAAATTACGGATCCAATCCGAGTAATTCGGTCTGGTCAACTGATTGACCTCCAAAAGCCTGCTTAGTGGGTTCATGGACTTCATTTTCTGAAATTAAGAATGCACTATATTAGAACATATAATCATATATTCAAATTTATGATATTTGATTAAGGCATTTTAAATCAAATTATTCTTGCATTGTCAATTTTGAAAGTTCATTCCCTTAATCACTTTCAAAGCAAGAGATATACTCCGCTATATCTCTAGCAAGAATTGGGATCTCCTCTTTATCTTTGTCGCATCCCAATAATATGAGAATCTACGACTCCAATAAAGAGAAGTGGGAACACATTCCGCCTTGAAAGTCCAACTTGCATTTTCCAATTCGTTCTTTAACACCCAGACCCACCACCCCTAAGGTGATGTTGACCCGTTGTTAATTGAACCAACCGTCAACAAGAATAGTACTTGCTATGTGCAATCCAACATCGCCCCAATAATATGAGGATCCGATATTGGGGTCACTGCGTATGCGGCCTTACTCTTTCGAGAAGCAAAGAGCTCGATCCAGATGCGCTTGCATATAGGAGCCGCCACTTCGTACATGCGTCTCCTATATGTAATCCCTGGCGACGGGAACCCTTCGCCTTGACGGGAGACCATGGATGTCACTTATGTGATCCTCCACCTCTTATTCAAATTTTAATCAATTATCATGAATCATATTCATATAATTAATTCTTCCAAGGGAAATAATGACTCTATGCATAATAGAGTATTTCAATTGGACATAATTAATTCAATCATATTGAATTAATTATCAATCCAATTCAATTAACAAACTTGATTGTTTTTACTTGAATATATATGGTATTATCTCAAAGTACGTATTAATTCGAATTTTAATAATTAGAAAAATACATCATGATCTCTCAGGCGTCATTCGTTCCCTACCCGTTGTCATGGCCAGTACCGGCGGGAGTGGAACGGACCGCAACCGGTGTGACCCGCTACCCCAGCGATCCCTGACTAGACACCATATCCGCCTCGGAAAAAAATAATGCCGAGTCAATCACTTTGTACTTGAGATGATCATCGTTTCTTCAACCGAAATTATATCATATAGTAATAATCAAAATATTTTTTTATTATAAGGAAATTTGC
Organism: Ottelia alismoides; assembly: GCA_037367405.1. NCBI lineage: Eukaryota > Viridiplantae > Streptophyta > Magnoliopsida > Alismatales > Hydrocharitaceae > Ottelia > Ottelia alismoides. The sequence goes on along the minus strand of JAZKJV010006151.1, from coordinate 1,176,616 downwards.
TATACAAATTCCCAATCCTATTCAAGCAAGGAGTTTGATGATTGTGTTTCCAATTATGATCTAGGTCAAATCTAATCAATTTATTAGTTGAGGCCAAGTCAATTAAGGAAATAATCATCATTAAATATTTCTCAAATATTTTCCATAATTATTTTATGAAATTAACAATTAATTTCAGTAATTGACAATCATGTGGTTCTTGATTAGGACTGTAATTTCAGCAGCGACCCCTACTTACTAAAATTAACATATCTCAATCAATTTAAATACAAATTAGACAAAATCAATTTTCAAAGATTTCTAATTTGATTTAGGACAGAACCTAAGTGATATTTAAGCATTTCGAGGCAGATCAAAATAGTAATTAACTTATTAATCATGTTAAGATTCGCAGTTCCCGCAACAGTGAATACATGTTCATTAAAACAACCATATCTCGAGCAAACGGAATCCAAATTACGTAAACTCAGATCCTATGGTTTCCTTATTTAATGGGGAAAAAATACAAGTGATTAATTCGTGTTTAAACATTTTAAACAGGGCCGAATTTATTCACTAAACAGATGTGCGAAAATCAAATGCGACAAAAACTTCCGCGACCTTAACGAACCCAAGTCATCCTAGGTTTGCGGATCGTATCCAAAACCTTCGACCTAAGACTCTGATACCACTTGAAGGATATGGGATAATCCTCAAGCGCATCACAGAAGCGTGAGCGTCGTATCGAATACGACGAAGAACGACTAATCGAACTAGTTGTTCTGTGCAGCGGAATTTAAAATTTTCATGCGATGAAACCACATGATCCAAGAACGATTCTTGGATCGTTTCATATAGAACCACAACAAGTATAAAGGAATACCTCTTGAAGCGTGGTTGAACGAGTCTCTACGAAAAGAGACCTCCTGTCTCAAGTCCGATCGTCGGAGAAGACGCTTGCGAGCGCAGGGACGAGTCGCGTGATCCTCGCAATCCAACGAGTTGATCCAAGCATGGTGAACTCCTGATCTCGTTGTACGAGATCCAACACCTTCTTCACGAGCATAGCACTCCAAAGAAGATGAAGAACCGAAGAACGTCGAAGCGGTAGCGCGGCGACGAAGGCGAAGACGAAGCTCTCCTCTAGGGTTTTGGTGGCCGGCCACCAAAGAGAGAGGGAGAGGGTTGACGTGTGGAATAAGATAGAGAAGAGAGGTGTGCTTCAAAAGCATAACCTTAGAGATCATGGTATGCCTCTCTATTTATAGGTTTTGGGATCCATGGATCTCAATCCATGGGACACATAAAATCAATGGATGAGATTAATCTATGTTTAATCCAATGGTCAAGATTGTTGTTGGTAAAAGCCAACAACTTATGATTTAATTTAGATCAAATGTATTTGATAAATCAAATACAATTCAATCCTAAATTAGATCAAACAAATAATGAGACAATTACCATGGAGATCTCATCTCCCCATTGAACATAGTGGACGGCCACCAATTCCATATATGAATTGGTAGCCGTCCACTTTTTTCCTAGTGGGGGCAATCTCATGAAATCTCATGAGATTGCATATCTCCATGAAATTCTCCATTATTTAATCCAACAACTTTTGTTGTGATATATTCTTCAAAAAATTCATAATTAATTTTGAGAATATTGCAATCTTACCATTGGAAATTTGTGAATCACATTCACAACACAAAACAAAATATAATTTATATTTTCAATTAATTATACAATGTGTATCCAATACACATCAATAATTAATTAACAAATATAAATTACAATTATCTCTCTCTAACACATTATAAATCATATTTATAATATATTATGAAAAATTGAATATTAATATCCACATTATTCTTATCCACAATAATTAAATCGCATTTAATCATATTGGATAAGTTCCACATACATCAAGATAATTAAATCACATTTAATTATCAATTTCTCAATGCTTAGATGTATGGAATTATTCTTGAACCCTTTCAAGAATAATGTGATTTCTCTGCAGATACTTGGATATAAGGACATGGCGATTGTATTGTTCCACGTATAGTGACTTGGATATTGAGATCACATCTCAAATCCAGATCTCTGGGACCTCCCATAAATGCTTGATTAAATCAAGGCCGCAAACCTAATCTTCTCATTGCATCTGAATGTCATTCAGATCAATGTCCAATACTTGGACTAAGATTAGGTCACTTCTCTACTGAGAGGAGTCACTAAAATCCAAAACTGTTTCATCACTCCCTCGGAATGGAAGCGTCATGGTTATACAATCATTTATGATCACATCACCCTCAAGTATTCCCCACACCTGTACATCATGTATACTGGAAGACCTATGATCATCCTGAAGATATAGATCACTTTTACACGGTCATCTTCAGGGTTTGATCACTAACTTTCTCAATCTTGGTCTTTTAGGATTTGGTATAGATCATATGCTTTCACAAAGCATATATCTTACCTTCAAATTCATGACATGCTTCCAAAGCATGACGACCATGCATGGAAATCAGTCCCAATACCTCATGAGTGAGCTCATGTCTCCCGGAACCTGTATGATCCCTTTGAGAGATCGTATTACTCATATGTCCTTACATGCACACCATCTCGTCGGTGTATAGACCTTGGTTAGGTCATCAACCTATTGGTCTGCCAAATGTACATACTCAGACATATAGTAACACATCTGTCTCTGGTCGGAGGATGCATGCCTATGTTGTGACAGAGGTCTTTGGTTATCTCGATCTCGTTAAGTCAACCCATTGTCTCAACTAATCTGACACCTCCGAATCAATATTCCCATGCAGAGGACCTGCATCAAGAGGTCGGTCAGATATCAGCCTAATGACAAAGGATTGTCATCTCCTACTCAGGCTGGAGATCATCACTTAACAATCATTTGTTGATGCTTGATGAGTCCTCTATCTAACTCCTTAGATATTCATCCAAGCATCAACCTCTATGATTCAATCAATGAATCAACGACTGTATGATTATTAAGTTGGCCACGGTACATAACCCTTATTGTATAGAGGGACCTTATAGTGCATTCATTCATTCAATCTCATAAAGGGAGTGAAAAACAATCAATAACTTTTATTGATAAATCATTTATTACAATAACATTTATTTCAGGAATGGTTCACCTCGGACTCACATTGCATTATCATCTATTAAAAGGAAAAGGAAATATAAAATATAAAAATAAAATACAAAATTATAAAATAATATATATATATATAAGAAATCCAAAGGAAAAAATAAACTTAAAAACCCACAAAAATATAGAACGAAAGGTATGTTTGTACATAATACGCTTTGATTAACAATAATCGTAGGCTACCTATTTTGCTCTTTGTGGTTCGACCTCTACATTCTTGCTTGCTATACCTTGTGTTTTATAGAGATTAATAAACTTTGACTAGTATTTTGTGCTTTTCATTGCTTGATTTATTCGTGGGTTAATTATTGATTGGTTGAGGTTTTGTGAACGGTCAACGCATCGACTGCAGTTTTGCCTTATGAAACCGTACGATCCTAGCAAAATCCCTATCATAAAATGGAGTCGTTGTCGGAGAAAAAACACCAATTATCAAATATGCAACACATTCTTTATGATTGCTTTCATTCACTGCTTGTTTGTCCATCTTGATGGAACACGAAACCGAGTCGTCTGATATGTGTTATCGATCTCAATGTCTGATTGTGTGTCCAATCTGTCAGACGAGACCGATTATCCTAGCTATTTGGACTCCTTTGAGTCTTATCTCCTTGATGGTCCTCGCAAGAATGAGTTATGTTCTAATTATTCCTTGCCTTGTATGTATCAATCCCCGAGGGTTATATGCGGAAGGATACATCATTTTTGTCGGTACTCGGCTTCATTTCTGGTGTCTCCAATCTGTTGGAGCACGAAGCCGAGTCTTATTATTTGTGTCCTCGAACTCCTCTCTGGTTGTGTCTCCAATCTGTTGGAGCACGGAGCCGAGTCTTCTGATTATTCTGAGCTCTCTGACTCATCTGAGTCTACTCACCTTGATTGCCCTCGCGGGGTTGGGCCATGTCTTGTGATGTTTAGTGTATCCTTGATCTCTCGATCTTATGACCATCGGATATCATGTTGCGTAAAGAGTCTCATGTTCCTCACTTTTCGTTTCTTGATGAGACTATGATTGACATGGACGAATCTGTACTGATCCTTCCTCCTCTATGTCTCACAGTATTGGCTTTGATCTCTCACTCTGTTCTTACGAGCCGATGTTCTACTTTCTGCTTTCGGTTCCTGGTTTTCGATCTGTTGACCGCGTCATCGTTCTCACAATGAGACGATGATGAGAGTAAGGAATCCCTTTGTCAGATATTGTCCTGCACTTCACCAGTTTATATATCTTGTATATATATGGTTTGTCTTCCATTCCTTCTTTCTCTCGTATGTCTGGAGCACCCCAGATCATTCGACATATCTGTGTTTCTATATTTAGACGTACTTTAACCTAAGTATAGGGTGGTGCACCTAGTATGTATTCTTTCTCCGTTCTGTTTCATCACTCCTGTCGTTGCTTATACTTAGGGCTCTTTTACCGTAAGTATATGGAGAGTGACGTGTACATTCATCCTCTGTATCTTTCTTTTTATTTGTTGATCCCCTCCACTGTCTCCTTTCTTGATTTTCTCTGCTATACTTAGGGATATCTTATCCTAAGTACAGGGGGAGACAGTCAGAGTTGTGATTTGTTCATTCCCAGTCCCTCCCTGTATGTAGATACAACCGACTATACTTAGGATTATTTCCTCCTAAGTATAGGGGGGACGGTCGACTTCCTATTCATTTATTTCTTTATTCTTTCATTCCTTATTTAGTTGTTGTAGTATAAGCTTTTCTATACTCAGTACAAGTTATGTCTTCTTTTTTTCTTTTCGATCTATGAGGACATAGCTCAAGCTAAGTATAGGGGGTCGTATATACTATGTATATACTTTAGCCATAACTCGTACTTTCGTATTGTTAATAATAAATATGGCTAAAATACTATATACATATACAACTTAATAAAAAGTAGTATATTATTCCTCAAATTCTTTTTGTATATACTGATTAATAAATCAGGTAAAAAATATATTTTGCAAAATGTTTAAAAATAGTTTAAAAATCTTTCTGAAAAATATTTTGAAAACTATTTGGAAAATGTTTTGTTAAATATTTTCAACCTTTGTAAAAATATTTTGCTTTATAGAAACTTCTTTTCTTTGTGTGAAATAAAAATGTTTGAAAAACAATTTGCAAATGGTTTGAAAAATGGTTGCAAAAATCTTTTGAAATATATATATATATATATTGTTTGAAAAGCTTTTGCAAAATGATTTCCAAATGTGTGTAAATGTTTGTAAAAATAATTTGTAAAAACTATTTTGGACTATAGTTTTCAAATTGTTTGTAAAGTCATTTTCAAATATGTTTGAGGAATATATACATCACGCTAAATTCTTTATTAACTACATAAATACATCTATAAATGGATCGCTCCCCTTGTAAATTCTTAGATACCCAACTCTTGTAAATGTAAGATGCATCTCCATGTAAATATTTGTACCTATTTTTTTATCCAAAATCTTTTGTTTTCAAAAAATATCAAAAATATTTGCAAAACCTTTTTGAAAATTGCATAAAAATTTGCAAAAATCTTTTTCAAAAATCCATAAAAAGTTCAAAACTTTGAAAATTGCATCACAAAAATATTTTCTGCATAGCATTTGCATAGCATTCACATTTTTCAGATTGGGTTTGATAATTGAGCAAGTCTAAGTAAAATCCGAAGGTTGGAGCTTGGTTGGACCTTAAATCTACCTAATCAGGAACCTTATAGGAACTGGAATTGAGGTGCTTCAGGTCTAGTTGACTTAATTCTTTGAGAATTGTGAGACTTTATTCGATGGATTATTGACTGCCTAAGTAGAGTATTCAGAGCACACGCATGACTCTTGTTGATAATGATCTAACTTGGACATATGCACCTTTCACTTGGTTTAACTCAGTTGGAATGGTGAGGGGATTGGATTTGCCGGTATGAGACGCACACAAGTGGAAACATTTGTCCTCGTCCAGGGAGGGAAGTGCACCCCAACCTGTCCAGTAGTAGAGACGTCTAAAGACAGGAGAGCGTGGGTTGCAATAATGCTTCAAAAGAGGGATAATCTACTAGATCAAGAGGAAAAACTCCTTATGTAAATGTTGTTGTATATAATACTCCAAAAAACTCCAAAAAAGTAGGCATGCCTGATTGAAAATAAAATGCATGCTGGAGTGTATATAATTGTATAGTCAATAAGCAAGATTGAGCTCCAAAGTCAGACCTTGTGAGCCTACAGCTGGATGACTTGACTATACTGGTCATGCATCCTAGGATAGGTAGCTACACTGGCTACCGTCCATTCTTCTCTTCACCCCCTCCTCTTGAGATGGTTGCCACTTGAACTTAGAAGGGAATACCCCGCTCCTCGAGGAAGAAGTTGCTGGATTGAGGGATCATTGGGTTGTCATGCTGGAGAAATCAGTCTCTTTGTCATTTCAGTTGAGGGGAGCCACCATCACATACATCGTACAAGTAAGATTCATAGTCAGAAGGGTTTACGTATGAGTCGAAATATTCCGACCTAGCTATTGAGGAGACTTGAGCAGAGTTTTGGGATTCTCGGAGGCTATTGTGTTTCAAACCCAATTCTCAATAAGATTTCGACCACACTAAAATTCCAAAGGCCCGACTTAAGCTCCAAACTTTGATTTTGTGAAGACAAACATGAGAATTAAACTTAATCCATTTTCTTTCTTTTTCTTTTCTTTGTTTTTATTTTTCTACACTTATTGCATAAGTGTTTGCTAGGGACTAGAAAAGGTAAGTATACGAGGGTGATGAATCTCCATTTCATCACCTTTATTCTATCATTTTGGCCTTAAAAACCCTAGCTAATGCATGTAAATAGCATTAAATTGTACAAAATAACATTCATTATGTATTGCATTTATTGTGTAAATAATACTGTTTTTAACGCTAAAATTATAGAATAAAGAAAAGAAAAGAAAAATAATAAAATACCAAAGGTATTTTATGACCCTAAAATCCGAGACCAAGTCAAGAATTGAATTGGTCGACAAGAAATAAAGTAGGGGAGATAAGGGTCAAGATTACAATAAAAACCCAATTCTTTTATTCCTTCAATAAAGCATTTTTGGGACCTATTTTATTCTTTATTATTTATTCATCAAATTATGAAACTTTATACATGAAAGTTGTAGATAATAATATATAAAAATTTAAATTGAGTTTGTACAAAAATAATACACAATGTGCTCTTTATACTCTGAATAAAATTCCAAAATCCCAACTTCACAAACCCATGTCTTCCAAATAAAAACTCAAAATGTATCAAAATCATCTTTAATCATATATAACTTTTAATAAGCTATTTAATGAAGGTGGTTTCATTTTTTTTTGGAGTTAAGTTGTGAAAGTTAGGTTTTGGACCCCTGATGTACAATATAGACGAATAAAATATTCATTTTATTCATTCTTTATTACTTTTATAATTTCATATTTTTTATACTCTTGTAAATATTATTTATAAATTATGTACATATTAAAACAAAAATAAACCATAAATAAAACATTAAAATAAAATAAGTATATAAAATACATAGGTAAAATACATGTACTTATCAGTGTATATAAATAAAAGTAAATCTTATTATTTTATTCTTTATTCTTCTATATTTTTATATTCTTGTAAATATTATTTATATTCTATTAAAAATATAGAAATAAATAAAATCAAAGAAAATACTTTAAAATACATAATATAGCAAAATACAAAGACAAAATACATGTATTTATACTACTTTAATACATATCTCTATTTATTTAAGTATATAAATTATATCATAAAAATAAAAATATATATACACCTAAAAATAAGTTGTAAATATATAAAATAAGAGAATAAAATGATGAAATAAAATATAAAAATAAAATAAGATAGCCAAAACATAGATGAATATACCTATGAATACACCCCTAAAAATTAACTTGTAATAAATAACATCAAAAAAATCATATTAAAATACCACATAAAATAATAAAAAAATATAATAAAAAATTAATATAATCAATTACTTTTTTAATATATGTATTTTTGAATATTAGGACTTATTTTGTTTTATAGCGGTCTGCGTGGCCCAATTAGGGCCCAAGGATTGTTGACCTCCGGTCAACTCCCCCTGCGCCTCTACCGCCTGTCAGACTCATCTTTTCCCCCATTTTCCTCCCTTTTTCATGGGTGTTTCATCAATTCATTGTCCCTCGATCTCTTCACAGGATATGCTCCCTGACCTTCCATGATCCACACCATCACCTTTGATCTCTTGTACATAACGTGTATTTCTCCAAATCCGCCAGCCAATAAGGGTGCCTACTTTGGCAAAAATAAAGGCATCATGTTTCCCTTCAATTTTTGGTCACTTTTTTGAGTCCTAGGTCCCCTAAACCTTGTCTAGAGTGTATCCCTGTGACAAAGGGATATCCTCCGAGGCCTGGAGTGGCTCGCGAAGGAGGAGGTGCACCCACGATGGTCGTCGCCAGCAGCCCTACTCCCTGCCTTTGTCGGTAGGTATAAGAGCTGATCTTTATTACTTTTTAGATAGAATTTAATGTCCGCTCTTTAATTATGCAATTACTCTAGTGTTTAAATAATAGTTTTAGTGTATAATCGCCACTACACATAGTTCACTAGAACTCAGCTCTGGCAAACCCCATTCAGTGTGATCCACCGTCTTCCGACCATCCATGACCACCCCCCACTTTCCCCTGCACCTTCTCCACCTCCCGAATCCATTTAATCAACTGGGACCCTAGTGGTTCTACGAGTTAAGGTTTCCCTCTGCCGCCTTGCTGGAAAGCTTACCGCCACCTTCATTCAGTCATCGATTCCACCTAATAAAAACCTGGAGTCCTTCTCCTTTGTATCGCGTTGATCTTTAGCACCTTTGCAGGATCGGAAGAGGGGTGTCTGAGCCCCAATCGAATACTGTGAACATGCTTTAGGTACCCGAGAGCCCGGGCCTTCATCGATGAGTCCCAGATGCAATTAAGCCTACCAGTAGATGCGAAACGATTCCAAGATCGTCACGAGCCCTTTAGCAACGATATTAGAGGTATGAGGAGCTAGATTTGGCTGATCGAAGTTCATCCAGCTCTTGTTCTTCCCATGTTCTTCCAGCATGTCTCTGAGCCGTCCGATCAAGCCCTGGCATCATGTGGAGTAGGCAGTGTTGGATGGACCCTACAGTTAGCTGCCAGATCTCATTCGAGATCTAATCTCGGCCATTCAGCGCGAAGCGTCATTGGAAAATCTGAGCCGTCCATGTGGATAAGTGAGGAACATCGCGTCGTCATATTGTGCACCTTTGTGGGGTAATTTACACATCTCCCCTGCCATTTTTTGTATTGATTAATTAATCTTATACATACAATGGATAGTGTAAATAAAATAGGTTATTTTGCATGTCGACCCCTGTATGCTTTTCATATTGCATTAAGGTCCATGCCATGTCACTGCACGTATTGTCCCACGCACATGAGGTGGCCATTTTGCAATGAAGTCCTTATGGTTTTTTGTATTTCAATTTAACCCAATAAAAGTCAGTGTACATTATATATTTTTGGGAAAATTGCACATGAGCCCCTGAAATTTATTTTGTTTGCAGTTATGCCCTTTCTAGTACATGGTTTTTGGTACTTGTATTTCATTTATTAAAAATAGCACCTGTGCTCCTAAAATTATGCAAAAAAATAGGGTTAGATGTCTGTTCACTTGTATTTTCACGCTCCTTTTTTATTTTAGTATTTTTGGCATTTAACTATTTATTAAAATTAAAATGAACATGTTTTATCCTTGTTTAGCTTACAAAATACCAAAAAATAAAAATAAAACACTTTGAAAAATTCCAAAAAATATATGTTGTGTAATTTAGTATTTATTAATTCCAGAATAAAAGTCCCTAAAAATAGAGAAAGAAAAAGATTAAAAATAAAAAAGATTCAAAATCCAACAAAAAATATTAAAAATCACCAAAAATTCTAAAAATATATTTTTCTATTTCTAATTTTTATGTATATTACTATCTACCTATTAAAATTGATTTGAAGGATTTTGGACTTATTTTGCTATTTTAAATATTCATTTCAATCTCATCATATTATTTAATTCTTGATCTGGGGACTTTTGATTTAAAAATCCATAAAAATTAACAAAAATTCCAAAAAAATCATAAACACTAGAAAATTATTTAAAACATAAAATTATTTAATTATGTGATTTTTAGTTATTTTTGGCTATATTTTTATCTATATTATCTATTATGGCATATATAGCCTTATATATTCTATTATCTATTAAAAAGAGAAGGAAATATAAAAATATAAAATATAAAAAAACAAAAATTATAAAACTGAAAACAAAAAATATATAAAAAATCAAAAGAAAAATTATAAACTTGAAAATCCGCAAAAATATAGAATGAAGGACATGTTTGTACATAATATGCTTTGATTAACAATAATCGTAGGCTACCTGTTTTGCTCTATGTGGTTCGACCTCTACATTCTTGCTTGCTATACCTTGTGTTTTGTAGAGAATAATAATTTTTGACTCACATTTTGTGCTATTCATTGTTTGATTTATTCATGGGATAATTGTTGATTGATTGAGGTTTTGTGAGCGGTCAACACATCGATTGTGGTTTCGCCTTGTGAAACTGTACGATCCTCGCAAAATCCCTCTCATCAATAGTGTAAATAAACTGATTTTTTTGGGAGAAAGGCCCCTGTACTTGTTGTAAATTGCATGTGGGTCCAGTCCACAACTCCACGTCACCACACGTGTCGTCCCACGTGAGGTGGCGAAATTGTAAGTATACCCCTACGACTTTTAGTATTTGTATTTAGCCCAACAAATTTTAATATACATTGTATATTTCTTGGAAAATTGCATATATGTCCCTGATATTTATTTTATTTGCAAATATACCCTTACTAGTTCATGTATTTTTGGTGCTTGGATTTCGTTTATTAAAATAGCACTCGTGCTCTAAAAAATATGGGAAAATAGAGTTAGATGTCCGCTAGCATGTATTCACGTTGCATTTTTATTTTATCATTTTGGGCATTTTAACTATTTATTAAAATTAAAATGAACATGTTTTTGTTCCTATCTAATTTATAAAATACTAAAAAATAGAAAAATATTTTGAAAAAATTCCAAAAAATTATATGTTCCAGACAAAGAAACCCTAAAAATAGAAAAAGAAAAATATTAAAAAATTAAAAAGCTCAAAAAACCAACAAAAAATATTAAAAATCACCAAAAAAAAATCCAAAAGTACATTCTTGACTTTTTTTGAATTTTATTTATATTATTATCTACCTGTTAAAATTGATTTGAAGAATTTTGGACTTATTTTTCTATTTTTAATATTCATTTCAATCTCTAACTTATTTAATCCCTGATTTGGTATATTTTTTAAAAAAATCCATAAAAAATTAGGAAAATTCTAGAAAAATCACAAAAACATCATAAAAATACATAAAACCCAAAAATAATCTAGTTTATGTATTTTATTTATTTTTACGAGTATTTATAATTACATCACTTTGTATGTATAAATAGCCTTATATATTCTATTTTATATTAAAAAGAAAAAATAAATATAAAATCTAAAAATATATACAAAGAAAATAAAAATTATAAAATCAAAAACAATAATATATATATATATATTAAAATCCATAAAAATATATATAAAAAAATTAAAACCCATAAAAACAATAAATGGACAGGAGAAAAGAACAAATTTTTTGAGCTTAATTGCCCTGGTCTATCGTTTGCTCCCTGAGTTCGATCTCTACACATGCTTGCACCTATACATAGTTGTTGTAGAGTTATAATAAATTTTAACTCTGCATTTTTGCTATTTATTGCTTGATTTATATTGTGGGTTAATTGTTGATTGACCCGGGTTTCGTGAGCGGATGCTTTAGCGACATCGTAGTTCTCGCCTTGTGTAGACTACTTTAGACCCTCGCAAAATCTGTGTCATCAGCAAGGATTGTCATCTCCTTCTCAAGCTAGAGATCCTTTCTCGATAATTATTTTTATGGTACGGTTAAGTCCTCAATATGACTATTTAGATATTCAATCCTGCATCGGGCTCTATGATCCAAGCATTGAAGTGTTTTGCAATAACTTTTATTGCATAATGGCTCGTCATGGGCTTACATGCCCAACACCATACGCTAACATAATTTGGTATTAATAAATATAAGTACGTGTAGGCATCGTTAATAATCTAAACTCTATTTTTCGATCTTAGATCAAGAATAGAAGAATTCCATGATTCTGAAACTTTCCAAAAATTCCAAAATAAAATGAATAATTAGTAATACAAAGATAATCAAAGTTGAATCAAGAAAATGATAGAGGAATCACATGGCGTATCAGAAAATAAGAGCTGCTACAAAATGCTACGGTACATACCCTCACTCCATGAGTACCTCTAAGATGCAATATTAATACTTCTGCTATCCCGAGGATGATTTGTCACTTAGTCAACGATCTCCCCATGAACGTGATAATGATTTCACGGGAATGACTGAGAAATGTTGTGATTGGATTTATTTTTATTTTTGTAAAACAAGGAAGTGCACACACTCCAATGGTCTGGTGGTAGTGTTGTGTGTCTACCACCCAAAAGACCACGGTTCAAATCCCCTCTCGTGGAGGTTGCGTTAGGTAGCCGACAGCTAGCGTAAAACATAGTTCGATCTTTCAACATGGAATTTTGCAACAAGCCATGTAGCCGACCCTGCTTAAAGTGGGAGAAGGCTCACCATTTTTTTGTAAAATAAGGAAGTGGGGATGTCACTCCCAATGGCCTTCTAATTACAGAGAGTCCATGTTCTTGGTAGCGTCAATTGAACTTGTCCTCCCGTTACATTTATATTTTTTCATTGTTTTTACTTCTAATAAACGCATACAAATAATAGACTACATTATTCAATATTTTAGGGGTTATTACATCCTCATAATTGCCACGTCTAAGTTTTGAGACCTTGTCTCGTTATGGGCCTCCTCGTCTCGCCATCCATCGTCGACTCACCACGTGCCTCTCCTCCCACCATGCATTCTATTTTGTTATGCACTTTCTGACTCAAATGAAGATTAGCCTCTCAGTATTCGTGCCCCTCCCTCATGGCATACTAACCACGTTAACATCAAGATACATGAGACACTAGCATTTGAATTAAAATGTCAAAATGGCAGCATGTGAAGATGATTAAATTTGTAGTTATATTGATACAACGAATTCATAAATATGCACAATATGTTTATGTGAACATGTTCAAGGGATGTTGAAGTCCAACCTCGTACAATTAATATCTATGCAAATCTATAACTACTATTAATAGTGGATTTTTCCACCTCCTCTCCCTTTTGCTGACATGTGGCACTCTCCTAAATCTTCCCCCTCCCATACACCGTTCGCCTCTCTCTCCTCCTTTCCATCCATTACTCTTTGACCTATCTTCCCATGCAAACGCGTCCTCTTCCTTCTCTCTTTTCACTTTCTCTCTCTCTCTCTCTCTCTCTCTCTCCTATTTTTATAACATTTGATATTTAAGTATTAAATATTTAAAAGGTTAATAAACAACTTAAGTTTACGGATTGTTTCGTAAATACATGAGTTCAAATATATTTATTCCAACCAATTATTTTAAGTCTTTCATTATTTCTTCTTTTATGTTATATAACTTATTTATTTCCTCAAAATTTATCTAGTGTTTTAAGGTTCTATTTTCTTCAACTCCTCATTTTGTTAAACTTATCATTTTGTTTTGCTATTTTTAGAAATAACAAATCAAAATATTTTTCAAAATAAAAAATTACTGAAAATATATTAAGGCAAAAAAATATTTTTCTTTCATAATTTTTGAGTATTTTGATAGCTATAATAAAAAATGTTAGATGTTACATTAATATACTTTTGAATAGTAAAACTTTTTTCAAAACTAGAACTTAATAAAAAATATAACAAAAAATAAAATAAAAATTAATAAAATAAAAACAAAAATTATTAGATGTAAACTATATAAAAACATATAACATATAAATAATTTATACGTACAATTAAACTAAAATAACATAAAAAATAAAACACATAGAATGAAATAAAAATTCATAAAATTTTTCTAAAAGAATTAAAAAATTATAGATTATAATTAAATAAATAAATTTAAACAGTGGGATGTATAAAATATGTTATCTGAATATGTGTGTGTAACACATGATCGTAATATATATATATATATATATGTGTGTGTGTGTGTGTGTATTATAAATCTAAATATAAGATGACAAATGAAAATTAAAATTTTACTAATATATGTGTGTAAGAGAAATTATAAAAATTACAACAAAGTTTGTTTTTTTAAAAATCATAATTATAAATCTAATAAATATCAACTATAATGTGACTAACACTAATAAAAAACAGATATACTTTTTCTACCAAAACTCTCCCTCCTCCCCTTCTCAATTTGAAATTTTATTCTTTTATTTGCCTTTATTTGATTATATGTCTATTATTTATTGTATATAACATTATCTTTAAGTTAAGAAAATAAAGCATGCTATTTGGAAAGCATACCTTCCAGATCATTAGAATTTCTTCGCAATATGTTCATACATCACATATTATGATCTCAATATATTCTTATACATTATCTTCAAAAAAAATACTCACGCCGCGATGCGCGGGTACACACCCTAATACAATTATTATTATGGACATATTTTCCCGGAACAACAATGTAAACTGCCCCGTGGCCACGTGAACAGAGCCAACTAACCAACCGTTTATCTACATATACTTTTCTTTACTCGTGTTTATCCAAAATATATTCCCCCACAACCCACCCCGTCGATCCCCAACTCAAAATCAACACTTTGCATTCACTTCAAACTCGGATCCCCACAAAAACTCCCCAATCCAAATCCCTTCTCCTCCTCTCTCATCTCTGTCACCATTCTTATTACCACCCCTTGGTCCCTTTCACTACTTAACAACAGATCTCCATCCACTTCTCCCTCCATTTTCGATGGCCAACGAATCTAGGGCTTCGGGAGACGGCGACAACCGAGGCGCCGGGGGGAAGCTCCTCCGCCGCCGCCGCCGCCGCGATGCGAGGGAGATCACGCCGTACCGGCGACTGGAGGAAGAGGAAGAGCGCCGCCGGTGGTGGTTGTCGGAGCTCGTGGTCAGCGCTGGGAGGCTCCTATCCAAGGTGTTCCGCTCTGGCGGGGGAGAGGATGAGTCAGAGAGCGACAGCTCAGGTGCGTTCCCGAGGTTTCATGTGTCGAGGGTTTCGATTTGCTTTAATTCACGGGGATTTAAGGGAAATTATCGAGTCACGGGCTCGTAGATTTGTTTCCGTGTTTGCTTGAGTTGAAATTTCGAGGTGGAAGAGTGGTGTGAGACGTTCAGTAGTGATGGGAGGAGGGTTTAAGTTGTTTGCTTGCTCCAACTTGGCAGTAATGCTCTGCCTTGTCTGGATTTTTTTTGGATTTTCCGAGGGTGCGTGTATCCGCACTGTGTCTGTGTTGTTATGTCTCTCACATTGGAGGCTTTTGGTTTAAAGGAGGCATTCTGATAGAAATTCACGTCTCTCGCTTTTTCGTCTTTTGAAGATGGTAACATTGGGCGAAAATGTAAAGTAATATTTTTTCCTGAACTGTTATTTCTTAGAAGTTATTTTGAATTCAGCAGTTTTTAGTATCTTTTTTCCCAAAAAATCCGCCTTATTACTTTATATCTTTTTTTGATGCAAAAGAGGGGGAAACACGCAAAGATGTCCGCACCACGTATTAAACAAATTAATCTGGAATTACCTTACAACAACCAAGACTCAAGAAGAGTTTTGGTATGTAAATTATGTTCTCAACATAAAAACGCTCTGAAGAAAAATCACCGCATTATGATCTCCACACTGTCCAAATAGCTGCGATCGGAAGGAAAAGCTCCACATTTGCTCTAGATCTTGCACTGCAGACTGAGTTCCAAAAAATATCAAGGTCACTGCAATCTAACCAAACAATCTCTAGTTCCTGCCAGATGATCCTCACATTCACACACCCAAAAAAGAGATGGTCCACCGACTCCACTGCTTGTTCATACATGGGACACCTATCCGAACCACCCCCAAAAAGTCTATTCCACCGGTCCCGAGTAGTGATTCTCCCTCTACGCATGGGCCACAAGAAGACCCTGACTCGAGATGGGACCTTCAACTTCCCAATGACTTTGCAATCTCTGACCAGGTTTTTACGTCTTGGATCCGGAGGCCTGTCAACACTTCTGTAGGCATTTTTAACCAAGAAGTCACCAACTCTCCACACCCAACAATCCCTCCCTTCTCTTGGTTCCAAACATCCATTAAGGACCACATGCAAATCTACATATTGAAGCATCGTTGATCTGAGAACACTCTGAAGGTTGGCACCCAAGCATTCACTGACCAGACATCCACAACTCTAGCATTCTTGGATGAAACAAGTGCAAACAAACACGAGAATTGAGATGCCAACATGCCATCTTACTTTATATTTTAAAGCTCCAAAAGAAGAAACGGAAAATAATTTCACCATTCTTACAGCACTATTTAACCAAGTTATAATGATTCACCTCATTTACTTTGTTTCCCCACAGGAAAATCATATAAGAGAAGTTAGACATAACTAAAGTGCACAAAAGTCGCTTGTGTGAACTGCTATTTTAAATCTAACAGAACCATCGACGTAACTAAAGGAAATCATTTCACTTATTTTTTATATTCACACAGTGGAAGATGTTTACTTGCTCAAAATGAAAGATGAGTTATGTTGGGAACCAAAGAAAAACCACCTTTTTATTTCCTTAATTTGGTTAACTTATGAATGTGGGACCTGCTGCTGATGTTCTGATATTTTTGATAAGATCGATAGTCTGTATTTCTTTATGCAGAGGGAGATGATAGCTTGGAAGTTAACCATGAAGATCAGGTATTTCCTATTTCTCACTAAAGTTGTGTTTTTATGCATAATTACGTTGTAGACAACTGACATTAATTATATAATACAGATGACCGAGGACCAAAAAGTGGATTTCGAACCTGTATCTCCAAACATCCCGACAAAGTTGGTTATTGAGCAAATGCTTCAGAAAGAAAGCTATACAAGGTCGTAACAAAAGTTTCTGATGTGTTTTTCCTTTACTTGCTTCAGCAAGGAGTTGTTTATTTATAATTCCTTATGATCTTAAATGTTGGATAAATTTATATTTGTTTATTACAAATAATTGTTTAACTCTATGTCAGTTTTCGTTAAATAGCAGGATATGGGTTATCTGCACTTTAATTATGGCATATTGTATTGATATTTGCTACTTGCTAGTCGCCTTTTAACTTCTCAAAGTAATTATGGTGCGTCTTTGTTTCTCCTATGGATAAAATGTTTTACAAAATAACGAGGCCTATGCTCTTATTTCACATGTGTTATGCCATTGTTTCACATATATTATGCCAAGTTAGTTAATGAAGAACAGGTACAAATTTTGCCTTTATTGCATTCTGGAGAGTTGTTTAATAATTCTTCCCAGTCACATTATGCCTTGTTGTAGCTCTAACTACACATTTTCTTTAAGCAAGCGCATATCCTGGTCCTTTAGGAGGTGTGCCATATGTTTCAACACCGGACTGATAAGTGGGTTTAGCTGTAACTATAATTATTAATGTTTTATATGGCTAAATATATACTCAATGGTATTTAATCTATTCAAAAGAATACTACTTTTAGCTTATCACAAAATGTGTCTCGGGCCACATACCAAGCAAAATAAGGCACTTTTCCCTCTAACTGATTTCTCCAACCAATCATGCCTTCTGTGACAAGTTATCAAACTATGTACTTTTATAGTAGATTGTCCTATGACAAAAAGCATTATATATAAACTTAAACAAACTATATGCATAGGTTTTCTTGTCTAGCATGTCCACATGCGGGTATGCAACTAATGCCAATGTTGTGTGGAGACCGAGCTTGTTTCACCAGTTGAGAATTAAGAAAATCATGGATATTTTTTGAAATCTGGTTTTTGAAGGAAAAATGGATGTCTACTTGAGATCATTTTTCTCCTCTATTTGCACAAAATGGCTAAGGAATCAAGGATGGATAGAAGAAATAAATACACAAAATGGCTAGATCAGGGAATCGAAGATGGCTGGTCAGTGAAGGTTATTAAGTGGGTTAGCCCTAACTATAGTTGTCGATATTGTATTATGGCTAAGGATATAGTTAAGCCCGAACTTGTTTCATCAATCGGTAATATATAAACGCTAAGGAAATCAATAAAAGCATGGACATAAATGTGGGGATGGACGCGGATGGACTCTCGCAGGAGTCGCCAGGCAGGTGCATCGGTCCCGACCTTCAGAGGAAGATGTTTGAGGTGCGGAGGATGGTTCCACCGTGATGCGATGTGCTGGGACCCGATTCGCTGCTTCGCCTGCGACAGGAACGACCGCCGGAGCTTTAGGTGCCCCGACGATAGGTCGAAGGTCCAAGGAGGTGATATTGCTGCTTCGGGGCAAATGGTTGAGAAAGGGAAGCTGCCTTTGTGCGGGAGGCAGATAGGACCTTATCCTGGTGGGGGTCTACAGAGGGCAGGGGAGGGGGCTGATAAGCGCTATGAAGGACATTGGTTATGTAGTGGGCCATGATTTCCGCGGGGACGTGATCAACCTTGGCAGCATGTTGATTTGTGCAAGAGGTCTTTCGGCGGAAGAGGCGAGAAGATTGCTCGGGCTCTCGCAAAGGGCGAAGGGCAAGATACACTGGAGAAAATCACTACCGAGGGACGAGATGACAGAAGCGCGCCCGGAGAAAAGCACCTCTGGATTGGTAGCCTCCCTCTGCTTTGGAGGGCCTGGGAGGTGGTGCGGGAGATCTTAGCCCCAGTGATCCAGGTCAGGAGGATCGTTTCAGATGGACTTCAGAACGGTCAACCATCATTGGTCTTGGTGGTGGGTCTGGTATTAGGTCGCCTCCTGCTGCAGGAACATATGGCGAGTTTCAAAGGGGTTTTCTTCCGGGTGGAGGTTCGCGAGGCCGGTCGAGGCCAGGGTTCCGAGGTGAGTCCACTGGAGGAGAAGACTGGAGTATTGGAGAAAGACGAAGCGTCAAAGAAGGTTGGCACACTAGACGAGGCTGCTTCGAAAGGGGAAAGGGCCTCTTTCGGGGGTTTTGAATCTTTTTTCCCTTTTGGGGCAAATTTGGCAGACTTTGCAGGAAGGCTGCCGCGGGCAGAAAACGCCTCGGGCAGTGCGGTCGGGTTGCACAGAGAGGAGGTTGGGTGTTCATACGCGGATGTGTTGTTGGGTCGGGTTTTCGAATTGACTCTTGGAGGTAGGTTGGCAGAGCGGGCCCTTGTGGAGACCTTGTCGGGCGAGGCAGTCGATTTGGGTGGTGAGGCGAGCGCATAATTGGGTGCGGATGGCGAGTCGGGTCATGCTAACAGGTCGACACTCAGAGCAGAGCGATTTTCGAGGGCGGTTTCAGATCCGGAGCTCCAACTCGGGCCTATGTTTCGGAAGGTAGAAAAGGAAGGGACACTCGCCCCAGATGCTTCTGAAGCGCTCGACATGCAGGCAGGAGGAAGCGGGGAGGCTGGGGCTATTTGTTGTGGACGGGCGGTTGAGCTGATGGTCTTAGCGGCGAAGGACTGGGTGCCATCTCTCGATGTGATGAGACCTACCGGCGAACGCGGCATGGGCTCGTTGGTAGTGCCGGCGGACCCTCTCGTCGAATCAGGAGAATCAGACTGGCGTGGGGTTTTGACCGTCTCTCCACTGAGGATGGTGGCTTCCGTGGGGGTGGCTTCGACATTCGGGTCCTTACTGTTGGAGGTCTCCTCATGGAGACTAGAACCTGACAACCTGTTAGCACCGACAGATTGGGAGGGCCACATGGGGTGAGTGGAAAGCAGCGAGGTTCGAGCAGTCGTTTTGGTATGTAGTACTTTTACAATGGGATGAAGGAACGACGGAGGAGGCGGATGCTTGAGATCTATCGCAGGTTGAGTTGGATAGGTGGCGAGAGAGGGTGATGTGCGGAGCAGTCGAGTGGGCGGTTGACATGTGGGGCGACTGTTACATGCCGGAGGGAGTCTGGAGAGGCGAAGGTTATATCGTAAAGGTCAAAGGAGGAGGTTGGTATGGGGCAGGAGCTCGGACAAGATGGAAAGGATGGGTCAGGTTCGGGAGTTGTGTGAACGACAGGGGAGGGTCAATCTTGGGTGTTGGAAGAAGGGATGCTGAGATGTTTGGATTTGGTCCCTTCAAGCGGGTTTTCTAAGGTTTCCCAATGAGGTTGATCACGTGGAACGTTATAGGTCTGTGAAGGCCAGAGAAGAGGGAGGCGGTACGATATTTGATCTCGAATCACATGGCAGATGTCGCGATGTTGCAGGAGACCAAGATTTCACGCAGAATCACCGAGGTCTGGAGAAAGGTAGGGGGATCCAGGCTGGCAGAATGTAGGGGTGTTGAATCCGATGGAGCATCCAGTGGTTTGGTGACGAGGTGGGACGCGATAAAGTTTGATTTAGAGGGTGTCGAGTTGCGGGGCAGGCACGCCATATCAACGGTGCTGCTGCGGAAGGAAGATGGGACAAATATTTTGGCAACTAATGTCTATGGCCCTTGCAACGGGGTTGGCGTGGCTCATCTAATGATGGATTTGTTTGCGGCTAGGCAGCTGGCACATGATGCTGCTTGAATCATCGCAGGGGACTTCAACGTGACTCTGCTTTCGGATGATCGGCCTGATGGTCGTGGGGGAAGGGACCCAGGCTTGGAGGTATTAAGGGATAGGCTGGCTGAGCTTGGACTTCAGATGATCAATGCGGCGGGGTGTCGATATACATGGAGGAACACGAGAACCAGGTCTCGTATCGATAGAATCTCATATTTGTGGAAGCGGTGGAGTTTTTCCCATTGGCAGAGTCGAGGGCGTTGCTCAGGGCTCACTCAGTGTTAGCCATGTGAGCCCGAGGCGAACCGTTCTTACAATAAATGTTATTGTAATAAATATGCTTTATCAATAAAAGTTATTGATTGTTCACTCCCTTTCTGTAATTAAGTGAATGAATGCACTATAAGGTCCCTTTGTACAATTAGGGTTATGTACCATGTCCGTCTTGATTATCATATAGCTGTTGATTCATTAGATGAATCATAGAGGCTGGTGTTTAGATGAATATCTAATGGGTTAGATAGAGGACTCATCAAGCAATGTCAAATGATTATTGAGAGATGATCTCCAGCCTGAGTAGGAGATGGCAATCCTTTCTCACATAGGCTGATATCTGACCGAACTCTTGATGCAGGTCATATGCATGGGAATAGTAATTCGGAGGTGTCAGATTAGTTAGGTCAAAGGGTTGACTTAGCAAGATCGAGATAACCTAAGTCCTATGTTGAATACTGTCACAACATAGGCACACATCCTCTGACCAGAGACAAATGTGTTACTATATGTCTGAGTATGTACATTTGGCAGACCATTAGGTTGATGACCTAACCAAGGTCTATACACCGGCGAGCTGGTGCGCATATAAGGGCATATGAGTAATACGATCTCTCAAAGGGATCATACAGGTTCACTTATGAACCGGAAGACATGAGCTCACTCATGAGGTATTGGGACCGATCAAATTCCATGCATGGTCATCGTGCTTTGGAAGCATGACAAGAATTTGAAGGTATGATATATGCTTTGGGAAAGCATATGATCGATACCAAATCCCAATGACCAAGATTGAGAAACTTGGTGATCAAACCCTGAAGAAGACAGTGTAAAATTGATCTTCATCTTCAGGTTGATCATTGGTCTTCCAGTATGCATGATGTGCAGGTATTGGGAATACCTGAGGGTGATGTGATCATAAACGATTGTATAACCATGACGCTTCCAGTTTGAGGGAGTGATGAAACAGGTCTGGATTTTAGTGACTCCTCTCAGTAGAGAACTAACTTGATCTTAGTCCAAGTGTTGGACATTGATCTAAATGTGATTCAGATGCAATGAGAAGATTAAGTATACAGACTTGATTTAATTAAGCATCTGTGGGAGGTCCGTTAGATCTGGATTTGAGATGAGATCTCAACATCCAAGTCACTATACGTGGAACAATACAATCGCCATGTCCTTATCTCCAAGTATCTGCGGAGAAAGCACATTATTCTTGAAGGAGTTCAGGAATAATTCTTATGATGAATTTTTGTATCCAAGCAAGAAGGTCTTGATGATTAAATGAGATTTAATTATCAAGTATAATATGAATGAGATTCATATTGTGAGAATGATTATCCAAGATAATTAAATGGGATTTCATTATCAAGGATAAGCAGATCGTGGATAGTGCTATCCATAAAATCAGTGTCTATTATAAATGTGATTTATAATATATAACAGAGAGAGAGATTTTTTGTAAATAGCATTTGTTAATTAATAATGTGGATTGGATTCACATTTAATTAATTAATTGGAAATGTAATTTACAAATTAGTTTGGGTTGTGAATATGATTCACATATTTTTCAATGGCACGATTGAAATATTCACAAATTAATTTGGAATTAATTTGGTGGATATTATTGCAATAAAAGTTATTGCAATTTATTAAGAAATAATAAGATAAAATAAAAGGAGACAAAAATACCACCAAATAAGAGGTGGCGTCACTTATGACTTAGTCATAGGTGACGCCCCCTAAAATTTAGGGTGGTTTGTTGTCTCTCTTTTTTTGTTATCATATTATCTCTTAATAATTAATTTATGTTAATTAAATTGTGTTGATAATAATTCAACATATATTTAATTTAATATAAATTAATGTTGTTGGTTTTTAACCAACAACAATCATGACCGTTGATTGGCTCATGGATTACAATAGCCGTCGGATCCATGTGAGCCATGGATTGAGATCCATTGGATCCCAAACTAATATATAAGGAGGGCAACCCTAGCCCTTGAAACTACATCAAGTAGACGCCTACTCTACTCTCTCTCTCTCATTCTCGTCCTCTCTCTCCCTCTCTCTAAGGTAGCCGACCATCTTTGTTTTGAGGAAGAGAGAAGTTCTCGCCTTCGCCTTCGATTTCTCGAGGATCTCCATCTTCTTTGGGACTGCTTGCTCTAGAGGAAGACGATGGATTTTGTTGGACGAAATCAACAGATTCGAGGCTTGGATCTTCGTCGAGGATTGCGGGAGTCACGCGTCTCATCATCGCGCCCGCAAGTGCTGTCTCCGTGGATCGGACTTGAGACAGGAGGATCTCTTGTTTTAGAGATCTCGTGATCGCAACCACGCTTCGAGATGTATTTCTAATACTTTGTGATTTGATGAAACGATCCAAGAATTGTTCTTGTGATCATGTGGTTTCATCATATGATTTTAAAATTTTAAATTCCGCTGCACCTTGCGACTAGTGCGACTAGTCACCCCGATCACATGAGATGCGATCGTCACGCTTCCGTGATGCGTTTGAGGATTCTCAATATCCTTTAAGTGGTATCAGAGCCTTAGGTCGAAAAAGGTTTTGGATATGATCCATGAATCTAAGACGGCTTGGGTTTTGAAAAGGTCGCGAAAGTTTTATCGCATTTCAATTTTTCGTACCTCTGTCTAATTGATTTTTTCGGCATTGTTTAAATTGTTTAAACACGAAATATTCAATTGGATTTTGTTCCCCATTAAATAAGGAAACCATAGGATCTGAGTTTACTAAATTTGGATTTAATTTGCTCAAGATATGGCCTTTTGAATAAGCATGCATTCACTGTTGCGGGAACAACAAATCTGAACGTGATTAATTTGTTAATTATGGTTTTGATGCGCCTTGAAATGCGTGAAATATCACTTAGGTTTTGTTGTAAATCAAGTTGGCATTATTAGGAAACTGATTTTGCGAATTTTGAATTTAAATTGATCAAGATAAGTTAATTATAGTGATTAGGGGTTACTGCTGGAAATTGACAAACTTGATCATGAACCTTGTGATAGTCATTCAAACATGTTGATGAAAATTAATTGTTAATTTTCTGAAATTGGTTATTGATGAATATTTGTGAAATATTTAAAGATGATAATCAATTCCTTGAATGACATCCCACTAATTATAATGATAAGATAATTGATCTTGATCATTGGTTAATTTGAAATCATCAACAAACATTGTTTTCATGCAAAATCCCATGTCATCCTACAATAGTTGTAGGACAACTTTTACATGCAAAACCCTCTTGCTTGAATAGAATTGGGGATTTGTTTAGCAAATCTCCTTATAATATAATCAAAATTGTTTTGATGTATATTATATGGTATAATTTTGGTTGAAAGACCGATGAGCATCTCAAAGTACATGATGATCTATCTGGCATTATCTTTTGTCTAGTCGGAGAGCATTGGGGTAGCGGGTTGCAACGTATGTGGTCTGTCCCGCTCTTGTCGGTACTGGCCATGACAACGGGTAGGGACTCGATAATGCCGGAGAAATCAAAGTGTATTTTTCTAATTATTAAAATTCGAAATAATGCGTACTTTGAGATTATACCTACTATTCAAGTAAAATTCAAAGTTTGTTGATTGAAAATTGGATTGATAATTAATTTAATGTGATTAAATTAATTATATCCTATTAAAACACTATATTATGAATAGATGTGTAATTTCCATTGGAAGAAATAATTATGTGAATATGATTCACGATAATTAATTATTTCAATTTGAATAAGAGGTGGAGGATCACATAAGTGACATCCATGGTCTCCCGTCAAGGTAAAGAATTTCGTCGTCAAAAGTTGTATATAGAAGACGCCTGTCCGAAGTGACAGATCCTATATACAATTATTTGGATCGGGTTCTTTGCTTTTCGAAAGAGTAAGGCCGTACACGTAGTGACCCCAATATCAGGCCCTCATATTATTGGGGTGATATTGGATTGCGTATAGCGAGTATGAAGCCTGTTGATGGTTGGTTCAATTAGCAACGGGTCAACATCATCTTAGGGTTGGTAGGCCCGGGTATTAAAGACCAAATTGGGAAATGCATGTTGGACTTGCAAGGCGGAATGTGTTCCCGCTTCTCTTTATTCGAGTCACATGTTCTCATATTATTGGGATGTGATAAAGATAGAGAGGAGATCCCAGATCTTCTTGAGATATAGCGTTAAGTATATCTCTTACTTTGAAAGGCGATTAGGGAATAATCTTTCATAGTTGACATAGCAAGACAAATTTGATTTAAAATGCCTTAATCAAATGTTTTAAAATTGGATATATAATTATTTATATATTCTAATATAGTGCATTCTTAATTTCAGAAAATAAAGTCCATGAACCCTCTGAGCAGGCTCCTGGAGGTCAATCAGTTGACGGGACCAAATTATTCGGATTGGATCCGAAATTTGGATCTTATCCTATCTACGGAGCGCATCTCTTATGTGCTGAGCAAGGACAAGATAGCAGACCCTCTGACTGCGGAAGATAAATCATTTAATGAGAAATATGATGAAGATCATAACTTGGCAAGATGTTATATCATTGGCTCATTGTCCAATGTGCTTCAGAAGCAACATGTGGAAATGAACCAACCACTGCCAAGAAATCATGCTGAATGTGAAGGAAATGTTCGGTGACGTCAACCGCACACAGCGTTACAATGTGATGAAAGAGCTTATTCGCTGCAAGATGCAGGAAGGGACCTCTGTTAGAGAACACGTGCTCAAAGTGTTTGGGTACCTCTCTGAACTGGAAACCCTGGGAGCTGACATGGATGCTGATATGCAGGCTGATTTTATTCTCCTGTCGCTCCCTAAGTCTTTCAACAACTTTGTCGTGTCATATCACATGAGCAAAGTTGATTTCAGCAACGCTTGGCTGTTAGTTGCATTAAAGTCTGCAGAAGACGTAATGAAGAAGGACGGCCCCTCTGCTAGTGCAATGGTTGCACAAGTAAAAAAAAAGCGCGGTTGGAAGCAAGGTTCTCGGAAGGGCCCGCCCCAGAAGAGAAAGAAGAAGAATCAAGGAGTCGGTTTAT
The DNA here is from genome assembly GCA_037367405.1 of Ottelia alismoides. Taxonomy (NCBI): domain Eukaryota; kingdom Viridiplantae; phylum Streptophyta; class Magnoliopsida; order Alismatales; family Hydrocharitaceae; genus Ottelia; species Ottelia alismoides. The sequence goes on along the minus strand of JAZKJV010006151.1, from coordinate 1,150,378 downwards.
CTTCCAGTGCTTCCACGCTAATGACATCAAGGAAGACCGATGTCTGTCACCACTGCAAGAAGCCGAGGCACTGACAGCGTAACTGCCCAGAGTACCTGAAGTCGATCGACAAAGGTAAAGCCCCAGCAGGTATGAAATCTACTTTCATCATTGAAACTAGCTTTCTCGTTGGACAAGAAGGAAGTTGGGTTGTAGATTATGGTGCTTCTGTTCACGTATGCAATTTGTTGCATTTGTTTCAGGAAACTAGGAATCTGGAGCAAGGGGAGATAGTCATCCAGATGGGATCTCATGCAAGTGTTGCAGCAGTCACCATTGGGACCTGCCGACTATCATTATCTAGTGGTCGAGTCTTAGTACTTAAAGAGTGTCTTTATGTACCTGAAGTCAGGAGGAATTTGATATCCGTATTTAAGCTTGTTAGACATGGATATTCCTTCCTTTTTTGTAATAAGTTAGTCATTAATCAATATGATAAATTTATTGCGGATGGTGTTTTGACTTCTGGTGGACTCTATGAATTGTGCATTGATGAATGTATCATGGATGTCACTATCACTGATAAAAACCCTAAAAGATCCAAGGAGAATGGAAATCATTCGAATATGATTTGGCATCAAAGGCTTGGTCATTTATCTGTTGATAGGATCAATAGATTGATAAAGAATGGATCCTTAGATTTTCTACAGGTCCAATCTTTACCTACCTGCGAACATTGCATTCGAGGTAAAATGACTAGGATGCCTTTCCATAATAAGGTTACGAGATGCGAAGGTATTCTTGACCTAATACATACTGATGTATGTGGTCCCTTCAGTACCGCGACTCGGAATGGATATCGATATTATTAGACGTTTATTGATGACCATTCGCGAGGCTCTAAGCACCAGACTTTCACGCTGCATCTGGGAATCCCTGTACCTATCTATCAGACTTTGGACACAGGAAAGCAGCAACTAGATCATTGCTGCCCCAGGCCCAGAGGCAAGGAAAGTTCTCTCATCCCCCTTCGCTATTTTCTAAAACGTCTCAGCTCTTCCCCCCTTCGCTATTTTCTAAAACGTCTCAGCTCCTTCAGTCTTTCCTCTCCCGCCCCTCATTCTTCACCCACCTTTCGTATCCGGCACACAGGCTAGGTCATCACTCCCGCTGGGGCCAACTCTTATACAGCTTAACTCAACTCGCCGAGCTCTCTCGCTACTATATATCAGCCTGACCTCATTCCACTTTACAGGTGTCAATTCAATGAAAAGAGCTGGGAATCATTAGAGGGGGAAAGTCCAGTCAGCAACATCATTCAGGTTTAGAGAGTTGGAAAAGATTCTCCCGATCCTCTCTCTTCCAATCGACTTCGTACCTCAGGCTTGGGAATACCTGGTCTCCCGGGAGAGGTTTTTCCTCAAGTGAACCTTGACTTATTATGCTGATCATATAAGCTGAGGAGAGGATCCGAGGGAGGGCTAAGCTAGCCGAATACCTATCCTCACCTGCCTAACCAACTATCGTATCATACCTTCTGGGGGTCTTTCCGAGAGTCCAGAACCAAGGGTATAAGCATGGAAAGAGAAGCATACCTTAGCAAATAACCTAGCGGGGGCACTGAGGTTGGGTGGTATGAATGGATGATCGGTGGAGTTCCGGGTGTGGGCACTTTGTGGCTGACTATAGAGGAAGGGAATTATGGAACTTAATAGGAGCTCGACCTTATTAAGTTCAGGGTGCATAGCGAGGACGCAGGAGGTGACTCAGTTAAGTCTGTGCACTAACTATGATGTGGCGTGGTCCTTTAAATACTATATATACGGGTTTATCTTCCTACTGCATCATAAATCTGAAACTTTTGAAAAGTTCAAAGAGTTTAAAGCTTTGGTTGAGAACCAAACCGATATGAAGATTAAATGGATTCGATCTGACCAAGGTGGTGAGTACCTCTCGAATGAATTCAAGGGATACCTTAAAGAGAATGGAATTATCTCCAATCTCACTACCCTTGGAACTTCCCAACTTAATGGTGTTGCTGAAAGACGCAACAGGACCATCATGGACATGGTCCGTTCAATGATGAGCAAAGCATGTTCACCTCTTAGTTTCTGGGGATATGCAGTAGAGACTGCAATATATATCCTGAATAGGATTCCTAGCAAGTCTGTGCCTAAGACTCCTCATGAGCTTTGGTATGGAACCAAACCCAGTGTTAGACACTTGAGGGTTTGGGGTTGTTTGGTCCATGCGAAGAATGTGGATGCAAGTAAGCTAGAATCGTGCACTTGTGAGTGCTACTTCATTGGGTATGTTAAAGATGGTATTGGATATCGACTTTATGACCCTGAGACCCAAAAGGTTTTTGTCTCTAGAGATGTGAAATTTTTAGAGGATGATTTCCTTAAAGGTCAAGATAGAAAAGAAGTAGAGGAACTCATTGAATCTCCTGAGGATTCTGAGGTTCCTGAACCAGAAACTAAAGAGATAAATAAAGATGAAACACCCATACCTCTTCGAAGGAGTTCGAGGGTGGTTGCACCACCTGAAAGGTATGGATTCCATGTGTCAAGTAAAACTGACAATGATCCTACTTCATTTGATGAAGCACTCGCGGATCATGACATGGATAGATGGATGCTAGCAATGAAGTCAGAGATTGACTCCATGCATAAGAATGGTGTATGGACCCTAGAGAATCCACCTAATGGGGTAAAACCTATTGGGTGCAAATGGATCTTCAAGAGAAAAAGGGGACCTGATGGGAAAGTAGAGACTTTCAAGGCACGACTCGTAGCCAAGGGCTACACACAGAGAGAAGGCATCGACTACGATGAGACGTTCTCTCCTGTGGCTATGCTTAAATCCATCAGGACACTGCTAGTTATAGCTGCATCTCTTGACTACGACATCTGGCAGATGGACGTCAAGACAGCTTTCCTCAATGGATACCTCGAGGAGGATATCTATATGGAGCAGCCCTAGGGCTTCATAGTTGAGGATGGTAAAGTATGCAAGCTAAAGAAATCCATCTATGGGCTCAAACAAGCTTCTCGTAGCTGGAACATCAGATTTGACGAAACCATAAAGAGTTATGATTTTGTGCAGAATCCTGATGAACCTTGTGTGTACAAGAAGCTTAGTGGGAGCGCCATTGTGTTCATCGTGCTTTACGTAGATGATATCCTTATCATTAAGAATGATACGTGAATGATGACCGGTGTGAAGATTTGGCTATCTCATACCTTCGAGATGAAAGATCTTGGAGAAGCCTCTTAGTTACATCTTAGGCCTGAAGTTGTTCAGAAACCGAGAAAAGAGGATATTGGAATTATCACAACATGGATACATTAAGAAGATTCTTGAACGATTCCGCATGGATAGTTCCAAGAAAGGATTCATCCGCTTAAGACATGGTATCCATCTGTCTAAAGGGATGGCTCCTTAAAGTATTGAGGAAAAGAAGGCCATAGCTGGATGCCCCTATGCATCAGCTGTAGGAAGCTTAATGTATGCCATGATGTGTACTAGACCAGACATCTGCCATGCAGTGGGAGTGCTAAGTCGTTACCAATCCTGCTATGGAGAGCAACACTGGAATGCAGTAAAGAACGTATTCAAATATCTAAGACGGACGCAAGATTACATCTTGGTCTATGAAGATGGTGATTTCCAAGTCTTGGGATATACAGATTCAGACTTTCAGTCGGATATTGATGATTGAAAGTCGACATCAGGGTTTGTATTCCTGTTGAACGGTGGTGCTGTGAGCTGGAGAAGCAAGAAGCAGGACACTACGGCGGATTCAACAACAGAAGCCGAATACATTGCCGCATCGGATGCTGCAAAGGAGGCGGTGTGGTTGCGCAAGTTCATCTTGGAGCTTGGCGTAGTTTCCCCTATGGAATGGAAATACCACATCATTCGGGAGATTCAAAAGCGTGATGATATCATCATCACCACGGTGGCCTCTGCCGATAACGTTGTTGATCCTCTTACCAAACCTCTGACGCAGAAGGTTTTCGACCAGCATGTAATGAGTATGGGTTTAAGGACTGCCCTTGAATAGTTCTGAGGGCTAGTGGGAGATTGTTAGGCATGTGAGCCCGAGGCGAACCATTCTTACAATAAATGTTATTGTAATAAATATGTTTTATCAATATAAGTTATTGATCGTTCACTCCCTTTCTGAAATTAAGTGAATGAATGCACTATAAGGTCCCTTTGTACAATTAGCGTTATGTACCATGGTCGTCTTGATAATCATATAGCTGTTGATTCATTAGATGAATCATAGAGGCTGGTGTTTGGGTGAATATCTAATGGTTAGATAGAGGACTCATCAAGCACCGTCAAATGATTATTGAGAGATGATCTCCAGCCTGAGTAGGAGATGACAATCCTTTCTCACATAGGCTGATGTCTGACCGACCTCTTGATGCAGGTCCTCTGCATGGGAATAGTGATTCGGAGGTGTCAGATTAGTTAGGTCAAAGGGTTGACTTAGCAAGATCGAGATAACCTAAGTCCTATGTTGAATACTGTCACTGCATAGGCACACATCCTCTGACCAGAGACAGATGTGTTACTATATGTCTGAGTATGTACATTTGGCAGACCATTAGATTGAAGACCTAACCAAGGTCTATACACCGGCGAGCTGGTGTGCATATGAGGGCATATGAGTAATACGATCTCTCATACGGATCATACAGGTTCACTTATGAACCGGAAGACATGAGCTCACTCATGAGGTATTGGGGCCGATCATATTCCATGCATGGTCGTCGTGCTTTGGAAGCATGACAAGAATTTGAAGGTATGATATATGCTTTGGGAAAGCATATGATCGATACCAAATCCCAATGATCAAGATTGAGAAACTTGGTGATCAAACCCTGAAGAAGACAGTGTAAAATTGATCTTCATCTTCAGGTTGATCATTGGTCTTCCAGTATGCAAGATGTGCAGGTATTGGGAATACTTGAGGGTGATGTGATCATAAACGATTATATAACCATGACGCTTCCAGTCCGATGGAGTGATGAAACATGTCTGGATTTTAGTGACTCCTTTCAGTAGAGAAGTAACTTGATCTTAGTCCAAGTGTTGGAAATTGATCTGAATGTGATTCAGATGCAATGAGAAGATTAAGTATACATACTTGATTTAATCAAGCATCTGTTGGAGGTCTGTTAGATCTGGATTTGAGATGAGATCTCAACATCCAAGTCAATATACGTGGAACAATACAATCGTCGTGTCCTTATCTCCAAGTATCTGCGGAGAAAGCACATTATTCTTGAAGGAGTTCAGGAATAATTCCTATGATGAATTTTGTATCCAAGCAAGAAGGTCTTGATGATTAAATGAGATTTAATTATCAAGTATAATATGAATGAGATTCATATTGTGAGAATGATTATCCAAGATAATTAAATGGGATTTAATTATCAAGGATAAGCAGATCGTGGATAGTGCTATCCATAAAATCAGTGTCTATTATAAATGTGATTTATAATATATAACAGAGAGAGAGATTTTTTGCAAATAGCATTTGTTAATTAATAATGTGGATTGGATTCACATTTAATTAATTAATTGGAAATGTAATTTACAAATTAGTTTGGGTTGTGAATATGATTCACATATTTTTCAATGGCATGATTGAAATATCCACAAATTAATTTGGAATTAATTTGGTGGATATTATTGCAGTAAAAGTTATTGCAATTTATTAAGAAATAATAAGATAAAATAAAGGAGACAAAAATACCACCAAATAAGAGGTGGCGTCACCTATGACTTAGTCATAGGTGACGCACCCCTAAAATTTAAGGTGGTTTGTTGTCTCTCTTTTTTTGTTATCATATTATCTCTTAATAATTAATTTATGTTAATTAAATTGTGTTGATAATAATTCAACATATATTTAATTTAATATAAATTAATGTTGTTGGTTTTTAACCAACTACAATCATGGCCGTTGATTGGCTCATGGATTACAATAGCCGTTGGATCCATGTGAGCCATGGATTGAGATCCATTGGATCCCTAACTAATATATAAGGAGGGCAACCCTAGCCTTTGAAACTACATCAAGTAGACGCCTACTCTACTCACTCTCTCTCTCTCTCATTCTCGTCCTCTCTCTCCCTCTCTCTAAGGTGGCCGACCATCTTTGTGTTGAGGAAGAGAGAAGTTCTCGCCTTCGCCTTCGACTACTCGAGGATCTCCATCTTCTTTAGGGCTGCTTGCTCTAGAGGAAGACGGCGGATTTTGTTGGACGAAATCAGGAGATTCGAGGCTTGGATCTTCGTCGAGGATTGCGGGAGTCACGCGTCTCATCATCGCGCCCGCAAGTGCAGTCTCCGTGGATCGGACTTGAGACAGGAGGATCTCTTGCTTTAGAGATCTTGTGATCGTAACCACGCTTCGAGAGGTATTTCTAATACTTTGTGGTTTGATGAAACGATCCAAGAATTGTTCTTGTGATCATGTGATTTCATCATATGATTTTAAAATTTTAAATTCCGCTGCACCTTGCGACTAGTGCGTAGTCGCCCCGATTACATGAGATGCGATCGTCACGCTTCCGTGATGCGCTTGAGGATTCTCAATATCCTTCACTCGCGCCATACTCCTTTGCTTTGGTCTTCTAGTGAGGAGGTGCGCCTGTGAACCTTCTTCTATTTTGAGCATGCTTGGATGCTAGAGGAAGGTTTTCGGGAATATGTGGTTAAGTTTCGGGAGGAGTGCTCGACGAGCGGATTTGCGACTTGTAGGTTGGCGAGCAAGCTGACCTCGCTCAGGAGGCAGCTGATGGAGTTTAATCGTGCCAACAGGGAGAGAAGGCGTGGCAGGAGGTTGTGGCTTCAAGAGGAGGTGTGCATACTTGGCACGCTAGAGGATGAGATGCAGTTGTCGGCAGACGAAGCGACAAACATGGATCTCCACCTTCACGAGCTTCTGATTGAGGACAAGGAGGAGGTGGTGTGGCGGTAGAGGTTTAGGCAGAAGTACTTGAGGGAGGGGGAAGCAAATACGAAATTCTTCCACGTTGTGGCCAGTGGGAGGAGGCGTTGGAATTACATACATTCAGTCTCCGTCGGGGGGAGGAATGTGGAGGGGGTTAGGGATGTGGGAGCTGCGCTGAGGATGCATTTCCAGGAATTTGGCAGAAGGCGGCCTTGAGAGGGTTGGAGATGGCATGGGCGAGGTGTGTCGTGGATCTTCGACGCGAAGGCGTGTATCTTGGTCAGGGTTTTCACGAGGAAGAGGCCAAGCGGACGCTCAACGAGTGGGATATGGTTAAAGGGGAAGTGATGGAGATTCTAGAAGAGTTTCAACAGGGAAACATGGGGTTCGAGAGGTTGAACAAGGTGCTCCTTTTTATGCTGCCAAAGAGGGACTCGCCAATTTCGGTGGATGACTTTAGACCTATCGCGCAATCAAATGCTATGTATCTCTTGGTGTCTAAGATTCTTGCTAACCGTTTGAGAGAGGTCACGCGTTAGATTATTTTGCCCATGCAGACGACGTTCGTTCTCGTGAGAGCTATGGCTGACGGATTGGTATTGGTTTCAGAAATGGTGTTAGATTAGAAAAGAAGCAAAGCTAAAGGTGTTCCGTGGAAGGTGGAATTCTATGAAGCGTATGACTCTGCTGACTGGAGATTCTTGTGGGTCTCGCTCGAGAGAAGGGATTTCCCACAGGCGTGGATTGCGTGGATGAAGAGATGCGTGACAACTGCCTCTCACGCAGTAACGGTGAAAAGTAGACCGGAGGGGTGTTTCTTTCAGCCGTAGATTGGTGTCAAGCAGGGTTGTCCGTTGGCCCCGCTTCTATTTGTAATCGTGGCAGATGCTTTAGCTATCATAATGTGAATGACGGTTGAGGGCGATTGGTGTTCTGGCTATAGGAGGGACGACATTCCATTCTGATTCTTCAGTACGCAGACGACACTGTTCTTTTCTTGGGGCCCGAGGAGGTGAATATTCAGAGGGTGTCTACTATAATGAGCATTTTGGGGACATCTCCGGGCTGCAAATTAATAGAGGGAAGTTGGTGGTGGTCCCTTTCAGTCTTTCTAAAGAGGAAGCAAGGATTACAGCTAAGATGGTAGGCTGCCCCGCAACAGACTTACCCATTCCTTACTTGGGGCTTCTGCTAGTGGTGCGGAAGCTGAGATGGCTGACTAGGGGCGCTTCTGGAAAGGATGGAGGAAAATATGGCCAGATGGAAGGCATCGATGCTCTCTAAGGGTGGGAAGATGGTTCTCATGAAGCATGTCCTCTTGACAATCCCGATTTTCTTTTGCTCCACGAGATCGTTGTCGGTCGGTGTTTGTATCGGGATGGAGATATTGATGAGGAGATTTTTTGGTCGGACGGTAGGTAGGAGAAGAGGGGTATCCATCTCGTGAAGTGGGGTCAAGTGACGTCGGTAAAGAAGAAGGGCAAATTAGGGGTGACGCGACTGGGAGAGATGAACAAGGCGTTCATGGCAAAGTGGGTGGTGCGGATTTAGGGGATTTCTCAAGACCTGATTTGTTGTTTGCTCAGGAAGATCTATGATGTCACCATGTCTTTGGAGGTCAATCCGGGGCGTCTCCCATCATTCCTTTGGAGAGGGATTACGGAGGTTATCCTAGAGATCAGGATGAAGATGAGGTCGGGATGGCGCCTCTTTTCGTTTTTGGCGAGATGATTGGACGGGGGAGGGGCCTCTGGGAGTTTGCTTTTCGCAGCTAATGAGATTGGCAGGGGATAGAGAGGTGCGAGTGCAACAGGTGTGGGACCATAGGGCGTGGTCCCCAAATTTTGCGACTACATTATCCGACCCAAGAGTGGAGGAGTTCCTTTCATTGCAAACTGAGCTGCTTCAGACTGAGGGTCCATCCTCGGGCAGGGACCATTTCATGTGGGGTGATGGAAGATTTTTCAGTGAGAAATGCATACCGCTTTCTGGTTGAGGATGGGATGGAGGTGCAGGAAGAACTTCGAGTGGACACTGGTCTGATATGGCGGTCCATGGTGCCTTGCAGAGTGAAGGTTTTTCTCGGTTTTTCAGGCATGGAAGGCTTCTCACCAAGGCTCATTGGGGTCGACTATTGGGTTTGGATGATGTGATCTGTGAGAGATGCGAAATGGCAATGGAAGATGTGGATCATCTCTTCTTTTCCTGTACACTCTTTGCACAGGTTTGGGATCGGGATGGCATCACGTGGCTACAGGACGACTGCTTGTCTTTTCGACGTACCGCAAGATCAGTCTTTGAGTTTGGTCATGAGGATATTCTGTACCCTTTCGCTGTGATGTGGTCGATTTGGCGCGCAAGGAACGAAGTCATTTTTGGGGGGGGGGAGGTTTTTCTGTGTACGAGGTCTTAGCGCAATGTAGGGAGCTATGCACGGCATGATGAGTATGACAATTTTGCGTTTTTTATCTCTTTCTTAATTAATATACTTTTCACTGCGGTGAATCCCAAAGTGAGATGTCACCCTTTCAGTTACTCAAAAATATAACTCTTTCTTCTTTCAACAAAATAAATTCAACCCTTTAAAACAAATTAGTTAGAAAAGCAACAAACTCATAAAAAATAGGATTTCAAGTATTGTTTTTTAATCAAAAAAGGGGAAACACCCGTTATCGGTGTCCGTCCCAGAATATAATTGTAGAAAGCGATGAATATGGGAACATATCAGAGATAAAGAATATAAACGTGGAAGAACATTGAGATTTTACTTGAATCCTACTCCATAAAGAGCGAGATGAAACCATGGGAGAAAGCCTTTCAAGGACCATATATGTATATTGAATTCTCTCTCTCAACTATTACAATGGGTGTGGGGCTTCTTATATAGCCCCACCATAATGATTGAATCCCATTCACATTAGATGTGGATGAAATCAATGGATCCAATTACTCATCTAATGACGCATGCCACATACTCTAACACTCCCCTCAAGCCGGAGTATGCAATACTCAGATTGGACAAATAGAAAGAAATTGCTCACTCAAAATACAAGACACTACGGACAATATCAACTAAGAGCATACTTTACAGGATGCATGCTGAGGAAGTTGCTTCTCATGCTGTGCTACTGTGCTAGTGAAAGGCCGGAGTGTGATCTGAGTCTCCTTGTCGGAGAAACTGTGTTTTGTACCGCGTCTGTCAGAGTCACTAGAACATGAATAAGTCTCTTCATCGAAGAACGTGTGCTCTGTATTGCACAGAGTCACTGAAACTGAAACGAGTCTCCTCGTCAGAGAACTCTTTCCCACAACTGTCTCCTTCATCGAAGGATGCTCCATCTCTCTGACAGGCCAAACAAATAACATAGTTAATTATTCATACTTAGATCTCTAAAGATGGGTCCCTCTCATAGGGACCTCGAAGTGGGTTCTCTCTCATAAAAACCCCGGAATGGGTTCACGATCACTAAACAGTGAAGTCTGAAAATAATCTCCTCGTCGGGGAATCGAGTCTCACCCATATTGGCTCAGAGAATGGGATCTCTACTTTGAGTCCCTATGAATCCACACGAAAACCTTAAATCCACACTAGCTCAAAGAGTGTGATATCTACTCTGGAGTCCCTATGGATCCACATGAAAGCCTCGAGTCCAAATTAGGATGGGGATCTCTCACATAATGATCGCACCATATGTGCGCCTTGAACTGGTAGAGTCTGAAATATGGAGAATTTGAAGAACTGGAGAGTTTGAATCTAACCTGTAGAATTTGATTCTGAACTGTAGAACCATAACTCTACAAAATACTTCCCCTTTCTCCCGGACTTGTCAAAAAAGATGAAATCGACAAAGTTAGGAGAGTGCCTGAAAATGAGGAAAACAAAATCAATAAACCGATCTTCATTTTTTCACCAGTTTTCCTTCTTTTAAATCACCCTTTTTATCTTGCATACATATTTTCCCTTTCTTTTTTAGTATGCTCGCCTTTTTTTAAATCTCTCACCTTTTTTTGTGGGCCCTCTTTGATCCAAGAAGAATTGCACCTCTTTTTTTTAAATACAGGAGCATGCAGTGACCTCTAAAGCCAAATTGGCCCCAACTTCAAGCTAATGCCTCTTTCTTTAATGTAAAAGACGGTCCCCCTTTCCTTTTGAGAACAACATGTATTATCTCGATATCCTTGTAGACTCCATTTTTTGTTGTGTTGTCTCTGTATGCTGAGTTGTTCCTATGTCATCTTCTTGTCTGCCATCCTTCTGCTAGAGCTCTCTCAGGTGTTTCCTGAATTGTCTTCGTTGAAGCTTTCTAGGTGCGAAGCTTGCCAGTTTGGGAAATGCCATGCAGCCTCCTTTCCTCAAAAGACCGAGCATCGTCGTTTATCACATTTTTCTTTATTCTACTATGGCATTTGAGGATCTTATCATGTCCGTATTGATGGAGGTCATAAGTATTTTACTGTTTTCATTGATGATTATTAAAAAAAGACCTTTTCGGATTTATCTAGTAAAGGGACTTTCAGATAATGATAAAATTGCCAAGTTATTTTTTCAATTCATACAGACTTCTTTCTTTTCATATTCATATGTTAAGACTTTCAAGATTGGCAATATAATAGAGTTTGTTCAACATGACTTAACTACCTTCTTTCGTACTCTGGTACCCTTCACCCCATCATCTTGTCCATACACCTCACAACGGAATGGGGTGACTGAAAGGAAACTTCGTCATCTTCTAGACATTGCACATATCCTTCTTACTCAAGTGAAGGTTCCCAAAACCTAACTACCATGTACCTTATTATTTGGGCACCCTCTTTGGTCTTTAATGGGGTAACTCCTTTTTCTCTCTTGTATAAAAATGAGGAATCGTTTCCACTACCCTTGAGAAATTTTGCTCGCTTTTGTCCACAACTTCCATACTACAGATAAACTGTTTGCTCGTACAATTAGATATGTTTTCCTTGGATACTCTAAGACCCGAAAGGGGTAAGATATTATGATCTTTACTAGTCATCGCTACCACATATCTATTGATGCCACCTTCTTCGAAAAGACCAGCTACTTAATGCAATATGTCTGTAATATTCCCTTGGAGTTTTCTCCACCTCCCATTTTCTACAAAAGGAAACACATTGTTCAGTCAGACTTGATTCTTTTACATGTTCCTTACTTGTAGGATGATGAATCTTCTCTAAGTGGTCCTACTATTAGAATGTAAAGGAACAATTCCTTACATCTGACACACTTCCATTCATTCATGTCATCTTTGGTCGTACACAACATGTTAGAGTATTCGTTGTATGCGTCATCTATGAGGGAGATGGGTAAATGGATCTCTCTAGGATCCATTTACCCTATCCATATGTTTAGTCCCACATCTACCAGTGGTGGGACTTGGAGGCTCTGTGGAGGCTATATAAGGAGCCCCAGACCTCTTGTATCCATTGAGAAAAAGCAATGAAGCATATGGCCTTTTGAGGCCTTCTCCCGTGGTTTCATCCCGCTCCTTACGGATTAGGATTCCACGTAAATCTGTCTTTCATGTTTTATCGTTTTGTTCTTTATTCTCTGATTCCGCTTCCGCTTCCTATTTTCTAACATGTTTTATTATCTTGTCTTCTCCCAACTTGGTAACAATGTCATTCCGACCAGTATGGGAGAAAGGAGTATATGTAGAGTCATAGGCCAGTTTGTTAGATTTTCCAAATTCTCCAGATTCAGAGGCTCCTGACTCCAGGCCAGTTCAGATTTTCCATACTCTACAACAGATTTCAAACTCGACGATCATGATTTTCGAGTCAGTTTCAGACACACACTTGTTTGCGGTCTTTTCATATAAGCACGTTACACGTATTTGCCATCATTTGTTATGGTCCACATCTTTTCTTGTTGTCAGGCCAGAGTTTTCATGTGAGCCATATGGACTCTAGAATAGAGGACCATTCCCTATGCCATGTTGGCAAGGGTTTTCATGTGGTATCATAGGTGCTCCAGAGTAGAGTACCATTATCTCTGCCAGATGGGAGAGACCCAGTTCTCCGACGAGGAGACTTCTTTCAGACTCCATTCTCTAGCAACCGTGGACTCCGACGAGGATTGCACTTCCACAGCCTTTTCAGTCCGACCCTTTTCAGAGATGGAGCAGTTGTCCACATTATTGTGGCGGGCCAGAGTACTTCAACGAGGAGATTCATTTCTAGTTGCAGTGACTCTGACAGGCGCAGTTCAGAGCACATGCTCTCCGACGAGGAGATCTAGCAGACTCACACTCCAGCCCGTTCGTCCTCCTCACCTGCACGGCATGAGAAGCAACGTCCTCGACATCAGCAGATGTGCGCGTTGAGTTGATATTGTCCGTAGTGTCCTGTAGCGTGAGTTGAGTTTTCTTTCTGTTTATCCAAGCTGAGCATTGCATGCTCCAGCTTGAGGGGGAGTGTTGGAGTATTCATTGTATGCGTCATCTATGAGGGAGATGGGTAAATGGATCTCTCCAGGATCCATATACCTATCCATTTGTTTAGTCCCACATCTACCAGTGGTGGGACTTGGAGGCTCTGTGGAGGCTATATAAGGAGCACCAGACCTCCTGTATCCATTGAGAAAAAGCAATGAAGCATATGACCCTTTGAGGCCTTCTCTTGTGGTTTCATCCCGCTCCTTACAGAGTAGGGTTCCACGTAAATCTTTGTCTTCCATGTTTTATCTTTTTGTTCTTTATTCTCTGATTCCGCTTCCGCTTCCTATTTTCTAACACAACAGATTGAGATTCCATTCTCCGCACGTAGCCTCCACATTATGTGGAGAACCTTGGATTTCTTGCTTCATCCAAACGAAGAGGTCGCTCTAGCTACTAAGGCGATCATGGACGTGACTCTGGTTGCGGTCAAGGTCGTGGTTGCATGTCGTGTATTCACTATTAGAAGACCAACACCCATATGAGAAGTGTTGGCCGAAATTTGGCATCCCCTCACATGCCAACATTGCATCTGACTATGATGCGAAAGTTCAGGATCCTAGCAGACAGACAATCCAACTTTCAATCACAGATTACTTACGCATGATGTAGCTAGTATAGAGATCCTATGCAACTCCAGTGAGATTGCTCCTATTGCATACTTGGCTATTACTTCACTTATTGTAGCCAACTTCGCTACCGGGACAACACCAACATGGATTATCTACTCCGGTGCGTTTACTCATCTGACTAGAGAAGGAAGCTTGCTGACCTCCTCTCAATCCTCCTCCACTGTGAAGTCGGTTTGTGTTGCCAATTATGCTCACTTACCTATTACCACCGTTGGAACTATGGAGTTTTCTTCCAAACTTAGGCTCATCGAAGTTCACTGAACTTTTGACTTTTCTTTGAGTCTATCATCCATTCATAGTTATGTACAGAATTGATTTGTTGAGTGAGTTTATGTACTGAATTGATTTGTTGAGTGAGTTTTGAAGTGTTCTATCATTATTTTCAGGACATTCGGATGATGCAGATTTTTGTGGGGATACGAGAAGAACGACCTTTTTTACCTTGATCTCCATGCTGCTTCTACTTTTGTTGGTGTTGCTTCTATTTCCATCGACTCGTTCCTGTGGCATTTGCGGCTTGGTCACCCTTATGCCAAAGCTCTTTCTCAGATATTTCCTGAACTCTCATCATCAAAGCCTTTTGAGTATAAAGCATGTTAGTTCGGTAAACATTATCGGGCCTCTTTTCATCCAAGGGTTGAGTCACGTCGATTTATTCCCTTTTCTTTGGTTCGTCATTGTGATATATGGAGACATTGTTCCGTTCGTGCTATTAGTGGTCATAGATATTTTGCTGTCTTTATATAAGATTATTGCCAATTTTCTTGTGTTTATTTTAATAAAGGAACGTTCAGAGATTAATAAATTTGTCGAGTCATTTCAATTTATTAAAATATCTTTCTCCACTTGTATTCATACTATAAGTGTGACGTCCTCGAGGACCCCGGTACTCAACAAATCGATTACATGCACATACATTCCACATTCGAAACACAATGAAATAAGTAGGGGAAAATATAGCATAAAAGACTGAATTTAGAATTTCTTTTCCAATTATCCACATAACATTACATCAAAGTAATCTAGGTCCATAAAACCATCTATATCATGTATGCATCAAAACCTATGTCCATACATACATATTACATCACATGTCTCTCAATGGAACTACATGTGAACAAAACAGTAAAAACTAGCTACAAGTATTGTACCATCAAAACTTGTGTAGCTGCACAAAAAGAAAGCTCCAAGCAAGAGCCGCTCAATGTTGCTGCTGCTCCGATCCATTTGCAGATGCAACGTAAAGGTATGTTATGAGCAAAGTTACCCAGTACGGTGCTAAAACTGCAACAATGTACTAAGAAAAGTGTGCAAAAGAAGCCAACTGAGTAAACCGTCCTCACCAAGAAGAATAACACTCTGATCATTAATAGTAACTTTGAGTGACCAAGTTTTGTGGATAGTCTATGGTCTTGACCCACACGGGACCTCACACTATGAATCCAAGACACTAAATAACCTTAAGGTTGGAGTGCCTCTGTAGGCATGCAGTGAGGTACAATGCATCCTAACTAACTTACTACACGTCCACTAGTTTCTTATGCCAACTTGAAACTCCATTGATTAACTCTAAGTATTCAACTTGATTCATCATATTCCAATCACTTAACCAATTCCGAACCAACGAACCATCGCGAATCATCCAAGTCCACTACCCACATATAGGAGTCTACGGTAGCTTAGGGTATGAGTCAGGGCACCGGTCACTTGGATCATCCATACCATAGTTGGAATCCCCGCGACTATCCCTCATTCCTCCTTATACATTGGAGACTTGCTTCATTTTCTAACTAATGTGGCATGCACCAACCAGTACATGAGATCAATCTTAAGTGAAAAAGCAAAACAGAGAGCACCAACCACGACTTCTTGGCCCGCACTCGAAGTATTGGCCTTGGCCTGAAGGCACACGAGTACTGATGTTGAACACCTCGTAGTGATTCCTCGATGTGGCAAGCAACATGTCCTTTAACCAAAGCAATTGCTGGGTTCGTGACTTCTAAGTTTCTACCCAAGGCCCCTATGGTGCTTGCCCCTCCCTTGGCGACATCTACTCCATTACCCACATGCCACTTAAGATCATGAAGGGAGTCAATTTAATAAAATCGACTTGCGCATCACGGAAGCGTGGAGATCGCATTATATGCGATCTAGGTCGACTAGTCGCACTAGTCGTAGAGGGCAACGAAAATTAAAAAAAATGATGGAACCACATGGTTTGGGAATCTTTCACAATCCGTTCCATCAAGATTACCCAAGTATTAGGCTTACCTATTGAAGTGTGTTTGTGATCTTTTAGTCTCTAAAAGAATAGACTTCCTGTCTCAAGTCTGATCCGACGTAGACAACACTTGCGGGCGCATGGATGAGACGTGTGCTCCCCGCAACCCTAGGTGACGATCTGAACTAAGAACCTCTTGATTTTATCATATGTAATTCATCGTCTTCCTCATGAGTACGGGGCATTGAAGAATACGAGGATCCACGGATAGTCGATCCGGCATAACAACATCGTGACGATGGCGATGCTCTCCATAAACTCTAGAGCGGACGACCACTTGGGGTTAACATGGAGAGCTTATGGACACATATGAGAGAGAAAGAGAGAGAGATTGTTGCTTCAACTTGTGTGTTGAATTGTGTAGAGAAGAGCCTATGGTTTGCTCTTCTCTTATACCATATTGGATGGCTAGGATGCACTCCTAATTGAAATCAATGGTATAGATTTTGTTGTAACAATTCATAGCAATAATTAATTAATTAAAAGAAATAAATATATTAAAGACATTCTCTAATAAATTTGATTCTAATTAAATCAATTTAATGTAGAATTATAGGGAATGAAGAGCGTCCTTCCCAATCAGGGTGGTCGTCCACTATGGAGACTCTCTCCTGTGGATGTCCATTCCTATTAGGAATGGAGCTCCTCTTTTTTAATTGACGAGATTCTCAATCTCATTACATTTTCTACATGTCCATGTTTATGGAGCATCCTAGATATGCACATATGGATGCAGTCCATATGATTCCGAGGTATCTGAAGGCATCACCTGTCATTGGACTTCTATTCAACAGAGGTACATCTCTTTCAGTTACAACATGTGCATATGCAGATTATGCTAGGTGATGCAGCATGATATCAATTTTAGTGAACATTTGTTTTGTTTATTTTATTTATCATTTGTTTTGTTTATTTTATTTGTTTATATCCTATGTAAAGGCTTATTATAAAAGGTCTTATTATCCTTTCTTTTTTTGTTTTCTTTCTTTCCCTAATGTTAGGGAGTTGTTGCTTATTTTGAGGGGAATTAGCCTCTATAAAAGGGCCCCTTGTATTAGGGTTGAAGGAAGTTGAATAAGAATTAATTTTTTCCCTCACTTATCTCCTCTCTCTCCTCTCGGACCCGCACCCTTCCCCTTTCCTCGCTACTCGTCCATTCCTGTGCCCTAACCCTCCCTCGACCGCCGCCTCTCTCCCCTCTCCTCCCTCTCCCTCTCGTCGCCTCCCCCAGGCCCTCCTCCTCCTTCTCCTTCCACGCCCGCGGCCCTCGCCTACCATCTCCCCCATCCCGACGCCACCCCTCTTCCCCTGCCTCCCCCCCTCACCACTCGGCCCCGTCAACCCGTGCCCGCCCCCGCGCCGGCTCCTCCCAGCCCCGGTATCCCCCTCCGCCACGCCGCACCGCCCCTCCTCTCCTCCTACCCCCACCGCTTGGCCACCCAACGCCGCCTCCCGCCCTCTCTCACCGTCCCGAGCCACCGCGCCCTCCGGGCAGCTTCCACCCTCCCTGTGGCATCGCCAGCGACCCCTCCCCCCCAGTGACCGTTACCCCACCCGTGAAGCCAGCACTACCACCAGCCGAGTTCGGCGTGACCGTCGACCTGTGGCCCTGTCGAAACCCGCCGGTGCCGTGCAAGCCGTCCAAAGCTTCGAGAATACGCCGGCCAGATCTGAAGCGCGCCTAACGAACCCCTTGCGAGTTGTGGTATGAGTGCTTCTCCCGCATATTATTCCACTTTATAAAGTTAGATTTGTGGCTGTTACATTGCTGTTTAGTTTGGTGATTTATTGAGGTTCTAAGACTGCAACATCGTCATTTATTTCCTCTAATCATTAACTACTTGATTGCCCTAAGTTTTTGGAAGAATCGATGCTAAAACTCGAATATCTTTTCGTCTATTGTTGCTGATTTTTGCGTATCGCACATCCTTTCATTCGTTTCGTCATTTAATTCCATAGTTCCATTGTTCGGATCGCCACTTAGGTCATTATCCCATTATGTTGCATCAATTTGGTATCAGAGCCTAACGACCCTGCATCTCGCCTGCATTCCATTCATTTCATTGCCTTAAAAAAAACCAACCACAAAAGCAAAATAAAAAACAAAAAAAAATCCCACAACAACAGAAAGTAGAAACCCTAGGATTCCCATGGCCGAGAAACCGTCTGCTTCTAAAACCGGCTACACCTCATACCCCGAGCTATCGTTAGAATCCCTAGCTGCTCAAATGCAACACATGCAGCGGCTATACGAACAAGTGTGCGGACAAGTTGCCACCCTCAATTGTCAAATGCTATAGAAAAATCATAGTAATAAAACACCAAACAAAGGCCGGCGTACTAGTAGGAGATCACATTCACGGAGCAACACTTCCTACGACTCTAGCTCATCTACTTCTGACGGACACGTTAACGATGATCACTCCCAAGAAAATAACGCAGAAGGATCAGGAGATGACATCCCTTTCATCCCCAAGATTCAAGATCCCCTCACCTCTGGACATCAACTCCCGCCACGACCTGGACCTAGATTCGATGATGGATGGGATCGAGGTATCCGCCTCGACGTTCCGGAATTTGACGGAGGACGAGACCCTGATGTCTTTTTGGATTGGCTCCAAGCCGTCGAGCACTTCTTTGTGTGGAAGTCTATGTCGAGCGAACGAAAAGTTCAATTCGTCACCATCAAATTAAAGGGGCATGCTCTGCTATGGTGGGACCGTTTGCAGTCTGAACGCAAACGAAAGGGAAAAAGTAAAATCCGCAGTTGGAGCAAAATGAAAGCCAAATTGAAGACCAAGTTCATGCCAGAAGATTACAAACGAGATCTGTACGCACGACTGCAATCATGGCGACAAGGCACTATGAGCGTCAGAGAATACACCGAAGGGTTCTAATCCCTCGTTCACCGCAACCGATTGCAGGAGACCCCTGTCCAGGAGGTCACCCGTTACATGCAAGGACTCCGACCCGTTATTCAGGATGAACTCTACCTCCACAACTGTCGAGACGTTGACGAAGCTTACAAGCAGGCTGAGCGGGCTGAGACTAAGCTTGCTAAAGCCCAGACAAAGAGGATGTCCTTCCCGGTGAACTCCGTCTCGCGCACCAGTACCTCGATGACGACCTCCAAACCATTTGTGTCCCCATCGATTCCTACGGGTAAACCCCAGACAAAACCCTCAACTCCTGCCGTCACCCGACCACCTATTGGAAACCCCGAACCAGGCATCTTGGGAAGCCGACCTGTTGTCGGACCTGACACTTGATGTTATCAAAAGGGACATCGAGCAGCAGAGTGCCTAAACCCTAAGGCCAGACCCGCCCATTTATGCACCGTCGACGACTCTGAAGACCCTGACCCTGACCAACAGGAGTCACCTGAAGAGGATCCAGCTGCTTTGACTGCTGACACCATGGGAGCCGATGACTATGAGCCTTTAGGAGTGGATGGAGACGTATCCGGACCCTTCTTGATTATTGAACATGAGAACTTTATCACTCCTGACAGCGCACCCACAAACATCATGCTCACACCCGCTGTCAACGACGCTGATAGTTGGCTGCGACGCAGCATCTTCCGAACCACCTGCACTTCAGGAGGGCGACGCTGTTTGCTGATCATTGATGGAGGAAGCGTTGAGAACTTCGTTTCACAAGAAATGGTCGATAAGTTGGGTCTGCCAACTCAACCACTCGAGAAACCTTACAATGTGGCCTGGTTTCGAGGTGGTACCCAACTCCCGATCCACCGTCAAAGCCTCGTTAGCTTCTCAATTGGGCCTTCATATAAAGACGAGGTGTGGTGCCATGTAGCCCCTATGGATGTCTGTCACATTCTACTTGGGAGACCTTGGCAATTCGATCGAGACACTGAGCACAAAGGAAAGCTGAACACTTACTCCTTTCTCATAGACAAGTTGTGTGTGACCCTTAGACCACAACGCGACGTCCTTAGCCCTCGCCAGGTGGCTACACTTCGAGCCACGACCGCACAATCGGGTAAAAGCACTCCACCGTCAAAGCCCTCTCCTACAGGTCCCGTATTGCTGATGGAAGCCCAGACCTTCCAACGTGAGATTCAGGAGAGCTCCACCATTTATGCATTGATGGGACGTGAAGTGAGCCAACCAGAAACCACTATACCCGAAGTCCCGCCTGAGATAAAACCCATCATCCAGGAATTTGCTGACATTATGCCTAAAGAGTTGCCTGAAGGACTACCCTCGTTGCGAGATATTCAACATTACATTGACCTAGTCCCTGGAGCCAGCCTACCCCACTTACCGCATTATCGAATGAGCCCAAGTGAGCATGAAGAAATGAACAGGCAGGTTACTAATCTGCTACTTCGTGGATATGTTCAAGAGAGTATGAGCCCCGTGGCGGTTCCTGCTCTGCTTACACCAAAAAGGACAGCACATAGAGAATGTGCGTGGATAGTCACGCTATCAACAAGATAACGATCAAGTATCGTTTCCCATTCTGCGCCTTGATGATATGCTTGATATGCTATCAGGTGCCAAATTGTTCTTCAAAATGGATCTCCGCAGTGGCTACCATCAGATTCGCTTCCGACCTGGAGACGAGTGGAAGACTGCCTTTAAGACCAAAGAGGGCCTCTATGAATGGACGGTAATGCCCTTCGGCCTGTCGAATGCCCCCAGCACTTTCATGCGAACCATGAATCATGTCTTGCGACCCTTCATTGGTAAGTTTGTGGTTGTGTACTTTGATGACATACTGATCTACAATTTGACCAAGGACGACCACTTATCTCACTTGCGACAAGTCCTGGAAACCTTGAGAGCCCAACAACTATATGTCCACCTCAAGAAATGCTCATTTATGTCTGCCACGGTCCTTTTCCTGGGATACATTGTCACTGTCGATGGACTTAAGGTTGACCCCTCTAAGATTCAGGCCATTCAGAGCTGGCCGTGCTCAAAACCCTCACTGAGATTCGTAGCTTTCTGGGATTGTGTAGAGGTTTATATATGTTGCGATGTACTGTTTCGTATTTTTTATTTATATATTGTACGTCTATGTAATTTACCCAAGGGTTTTCTCTCTATATAAGAGACCCGAGGGCTCTATGGAATAACACATCAGAGTATCGATTACTCTAACATGGTATCGGAGCCAAAACCCTAACCCTAGGGTTTTTTCTCCACCCCCCCCCGCCGCCGGCCAGTCCAGCCCTCCAGCGGGCCCCCGCGCTACCCCAGCCAGGCTTCCAACCTCGCCGGGGCCCCTCCTCTGCCGTCCCCGGCCCCGCCAGCCCTCAAGCCCCGCCGCCAGGACCCCTCCTCCAGCCGCCGCCTCTCTCTTCCGTAGAGGCTTCCACAGCCTCTACTCGTCCCCGGGGCGGCTCTCCTTCGGTCGGTCTCGGATAGATGATGGGTTCAAGTGCATAACGTCTACATATGCACTTGAATCCTCACAGGTCTTGGTAGACACCAGTTTCTTGGTCTATCATCCCTAGTTGTTCTTCTCCGGCAGTATGTCAGATCAAAAGGTCGATATGCCCGCCATCGGTGCCTTTAAAGGTTCGGCACCAATCGTCAAAATGGACGAGACGAACTACGAACTGTGGGCTATGCAGTTCCTCAGTCTCATGAAGTCGTGTGGTAAGAAGCATATTCTTACCGAAGATGAACCGTCGGAGAAGACGGGAATATATGCCTCATGGGAGGCTGATGACGCGTATGCCAAAGTTTGGCTGTCAGGAACGCTCACGACGGAGATAGCAAATGATGTCCTCCATCAGCCCACCGCCAAGGCGATGTGGGATATTCTGGCCACGGCGTACTCTCAGGTACGGAACGAGACCAAAATGCTACAATTGCAGCATGATATCTTTACCACGAAGCAAAATGGGAGGCCTCTTCATTCCCTGTACACGTCTCTTCGTGGAATGTTCGAGAAACTTTATAGCACCATCCCACTCACAGCCATGCCGGAACAGCAGAAGACGTTCCGCAATGCCACTATGGTTGGCGTCTTACTTGTTGCCCTTGATCCTGAATATGAGGCAGCACGCTCTCAGATCCTTGCCGATGCCACCATTCCACCGATGGAAGAAGTCTACAGACGGCTCAGTCGTGTACCAGTTCCATCGAATACAGCGACTACACCTCCCTCGGCAATGGCAGTCTCCAGAGGACGAGGCAGTTCATCCTCATTTCGTGGCAGAGGAAGTGGTGGACGTGGCCGCGGAGGTCGCATACGCTCTACGTGCTCATTCTGTCGTCGTACTGGTCACTCGGAAGATACATGCTATTCCAAGCATGGCTTCCCTCCTTCTGCACGTGTCGCTGATCATGTTCAGGGTCCACCAGCATCTACTCCAGATAACAGGTTCGAGGAGCTAGTGGCACGGCTTCGTGATATCATGCCACAGTCATCGTCAGAGGGTGCTGATGCTTCTGATGTTGCAGCTTCGGCGTCATCTAGTACATCTGCTTCAGCCAGTGTCTCAGGTAGTCCTTCAGTCTCATATCATAACCATGATCTCACAGGATGGATTGTTGATTCTGGAGCCACCCATCATCTTTGTCGTGAGAGAGATATTTTGCAGTCCTATAGAGCTGTTCAGCCTGGTCGCTCTGTACTCATTGCTGATGGCACTCATTCCCCTATCATTGGTCAGGGGAGACGGCTTTGTTGCCCGCCATGCACTTACAGAGTTCTACATGCACCAGAATTCTCAATGAATCTCTTATCCATTAGTCAGATTACACGAGATTTACACTGTCGTGCTATTTTTGACCCATCGTCTGTTATTTTTCAGGACATACTAACGGGCAAGGTGATTGGCTGTGGTTCTGAGCACAATGGCCTATATCGTCTCGTACGGAACTCTTATGCTGGCGTCTCACTACATTCACAGGGCTTCGTATCTCCATATACCTGGCATCTTCGATTTGGTCACCTGCCGCTACAGAAAATGCGTCACCTCCTGCCTCAGATCTCTCCGAGTTCGTCGTTTCGTTGTGAAGCCTGTCAGTTAGGGAAGCACCATCGGTCCAGCTTCCCCAGTCGTCAGAGTCGGAGCAGTCGCTCCCCATTTGAGTTATTCCACATAGATATTTGGGGTCCCAGTTGTGTCCCAGATCATCAGGGGCACAGGTTCTATCTAGTTGTTGTTGATGATTTTTCTCGAGTGTCCTGGACTTTTCTTCTTAAAAATAAATCAGAAGCAGGAAGTGTTATTCAAAATCTTATCAATGAAGTTCAGAATGTTTTTTCATCTACTGTTAAGTATGTGCGTACTGACAATGCATTGGAATTCTGCACCCGTTCCCTTGCTCGCTTTCTTTCGTCTAAAGGCATTATCCACCAAACCACATGTGCATACACATCTCAACAAAATGGGGTTGCAGAACGGAAGCATCGACATTTCCTTGATATTGCTCGCACATTACTTATACAGAGTTGTGCCCCATTATCCTTTTGGGGAGATGCTATACTTACAACGTGCTATCTAGTCAATCGCATGCCTACTACTGTTCTTGGGGAAAAGTCTCCTATCTCTGTTCTCTTTCCTGACAAAGATTTGTTTACACTTACACCTCGAGTCTTTGGCATTGTTGCGTTTGTCCACCGCTTATCTCCAGGACTTGATAAGCTCTCTCCTAGGGCTATCAAGTGCGTTTTTGTGGGCTACTCCAGGACACAGAAAGGATATCGTTGCTATGACCCCGTTCATGACAAATACTATGTGAGTGCTGATGTTACATTTTTCGAACCAGTCATGTACTTTTCACCTGCAGGTGACAGATTGTTCACATCCACATCTACTGATTCTAATGTCTATGTGCCTCCACCTCCAAGCCTGGGTCAATCCTCTACTCCAGCATCACCACCTCCACCACCACCACCACCACCACCACCACCTCCTCCAATTGTACCTTTTCCTAAGTTCTATACAAGGCGGATATGCCCTGCTCAAGCTACATGCCAACCATCCAACACGCCTCAGGTATGTTCTGATGTTATCACTAATGATGGGTTAGACAATGCACCAGTGCAGGAGCTGTTACTACAGGAGGAAGACCAACCAGTCAACACAGTGATAGATGATCTGGATCGGCCCATTGCTCACAGGAAGCAGCGAAGAAAATGTGCTTCATATCCTCTTGCCTCTCAAGTCTCATTTCATCGTCTCAATGGGGATTTCCAGAAATTTGCAGCCGCTGTATCGTCAGTTGATATTCCACGTACCTATCAAGATGCCATGAAGATTGATTGCTGGCGTCTAGCCATGGAAGAGGAGATGCGTGCCTTGCAGTCTAGAGGGACTTGGTCTCTTGTCCCCATTCCTCCAGGTGCCTCCGTGGTGAGTTGCAAGTGGGTGTTTACGGTAAAATATCATGCAGATGGACGTCTCGACAGATACAAGGCCAGACTTGTAGCACGGGGATTTACCCAGACATATGGGGTAGATTATTTGGATACTTTTTCACCAGTGGCTAGACACTCCACTCTTCGCATCCTCCTATCTGTTGCTGCAGTACGTAACTGGACCATTTTTCAGCTTGACGTCAAGAATGCTTTCTTGTATGGTGACCTACTACAGGAGGAAGTCTACATGCAGCAACCACCAGGGTTTGCTGCTGAGGGGGAGACTCAGATGGTGTGCAGACTTCATAAGGCTATCTATGGCCTCAAACAGAGTCCCCGAGCATGGTTCCAGAAGCTTTCCCAGCTAATTGAAAGGCAGGGGTTCAGGAGATCAAATGCGGACCATTCACTGTTCATCCAGAAGACTCCTAGAGGTACAATTGTTGTCATGATATATGTTGATGACATCTTGGTTACAGGAGATGATGCTCAGGGAATTGAGACAACCAAGTCCCTGTTGGGAAGCCAGTTCATTACGAAGAACCTGGGCACGATAAGATATTTTCTGGGGATAGAGTTTGTTAGAAATGCACAAGGAATGGTAATGACTCAGAGAAAATATGTCACAGACGTGCTAGTTGAAACAGGAATTACTGGATGCAGACCTTCAAGTACACCTATGGACCCAAGCATGAAGCTGTACGACGATGATACCGAGGAGGTGGACAAAAGAAGGTACAGAGAGATAGTGGGGAAGCTCTTATACATTACTATAACTCGACCGGATATTGCCTTTGCAGTAAACCGGGTGAGTCAATTTATGGAGCAGCCGAGGCAAGTGCATATGGATGCCTTGTATATGATATTGAGATATCTGAAGTCTTCTCCAGGCACAGGGTTGCTATTCAGGAAAGATACAGATCTGTCTATTTCAGCTTGTGCAGATGCAGATTATGCAGGATGTCCAAGGGATCGTAAATCTACTTATGGATTCGCTATCTTCATAGGAAGCTCTTTAGTTTATTGGAAAAGCAAGAAACATACTGTTGTGGCGAGATCCAGTGCCGAATCCGAGTACAGAGCCATGGCACAAGCAAGCGCAGAAATGATGTGGGTTAGAGCAGTCTTAGAAGATTTGAATGTAGATGTCTCCTTGCCGATGAATCTCCAATGTGACAATCATGCAGCATTATTTATTGCCAATAATCCAGCTTTTCATGAGAGAACAAAGCACATCGAGGTAGATTGTCATTATACTAGAGACATGATTCAGAAGGGCTTCATTTCCACCTCTCATGTCAGTTCAGAGGATCAGACTGCTGATATTCACCAAGCCATTGCTCAGAGGACCTTTCCAGAGATGTTCTTCCAAGCTGAGCATGATAGATATCTATGCTCCATCTTGAGGGGGAGTGTAGAGGTTTATATATGTTGCGATGTACTGTTTCGTATTTTCTATTTATATATTGTACGTCTATGTAATTTACCCAAGGGTTTTCTCTCTATATAAGAGACCCGAGGGCTCTATGGAATAACACATCAGAGTATCGATTACTCTAACAGATTGGCTTCTTTCTACCGACGCTTCATCCGGAACTTTAGCACTTGCGCAGCCCCGTTGGTAGATTGCACGCGTATAGGCGTGCCCGCATGGACTCTTGAAGCAGGAACCAGCTTTCAAAATCTAAAACATCAATTGACACATGCCCATGTCTTGGCACTTTCTGACTTCACCAAGGTTTTTGTAGTCGATTGCGACGCTTCACATATCGGGATTGGTGCCGTCCTAAGTTAAGAAGGACGACCTGTAGCGTTCTACAGTGAGAAATTGAATAAAGCTCGATCACGGTACTCTACTTATGATGTCGAATTCTATGCCGTGGTGCAAGCCCTCAAGCATTGGAGGCATTACTTGATCCAACGCGAATTTGTCCTTAACTCTGACCATGAAGCCTTGAGATATCTGAATTCTCAGAAAACTCTTAACAAACGCCATGCCAAGTGGGTTAGTTTCCTCCAAGAATACACGTTCCATCTCAAGCACAAAGCCGGAACCCTGAACCGCGTGGCCGACGCGTTGAGCCGGCGAGCACATGCCCTGACCACAATGACCGTCAGCACAACAGGATTTGACACACTCAAGGACCTCTACCCCACTGATCCTGACTTCGGTCAAGTTTATGCGGAGTGTACCGAAACTGGACAGGATCCGACAGCCGCTTATGTCCTTCATGAGGGGTTCCTGTTTAAGGCCCACCGACTGTGCATCCCTGCCACTTCCATGTAAGAGAACCTAATTTCAGAATCACATAACGGTGGATTAGCTGGACACTTTGGAAGGGACAAGACCTTGACCCTTCTCCAAGAGCGATTTTATTGGCCGCAAATGCGAAAGGATGTCACAAAGTTCGTATAAAAATACCAAACATGTCAAAGATTCAAAGGCCATAGGCAGAATACTGGATTGTATACACCTCTGCCGATTCCTCTGGGGCCTGGGAAGACATCACCATGGATTTTGTGCTAGGTTTACCCCTTACGGTACGGAAAGTTGACTCTATTTTTGTGGTTGTGGACAGATTTTCTAAAATGGTACATTTCATTGCATGTAGAAAAACCTCAGATGCATCTCATGTCGCTGATTTGTTTTTTCGTGATATCGTTCGATTGCATGGTGTTCCTCGTTCTTTTACTTCGGATCGTGATACCCGATTTTTGAGTCATTTTTGGCGCACGCTTTGGTCTTGTCTTGGTACTCGTTTGCAATACAGCACCGCTTATCATCCACAAACAGACGGGCAAACCGAAGTAGTTAACAGATCATTAGGAAATTTATTGCGATGTCTTGCAGGGGACTCTCCGTCCAAATGGGATCTAATTCTTCCCCAAGCCGAATTTGCGTATAACAGTTCCACCAATAGGTTCACCGGAAAATCGCCCTTTGAGAGTGTGTACGGCTTTCCACTTACCCAATTTCTAGACCTAAAACCCACAACCATGCAAGGTCGAACACCTAACCCACATCCATACTGAAATCCGAGCCAAACTCCAAGCCATGACCCAGAAATACCAAGCCCAAACCAACGTACACCGAAGAGAGAGCGAGTTCAGAGTTGGAGAATTAGTGATGGTCCACCTAAAAAAAGAGAGGTTTCCTTTGAGAGTCCACCAAAAATTGAGTGAACGAAAGATTGGGCCATTCCGAGTCCTCAAGAAGATTGGGCCCAACGCTTATCTACTCGACCTGCCGCCAGACATCCAGACATCGCCAGTCTTTAATGTAGCAGATCTCTTCTTATATCATGGAGTTGAACAGACAGATGCCACCGCACCAACGGTTCCTGATGATGATATGTGCCAACCGCCAGCCGCAACCGATGCCGATCAGATTGAAGATATTGCAGACATCCGAGATATGACGACTAGACATGGTCTCTTCCGACGATATCTAGTCAAATGGAAGGGACGACCTCTTACCGATTGCACCTGGATTGACGAGGATGAACTCCAACAACTCCGCCCCGATATCCTTCAGAACTTCCACGATGCCATCTCGACGGAGCGAGATTCTTTTCAGCAGGGGGAGTTGATGCAGCATGATATCAATTTTAGTGAACATTTGTTTTGTTTATTTTATTTATCATTTGTTTTGTTTATTTTATTTATTTATGTCCTATGTAAAAGGCTCATTATAAAAGGCCTTATTATCCTTTCTTTTTTTGTTTCTTTCTTTTCCTAATGTTAGGGAGTTGTTGCTTATTTTGAGGGGAATTAGCCTCTATAAAAGGGCCCCTTGTATTAGGGTTGAAGGAAGTTGAATAAGAATTAATTTTTCCCTCAGTTATCTCTCTCTCCTTCTCTCTCTCTCCTCTCGGACCCACACCCTTCCCCTTTCCCCGCTACTCGTCCATTCCCGTGCCCTAACCCTCCCTCGACCGCCGCATCTCTCCCCTCTCCTCCCTCTCCCTCTAGCCGCCTCCCCCAGGCCCTCCTCCTTCTCCTTCCACGTCCGCGGCCCTCGCCCACCATCTCCCCCATCCCAATGCCGCCTCTCTTCCCCTGCCTCCCCCCCTCACCGCTCGGCCCCGTCAACCCGTGCCCGCCCCCGCGCCGCCTCCTCCCAGCCCCGGTATCCCCCTTTGCCACGCCGCACCGCCCCTCCTCTCCTCCTACCCCCACCGCTTGGCCACCCAACGCCGCCTCCCGCCCTCTCTCACCGTCCCGAGCCGTCGCGCCCTCCGGGATGCTTCCACCCTCCCTGTGGCATCGCCAGCGCCCCCCCCCCCAATGACCGTTACCCCTCCTGTGAAGATAGCACTACCACCAGCCGAGTTCGGCGTGACCGCAGACCTGTAGCCCTGCCGAAACCCGACGGTGCCGTGCAAGCCGTCCAAAGCTTCGAGAATACGCTGGCCAGATCTGAAGCGCGCCTAACGGACCCCTTGCAGGTTGTGGTATGAGTGCTTCTCCCGCATATTATTCCACTTTATAAAGTTAGATTTATGGCTGTTACATTACTGTTTAGTTTGGTGATTTATTGAGGTTCGAAGACTGCAACATCGTCATTTATTTCCTCTAATCATTAACTACTTGATTGCCCTAAGTTTGTGGAAGAATCGGTGCTAAAACTCGAATATCTTTTCGTCTATTGTTGCTGATTTTTGCGTATCGCACATCCTTTCATTCGTTTCGTCATTTAATTCCATAGTTCCATTGTTCGGATCGCCACTTAGGTCATTATCCCATTAGGTTGCATCACTGGGTGTCCCAAGGACAGGAAGTCTACTAAGGCTTCGCAATGTTCATAGGGAATTCTCTGGTGTCTTGGAAGAGCAAGAAGCAGACTGTGGTTGCCAGATCTAGTGCTGAGTCAGGATACAGAGCTATGATGCGAGCTAGCACAGAGATAATGGGGGTCAGATATGTTCTTACTGACCCGACTATCGAGGTGCCTCTTCTCATGTACCTCCAATGTGAAATCATGTTGCTCTTTTCATTGCAAACAACCATGCCTTCCATGAGAGGGCCACGCACATAGAGGTTGATTGTCACTTTACTCGTGACTTGATACAGAAGGGTCTCATTGCCACTACTTACGTCAGCTCTGGAGATCATACAACAAATGTACTTACTAAGGCCTTAGCTAGAGGGCCTTATCAGAGATGCTGCTCCAAACCGAGCCTGATTGATATCTGCGCTCCAGCTTGAGGGGGAATGTTGAGATATTAGTTATCTTTCATATTGTTTATGTGATTTCTAGTTTCTTTGTCTTCTTCTTGTAATTTGCCCAACGGGTTTCTCTCCTATATAAGAGAACCCTAGGGCCTCTCAATAAAGCAATTGATTCTTTTATTCCACATTAATATATAGCATAATGTCTTAGATGATTCTACAAATTTTTAGATTAATTTACATCAAATTTTAGGTCCATTTAGGTCCATAATCCCAGAGTGATCGCATCAAAATAGGCGTGATTGATCATTTTGGGCTGATATGATCGATCATCCATAAGGGCATGGATCAGGCCTGATCGATCAACCCTATTGGCATGATTGATGATGCCTGGAATACTGACCATGTTGTCTTTGATAATGTTCGCGAAGTTCCTCCGATCATGAAACAAATTATAACCCCATGATCATACTGTTACCCACAACACACCCATATTTTTATCATTTCCATGCACTCATCCTGGATATCATGAAAGTATGATACGATAAAATCCGTTTTTCATTATAAAACTTGCCCAAATGCAAAATCAACGCCATATATGAATAGAAAACAATATGCAAGACTCATGGTGCGAAATACACGCGGATTCAATAGCAAACAAAGGCTAAAATCATACCTATGGAAATGTTCTCCCATGAATTTTCGTCGTGGGGAAAGAGAATTCTACAACATTTCATGGAACACGAGTGTATCCACAACAATCTCCGCTCCACTTCGATCGGAAACAACGTGCTCAGACTTCCGATCAGTGGTCGGAAACTTCTCTAGCGGCGGAGCTCCAGCAAGGGGTTGTGGTTGCTCAGGCAAGGGGTCAAGTGGACGGACTCGCTTGGCTTAGCCGATCCCTCTTATATGGGTTTGGCCTTAATTAGATCCGATTCGGATCCGGATTCCATGGCAGCAAACCCAACCATATTTCGCGCATAACTCTCTCATACGGACTCCGATTTCGACATTCTTGGACTCGTTGGAAAGGTCTTGATAAGCACAACAAGATGGCGTGGTCATTTGTATGTTTTGGTTACTGGAATAGATCGGAATTTGAGAAAGATTGGGGTCCTAATACGAGGGACCTCACAATAAGGATTGACAATACTCTTACTCAACAGTCTTGGCTCTTTGCCTTTTAGGGTACCCTTCATCAGACATCCTGTTTGTATACCTCTCAGGAGAATGTGGTAGCGAAAAAGAAACTAGGGCACCTTGTAGACGTTGCCCGTACATTGCTTACTCACGTAATTGTTCCCAAGACCCACTGGAGGGATGCCATTTTCACTGCCACCTATTTCATCAACAAGGTCATGTCTTCTGTCCTTAAAGGGGTAACTCCTTTCCCTTTTTTATATCTCGATGAGACCCCCTTTCTGTTGTCATTGAGAATTTTTGGATGCACTGCATTTGTTCATAATTTTCAGCCTGTAAATGATTTATCTCCTCATGATGTCAAGTGTTTTTTCCATGGCTACTTTCGCACCTAATAGGGGTACATGTGATATGACCCTATTAGTCGTCATTACTACATTTCTGCCGACATCACTTTCTTTGAACAAACCATCTACTTTACTCAGTCTGTCAGTGGCATACCTTGGAAATCCAGCCACCACCTATTATCTAGAAAAGGGAACACTCTAGTTACTATGACTCTGTACCTTTACATGTTTCTTATTTGCAGGATGATGTACTTTCTTCCAATGTCTACTATTGTAGCTCTGGATGCTCCACTGGAGCTCCATATAGCTCTGCGGCAAACAAAAAGACAATGCACTATACATCATGTGCCACATTTTACTTTTGATAGTCTATCCAGTTGTGTCAAGCGATTTGTAGATGCTCATGTTGCTATTACTATTCCTCGTGATCATCATAGTGCATTGCATGACCATGGTTGGAAAAAGACCATGGATGAGGAGATGGACATGCTTACATCTAGGGGCTCGTGGGATCATGTCGTGTCCACATGTGTCAAGCATGTTGCCTACCAATGGGTCTTTGTGACCAAACAATCCATTGATGGTTCTATTGACAGGTTGAAGGCCATGCTTGTTGCAATGGGATTCACTCAGACTTAAGGAGTGGACTACTTTCAAACTTTTTCTCCAGTATCTAGGATGGGCTCAATTCACACTATTCTCTCTGTTGCATCTTATAAGAATTGGCCCATCTTTCATGATGCAGCACAAAGTTAACAAATATGGCTTGATTTTTTATCCTTAATTAGAGTCTAATTTTATTTACATTTATTCGAGTCGTTGCAGTTTTTATTAAATAAAAGAGACCTCGTGTGATCTCAAATTAGTTAGTCGGTTTTCAATTTGAATTTCAATTTTAAAATTAGAGTCAATTAGGATAAATTAAAGATTTGAATTTATTTCAAATCAATTAGTTAGTCGGTTAGAATCCAAATTAGGATAAGTTGGGATTTGAGTTTTGATTTGTTTCTAGTTTTGTAATCCCATCCCTCCTATATAAAGGAATGGTAGTCTATTGTTTTAAACAGGTCAGATTACAATTAAAATTGAGATTTTATCTCCCTCTTTCCCCTCTGTCCACGCGATCTCCACGTTTCTCTTCCTCAAATCTCTCGCATCCGGCGAGTTATTCTCTTCTTCCTCCCTCCAACTTCTTCCACCAAATATTTTCCACTGTTAAAAAATTATTTTTCTCCGTTGCAAATCCTTATTTGCATCATTTGGTATCAAAGCATGGCATCTTGATCGTCATCACGATCTAACGATCTGTATAGATGTTCACGCCGGCATGCAACGAAGGATTATCGTTCGTCGGAACGAAAACGACGAACCAACAAAGCTTACAACAAGGAGATGATGGGCATATTGCTTGACTTCCAAACAAAGTTACGAGATTTGGTTGCTAATTTCGAGACCCTATGCGTTGCCGAATCAAAGTCTTCAACCGTAGAAGCTGCTAACCAGGCCTACGATGAAGAAAATCATGGAAAAGTCGTCGCCAACGACGATTTGCTCGCATTCTAGACCATTGCAGAAGGAAAAAATGTCGACCTGCTCGTTGTCCACGTATTTTCAGACTTGCAAACACCGCCGAAATCGACCTACGACCCACTCACGACCCTCTCGCTGCCGCCCTCCACCACCCCCATGCCCCCGGCAACCAGTCCAGCGCCCCCCACGGCCCTCTCGCTGCCCCCCTCCGCCACCCCCGCACCCCGTGCAACACAGCCCCAGCCCCCTTGCCCTCTCCAGCGATTCCCCCTGCCCCACCACTGTTGCCTCCCCCTCCCACTGCCACCCTCGCACCACCGCCAAAACCCCTTCCTCCGCCACCCCCGTACCCCCTGCGACACAGACCCCATCTCTGCTACCACCCTTCCTCGCCTCCCCCGCGCCAACACACCCTCATGCGACCCTCGTGCTCCCAGCTACCCTCCCACCCCATCACCGCCACCACCCCTCACACCACCCTTGCGCGCACAGAGGAGTACCCAACCCTGCTTCAGGTCCCTCCATCTCCCTCCATGCCACTCGTTTCGCCCATCGCCCCCGTGCCACTCCCAGCCCCCGTGCCCTCTTCCCACCACCCATGCCACCGCCCTCCCTCTCCACCTCCATATGCGATGCCACCCTTGGAGTTGAAGCCTCCATCGCCAATGCTCGATCTCGAGCCGGTGCCGCCCATGTCAAGGAAAGGAAGAACGCATCCTTCAGACTTTTGGCCCCTTCCCCAAGAGCCAATCCTGTGAAATTAGGGATTTGGCAACAAAATCAAAAAATTGCAAAAGTGTACCTAATTTTAAAACCTTTTGCATAAATGTTAAAGATGGTGAGCCTTTAAGAGAATATATTTTAAATGAAGGGGTACGAAAATTGCATTCCACCCCTCTGGTGCATAAATATTTCAAAGGGATTGCTGAAAGAAAGAAATCTGGGTGGCCCCTTACCCAATTAGGATTAGGACTATGGGTTTCACCTATTTAAAGGTCCCATGGCTTAGTTCATTACCCACATCTCTTCTCCTCCTAACCTTGTGTCATTCCTTTGCTATGGGTTCTCCGAAGCCGCGAAATTCGAAATGAAGATGCCTCATCATTTTTTTTAAGCACCACGTTAAGGGAACGAAAGTTACGAAACCCAGGTGGGCACTCGCTTTTGCGCCACACATGTTATTTCATCACAAAGTTAACGGCTCCAATCATCGCACCACGCACGCTTGGATTTTGTCTTTTGCTCCACATCAGTTCTTCCATGACCGGATCGAGAACGTTGAATTAAAGTTATCAAGCTTCAAGCCTGCAGATCAAGCAATTCGTCGCGAGACGAATTTTTCAAGCGGCGGAGAACTAATGCAGCACGAAATTAACAAATAGAGCTTGATTTTTTATCCTTAATTAGAGTCTAATTTTATTTATGTTTATTCGAGTCGTTGCAATTTTTATTAAATAAAAGAGATCGCGCGTGATCTCAAATTAATTAGTCGGTTTTCAATTTGAATTTCAAATTTAAAATTAGAGTCAATTAGGATAAATTAAAGATTTGAATTTATTTCAAATCAATTAATTAGTCGGTTAGAGTCTAAATTAGGATAAGTTGGGATTTGGGTTTTGATTTGTTTCTAGTTTTGTAATCCCATCCCTCCTATATAAAGGGATGGTAGTCTATTATTTTAAACAGGTCAGATTACAATTAAAATTGAGATTTTATCTCCCTCTTTCCCCTCTCTCCACAAGATCTCCGCGCTTCTCTTCCTCAAATCTCTCGCATCCGGCAAGTTATTCTCTTCTTCCTCCCTCCAACTTCTTCCACCAAATATTTTCCACCGTTAAAAAAATTATTTTTCTCCATTGCAAATCGTTATTTGCATCAATCAGCACAGAATTAACAAATAGGGCTTGATTTTTTATCCGTTAATTAGAGTCTAATTTTATTTATTTTATTCGAGTCGTTGCAATTTTTATTAAATAAAAGGGATCGCGTGTGATCTCAAATTAGTTAGTCGGTTTTCAATTTGAAATTCAAATTTAAAATTAGAGTCAGTTAGGATAAATTAAAGATTTGAATTTATTTCAAATCAATTATTTAGTCGGTTAGAGTCCAAATTAGAATAAGTTGGGATTTGAGTTTTGATTTGTTTCTAGTTTTGTAATCCCATCCCTCCTATATAAAGGGATGGTAGTCTATTGTTTTAAACAGGTCAGATTACAATTAAAATTGAGATTTTATCTCCCTCTTTCCCTTCTCTCCACACGATCTCCGCGCTTCTCTTCCTCAAATCTCGCGCATCCGGCGAGTTATTCTCTTCTTTCTCCCTCCAACTTCTTCCACCAAATATTTTCCACCGTTAAAAAAATTATTTTTCTCCGTTGCAAATCCTTATTTGCATCATTTCAGTTCGATGTGAAGAATGCCTTCTTGTACGGCGACTTCGAGGAGGAGGTCTACATGATGCAGCCATCAGGTTAGTTCGTCTAGGGGTAGTGTGTGTCGACTCCGTAATGTCATTTATGGTCTAAAGTAGAGTCCACGAGCTTGATTTGACATGCTTACCACTGAGATCGGCTCTCGTCGTTTCCACGGGATGACATCTGATTATTTTGTGTTTGTTAGACAACGGTCCCTTGGCACTGTGATACCGGTTGTCTATGTTGATGATATGGTGGTTACTGGTGATGATGAAGCATGCATTCTAGAGATCAAGGCCTTCCTTCATATGGTGTTTGTCACCAAAGATCTTGCTTAACTCTGATATTTCTTTGGCATTGAGGCTATATGCATTACAGAGGGATTACACATATCAAAGTGGAAGTATTGCTTAGATATTCTTATAGAAGTTGGCCTACTTGGATGCAACCATCTGCATCCTAACAGAGTCGTCGATACATGCTACATTCGTTGGTTCTGAATTTGAGGGTGTTTCACGATATAGAAGCCTATTGGCAAACTGCTCTACCTCACTGTCACTAGGTCAGATATTCGTATGTTGTGAGCAAAGCCAACCAACTCGTAGATACATCTTTATAGTCATTGGTAAGATGTTCTTCCGATCCTTGGATATCTGAAGGAATCTCCAAGGAGAGGCATCTTCTACGGGGTTAATGGATGCACATATGTCATCGCTTATGCAAATGCGGATTATGCCAGTTCTCCAGAGGAAAGACGATTGGCTACATGCTATGCTATGATTGTTAGTAGCAACTTGGTTACATGGCAGAGCAAGAAGCGGGCAGTAGTTTTTAGATCGAGTGCGGAGGCTAAATACATGGCGATGGTTCAAACCACTTGCGAGATTACCTGGCTAGTCTCCTTTCTACATGAGTTTGGACTCCCTGCTACTAGTCTCGTACCTTTGTACTGTGACAACAAGTCTGCTACATACATTGCCACCAATCTTGTATTTCATGACCGAACTAAGCACATTGAAGTTGATTGTCACTTTATTCGAGATGCAGTATGAGGAGGGAAGATCACCACTCCTCGTATTCCCAAGATATTCAACTTGCAGATATATTCACGAAGACACTACCGAAGAAACACATCTCTTGGCTTATTTCCAAGTTGGACATGATTTATAGATATGTTCCAACATAAGGGGAAGCGTTCGAGTTATTTAGTTCTATTTATGTATTTATTGAGTCATGTAACCCGTTCAGGGTCTTTATATAATTTTCTCTTTTGAGTTCTCTCGAGTTTCACACTATATAAGGAACCCTAGATTTCTTGAATAAGACAAGTCGTTCATTCTTGTCCACACTAAGAAAAAGAACTGACCCCGTCAATTGAGAAGAGAGAGCATACCTTAGGGCTTGGAGAGGAAAAAGAAAAATGAGGATTGGGTAGGAGATGGAATGAGGAGATATTAGAAGAATAAATCAACTAAGAAAGCCACAGTTGGCATGCCCACACTGTAGAAATAGTTAGTAGCGTTATTATCTCTTTATGGAGTTTGTTGTTATTTCTTTCTTTTATATAGACCTCTCTGTAATTTACCCTAAGGTCTCTCCCTATATAAGAGAGCCTAGGGTTTTCTGAATAAACAACGAAGTCTCTTTTCCCAACATGGTATCAGAGCCACCCTAGGGCTCTCGCGCCGCCCCCTTTTCCTTCCCCACCCGCCGCCCTCTTCCCTCCTCGGCGCCGCCTTTCCTCTCCGGCTCCGATCGAGGCTCCCACGCCGCCTTAGGACTTCTTCCTAGTCCACCAACGACGGTACCAGCCCCCAGCCAGCGGGTCTAGACCGCCGCCGAAGGCCCCAGCACATCTCCGCCTGCAGCCTTTCGCCTCCAGGCGGCCCCCAGTGTCGCCCTAGCTCTCCAGCCCGGCTGCCAGCACAGCCGCAAATAAGATCAGCGGCTCCCAGTCCATCGGTCGGCACCTGTTAGCCTATTAAAGGGCTGTAAGCCTACGTTGAGGCGTGCCCTAGCTCTCTCTTCATCCGATATGTGGGTTTGAGTGCGTAAACGTCTACATACGCACTCAAATCCGATGCAGTTTTTGTAGACATCCAGCATTACGTCTACACATCCTAGTTCTTCTCCAAGCGGCAGTATGTCAGAATCAAAAGTTGATATGCCCTCCACCGGCGCATTCAAAGGTCCTGCGCAAATAGTCAAGATGGACGGGTCTAACTACGAGCTCTGGGCTATGCAGTTCATGAGCCTTATGAAGTCGAATGGTAAGAAACATATTCTTACCGAGGATGAGCCCGCAGAGAAGACTGGGATTTATGCCTCATGGGAGGCTGATGATTCCTATGCAAAAGTCTGGTTGTCCGGCACCTTAACGACGGAGATTGCCAATGATGTCCTCCATCAGCCCTCTGCTAAGGCAATGTGGGAAATTCTTGCCGCTACATATTCGCAAGTGCGAAATGAGACGAAGATGTTGCAGCTTCAGCACGACATATTCACAATGAAGCAGAGCGGTAGACCTCTCCATTCTCTTTATACATCCCTAAGAGGGATGTTCGAGAAGTTATATAGTATCATCCCTCTGACTGCAACACCTGAGCAGCAGAAGGCGTTTCGAAACGCCACCATGGTTGGTGTTCTTCTTGCGGCCCTTGATCCAGAGTACGATGCAGCTCGATCTCAGATTCTCGCTGATGCAGTTATTCCTCCAGTTGAGGATGTTTACAGACGGCTTAGCCGCATTCCAGTCTCCTCCAGCTCTTCTACTCCACCTCCTTCAGCGATGGCAGTCTCGCGTGGGAGAGGTGGACCACCATCTGGCCGTGGTCGTGGACGTGGCCGTGGACCCCAGGGGAGGGGTGGTCGCTTTAGTCAGACATGCTCCTATTGTCGTCGCACAGGACACTCGGAGGAGACATGCTATTCAAAGCATGGATTTCCAGCATCAGCACGCATTGCAGAGCACTCTCAGTCTCCACTGACTTCTACTGCAGATAGCCGATTTGACGAACTTGTCGCTCGTCTCCGAGAGATTATGCCACATGCTTCTGGTGATTCGCCTGGTGGTTCCTCAGATATTGCTGCCACTGCCTCTGCCAGTTCTTCCGCAGCCGCAAGCTCCTCAAGTAGATCTACTACATCTCATGATATATCCGACTGGATTATTGATTCTGGAGCCACACATCATCTCTGCCGAGATAGAGGTAGATTACAGGCCTACAGGGACATTCCTCCCGGACGTTCAGTACAGATAGCAGATGGTACCCATTCGCCCCTTATTGGACAGGGGGAGGTTTTCCTGTCCTCCACTTTGCATTTACAGAATGTTCTGCATGCTCCTGAGTTCTCAATGAATTTGCTATCTATTAGTCAGATTACGAAGGATTTGAACTGTCGTGCCATATTTGACCCGTCTTCTCTCATTTTTCAGGACATACTCACGGGCAAGGTGATTGGCTGTGGCTCTGAGCAGAATGGTTTATATAGGCTGGTCCGGGATTCATATGCTGGTGTCTCCTCTCATTCTGCTGGACCAGTCTCTCCGTACATTTGGCACCTCCGATTTGGTCACCTTCCACTTCAGAAAATGCGCCATCTTCTGCCTCAGATCTCTCCTAGTTCTTTGTTTCAATGTGAAGCGTGTCAGTTGGGAAAGCATCACAGGTCGAGCTTCCCACGTCGTCTGAGTCAGAGCAGTAGCTCCCCTTTTGAGTTGTTACATATAGATATATGGGGTCCAAGTCGTGTTCCCGATCATCAGGGACACAGGTTTTATCTTGTGGTAGTGGATGATTTCTCTCGTGTGTCATGGGTCTTTCTTTTGAAAAATAAATCCGAAGCAGGAAATGTGATCAAAAATTTGATTAATGAAGTGTTCAATGTCTTTTCTGCAAATGTCAAATATGTTCGGACTGATAATGCCCTTGAATTTTGTACACGCTTACTGTCACAATTCCTGTCATCAAAGGGCATTATTCACCAAACCACTTGTGCATATACCTCACAACAAAATGGTGTCGCGGAAAGGAAGCATCGCCATCTCTTAGATATTACTCGTACATTGCTGATTCAGAGTTGTGCCCCTATTTCTTTCTGGGGCGATGCTGTCCTTACTGCTTGTTATCTGGTCAACCGTATGCCATCCTCAGTCCTTGGTGAAAAGATACCTATGTCCATTATTTTTCCAGATAAGGAGTTATTCTCACTAACTCCACGTGTCTTTGGCACTGTTGCTTTTGTGCATCGTCTATCTCCCGGACTTGACAAACTCTCTCCTAGAGCAGTCAAGTGCGTCTTTGTTGGTTATTCCAGAACTCAGAAGGGCTACCGGTGTTATGATCCCACAACTAAGAGATACTTTGTGAGTGCCGATGTCACTTTCTTTGAGTCTGTCATGTATTTCTCTCCTGCAGGTGACAGAATGGTACCATCCACTACCACTGATGAGATCTATGTTCCTCCACCACCTACATTGAGTACACCTGAGTCTTCTCCTCTGTCTGTCTCCACGCCAGCACCACCTCCACCACCCCCACCACCTCCTCCACCTCCACCCAATCCACGGCCTATCATATCACCGTTACCGAAATTCTATACGCGCCGGTCAGGTCCTGCTCAGACCACACAGCAGCCGATCATCCCGCCTCAGGTATGTTCAGATGGCATTACTACTGACGGGTCAGGTTTGGTACATGTGCAGGATCCTTCAGTTCAGGCTGACACTAGCCCATCTCGTACAGCAGATGACGATCTTGATGTTCCGATTGCTATTCGGAAGCAAAAGCGGCAATGTGCCGCTTATCCATTTGCGTCACAGGTTTCTTTTCACCGTCTCACAGGTGATTTTCAGAGATTTGCCACAGCTTTGTCTTCCGTGGAGATACCACGGACATACCAGGAAGCTTTGCAGAATGAATGCTGGCGATTAGCAATGGAAGAAGAAATGAGGGCCCTGCAGTCTCGTGGCACATGGTCTTTGGTCCCTGCACCTTCTGATGCCTCCGTTGTGAGCTGCAAATGGGTCTTTACAGTCAAATACCATGCAGATGGAACCCTGGATAGGTACAAAGCACGCTTGGTCGCTCGTGGGTTTACGCAAACCTACGGTGTGGATTACATGGATACATTTTCTCCAGTGGCGAGACATTCTACCCTTCGTATTCTCTTATCTGTTGCTGTAGTCCGTGATTGGAGTATATCTCAACTAGATGTCAAGAATGCATTTCTGTATGGAGACTTGCAGGAGGAAGTCTACATGCAGCAGCCACCTGGGTTTACTGCTGAGGGGGAGAAGCAGATGGTCTGTAGACTTCACAAATCGATATATGGCCTCAAACAGAGCCCCAGAGCATGGTTCCAGAAGTTGTCTAACTTGATTGAGCAACAAGGATTCAAGAGGTCAAATGCCGATCACTCATTGTTTGTCCAGAAGTCATCGGCAGGTACGGTTGTTATTATGGTCTATGTGGATGATATTCTTGTTACAGGAGATGATGCACAGGGCATAGAAAAGGCGAAGGCATTCCTTGGTCGTCAATTTGTTACAAAAGATCTTGGAACCCTGAGATACTTTCTGGGGTTAGAATTTGCGAGGAATGCACAGGGTTTGGTAATGACCCAACGGAAGTATATTACAGACTTCCTGACTGAGACGGGCATGGATGGTTGCAAACCATCAAGTATTCCTATGGATCCCAGCGTGAGGCTGTATGATTGTGATACTGATGAAGTAGATAAGAGGAGATATAGAGAGATGGTGGGCAAACTCCTCTACATCACCATAACTCGCCCAGACATTCAATTTGCAGTTAGCAGGGTGAGTCAATTTATGGAGCAGCCAAGACAGGTTCACATGGATGCTATACA
Source organism: Ottelia alismoides (assembly GCA_037367405.1). Classification (NCBI taxonomy): domain Eukaryota; kingdom Viridiplantae; phylum Streptophyta; class Magnoliopsida; order Alismatales; family Hydrocharitaceae; genus Ottelia; species Ottelia alismoides. Next base: position 1,109,233 of record JAZKJV010006151.1, on the reverse strand, counting down.
CATGATACTGAGGTATCTAAAGTCTTCTCCAGGTTCAGGGCTGCTATTCAGAAAGGGCACGGACTTATCTGTCTCAGCATGTGCAGATGCAGATTATGCAGGATGTCCTAAGGACCGAAAATCAACCTCAGGGTTTGCAGTGTTTGTTGGAGGCTCTTTGGTTTCTTGGAAAAGCAAGAAACAAACTGTTGTGGCAAGGTCCAGTGCCGAATCCGAGTATAGGGCCATGGCTCAAGCCAGTACGGAAATGATGTGGGTTCGCTCAGTACTAGAAGATCTACATGTAGCGGTACCTCTACCTATGAATCTTCAGTGTGACAATCAGGCAGCATTGTTCATTGCCAACAATCCAGCTTTTCATGAAAGGACCAAGCATATTGAAGTTGACTGCCATTATACTAGGGACTTGATCCAGAGAGGATTGATATCTACTGCACATGTGAGCTCAGGAGATCAGACTGCAGATGTGTTTACCAAGCCACTGCTCAGAGGACCATTTCAGAGATGTTCGTCCAAGCTGAGCATGATAGATATCTATGCTCCACCTTGAGGGGGAGTGTAGAAATAGTTAGTAGCGTTATTATCTCTTTATGGAGTTTGTTGTTATTTCTTTCTTTTATATAGACCTCTCTGTAATTTACCCTAAGGTCTCTCCCTATATAAGAGAGCCTAGGGTTTTCTGAATAAACAACGAAGTCTCTTTTCCCAACACACACAAGTAAGATGATATCTGGAAACGCCTGAAAAATACTTCGAGGCTTACACCTCACCACCTTGAGTCTAATTTTGTAAAACTATTATAAAATATATGATACAAATATATATTTCAATTGTATAATTATATATTCCCATATTTATTTTGTATATACAATATACATGTTCATAGACAGATCTATATTTTGTATATGCAATATACATGTTCACAGACAGATCTTCAGATGGATATCCACTAAAACATTCAATATCATATTCATATCCACCAAAAATGATAAAACATACTGATATTTGTCAAAATCTTCAAATGAAAAACCATATTTGTCTATATCTTAAAAAAATGAATGCTTATCATATCCTGGAAATATATTCATGAAATTAGTTTCAAAGCAATGTTGCTTGGAAAATAAACTAAATTCTTGCTTACTCTAGCTAACCTTCCAATCTTCACCTCAAAGACAGTGCGACAGCTAGATTTGATATGTAGAGCTTCTTATATAACAGAGCTTATGGCAGCTTTCTCTTTCGAATAAATAAGGTTGATAATCTTGGTTATGGTTTGCAGATTATTTTTATTTCCTTTGGATGCTCAATTCATCTATATATTGCAACTAATTTACAAGGATCATGAAGAGAAATATAGATCCTAATCAATAGCATATCGAGTGATTTCCCAGTAGGGGCTCAAAGTATATGCAGTCTGGCTGTCAGCTGGAACATATAGCCACGGGCAGCCATCATTCCTAATGATACCATGCATCAATTTGCAATTGCAGGTCTCTTTCTTTATATCAGCTTTTCTATTTATTTGTCTCGTAGTCTTTTCCTGTATTCTCTAATACCTTACTCCATATGCAATATTTATATGATGGCTGTACTTAGGATTCGCTGCTTTATCTATATTCCATAGCTTATGGTCGTCTTTCCTGTTTGCAGGGGTGAATGTAACAGACTTATTGAGATAATTCAGTCACGTGTCATTGCCTCTTCTATTCCAGATACTAATGGTGATGAAATATCAAATGGACTCCCAGATGTATCACTTAACAATGATGTATCTTATTGTGGATCCTTTTTGGAACAAGTACACACACCTGAAATCTCCCATAAAGCTGTTATGGAGGCACAGAAATGGGTTGAGGAGAAAAGATCTGCGATAAGTTCTAAAGCTGTTCATGGAGCTTCTTCATTTAAGACTGCTATTTTTGTCACTGTATGTGCCATCTGAGTTTCTGGTGTACTCCTGCCTGCTTTTTTGTTTACCCAATTGATTTTCGGGCCTGTCTTCTCAGGATGAACCTGGCAATGCATCACCTGTGGACATGGCTAAGTCATATATGCACACCTTGCCGCCATCTTCTTCTCCCGCTAGAACATCTGGTTTCAGGAGCCCGTCTATGAGGACATGTTCAAAAAACATTGAAACTTCTTCCACAGCCGTCAGTCCTGCACTGTTGTCTCTGCAGATACTCATCGGCTTTCATATACAATTCTTTAAGTTAATTTTGATTTGTTTTATTTTTAATGCAGGATTTAAATAGAAAATATGACTGCATGGTACCATCTGATGATTTCGATACAACTCAAAGGATGCATCAGAAAACTAGTGAAGATGTTCCAGTTTCCCTGGCTTTTAGACAATCTGAATCTTCAAATAAGACAGTTGAACATGAATATTCTCAAACCTTAGGGTCTACTGATGGAAAACTTCTGGAATTGTTGCCCACAAGTAAGTCAGTAGCGCCAGAAGCAACTGCTAATTTTCCTTTAGAATCAGTAGAGAGAACCACTCCATTAGATAGTGAAGATGTAGCTAAAATGAGTCTTTCACTGAACAATGGAGTCTGCACAGAGACTGACATTGTAGGTAGTGGACATCTGATGAATTCACTAAAAAATATTTCTAATGCAAATGTGGGACATGAAGGTACCTTATCTGTGTTGGCTTCAGAATCTGAAGTTCAAGTTGAGGTTGTCTCGTCACTGAAAGAAATCCTGATCTCTGAGAAAAACTTGGTAATTCTTTTCATTAGTTAATTAGGGCTTCGCCTTGCTATTTTTACCATGTAGACGAATTTAATTTTCAATTATTTTGCATGAAGGACCTAGAAGAGACCGCTTTTAGCAACAAATCAATTGACATTGCTAAACCTCAGGAGACTGATTTGCATACCATCCTCATGGATCAGAAAGGTGAGATTTTTCTTGTTGTAGCCACATGTTCTTGAACCGCTGGAGTGTGCTTCTGTAATGCATTAAACTGGTTTTCTCTATTCCTTATCTAGGTATTGTGGAAGACTTCATGAATGCTGAACCAATTTCCATGGTACCTGAAAATGATAACCCTACCCTCCCAGGGTTTGTACCAACTGACTACTTTGAAAGTATTTTGGAATGAATATGTTTATCTAAGTCAAATTTAATCTTATGTCGACACTGGTTTTTGATACAATTTTGTTCATTCCTTTTTGTCGTGGAGTTGGTATGTAAGCTCCCCTCTCTTGATGTTTTATACTGACATCGAGGAATCACATTGTTGGAATATTGTTTATATGTGTCACTTATGAGAGAGATGGGTAAATGGATCTCTCCAGGATCCATTTACCCCATCCAGAGTTTAGTCCCATATCTACCAGTTTGGAGATATGGAGATTCAGTGGGGGCTATATATAGACCCCTACACCCATTGTATTCAGATGAGAAAATCAATAGACATATATGGTCCTTTGAGACCTTCTCCTGTGGTTTCATCCCGCTCCTTAGGGAGTAGGGTTCCACGTCAAATCTTGTGTCAAGTTTATCTTTTTGTTCTTTATGCTATGTTTATCATTTTCGCTTCCGCATTCCTATTTTCTAACATGGTATCAGATAGGGTCGTTCTTGGTTGATTTTGAAGTTTGTTCTTGAAGATTTTTTTTCAAAATTATTCCAAGATCAGGGTTCAGTTTATTCTTGAAGATCTTCGGCATTTTTTTTGGAGTCTATTCGAGTTCTAGTTTTTCCTTGGAACCCTAATCCTTTGGCGGCATGCTTCCTCCGAGCCCTGTACAATGCTTTACATAAGCACTTGTTCGAAGAAGCCCTCTTGGGGCTAGCACCATCCTTAAGCGCAAAGCAAGCGGAGCCCTTGCCTTCTCTCTCCACAGATTCTTCATGTTCCCAACGCGACGGCTCCATCATGTGCCGCATACTCTAAGCCTACATGAGCGATCGCTCTAGGAGGCATCAGCCTCGCATGACCCCCAGGCACGCATCTTCACCTCCAGGAAACCCATCTCTCGTCAGGGGCGGCGCATCACCCAGGCACTAGCCTAGGCGAGATCTCCTGTCAGCGGCAAGATCTCCTGCAACGACGGCCTCCTCTCCAATCGCGCACCCCTTCCAGCAGGTGACGCTATATCAGGACCCGATCTCATGCAGAACCTCCTAGCGACCCAGTCTCTCACGCACCCCTTCTAGCAAGCGGCGCAACCCTACGCGCTTTGAGCTATACTCCCCCTTTATAATGATGGAGAGCTATACCATGTTTTATAAATAAAAATTGCTTTTATTGTAAAGCCCAAGTGGGCTGGTTTGAAAAAAAAGAAAAAAGGGAGGTCTATTAAAAAATGGGAAAGAGAGTAGCCTCATTTAAAAAAAATATGTTTTTCGAAAAAAGAGCGTGCATATAGAAAAACCGTACGCATGTTTGAAAAAAATTGAGGAAAAAAGGCTGTAAAAAAAGGGAAACGAAACGGCTTAAAAAATGTTTCAAAAAAATGATTTGAAAGGCCAATAAAAAATATGAACGGCTATTAAAAAAAGGGAAATAACCAGAAAAAAAATGTTTGAGAAAAGCCGGAAAAAATGTGTGACTTCGGCTAATTGATGTTTTGGTTTACCCCCCATGTTATTGTCTTCTCCCAACTTGGTCGTTGTTTGTCATTGTGTAGAGTCACAGGTCTATTCACATTTTCCAGATACATATTCCAGGCTATTCAGATTTCCAGACTCTACAGTTCAGACTTGGCGTCAGATTCCGAGTCTTCAGTTTCAGACACGCACATGTATGCGGTCTTTTCAGATGTGCACATGTTTGCCATCTTTTGTCGTGGTCCCCATCATTCTTGTTTTGTCGGCCAGAGTTTTCATGTGAACCATAGAGACTCCAGAGTAGAGGACCATTCCCTATGCCATCTGGGCAAGGGTTTTCATGTGGTATCATAGGGACTCTAGAATAGAGTACCATTCTCTGAGCCAGATGGGAGAGACCTAGTTCTCCGACGAGGAGACTTTCAGACTCCATTCTCCAGCGACCGTGGACTCCGACGAGGATTGCACTCCACGGCCTTTTCAGTTCGGCCCTTTTTCAGAGATGGAGCAGTTGTCCATATGTTGTGGCGGGCCAGAGTACTCCGACGATGAAACTCATTCCAGTTGCAGTGACTTTGACAGGCGCAGTATAGAGCACATGCTCTCCGACGAGGAGATTCAGTTGACTCACACTCCAGCCCGTTCGTCCTTACCTACACGGCATGAGAAGCAACATCCTCGACAGCAGCCGACAGTGGTGCATGTTGAGTTGATAATATATGTAGTGTCATGTATCATGCTCCAGCTTAAGGAGTGTTGGAGTATTGCTTATATGCGTCACTTATGAGAGAGATGGGTAAATGGATCTCTCCAGGATCCATTTACACCATCCAGAGTTTAGTCTCACATCTACCAATTTGGAGATGTGGAGATTCAGTGGGGGCTATATATAGACCCCTACACCCATTGTATTCAGGTGAGAAAATCAATAGATACATATGGCCCTTTGAGGCCTTCTCCCGTGGTTTCATCCCGCTCTTTAGGGAGTAGGGTTCCACACTAAATATTATGTCAAGTTTATCTTTCTGTTATTTATGCTTTGTTTATCATTTTCGCTTCCGCATTCCTATTTTCTAACACACATCTTACAACTTGTTGAGGTCTCTATTGTCGGAATCCAAGTGGGGGCTATTCGTAATGTTACTAACATAGGTAGAAGAACGTTAATGGTCGAGTCTGTTGCATATGGCTTTAATTGAGAACTAGATGTGCTTGAAGTTGAGCGGAGAATTGGATGAAGTTGCACTAACTTGGGGGAAACTAGGTGTTGAGAGATAAAAGATAAGGGGACATGGGTGTTAAAAACTCTGCTAACTTCTGCCATCTCATTTCTCAGTAGCATACTTACGTACACGATATCCACTAATCTCTAAAGAAGAATAAAATTAAGGGTAAATTACAATTTAGGTCCCCATCTATGGATTCGATCCCAGAATGGGTCTCGATCTTTAAATTGTAACAATTCGGGTCCCAGGACCATTAATGTAAGGAACTTTTTGGGGCTAATGATGAGTATGCCCTTATTTAAAAGTTGGAACCCAACCCCCATTCCCTTCCCAACAAGGGCATATTCGTCATGAACCCCAAAATTTCCATTTTCTAAATGGTTTTGGGACCCAAATCGTTACAATTTAAAGATCGGGACCCATTCTGGGATCGGACCCATAGATGGGGACCCAAATTGTAATTTACCCTAAAATTTAAAAAGCGAAGATTACAATAACCTTGATTACTATGGCATCTTGATAATCTTCACAGAAAAAGTATGTGAGGAAACAATTAAATAGTATATCTTCCACTACTGGAGTTGTGACTTGTTTGTTACCTTTGGAGAACTTCCAAAAAATGAGCATCGAGCAAGAGCGAGAGGATGTGAGTGGGGAGGTAGTGGAGATCTTGAAGTTATGAGAAGATTGCGGGGTGGAGCCTTGCAATGTGACAGGTTTTGGTAGAGAGGGTGGTCGTTATGTGGTTGTGTATTGTCAAGTCAGAGAGGGGCACATGAGGTAGGGCTGATAGGGAATGTAAGCCATACCTTGTAGTGTATTTCTCGATGCTTTCATGTGGGGGATGAAATTTTCTGGACTCTCGGGACCCATTTTGTTGTTTTTTATTGTGGTAGGTTGGGCTGTCGGAAATGTAGTTGTGGATGGAGGGTCTTTGTTGAGGTTGGGGTCGTCATACCTTGAGGCAGTGAAGAGACGGTTGTTGTCTGAGAAGAGGTTTGTCAGGTTGATGCATGCCTAATGAGGGGTGTCTTGGGGGTGAGGTTTTTATGGTAGTCACAATGGAGATCTCTCAAAGATAGGTTGTTGGGGCAAGGGTTAGATGGCGACATGGTGGTGTACTTGGGGACGCTACTTCGATTTCGTGGCGCCAGTCGAGAAGATTGTCCAACTCTTTCCAAAGCGGATGTGGCTTTTCCTTCAAGGATCTCGACTGGATAGGACCGGCACATATTGCAAATTAGGCTCAACCAGATGCTCCTCTTCGGTGCATGATGCTAGGAGTTCTAATCGATTTTCATTAGCTATAATTGACTTAGCTAATTAGGTTGGTTGGGTGTATTTGGCAGGTGGTGTGTACTTATTGCAGATGAGGCTCCTCTAGATGTTCCTCCCCTTCAATGCCTAATGCTAGGATTCTTGATCCGTTGTCGTGATCGATTGCCACTGATGTAGTCTGAAGTCTGTTGGGAGTCCATGAGGTGGTGTCGTCGGGTTTGGAGTTGGGGAGCCTGTCGTGGCTGGTTGTCGGGGTTACCCTTGGTGTGAAGGCTATATGACCGACTTTCCTTCATAAAGGTGGGTGCTAGTGTGTTCAAGGTGATGTAGGGGGTTATGGAAGTCCTTCTCTAGCGGTGACAGGACATGGAAAACTGACATTCTCTTTGCTTCCTTCTCAGGAAGGGATGGCTCCAACATTCAAGATGTTAGGTTGCTTTTTTAGGAATTCAATGCAATCTCTTGAGCTAGGTGGTATGGAGCATGTTCCGGCATGTGTGGGTCTTGACTTTTCTCTGTCGGATCTAGAATTGAGAACCCTTTTCCTGTATCAGGTTTATTTTTTTCGTGGTTCGATGTTGCTCCTTGTGAGTTAGAACAGTGTTAACATTTCTGGATCTACAAGCAATTGGTGGTATCCTGACGACTTCAACAAGGTGCTTTGTGGTCTTGTGGTTTTTTCGAGCGAGTTGCATAATGATAATTTGATTGTAAAAATCTTTTTAGATCTTTCTTTTCTGAGGAATGGAGCGAGTACTTTTTTATGCCTACTATAGTAGAGCCTTAAGTTGCCTCCTCTTCTCCAATGAAAGTGGGCCACCATCTTTTGATAAGGGAGGACGAGATTGCATGATAGGTTGGATTGCAATGATGAAGGTAGAGGGGTTTGTCGGGTGCGATCGTGGAGGTGGTAGGGTCGGTCGGTGTTGTAGTCTTGCTAGTATTGGGGCTTGATACAGTTGTAGGAGAGGATAGGTTGGGGTTAACTGGAACAATGAATGATGAGGTTTTTGAGGTTTGATGGGTTTACAATAATGTGTGGGGGTGGGGGTGCTCAAGATGCTCTTGTGATCAGAGGAGTGACAGCATGGATTCTAGGGTTTGAGTAAGCAACTTTTCAGTGGTTGCTATGATTCGGATGACAGAGAAGTAAGGGAGGTGGAGAGCAGGGGTTAGGTAATGCTTTTTAGTGGTTCCTATGCTAATGAGTTTCACCTAGGGCTGGGGGAGGGGGTTTAGAAGGTAACAGTTATCGGGGCGAGGGACCGTGAGAAGGCAGAGGTGGTGGAGGTGACTTTGATGGTTGGAGAGGTAGCGAAGGTCTTGAATGAAGGCCATGCGATACGACAAGCTATGGCAGAGAAGGGTTGGAGTCATAAGGTAGGGGGTTCTGCAGTATTATAATGTTATCTTTTTGTAGAATGTGCAGGGTCTGCACAACCTTGAGAAGTAGGCGACGATGGGGTAACGTACTTAGCAAGTGGTTGATGTACATGTTTTTTTTTGTGGGAGGCTCAAGAAGAGCATTGAAACTCGAGTATCTTGAATGGTTTGAAGCGGATAAGGTTGATAGAGTTTAGTGCATTAACATTGTTGGTTAGAGCTGATGATTTTCTTGTTGCATAGAATGAGGAGCTTTTTGAGTTTCCAAGCATGTTGTAAGGGATTAAGTTTATTTCTGTATTGCTGAGAAGAAATGAGGATGACTTCAACTTTGTGGCAATAAGGATACTCTAACAGATGCAACATTGCATGAGGAACTGTCGTAGAGTTAAGGACGGTTTGAATAAGCTTTCATTTCCATTTGGCAATTGTAGGGAACTTATTGTCTCCTTGTCGGTGATTTTGAAAGGTGTGATCTGAGGTCCCTGGAGTTTTGGAGCCTGACTAAGGAGCCACAACTTAAGATTTATGATGCTACCAAGTACAAATATACATGGCAGAACTAATTTAACATCACAATTAAGGCTATATAGTCCTTTCTTTGGAGACGCTACAAGCCTACAACATTTTCATCTCCCATTTGTGAAGTGCATGCCAAGCCACTGCTTGCTCATATAATTGTGATGTAGGAGTCAGGTAAGTGGTTAATCCCCTTATTTTATGCGAACTTCGAGAGAGCTTGGCATTTAGAGAATGGTTGGGGATGGTGGAGTTTTGGAGGAGCTACAAGGTTGTGGGGTCCACGACTTTCTATATGTTCTTAAATCTTACGACTTTAACATGGCGTTTATTGTTCTTTATGAGACTCATGTCACTGGGGAGAGAGGAGATGGTGAGAGGAGGCAACATGAAGGAAGATTGCGATATAGGCATCACCAATCACCCAAGAGCTCCAAGGCAATATGTGTGAGCAGGAAGCCGATGAGAAAGTTGCAGGGCACAATAAGAGGAATTGAGTTAGAGTCCTAAGCCAAAGCTTGGAATAGCGTGGCCGTGGTTGATCGAAGCAGTATCTTGGGTTGATATCTCTCGATGTTGAGGAGGCCTAAAGGACCAATGCGTTTAGAGGAAACATTTGCCAAGCGTAAGCATAAAAGCTAGGGGTGCACATGGATCGGATTGGATCAGATTTTGGCTTAATCCGCGTCCAATCCACACATAACGGATTTTTTATTTTTCCAGTCCAATCCAATCCATTAAATATGCAAATCCAATCCAATCCAATCCACCGGATTACGGATTGGATCGGATTGGTTTGGATTTTTAATACTCACCTAATCTATGATTATGTTTGTAGCACACTCGACCTCGACATTCGAATCCTGGTTCTAAAATTGAGATTATGGATAAATGTAAAGAAAAGAATAGTTAATTTTTGGAAAATAATTTGACTCTTTTTTTAAAAGCAAAAACATATATGCTTGTTATGGATTCAGTATGAACAACCATTGTATAACTAAATAAAATAACATACTTGTAATCCATAGAAACCATAAAAGAATCACGTCGACCTTGAATAAAATTGCAAGTTTGTATACATCAAATAGGAAGTACAACTAACCTGCAACTAACCTTCTTGGCTACGTGGTGCGGGAAGGAGGATCGTGCGCGAGGGAGGTCTAGGACAAGAATTGTGAATGACTGCACGCTTGGGAGGGATGTATTTGAGGTTCCTGACTGCGTGTGCACGAGGGAGGTCTGGGAGAGCCAAAGATGAGGTCTGGATGTGCATGCGCAAGCGAGGTCTAGCTATGCGTGCGTGTCGTTAGGGACGAGGAGGATGCTGATGATGAGACAGCACCCGGCTGGGGACGAGATCTGGCTACATGTGCGCAAGAGATGTTTGGGAGTGCGAAGGACATGGTCTAACTACGCGTTTGCAAGGGAGATCTGGCTATGCATGCACGCAGCTAGGATGAGGACGACATTCGACGGAGATGTGTACACCCAAGGGTGGAGATGTGTGCGGCGGGTGAGTGTTTTGTTCGGAACGGGTCCCGGGTGGGTATAGGTTTAGGTATTATTATTTTTAGAAGGGTGTTTCATTTGGAAAAATGAAAGGGCCTGAAGAGCATTGTGGATAGGTATTACTTTTTTCTAAACCAACTAGTGGGGTGAGATAAGGGTAAAATTTAATATATAATATGCATTAATGAGAATAAATAAATTATATATTATTTATTTATTAACGGATTAATGGATTGGATCGGATTGGATTTTGACAATAATCCGATCCAATCCATAAGTGAACGGATTTGTAAAATTTCAATTCGATCCGATCCATTAAACTTATAAATCCAAACCGATCCAATCCAATGACAATGGATTGGATCAGATTACGGATTTTATCCGATCCATGTGCACCCCTAATAAAAGCTATTAATTCATAGTGATTTCCTCTGTTGCAAGGGGCGGGGGAACATCCCAAACAATGATTAAACCCTACGGTGTTCTTTCAATGCATGCGAATCTACTATTATTGATGGATGTGCCTAGACGGAAGTTCTAGAATAATGAAGAAAACCTCGATTGGGGCATCTCTTCTATAACAACCAGACCCCTGATGGAGTTTAACCTTATCAATGAATGATGTACTGTGACTGGGAAGGTGGGTGTTGCCAACCTCATTCATGCTACGATTGGGGAGGAAATTTGCTAGAGGCATGCTTCAAATGGTAAATAAGACTTTCCTATGACAAAAGGTCAAAAGGCTCCTGAAAAGGGAGTCTTATGGCATTCGACGGAGCTGCTCTAGATTGGAGTCGCCCCCACATCAGACTCAGACCCGGGAGATATTGCTTATGCATGAAGGGGTGTATCGTTAAAGGAAATAGACTTCGTGTTGATGGAGAAGTGTTGCTATCACTCAGAAAACTGAAACAAATAATTTCATTGGGATTGATGCATACCGATGGTGTTGGCATGATAGTCTCACTAGAAGGGAAGATTGGGTTATTATTCCCATTATCATCGATTCTACAGACCAGAGGAAGAGCTCCAAGTTATCATCTCTGTTGCGGGGAAGGAAACGAATGTTTTAGGAGCTTTGATAGACATGGATGTCGGCTTCGATGGCTGTAAGAAGAATCTAATAGATTTGGGCCGAATGGCCCCCTCGACAATAGTACTCAACCTTTGATGTTACTGAGCATTGATCGGAGGTGACTATCGCTCCTTGAGAAAATATGCAAGTCAATATTATTTTCGGAGGCCCAACTCCTTGATCCATGGCACAATGGGTTTCACATCTCTCAAGATCGCATTGAGGGCAATAGACTTTGTGTTAATGGAGAAGGCGTTGCGGAACTAAAACAAGTATATTGTTGGGTTGATGCTCGACGAAGGTATCATCATGATAGTCTCATTGGAAGGGAAGACATGGTTGTTATTCCTGTTACCATCGATTCTACAAAACGAGTGGAAGAGCTCCAACTTATCATCTACATTGCGGGAAGGAATCAAATGTCTCAGGAACTTCGACAGACAAGGATGTTGACCTCAATGGCATGGTTGCTTGAAAAGAGGAGTATGATAGATTTAAGCATAATTGCCCCCCACCCCCCTCGTCGAGAATGCGCAACCATTTGACAATAGTGATCCACTTAGCATTGATCGGAGGTGACTATTCCGATCATTGAGAAAATATGCAAGGTGAGAAGGCAAGGACTGTGGAGGGGCAACTATTACGAGTGGAGCCTTAATGGCGGAATAAATGTCGACTCAGGAAGGCAGTAATGCTCACGATGCTTTAACCATCAGTGAAGGTCGTGTATACGAGATCACGGTTGGGGCTTTGGTGATGGAGGATGCGGGGAATGTGGTAGAGAGGGGGTTCAAGCTGGTGATAGCTGAGAGAGTGGGGGTGCATATGACGGGGACTTCCCCCTCGATTTCCCAATGATGTTTCTGTCTTGGAATGTACGGGGCCTTGGTCAACCAGAAAAGCAGTTGTCGGTAGGCTCCATGTTGGCTACGTGGAAGATTGGAGTGGCTTGTCTGCGGGAATCCAAGATTGAGTCGTGGGAATCGATTAATTGGAGCTCCACATCGGATCCTCACCTCACAGAGTTTCGATCCTATCTGGCAATCGTAAGTGCATGCGGTATTGTGATTGCATGGAATATACCCTCTGACCTCGTTGATGAGTTGATCTCGGTGCATTCGGTCTCGGTTTTCTTAGTGAGCAAGGTGGATCTCTCCCGCTTTGTGGTTACGTTTATGTATGGAGTGACAAGAGCATCCACAAATGAGGCTGAGAGAGATTAGGTTTAGATTTCCAAAGATGGTTTGGTTGGTGGGTGGTGACTTCAATGTCACGTTATACACGAAAGACTGACTGGGGGGTCTCTTTTTTTGCGGAGGTAGTGGAAGAGCTTGCCTTGGATGTTCTGGATGCGCAAACTGTTGCTATACGTAGAGGAATTCGTCATCCCGATCGCGCATTGATCGATTCCATTGTCTATTGAAGCTTTGGAGATGTTTAGGTTGGCTATTGTTTGTTCTCTACCTAGGTCCCGTTCGGATCACACGCCTCTATGCATGGATACTTGTAGTGGCAGAGGCTCATCTTCATATTTCATGTTTGAGAGATGATGGATGTTGGAGGACGACTGGTGAACACTTTTTGCTCAAAACATGAGGTGGAGGGATCAACCACGACCTGCTTTGCACTAAAGTTGGTTGCACTAGGAGGGACTCTCACAAGGAGCGAGAGCTGAGGAGAAATCAGACACATGGAGAGTTGGTAAGACTCAACGCGGTGGAGGATAACAGTAAGCTCGATGACGAGGAGTTGGCCACCTGAGGGGTTGTGCAGAAGATTCTAGAAGAGGAGGATTGGAAGAGGGAACACGAGCGGAGGCAGAGGTAGGTACATAAGTGGCTGAAGGAGGGCGATGCGAATACAAGATTCTTCCATACAGTGGCTAATGGTACAGAGAGGAGAAACATGATCTACTCGGTTGAGATCAGGGTGAGATCTTCCATGGGGAGAGAGAGATCGCGACCACCGTGACAGACCATTTCAAGGGGATGAGCAGGAGACTTCCTTACAACGGATCGCGGTGGTTGGGTGTGGGGGTAAAGCTAGATTTCTGACTTGGATGCGGAGGGACTGATGAGACCTTTTGATGTGGTGGAGGTTCATGAGATTGTTTTTGGTCTGAACCAGGATGTGTGCCCTCAGCCGGATGGCTTCCCAGTTTTCTTTTTCAATGCGTTACGGGATCTGATTGCTGGGAGGTAATGGGAGTGGTGACAGAGTTTACTGAGGGGAACTTTGGCCTTGACACGATCAACCGTTCTTTTATCTTCCTGCTGCACAAGAAGGATGTTGCGACAAAATCGAAGACTTCAGGCCGAATGTGCTATCCAATGCGATTTATCTGATTATGGTAAAGGATGTTGCGACAAGGATCGCTTGTTAGTCTTGGATTTACAAATAAAAGGGCTGGTAAAGAGAAGGAAGGTTCCTAAGATCACTAGAACTAGGTGGTGGAATCTTCCGCTGAAGCAATCAAGCTTCAGGGAGAAGGTTTTAGAAGACTTATCTTGGGATTGTAGCGGTAGTGCAAACGAGATGTGGGAGGCAGTAGCATCTTGTATCCGAAAGGTAGCCAAAGAGATGCTAGGCGAGTCTAAAGGAGGAGCTCCGGGTCAAAAGGAGGCTTGGTGGTGGAGTGAAGGGGTGCAAGAGAAGCTAAAAATTAAAAGAGCTTGCTTTAAAGCTATGTCTAAGGATAGAACAGAGGAAACTGTCAAAGACTATAAAATAGCGAAGAAGGAAGCAAAGAAGGCTGTAAGCGAAGCTAAGTCAAAAGCTTCTGAAGTTTTGCATAAAAATCTCAACTCTAAGGAGGGCCAGAAGGATATATTCAGGTTGGCCAAAGCAAGAGAAAGAAAGACCAAAGACCTTTCTCAAGTGAGATGCATTAAGGACGAGGAAGGTCACGTGCTTGTTACTCAGAAGGATATAGAGATTAGATGGGAGCAGTACTTCCATAAGCTTTTCATTGGAGAAGGAAATAGAGAGATCACTTTGGGTGATCTAGCTAGTAGCGAAAGTTACTTGAATCGCGCATGCTATAGACAAAGAAAAGAAGTAGAGGAGGCTTTGAAGGTTATGAGACCTGGGAAAGGTGTTGGACCGGATGACATCCCTGTAGAAGTATGGAAAGTTTTAGGTGAGCATGGTTTGACTTGGCTTACGAATATATTCAATGTTATTTGGCGAAGCAAGAAAATGCCTGAAGATTGGAGGAGTATCGTGCTGCCTCTTTATAAGAACAAAGGAGACATTCAAAATTGTTCAAATTACAGAGGTATCAAGCTGATGAGTCACACTATGAAAATTTGGGAACGTGTGATCGAAAGAAGGTTGAGGCAAGTTTCCCAAGTAAAAGAAAACCAATTCGGATTCATGCCAGGTCGCTCAACTATTGAAGCCATCCATTTGCTGAGGAGAACAATGGAGATTTATAGAGCTAAAAGGAAGAATCTCCATATGATCTTTATTGATTTGGAGAAGGCTTATGATTCCGTCCCACGAGAGATACTGCGGAGATTTTTGGAGAAGCGATAAGTACTTGTCCTATACATTAATCTCATAAAGGATATGTATGATAGGGCTTTATCTTGTGTAAGGACCCCGACAGAGAATACTGACTATTTTGATATCAACATTGGTTTACATCAAGGTTCAGCTTTGAGTCCATTTCTTTTTACTTTGATTATGGACGAGTTGACAAGTCACATTCAGGATGAGTTACCTCGGTGTATGTTATTTGCTGATGATATTGTGTTGATTGATGAGACTAGAGATGGAGTAAATGAGAAGCTTGAGGTTTGGAGACATGCATTGGAGACTAAATGTTTTCGTATAAGTAGGGCTAAGACGGAATATATGGAATGCACCTTTGATGGAAGCAATGGTGAAGGAATCGAGGTGAAGATTGGTGACGATAACATTCAGAAGAGAGTTTTTAGTTATCTGGGATCTATTTTGCAATATGATGGGGAAATTGATGGAGATGTTACTAATAGAATAAATGCAGGCTGGCTAAAGTGGAGAGGAGCCTCCGATGTTCTCTGTGATAAGAAAATTCCTTTAAAAATTAAAGGAAAGTTTTACAAAGCAGCCGTGAGACCTGCTATGCTTTATGGTTCTGAATGTTGGCCTGTGAACCATAGACATGTGCAGAGAATGGCTGTAGCAGAAATGAAAATGCTAAGATGGATGTGTGGACATACACGTAAAGATCGGATTCGGAATGATGCAATCAGAAAGAAAGTTGGTGTAGCTCCAATCGAGGATAAGATGCGAGAAAACCGCTTAATATGGTTTGGTCATTTGCAAAGAAGGTCAACTGATGCACCGGTTAGGAGATGCGAGTGTTGGGATGTTGAGCCGGCTAAGAGAGGGCGATGACGGCCCAAGAAGTGTTGGAAAGAGACTATACGAAGGGATCTTAGTTTTTTGGATATAAGTCCGTGATTGACCCAAGATAGATCTGAATGGAGGCGAAGAATCCATGTAGCCGACCCTACTTAATTGTGGGAAAAGGCTTTGTTGTTGTTATGGTAAAGTCGTTGGCCAACCGGTTTAGGGGAGTGCTTAACAAGACATTTCGCCAGCTCAAAGTGCTTTCTTGCTTGGCAGACATCTCACAGACAGTGTGGTTATGGCTTCTAAGATTGTGGTAGATTGGCATAGAAGGAAAGAAAAACAAGTTTGTGGAAGGTGGATTTTTCGAATGTCTACAACTGTGTCGATTGGCGCTTCCTTTGGGCCTCTCTACACAGGTGTGGTTTCCTTGACTTGTGGATTTCGTGGATGAAGAGGTGCGTCACAACTGCTTCATGTGTCGTCCTGGTGAATGGGCAGCCAAAGGGGGATACTTTCAGCCGCAGGGCGGGGTCAGACAGGGGTGTCCCTTGGCACCTCTTCTCTTTGTTCTAGCAACTGATGCTTTGACGGTCATGGTGGATCGTGTTGTCTCGAGGGGCTTTTGTAGTGGCTACTCAAGGGAGGACTTCTCTGTCCCCATTCTTCAGTACGCAGATAATAAGATTCTCTTTGCGGATGGTGGTGTTGATAGCTGCAGGAGATTATCTGTGGTTCTAGACATGTTCGTTGATGCGTTTGGGTTGAGGCTGAATATGGACAAGTTTGAGTTTGTTCCATGTAGACTGGTAGATGCAGAGATTGATTTATGTGTTGGTTGGTTGTAATCTCGGCACAAGGAGTTGTCATTGAGATACTTGGGTACGTCGCTGGTAGCCATGGTTTTAAAAAATGCACCTCGAGGTGCCAAAGCGTAAGCCTTGAGGTGATTTTCCATGAAAACCGCCTCGAGGTTATAGCCTCAGTCTAGATATCCGAGGCGTAAGCCTCAGAGACCCGACGTGGTATTGAGGCGGTAAGGTAGTATCGAGATGCCGCATTGGTCTGTTGTGCATTTTTTGGGCAAATAAATAAAAACTATACAAAAGTATACTTTTACAATAATATTAAAGTTATAAAGCATATAGTTGTCGCATAAATACACGTCACAATCACAATATTGGATTATAGTTTCATTACTAGGGAGCATACCCGCGCTTCGCGACGGGATCAGACGACAACAGATAATTTTAATAAATACTACAAAGTTTAATGGTAAATAAATTTAATATTGCAATCAGTAAGAATGCGGGTTATTTTTGTTGATTTTTAAAATATAGCTGTATTGAACTCATATGTATAGTTTAAGTAAAATTTTTGGGAAGCAAATAATGGTTGCAAGAAAGTGTGAATATACATCAAGTCAAAAAGTGAAGCTAACAATTTACATAGGAATTGTCTGAGAGGTAAATACTAAAACAACCGAAAGAAAGCAACTAAAAATAATAATTTTTTTATAAGAAAATTTTTATATAACTTGTATATTTATAAACTATTATGTTAACGTATGTATATATTTGATTCAGAATTTTAAATAGATTTTACTAAAAATTTAATGGATTAAATTGTTATTTGAATTTATACTTTTATTGAAATTATTATTATAAAAATATTCGTTCTTTTTTTTCTTGATATATTTTATATATTTGACATTAGTTTTAATTAAGTTATTATTTATACAGTAATTAATTGATCTATGATTGCCAAAATATACTTTAGTAATCCATAAACATATAAAATGTATAATAAATAATGTGAAAATATTTCAAATCCATTTGATTGATGGATGTAACTAAAATGAAATCTAATATTTATATGTCACCTTAAAAAAAGATGAGGAAAAAATAAGTTATGTATGTATTACATATAAAAAATTACTATTATATAATTTTAGATTATTTTTTAAAATTTTTATTGATAAACTTTTGATATAAGTATAATTCTGTCATTATCATATTCATAAGTTAATTTTACTTTTTATTATTTATTGAATTTTTTGTATTTTACTTTTTATTATTTATTGAATTTTTTGTATTAAATAATTTAGCATCAATTTGAAATTACTTTCAAATTATATTTTATTACTTTATATAAGATTTATATATATGCAAGTTTAAGTTTATTTTAAATTATTTTTAATTAGTGTTGTATTTCACAATTAAATTTGTTTTAAATTATTTTTTAATTAGTATTGTATTTCACAATTTTAGCATCACATATAAGTGTAATTTAATTTTAGTACAATAATTAAATATCTACATGGGTTTTTACCCACATTGATTACAAAATTTGAATTTGAATAGACCACCAAGTTTGGAAAAATTATAACTTTGAAATAATGGAGAGAGAAAGAGGGGAGAGTGGGTAAAAAAGAGAGATAAAAAGTGACGTATTTATTTTACTACAATAGTAAAATATCTACATGAGATTTTACCTACGTTGATTACAAAATTTGAATTTGAATAAATTACTAAATTTGAAAAAAACTATAATTCTGAAATAATGTTGAGTGAAAGAGGGGGAGGTTGGTAAAAAAGAGATAAAAAGTGACGTATATTTTCTTATATGATATTTTTATTTCTATAAATTTTGTTTTTTATTAAAAAATTAAAGAAAGTTTTTAGTCAAATTATGTTTAGATAATATATTTAAAAAATGAAACTCAATACATGCTTGCACTCTTTTTAAAAAAATTGTAAGAACAAATTCATATGATTTGTTTATTTATAAACTATTATGTTAACATATTTATATATTTAATTAAGAACTTTAAATAGATTTTACTAAACAATAATGGATTAAATTATTATTTGAATTTATACTTTTATTGAAATTATTATGATAAAAATACATTATTTTTTCTTGATATATTTTTATGTATTTGATATTTATTTTAATAAAGTTATTATTTATACTGTAATTAATTGATCTATGATGTTCAAAATATACTTTAGTAATCCATAGATATATAAAATATATAAAAAATAATGTGAAAAGATTTCAAATCCTTTCGCTTGATGGATATAATTAAAATAAAATCTAATATTTATATGTCACCTTAATTTAAAAAAAGATGAGGAAAAAATAAGTTATGTATATATTACGTTTCAAAAAAACTACTATTATATAAATTTAGATTATTTTTTAACATTTTTATTAATAAACTATTGATATAAGTATAATTCTATCATTATCATATTCATACGCTAATTTTTATTTTTATATTTATTGAATTTTTATATTACATAAAAACTTAAGCATCAATTTGAAGTTATTTCCAAATTATATGTTTTATTACTTTATTAAGATTTATATCTGTAAATTTAAGTTTGCTTTAAATTATTTTTTTATTTAGTATTGTATCTCATAATTAAGTTTGTTTTAAACTTTTTTTAAATTTGTATTGATTTCACAATTTTGACATCACATATAAATATAATTTAATTTTAGTACAATATAAAACATCTTACATGGATTTTTACCCACATCAATTACAAACTCTGAATTTGAACAAATTACTAAGTTCGGAGAAAAATTGTAAATTTAAATTTTTAATTTTTAATTTAATAAATATAATACGCATGTATAAATATTAATATAATAAATATAAAAGAAAATTATGAAATTTGAATAAATTACTAAGTTTGGAAAAATTGTAACTTTATATGAGATATAAAATGTTTACTTTAATAAATATAGCAGATATGTATATATAAATATTAATATAATAAATATAAAGGAAAAATATAATATGTATAATTTTAAATGTAATAAATATAATAGAGGAGATAGAGAAAAGAGGAGAGAAGGAGAGGGAGAGATGGGTGCATCGTTTTGAGAGAGAGAAAAAATAAAAAAGAGAGAGGGAGAGAGAGATGTAACATACGTGATTTGAGGGAGGGAGAGAGGGGGACCACATGATTTTAGGGAGAGGCGGGGAGGGCGGGTCCGATGCATTTGGAGAGAGAGAAACGGTGGGAGTGGGATAGAATGAGGAAAGGAAGGGAAGAGCACGTGTCAATGGTAGGAGGAAAAACTCGGTATTAGTAAGAGTTATAGATATGTTACTCCCAAACTATAATATTTCATAACTATATAATTATTCATTTATATGACAATCGTCATTGCATCAAAGAAATCATGCAAGTGTATAATGATTGTTTCTAATTAGTATGAACAAATTGTATATCAACAAATGATATCCAATTGATTTTATTACTGCAATGAGTATAATACATGTTTAAGAGATTGTATATTTTGTAAGAATATTAGAAATTCACATATACATATTAATATCACATAATCACAAATTGAAACTAGCATATACGACTACTATGGTATATTTTGTGCATATATAAAATTTGAAATATTTAAATTTAGGATTTGTGATTATATATTATATGAATATTTCAAGTTTTCGATTTTACGATAATATATTTATGTTTAATAACATTTTTGGCATGTATTTTCTCTATAAATTGAGGCTTACACCTCACTGCCTCGAAGCTTTCGCCTCGTCTCAATAACGAAAAACCGCCTCGATGCTCCTCGCATTTTTAAAGCCTTGTTGGTGGCTAGGAGGATGTGCGATGATGAGCGGTTACCTGTGATTGAGAAATTGGAACAGAGGTTGGCTGGTTGGAAATTTATTTTTATGTCTAGGGGAGATAGACTGGTGTTGTTGCGGTCGGTTCTTTCCGCTGTCCTGATTTTCTTCTTATCCTCTCTCATGTGCCTGTGGGGGTAAGGAAGAGGCTTGAGTGACGCTAGCATGGTTTCACGTTGGTGGATTGGAAGTCGGTGACATGCTCAAAGGAGGATGGAGGTTTCGATGTCACATTCTGGAGGAGGTGAACAAGGTCTTATTGAGCAAGTGGACCGCCCATATCTGGGGCAATTGTGACAGTCTATTTTGTGGCCTGATTAGGAGAATTTATGGACATGGTCTCTCATTTCCGAGCCCTAGGGAGTGTGGTCTCTCACCTTCATACTTTTGGAGAGGTATTTGCAGCGTGACACATGAATGGTCGTTTCTGAGACTAGTATTGGGGGACGACATTGGCTTTTGGTTTCAGGTGGATGATTGGAGTGAGGGTGGGACGGTACAGGAGAGGTCCCCCAGCTGAAGGTTTTGGCAGTCTATCATGAGTGCTTGGTGGCGGAGGATTGGGTTGGGTAATCTTTTTTTCCCGCCGTTTAGATCAGAGCTCTTCGATCGACGATTGTAGGAGCTCATGGACAGAGGAGCTGGAGGCAGTGGTCGGGTCGTCGAATGGCCTTGACTGGTTGACTTGGTGCGACGACGTGTTCATGGTTGGGAAGGCATACGGGCCTTAGGTCCCTAGATGTTTGACCCTGGGGGGGGGGTGTGGCGGACTGCAGGAGAGTTTGGAGGTGGAAGATTCCAGCTCGTGTGACAATCAGTCGAATGGCAACGAACAGGTGATTTTTGATGTTATGAATCTCCTAAAATATCCATTAAACTTCACGGATCACCAAACTTATGTTTTAGAAATCATAAAAGTCTTTAACAACATATTAGAAAAACTGTAGATAAAAGGGTGATGACCCAAATTGGTGCACACAAAACTTGTATATCCACATAATCATATCAAAATTTACAAAGACCAGGATTTCGTAAGAGTCTTGACACGCTTAAACATTTTCAACATAAAGTATCTTTTGGCAGAGGGCCACAATGTTGCTTGGGACCACAACGTCCGAACAAGAGCGAGAGACATAACACCCTCAATGCTTGAGCCAGTTTAAGCAGATTCGGTGAAATCCCAAATTTTTATTGTGCTTGTGAAGTACCACTCCAAGTATTGAAGATATATCCCTGACCTCTATGTAACTCCCACTTATGAAAAAAAGGTAATCTGATTCTTAGATCCAAAGTAACGTGTGTAGGACCCATCCATCCTATAATGAGCTTGTCCCTTTGACACAGTTTTCACATGTTCCCGTCATAGAGAACTTGTGGTTCACTAAAATTCTGGATAATTCATTTGTGTGCATGATGGGGTTTTGTTGTGTGAGTACTTTGTGCTTTTTTTTATGATTGCAGGTGCACTTATTTCCATATGCCTTCACTGAATGAACCTCTTACTTTGCACCTGCACTTTATGATATTGATTGTCACTTTTTTTGAATGAAAAAAGGTGGCATTCCAAGATGGAATCCACCTCGAATTATATTAAAAAGTTAGAAGTAAAAGAGGGGTTACATCAAACGCCAAGAACATCATTTTACAATCTCCATGATACATAAAGCACCCTACAAAGCTCCAACACGTTCTCCGAGTAGAAACGTTGCTTCGGGAGTATGGCCTCATTTCTGCCACACCGGATCACCCACAAGATTGCAAAAGGATAGGAATCGTCCTCATGACCGTTTTCACACATCGATATGATGTTTCTCCAAAAAGTTAAGTCATAATCTGTGCGAAGCCAAAGAATGTTGGCCTTACCCCACACCTGCACGAACTGGGGACATGAGAAAACAAATGGTCCAGTCTTCCTTCGCTACCCCACATTTATCACACAAACAATCCTCAATGCGCATCAATTAACAGCGGCGACCCTTGATAAGGATGCTGTCAAGCCTGAGCAATCATAAAAAACCTTTACTCTATTCGACACTTGGCTTTTCCAGATCATTCTCATATCCACCCGTAAATTCTCATGCACCACTTCCCCATCCTCCACGAAGAAGCGGTAAGCCTTCTTCACCGTAAATCTCCCTGCCCAGACAAAATGGTCCCTGCTAGTTGTCGGTCCCTCCACCTGTGTCAACTCGCTCTATAGTTTAAGAAGTTCCTCTAGCTTCTGGTCGAACAGGTCCGATGTGAAAAGAGGAGACCACATTCCCTGCTCCTACACCTGACTGACCAAAACATCCTTGTTATGAGCCAGCCCTAGAAGGCGCGGGAAAAGCACCCCTAGGATCTCATCCTCCATCCAGTCATCGATTCAAAAACGAAAGCTCTCCCCATCCCCAAGAATTGATCACATCTTGATCGTCATCTCTTGTAAAATCTTAGCAATAACCTGCCACAATGATGATGGAGCACGCTCCAACACCACCTCTAAGGACATGGAGATCCCATAGATACACCTCAGCAAATGACACAAGATCCTCAAAACACCCCCAAATCCGCACCGCCCACTTTTCCAAAAGCGTCTTATTCATTTCCTCCACGCACATTACCCCTAAACCATCCTTCCTTTTAGCCTTCGTCACTGTGCCCCTGTCTATCAGGTGGAACCCTTTCCTTTCCTACTTTCCATCAGACCAGAAAAATCACCTTGTTACTGATTCGATGTTTGTACGTACCCCTGCCGGTAGTAATCTAGTGGAGCAGAAGAAAATTGGTACAACCGAGAGAACATGCTTCAGAAGAATCAACTTCCCTCCCTTGAACAACAGGGATGCCTTCCACCCTGCCAACCTCCCTCCTAGCATATCCAGGATTGGTTTCCAATTACAAACTCTCAACCTCCCGGCCATGAGCGAAAAGCCCAAATAGGTGATGGGTAAACTAATAATGTGGCATCGTAAAATTGCCACCACCTCATGTACCTCTTGCCCGAAAGCTTGAAAGGGACGATGACTGATTTTTCTCTATTAATGTGAAGTCCCGACATGTCCCTAAATATGTCCATAATGAGAGATGTACATCGAATCTGCTCCCACCCATCCTGGAGGAACAATATAGTGTCGTCAGCATAGCATAAAATAGGAATTGAGATCTCATCCTTCTTGTAACCAAAACACAACTCTGCTTCCACCACCAACAACATCATAACGGCAAGCGCATCCACTACAATGATAAAAAGAAGTGGTGCCAGCGGGCATCCTTGCTTGATTCCCCGCTACGGTTGAAAGAAACCCCCCTTAGGTTTTGCCACTGGTCAACACAACCAAGGAAGTCGTCGTTACAAACTGATTCATCTATGATATCTAAACGGTAGGGAAACACCTCTTCTCCAGCGAGGCCCAAAGGAAGCGCCAATCAACACAATCGTACGCTTTGGAGAAAGCAACCTTCCAAAGCAAACCCTTAGCCTTCCATCTCTTCCAATCCATCACCATCTTAGACGCTTTTACATGTCCACCCCCCATAACTCTCCCCGGCATAAAGGTTGTTTGCTCAGGTGCAATAATACCAGGTAGTACCCCCTTTGTTTTTTTTTGACGCTCAAAAGCGGGGGATGCACTCGATGGTGCTCGCCCCAATTTATTAAGTAGTTAAGAGGTAACTTACAGAGGAAAAGCGGACAGGAAACAAAAAAAGAACAGAACCAGGAGGTATCGAGAACAGATACCCCCACTACAGCAAAAACCCCCTATACATCAGTCCAGTCACGAAGGAGTCGCGAAGCCGAGAGGAGGACATTTTCGGAGTAGAATCTCTGACGAGCAAAGAGGGCTTCATTTCTTCCAAGCCAGATGCTCCAAAGCCGCGCAATAGGTGTAAGCAGGTCCATCCTCGCCCTGGCCCGAGATCTAACCAAGCTATCACAGAAAGATGAAGAAGACGACACGTCAAGCCATTCCAGATCAGCCCAGATGCCATGGGTTCTGCCACAACGAAAAAATAGATGGTCGATAGTCTCCGTCTCCAAATCACAAAGGCCACAATTAGATTCGACGTTGGGAAAGAGCGAAGCACATCGGCTACGAGTCAGCAGACGCCCACACCGAAAGAGCCACAGAAATATGCCTATTCGTTCGGGGACCCGGAGGCCCCAAAAGAATTCACAGTCCTGATAGAGAGAAACATCAGCCGCACCGTGGGGAGGAAGAATAGCAAGGTAAGCTGCACGAGTACCCCCTTTGTTGATTGTCACTTTCTTCCCAAATCTTTTTCTTTCGTCCTACTTTATGCGAGTGTGCATTGTCTCTTATCAAAAGATATCCACAATTGGAAGCCTTCTCTAAAGACCAGATTTGAATCGATGAAATTTTCTACCCAAAGAAACGTGCTACCAGGCTGCGCTTTCTGTCAGATTTTTATGTTTACAAACTGTCTTGCTGCTAACAATTCAGAGTAATTGTCTTTCGTTGGTGCCAAATTTGTGATGTTTATTGTCTTCTTGGACCGGCCATTTTGTTTACATCATTTATTAGAAAATCTTCAATATATTTTCCTATTGATGCTAAAGTCATCTGATTGGAACTGCTCATTTGTTGGCTGGGTTGCCTTCTCTATTGACCAGATTTGAACATGTGATTTTTTTCTACCCAAGAAACATGCTACCAAGCTGCACTTCTGTCAGGCCTTTTCTGTTTACTAATCTGTCTTGCTGCAAACAATTTGGAGGGATTGTTTTTCACTGGTGCCAAGTTTGTGATGTTTGTTGTTGTTAGAGAAATAGATTGCGTTGTTGAGAGTATATTTGTTAAGAGAATATTCTATATAGAATATTCTATGTGGCAGAAGTATATTCTCGTAACCCATAGGGGTATTTATGTATTTTTCTCCTTTGAGCACTCTAGGGTGTCCTATATAAGGACCCCTAGACCTCTCGAATAAGACAAGCCTTTCTATTCTTTCATACTTTCCACATGGTATCAGAGCAGCGGTCTTAGACCGGTATTCTGACCTGAATCCCTTCGCCACCGCCAGTCCCAAGTCTTCAGGCGGCCCAACACCTCCCCAAGCGTTCTCCCGTGTTAACCCAGATGCCTCCGCGTGCTCGTGCCCTAGACTAATCCCCCCTGACGCTTCCACGGTGCCCTAGGGAGCGTCGCCTCTAGCCCCCAGCACCCTTGCGTCTCCCTTGTGCCTCGTTCTCGCGTCTAACGTCATCGCGCCTCATCCTCGGAATCCGACTCGGGCCCCTCGCGTCTCGCCCTTGCGCGATCGGAGGACCTCCCAGCGGTCCTCCCTGGTCTCGCCCTAGCCCCTCTCGCAACCACTGGCGCCTCCGCTCCGCCTCACGCCCGTGCCGCCACAGGCACCTAAGTGCTGCCGCCAACACTTGATCTCCCTGGAGCCACCGTCAGTCGCCTCCCAACAGCCCTCCTGCTCCCTGGAGTTGTCGCCAAACCCCCGCTCATGCTCCCTGAAGTCGCCTGAGCAGCAGTCCTCTGTATCACCGCACACCTTGGCACGGGTTTCCAGCCCTTCCTGCGCAGCAACGTGGGCTCCTGATTGCTATGTATTGTCTATTTTTGCAAGCGTAGGCACTTGATGTTCGATTAAGAACAAGATACATTCTCTGGGTCACTTCTTCTTGACCTAAGACGCGACCATGACGACCACTGAGACCAAGCCCGTGTACCCTACTTTTTCTTTGATGGTACAGACAGGTCACCACTATCAAGCTTAAGGGGTCTGAAAATTATGTTCTATGGTCTCAGTCCTGCAAAGTATTTATCGGTGACCAACGCAAAAGTTATGTTCTTACAAAAGACCCGCCTGCAGAAACTGACAAAGACTATGACACATGGTTTTGTTGACAACTGTCAAGTTATTACCTGGATGACAAACAATGTCGATCCAAATATTGCTGCTAATCTTCTTTACAATGAAACT
This sequence comes from Ottelia alismoides, assembly GCA_037367405.1. Lineage (NCBI taxonomy): Eukaryota > Viridiplantae > Streptophyta > Magnoliopsida > Alismatales > Hydrocharitaceae > Ottelia > Ottelia alismoides. The sequence goes on along the minus strand of JAZKJV010006151.1, from coordinate 1,082,736 downwards.
GCTATGGCGATGTGGGAAAACCTTGATCGCACATACTCTCAGAAGACGACCAAGTCTCGTCTTTCTGATATATACACGAGGATCTGGTTAGCCACTCAGGGAGATTCAAGTCTAGGGAGATTAAAGTCTTATTGAGTACTACATGCTTCTTGCAAGCCTGAGGAGCTCCTTATCTTCCAGCCTGCATGTTGTGATAAACAAATAGGCGAACGCGTTGAATGGCAAGTTTATCGATTTCTATCAGGATTGAATCCAAAATACAAGCCGACGAAAGATCAGTTTCTAATGGCGGACACTCTACCGAGCTTTGAGACCATCTTTGGTCGCTTACAGGAGCTTGAGGCTCCCATTCAGCAATCTACCAACTACACTACTACAGAAACAACGGCTCATTATACATCCTCATGTTATAGAGGGCGTTAAGGCAACATTGGTCGAAACTTTGGATGTGGACGTGGTTGTGACTCTAGACGGGGGCGTGACCGTCGTCGTAATTCCTTTGTTGCTCGATATCCAGCTTGTGTACACTGTGGACGTTGGAATCATCCTTCTGACAGGTGTTGGGCTACTTTTTACATGCAGCCTAATGCCAATAATGCCTATGACGAAGCATCTTCTGATGTAATTGAAGATACATCTGCTCAGCAAACTGGAAGGGTACAGAGCCCATTTACCGCTTCTGAATATACTCATATGCGACAACTGCTACAAGACTATGCTTCCTCTGCTAGCAATAATATCGCCTCCGCCTCTTCTGCTAGTCTAGCTACTACCTCAGGTACAGTAGCAAACTCAGTCTCTCCTTATAAGCACGCATGGATTATTGACTCTGGAGCCTCTACCCATCCGACGGGAGAGGAAAACCTGCTCACGTCTTCCCAACTGTCCTCATCAGTGAAGACGGTTTGTGTTGCTAATGGGGATCATTCCCTAATTACTCTTGTTGGTACTATTGATTTCTCTCCCAAGATGCGATTGACAGATGTTCATTGTGCTCCTACTTTTCCTTTCAATGTCCTATCTGTACAGAAGCTATGTTGTGAACTTAATTGTCATGTTATTTTTAACGAGTTCTGTTGTTATTTTCAGGATATCCAGACGAGGCAAATCTTTGGTAGGGGACATGAGAGGAACAACCTCTATTACCTCGATATCCCTTCTGAGTCAAATTTTACCGATGCAGTATCCATCTCTGACGATCCTCTTCTTTGGTACCTTCGTCTAGGTCATCCTTCAGTCAAAGCTCTCTCCATGATGTTCCCTGAACTTTCAACACTCAAACCCTTTGAGTGTGAGGCGTGTCAGTTCAGGAAGTATCATAGAGCCTCCTTTCCTGCACGAACTGAGCCTCGATGTAGTTCTCCTTTTTCTCTTGTTCATTGTGATATATGGGCACCATGTCCTGTCCGAACACTAAGATACTTTGCTATCTTTGTGGATGACTGCAATCGATTATCTTGGATCTTCTTATTGAAGGAACGATCAGAAATTCATAACGTTGTCAAGAATATCTTTCATTATGTCAAAAATATCTTCTCCACTACTATTAAAATATTTCATTCTAATAATGCCTTGGAATTTACAAACAAAGATGTGACATCCTTTTTTGCCTCCCAGGGTGCCATCCATCAAAAAACTTGCCCATAGACCTCTCAACAGAATGGAGTAGCAGAGAGAAAACTAAGACATCTTCTTGATATTGCCCGCTCTCTTCTTACCCAAATGAAGGTTCCCAAAAATTACTGGGGAGATGATATACTGACTATTGTCCACCTTATAAACAGGGTCCCATCGGCATCACTTAACGGCTCTACTCCCTTTGGCTTATCATCACTCTACGCAGAACCCAGAGGTAATGTACACTTCATCTAATATCTCATTTCACGTCCACTAATAGATTATCATACTCTAACAAGAGATATGTAGATGCTCTTATGACAATTTCGGTTCCCAAAGATCATAATAGTGCACTGAAAGATTCTGGATGGCGAAAAGCAATGGATGAAGAAATGGACGATGTTAATTCCCGAAGGACATGGGATCTTGTATAGTGTCCTCATGGAACAAAACGTGTTGCATGCCGATGGGTTTTTACTATAAAGCAGACTCCATATGGCTCCATTGACAGATTGAAGGCAAGACTTGTGGCTAAAGGCTTTACACAAACATATGGAGTTGACTACTTCGAGACCTTCTCACCTGTTGCACGAATGGGCTCCATACGGACCATCCTCTCAGTGGCAGTAAACAAGGGATGGAATATTTTTCAACTGAATGTCAAGAATGCATTTCTATATGAAGATCTAGAGGATGAGGTTTACATGATGCAACCTCCAGGGTACGAAGTCGGCGGGGAGTATGTATGCCGACTTCGCAAAGCAATCTACGGCCTAAAGCAAAGCCCGAGGGCATGGTTTGACAGACTAAGTACATAAATTAGCACTCTAGGGTTCAAGAGAACTACATCTGACTACTCTGTTTTCATCCGAAAACAATCGTCTAGTACTGTTATACTTGATGTATATGTAGATGATATGGTTGTTACAGGTGACGATGATAAAGGGATGTTGGAAACTAAGGCTTTTCTGCAAAAGGTTTTTATCGCAAAGGATCTGGAACTTCGCTATTTTCTGGGCATAGAAATCTTATGTACCAAGAAAGGACTTCATATGTCACAAAGGAAGTACTGCCTAGATATACTAACTGAAGCTGGATTACTTGGATGCAAACCCTCTGGTATTCCTGCAGAACCAAGGAAACACTCTACCTCTGTTGATCCTCCATTTGAAGACACTACACGATACAGAAGCCTAGTTGGAAAGCTGTTGTATCTTACTGTTACTAGACCAGACATATCCTATGCTGTGAGCAGAGCTAGTCAATACATGGAGAAATATGTTACAACCATTGGGAAGACGTTCTTCTAATCCTTCGATATCTGAAGGAATCATCCGGACATGGCCTATTCTATGGGGTAAATGGATACACTGATGTTGCCTATGTTGATGTTGATTATGCAAGCTCGCCTGAGGACCGTCGTTCCACTACGGGCTATACTATGATGGTAGAAGGAAACCTTGTTAGTTGGAGGAGTAAGAAGCAGACTGTAGTCTCCCGATCCAGTGCAGATGCAGAATACAGGGCAATGGCTCAGGCTACATGTGAAATTACTTGGCTACTAACTTTTCTGCTAGATCTCAGCATTGATATCACCAATCATGTTTATCTATACTGTGATAACAAATCTACTACTTACATTGCCACTAATCCTGTATTCCATGAGAGAACCAAGCACATCGAGATTGACTGCCATTTCATTTGCGATGTTGTACAAGGAGGCAAGATTGCTAGTTTGCTACACCACTTATCTCGACAGATCTTCAGCTTGCAGACATATTTACAAAGGCCTTGTCAAAGAAGTGCCTTTCCTGGATTGCTTCCAAGTTGGGCATGATCGATGGATATGCTCCAACTTGAGGGGGAGTGTTAAAGATTAAAATAGATTGCATTGTTGAGAGTATATTTGCTAAGAGAATATTCTATAGAGAATATTCTATGTGCAGAAGTATATTTTTGTAACCCATAGGGGTCTTTATGTATTTTTTTCCTTTGAGCACTCTAGGATTTTGTCTTATATAATGATCCCTAGACCTCTTGAATAAGACAAGCCTTTCTATTCTTTCATAGTTCCACAGTTGTCTTCCTGGATCAGTCATTTTGTTTACATTTTTCATGAGAAAATCTTCAAAATACTGTCCTATTGATGATCAAGTCATCTGATTTGGAACTGCTCATTTTCTGGCTGGTCTACCTGTGTAGGAGCCTGCATGCAATCAGGCTTGTATGTTTGCATTGTTTAATTGATATTGTGTTTGAATAATGTGAAGTTAGGTTTTCTCCTCTTTGAAGGGGAATGCCTAAGGCTATGCAATTACGTTAGATTGTGTGCTCTATGTTCTAGTTACAAGTTAATGTTATGTTCATTCTAATTTTACTTGCATCACCGTGGGAAAAATGCAAAATAGGATCTCTTCCTCTATTGACTGCTAGTTGCATGTAAACATTAATGTAGTGAATTTGAGTAGAGTTTAAGGCGATATAACTATATTAGGTTGGATATTAGTATGGCAGTTGTTTAGCCCATTATCACGTGTATTAAAGTTTGTAAGGGGGTAGGTGATATTTATGTTCCGATCTCATTTGTGTTATGCCTATATATATGATATAATACTGCTCTGTTTCCTTACGAGCAGTTCCTTTGCTTCCATTCAGTAGGCTAAGTTACCTTATCGGTCTCCTGGCTGCAATTTTTATTATCTTTATTATTTGATTCTTGGATGCAGTCTAATGTCTACCACTAAAGAGTTTGAACTATATCTCAGGGAATATACAATTTTATATAGAAATATGATTATCTATAATTCCATAAACTATTTGCTATGGCAACACTTCCAATATGCACTCATCAGATTGTTCAACTCATTTGTGTTATGTTTATATATATAAGGGGCCCTTCCAATGAGATAAGTCTTTCCTGAAATTCAGAAAGCCACTGCCAAATTTAGAAATCGTATAACAATTTTGTAGATTTAAACTGCACATAAAATAATGACATTCATACAGTCTTGTAAAATATATCATCCATATTGTAACAAACTTTTTTTTGTCAAATATACTAATATTTTTATAAATCTTTCGTTATATACATATTATGTTTATATTAAGTATTAAATTCATGGAGTTAGAAATTGTAAAATAAATAGAAAAAATGGCTAAATTGACATAGCTTTCCATGCATCCAGGAAAGGTCCATCTTATTGAAAGTTTTCTCTATATATATGTTAGAAAATAGGAAGCGGAATCGGAAGTAAAGATAAAGAAATTGAGAACACAAGGATTTTTACGTGGAACCCTACTCCCTAAGGAGCGGGATGAAACCACGGGAGAATGCCTCAAAGGGCCAGGTTTGTCTATTGACTTTCTCATCTGATACAGGAGATCTGGGGCTCCTTATATAGACTCCACAGAGCCTCCAAGTCCCACCACTGGTAGATGTGGGGACTAAACTGATGGGGTAAATGGATCCTGTAGGTATCCATTTACCCATCTACAACGCTCAACCAAATACTCCACCACTCCCCCTCAAGCTAGAGCATGCAATGCTCAGCTTAGACAAACAGAAAGAAACTCAACTCACGCTACAGGACACTACGGACAATATCAACCCAATGCGCACCACTGTTGTTGTCGAGGATGTTGCTTCTCATGCCGTGCAGGTGAAGAGGGCGAACGGGCTGGAGTGTGAGTCTGTTGAATCTCCTCGTCGGAGAGCATGTGCTCTGAACTACGCCTATCAGAGTCACTGCAACTGGAAATGAGTCTCCTCGTCGGAGTACTCTGGCCCGCCACATCATGTGGACAACTGCTCCATCTCTGAAAAGGGCCGAACTGAAAAGGTCGTGGAAGTGCAATCCTCGTCGGAGTCCACGGTCGATGGAGAATGGAGTCTGAAAAAGTCTCCTCGTCGGAGAATTGGGTCTCTCCCATCTGGCACAGAGAATGGTACACCACTGTGGAGTACCTATGATACCACATGAAAACCCTTGCTAAAATGGCATTGGGAATGATCCTCTACTATGGAGTTCCTATGGCTCACATGAAAACTCTGGCCGAAACAACAAGAAAATGATGGGGACCACTATAAAAGATGGCAAACACGTGCTCATCTGAAAAGACCGCATACTCGTGCGTGTCTGAAAATGAGTCTCTCTCTAGAGAACTCGAAAAATGGGTCTCTCAACATGGAGTGCCTCGAACTCGGACTCTGACCAATCTGAATGTCGAGTCTGAAATCTGATAAGTTGTAGAGTCTGAAAATCTGGCTGGTCTGACGAATCTGAATAGACTTGTGACTCTACATATCCTCCTTCCTCCCATACTAGTCGGAATACATGACATCGACTATGTTGGGAGAAGACAAGATAATATGGGGGTAAACATAAACATTCTAAAAAAACTTGCGACATTTCTTCATTTTTTTAAGCCGTCACATTTTTTTGAAAATGCACATTTTATTTTTTTAAGCCGTTTCAACATTTTTTCTGGCTTTTCCTTTTCTTTCCCTCCTTTTTTTGGAAAATTGCGTACGACTTCTCTTGTACACGTCTCGTTTCTTTTCTTTTTTCTTCTTTTTTTAACATTTTTTTTAAAATCTCTCCTTTTTTTAAAAAAAAACTCTCAAGCCCAAACAGTGGGCTTCTTTCAGAATTTTTTTAATAACCGCCCTGCCCTCTCTTTTTTTTCCGGATGAAGCATCGCCCCATTTGGGCATTACAGTACATTTTTCCCTTTCTTTTATAAAAAAAGCGTGCGCCCTTTAGGTTCTGGATTGGAACCCTATGCATGAAGAAGTCCCCCCCCCCCGATGGGGTTCTACACGTCGTCGCCGCCTGGAGGTCTTTTGCGCATGTACGAGAGAAGGGGGGTGCGCACGTCGATGCGCGTCTGGAGGACGGCCACGCCGCCTTCACGCGATCTGCGGCCTGGAGGGGGAGATCTCGGCAAGAGGACTCCTGGATCTTCTGGGCATGCGATGATCGGTTGAGAGAAGGTGCTCTGCACGCTAGGGTTGCGACCAGGAGTTGATGTCGTCGTGTGGGCGCGCAATGGCTTGGAGTGTTCTGGGCGGAGTTGCTGGGAGGGTTGCGCCAGCGAGCTCGCGTCGTCGTGTGATGGGAAGGGGGGTGCGCCTCCTAGGATGCAGGAGGGTGTCACCATGAGGAGTCGCCTGTTGCGCGAAGGGGAAGCGCGACGCCTAGATCGTGAGAGGATCGCGTGTTGGAGGAGCACGGAGGCGCACAGGGTTGATGATGCTGGAAGGGATGCCGCCGCCTGCGGCTTCGCTGGAGAGAGGCGGCGGCGCTAGCCTAGAGAACCTCCGCCTGGAGGCTTGTACGGCTCGCCGCCTGGGAGCTGCAGGGACCTCCGCCTTGGAAGATTTGATGCCCCTGCGCGATCTGATTGATGCAGCCGCTACGGCATTTGGATCATGGCTCGTGATGGAGCCTGGACCAGGGCTTGCCTGGAAAAGGGCATTGATCTGGAAAAAATGCATCACGATGGAGATATGCAACGCCTGGGGAAATCGATGGAGAAGGCACCTCGAGAATAAAATATGCCGTTGCTAGCCAACCCATGCAGGAAATTTTTTTGGCTGAAAATAAGGTTCAAGAAATTGAACCTTAGGACAGAACTTTGACCAGAATAATGATCTTCAAATCGAGAATGAAAATGATAACCGAATCTCAAATCAATAAAAAAATGAAAATCCTCGAGAATCGAACCCGCTTTGATACTGTAGAGATATATGTTATTTTATGTTATTCTCGTCTGTACCTTTTCGCATTTTCTTTTTTCCGTTGGACTCTTTATGTATTTTACCCATAGGCTGCTCTCTTATATAGAGAGCCTTGGGCGTATGGAATAAACAAGTTTTCTCATTTTCCCAACATGGTATCAGACGGTCCTAGACCGGAGTTCTCGAACCAAACCCTAACCCTAGCCTCCACCCTCGAGCCCTCCATGCGCGCCTCCCCGCCTCGCGCCTCCTCGCGCCGCCTCCTGCTTGGCCTCGCGTCGCCCCGACGTCGACGCTCATGTGTGCCTGTGTCTGCGCACTCTCCTGTGCGCATGCACACGCTCCTGTGCGTAGGTGCATGCTCCTGTGCGCCTGTGCACCTGTGCGCATGAGGCCGTGCGCCCCCTGTGTATCGGTGCACGCTTCTGAGTGCCTGTACATGTGAAGCCATGCGCATTTCTGTGTGTGCCCCTGTGCTGCTGTGCGTGCCCCTGTTCGTGATCCTGCACGCGCATCTGTGAGCATATCTGTGCATGTGATTTCCGTGCACGTGCAGCCCTAGGCCAGCGCACGTGCGGCTCCAGTACTCGTTCTGCGCGCGCGTTTCCAGTTTAATGGGTTTGGTTGCTTGAGTCGACACATGCAACTAAACCCGTTAATGTCCGTGTAGACGATCATATCTTCAGTCTACTCCTTTAGTCTTCTATTATCATAATGTCAGAAAGCAAGGCAGACATCCCATCTACCGGCGCCTTCAGAGGTCCAGCGCCTATTGTGAAGATGGATGGTTCAAATTACGAACTGTGGGCCATGCAGTTCATGAGTATGATGAAGTCGGCCGATAAGAAGAGCTTGCTGAGAAGACAAGGGGTCAATGCCTCATAGGAGGCAGATGATGCATATGCCAAAGTTTGGCTATCCGGAACATTAGCAATTGAGATTGCTAACGATATTCTCCATCAGCCCACTGCCAAAGCAATGTGGGACATTCTGGCTGCCACCTATTCACAGGCAAAGAATGAGACGAAGATTCTGCAACTTCAGCATGACATCTTTACAATCAAGCAGAATGGACTGCCTCTACACTCATTGTACACGTCTTTACGTGGAATGTTTGAGAAGCTTTATAGCTTCATGCCTCTCACAGCCACGCTAGAGCAATAGAAGACCTATCGGAATGCCACTATGGTGGGTGTATTTTTGGCTGCCCATGATCCAGAGTATGAGGCAGCACGTACCCAGATCTTGGCGTATTCCACTATTCCTTCTATGGAGGAAGCTTTTCACAGGCTGAGTCGTATTACTGTTCCTTCGTCTACTGCAAATCAGACCGCCTCAGCCATGGCATCCAATCGAGGTCGTGGGGGTCATCATCAGTTCCTGGTTGTGGACCTCGGGGCAGAGGAGGCCGTGTTCGGCCATCATACACCTTTTGCCACCGTTCTGGACATACCAAAGACACATGCTATTCCAAACATGGGTTTCCTGCTTCTGCACGAGTAGCTGAATAGATTGAGCCTCCATCTGCTTCATTTATGGATTAGCGCTTTGATGATCTTGTAGCCCGTCTGAGGGGCATTATTCCTCCATCTGGTCCTGTTGCTTCAGCGCCTACTTCTGAGAGTCACTCTGATGTTGCTGCTTCTGCATCCACCAGTACCTCAGGTAGCACTTGTGCATTCACTATCAGTAGTGGATCAGATACTTTAGAGTGGATTATGGACTCTGGTGCCACGCATCATCTGTGTGGTAACCAAGGACTGCTTACAGGTTACCGACAGGTTTCTCCAGGCTGTACTGTGGTTATTGCCAATGGGACACATTCCCCGATCACTGGTCAGGGGGAGATTAGCCTGACAACATTTATGCATCTCAAGAACGTGTTGCATGCACCTAATTTTTCGATGAATTTGTTGTCTATTAGCCAATTTACAAAGGATTTACATTGTCGAGCAATTTTTTATCCATCTTCTCTCATTTTTCAGGAAATCCTTACGGGCAACGTGATTGGGCGTGGCTATGAGCAAGGTGGCCTCTATCGTCTTAGTTGGACCCCTTATGCTGGAGCCTCCTCTCTAACTGTTGGATCCATCTCCCCAATACTGTGGCACTTGCGTTTTGGACATCTACCGTTTTCGAAACTGCATCATGTGTTACCCCAGGTTTCACCTCACACGTCCATTCAATGTGAGGCTTGTCAGATGGGAAAGCACCATCGGTCTACCTTTCCCGACCGTCAGTATCGGAGTAGTACCTCCAAGTTTGAGTTGTTTCATGTCGATATCTGGGGTCCTAGTCGTGTTCCTGATCATCAGGGACACATGTTTTATATAGTTATTGTGGATGATTTCTCTCGTATGTCGTGGGTCTTTCTGTTAAAGAATAAATCTGAAGCGGGGAATATTATCATCAATTTCATCAATGAAGTTAGTAATGTTTTTCTGCATCTGTAAAAATTGTGAGAAGTGATAATGCCCTGGAATCTTAATCTCATACTCTCTCCAATTATTTTTCATCTCAAGGGATTATCCACCAAACATCCTGTGCCTATACTTCCCAACAAAATGGGGTTGCAGAAAGGAAACATCGCCATTTACTTGATGTCACCAGGTCGCTTCTCATACAGAGTCATTCCCCCTATTCTTTCTGGGGCGATGCTGTTCTTACGGCATGTTATCTCATTAATCGTATGTCGACGTCTGTCTTAAGTGAGAAGATTCCTTTCTCTCTTGTTTTTCCTGACAAAGAATTGTTCTCCATCACTCCTCGTGTGTTTGGCTCGGTTGCCTTTGTCCACCAGTTGTCTCCAGGGATTGACAAGCTCTCTCCTAGGGTTGTCAAGTGTGTTTTCGTCGGGTACTCCAGAACACAGAAGGGGTACAAGTGTTATGATCCATTGTGCAGGAGGTATCTCGTTAGTGCTGATGTTACCTTTTTCGAGTATGTTATGTACTTCTCATCTACAGATGATCAGTTGGTATCCTCTGGCACTATTGAAGCTATATACATGCCACCATCACCACTACCACCTCCACCACTACCATCTCCTACACCTCCTGTCACTGTTCTTGTTTCCCCATTGCCATTCCACTATACCCGTCGGCCTCCTTCTGCTCATGGTCACCGCTCATCATCTAGCTCGCCTGAGTTATGTTCTGAGATATTATTAATATTGATGGATCTGATGATTTCCCTGAGCAGGATGTGTTACAGAGGCCAGATGAGGAGGCAGGTGATTTGGATCTACCTATTGCTCTTCGGAAGCAGAATCGCAGCTGCGCGTCATATCCTATAGCATCTACTGTATCTTTTGATCGCTTAACTGGAGATTTTAGGAGCTTTGTCATTGCACTATCGGTGGTGGATATACCACGGAATTACCAAGATGCGTTGAAGGATAGTCGATGGCGTTTAGCCATGGAAGAAGAAATGGCTGCTCTTCAGTCAAGAGGCACCTGGAGCCTTGTTACTGCACCTACTGATGTGTGTACAGTGAACTGCAAGTGGGTCTTTACAATTAAGCAGAATGCAGATGGCAGCATTGATAGATACAAGGCATGCCTGGTTGCTCGTGGCTTTACACGGACATATGGGGTGGATTATCTTGATACATTTTCGCTGGTTGCTCACCATTCCACCCTACGGATCCTCCTCTCTATTGCGGTTACTCGTGATTGACCACTATACCAATTAGATATGAAGAATGCATTCTTATACAGTGACTTACAGGAGGAAGTCTACATGCAACAACCACCGGGTTTTGCTGTTGAGGGGGAGTATTCTAAGGTGTATAGACTTCATAAGGCTATCTATGGCCTTAAGCAGAGCCAGAGCTTGGTTCCAGAAGCTCTCAGACCTGTTTGAGAAACAGGGGTACAGACGTTCCAATGCAGATCATTCCTTGTTCGTACAGAAGACACCCAGAGGTATTATTGCAATTATGGTGTATGTAGATGATATCTTGATTACAGATGATGATGAACAGGGAATTCAGAGGGTGAAAGAAATGATGGGTCGTGTCACCAAGAACCTTGGAGTTCTTAGATATTTTCTGGGACTGGAATTCGCCAGAAATCCTCATGGGTTGGTAATGACCCAGAGGAAATATGTCACTGACCTGTTGAGTGAAACAGGAATGCTTGGTTGCCGATCTGTCATTACACCCATAGATCCCAGTATGAAATTATATGATGACGATACTGATGAGGTGGATAGGAAAATATACAGAGAACTGGTGGGCAAGCTTCTCTATGTTACTATTACCAGACCCGATATCTCCTTTGCTATGAGTCGGGTGAGCCAGTTCATGGAGCAACCATGTCTGGTACATATGGATGCTATACATATGATACTCAGGTACCATCTCCAGGTGCAGGTCTGTTGTTTAAGAAAGACAAGGAGATTACTATCTCAGCATGTGTAGATGCAGATTACGCAAGATGTCCTAAGGATAGGAAGTCCACTACTGGATTTGCTGTGTATGTCGGAGACTCTCTGGTCTCATGGAGAAGCAAGAAGCAAACGGCTGTAGCAAGATTTAGTGATGAATCTGAATATAGGGCTATGACCCAGGTCAGTACAGAAATGATGTGGGTGAAGGCTGTGCTCACAGATCTATATATAAAAGTCCCGCTTCCTATGGCTCTGGAATGTAACAATCAAGCGGCTCTATTCATTGCAAATAATCCAGCATTTCATGAACGAACCAAGCACATTGAGGTTGATTATCACTTCATACGAGATATGATTCAGAAGGGGTTTATTTCTACATCCTGTGTTCGCTTAGGGGACCAAACTGCTGACATCTTTACCAAGGCATTACTTCGAGGGTCATTCCAGAAGTGTTCGTCCAAGCTAAGCATGATTGACATCTATGCTCCACCTTGAGGGGGAGTGTAGAGATATATGTTATTCTATGTTATTCTCGTCTGTACCTTTTCGCATTTTCTTTTTCCCGTTGGACTCTTTATGTATTTTACCCATAGGCTACTCTCCTATATAAGAGAGCCTAGGGCGTACGGAATAAATAAGTTTTCTCATTTTCCCAATAGATACCATGTAGAAAATGGGAAGCGGAAGCGGAATCGGAAATAAAGATAAAGAAATTGAGAACACAAGGATTTTTACGTGTAACCCTACTCCCTAAGAAGCGGGATGAAACCACAGGAGAAGGCTTCAAAGGGTCAGGTTTGTCTATTGACTTTCTCATCTGATACAGGAGGTCTGGGGCTCCTTATATAGACTCCACAGAGCCTCCAAGTCCCACCACTGGAGTGGTAGATGTGGGACTAAACTCTTGGATGGGGTAAATGGATCCTGGAGGTGTCCACTTACCCATCTAGAACTCAATAGGCGCTCAACCAAATACTCCGACAATATATATATATATAGGGAAAGGGAGCCTACACCCATGTGTAGGTAAATTTCCTACACCCGTCTCTTTTCTTCTGTATTTTTTGGGTTTTTTTAATTGAATCGTTGGGGGATTAAGATCACATTATATCACTCTCACGTCATTTAAATTTCAACTTATCTTGAGACTTCTAACTTATCCATCATGACGATCAAATTTTACCGATTTCAGATTTGCTGAAATCGACTCCTTTTCCATATATATATATATAGGGAAAAGGGAGCCTACACCCATCAAGATGGTCAAATTTTACCGGTCTGAGATTTGTTGAAATACTTCTAACTTATCCATCAAGACAGTCAAATTTTACCGGTCTCAGATTTGCTGAAATCGACCCCTTCCGATGGACATGTTAGGAATGTCTGTTTTACACAAAATTTGAAACACGTATTCTACTTAATAATTTAAGTAAATCCCTTAAGGATCCATTTCAAAAAAATAAAAAAATGAGAAAAAATGGGCAGGTGTAGGAAAGCTACCTATACATGGGTGTAGGCTCCCCAATCCCATATATATATATATATGTATAGGAGAAACTTCAAATGAGGCGGGGTCTCACCGTTACTATGGTGAGCCAACAATCACGTCCGTTTATATTCAATCTGATGATTTAGATTAATTGTGTTATTACTTTTATTTAATTGATTGAAAGTCATTATGGTCATTATAATGTTCTAAAATTAGAATGTAACGACACTGCCTTAAATTGTCTCCATAAACGTATTCATATTGATCAAAACCCTAACCTAAATTTAGTAGTCTCTCTCTCCCTCCCACGACGGTAATAATGAATCTGGCAACGGCGGCAATTTGATCTACACGAAGGTGGCAACATCGGAGGGAGGGTGGAGAAGGAAGGAACCATGTTGAGGAGGGTGGAGAAGACATCGACGATCCCGATGACGTGCACGGTGTCGACAAAGATACGCTCAATCTATACCTTCCTCACGACAGATTTGGGCCAGATCCATGATGAGGATGACAACGCTCGATTTGGAGGTAGTGTTTATCTATAATCTAGATGTACTGTTAAAATCATCTCAAAATTCCAATGATACAGATATTAACAAGCATGAAATTATAATAGTGGTGTGGTGGCGGCGGCATGCAATTGGTGTAACGCGACGAAGGTGGAGCTAGAAATTAGCAGCGTGAGGAGAGGTGGAACAACTTTTTCAAAAATTATTATAATAATTACATATTGGTTCATTGATAATACAAATTTCAAATAAATGACAAATTACTAACTGGCTTTTTTATTTTGCAGATCACCATACATATTTTACAAACGATCGCGAAAGAATTACATAGATCCCTACAATTCTACAAAGGAAGAAACAAGTTTACCAAAAGGAGTGTGAATATATATTGGTGTTACACACAAATAAATGATAAATTATAAACAATATATTTTTTGTTGCAGAACAAGATACATGCATTACAAAGTGAGTGTGAACTTACAAAATGAGTGTGAATCTTGAAATTATGAAATATTCCATAAAAGGCTTACAAAGAGAGAAGAATAAGATTTGTATCAAATTCACGATAATGAAATTGAAATTAACTACTAAAGGTAATAACAAAAAATACTAAATATAGAGAAGAGTAAAATGGTAATTTGGAGCTATTAAATGAAATTCGAAATTAACAAAATTTAGATGACGGAAGTACCCTTTTGGATAAGAGTTTTGATGCAACCGTAAGATTGAATTTTGACGGATCGGATTGATGGCTCACTAGAATATTGGTGAGACCCCACCTCATTTGAAGGGTCCATGTATATATATAGGGGGTAAGGAGCCTACATCGACTGATGTAGGTAACTTACCTACATCGGGGCATTTTTTTGTTATTTTTCTTATTTTTTCGAATGAAACCTCGGTGGGATTTACTTAGTATATAGAATGAATTATATGATTCAAATTTTGTGAGAAAAAAATATTTCTAACATGTCCATCTGAAAGGAGTCAATTTCAGTAACTTTGAGACCGTTAAAATTTGACTATCTTGATGGATGGGATAGAAGTCTCGAATTAAGTTGAATTTGGAATGACATAGTGGTGGTATATTGTGATGAAAATCCCCCAAGATTTCATTTCAAAAAAAAATAAAATAATAATGAGAAAATGACCCGATGTAGGCAAGTTACCTACATCACCTGATGTAGGCTCTTTTTTCCCATATGTGTGTGTGTGCGTGCGTGCGTGCGTGTGTGCCGCGCGCGTGCGTGCGTGCGTGGGTGGGGGAGAAACTTCAAATGAGGCAGGGTCTCACCACTTTTTTAGTGAGTCGTCCACCTCATCCGTTTGATTCAAATCACACAGTTATGATTAATGACCCATTAATTATATTATTTAAATAGTAAGAAATCTATTTTGGTCATTTGTCAAACTCTAAATATAGAATAAGGCAACTCAATAACCTAATCTACATCCTCTCTCTCTCTCATTCTCTCATGACGGCAACAATGGGATTGGCAAAATCACGTCGTGATGGCACATGGTTGAGGCGGAGGACGGATGCAACCTAGAGATCACGGCTGCATACAACGGAGGTGGGTTGTGACCTGGAAACTGAGGCGACGTGTGGTTACAACGGTAATGAGCATCGGGCGTAGAAGGTTGCAATGGGGACGAGCAACGGCCTAGGAGTTTGCTAGGATGGAAGAGGTATCTCGGAGGAGGAAGGTGAAGAGAAAGGAGACGGTGGTGCAACGACGCACATGGGGAAGACGACGACGCAAGGTGGTGTAGGTTCGCACATGGCATACGACGACGACGATGGATTTACTTTGTGGTATACTTTTCTTACATAATTGATATTTGATTTTACATATTGATTAACTTTTTTACAAATCTCATTATCGATTTCTTATCTTGCATAACTCCCCATGAATTTTACAAGTTGGTCATGAGTTTTTACAAACGTAGCGAGAATATTACAAAGGAGAGAGATACAATTACAAAGATTCACGTAAATTTTACAAAATAAAGATACACATTACAAAAAATGCTGAAGTTTACAAAGAAGAAAATTACTCTTACAAAAACTCGACGGAGTTTACAAACAAATATACCCATTTACAAAACGAAAATACCCATTTACAAAAAAATAGTGACGAAATGAAATTATTAATGAAATTACAAAATAGAAAATTACTTTTTACAAAAACTCACTGGAATTTACTAAGATACGATTGAATTCAAATCGTTCAGAATAAATTTGGAAATCGATCAATAATGGTATCACGAAAATTACCAAATCCAGAAAAGCTTATAAATGGTATTTCGAAACTATTTAATGGATCTTGAATTTAATAAAATTGAGATGACGGAATTGCCCTTTTGGATATGCTTTTTAATGCTACCGTCAGATTGAGATCTGACGAATCCGATTAATGGCTCACCATAATATTGGTGAGACCACATCTCATTTGAAAGGGTCCCTATATATATATAATACTGCTCTATTTGTTTAGGAGCAGTTCCTCTGCTTCCATTCAGTAGGCAAAGTTACATTATCGGTCGTCTATATGCAACTTTTATTATCTTTATTATTTGATTCTTGGTTGCAGTCTATTGCCTACCGCTGAAGAGTTTGAACTATGTCTCAGGGAATATACAATTTTATATAGAAATATGGTTATCTATAATTCCATAAACTATTTGCCATGGCAACACTTCCAATATACGCTCATCAGATTGTTCCAGGTTCAATCGAATCCGAAGCATGATATCTTCATTTATATAATTATATTGCTTGCTCAAGAAGTTTTGTGTCAATATATCAGCAAGCTACTCAGAAGGTGTTATGGTTGATAAACTCTACCACGTCTGAAACCACTTAAATGGTCTAATGGTTGAGCAGTGTGCCCACCACCCGAAGATCAGGGTTTAAAACTAAAGCTTACTTTTTTCCAAATAAAAACAACTCCTTTGCATATATCTCCTCGTAAAAGTGTGTGATACTGGTGAGGATTATGCTTGGACTTAATGTTAAAGTCAAGTTCGCTAATGCACTTTTTTCTGCATCATAAAACGAAGTTATTGTTAACAACAGTTTTTTTATTATAAGACAATTGTTTTGTATGAAAATTACTAACCATGGCCACCTGTGCATAATTTTTACTTGGTGCTTAGAGAGACAAACCTAAGCATAGCCCCTTGTTAAAGAGCAAGTGTTGCCAAGAAACTCTCAAACATCGATATAAAAATGATTTTACATCTATTAGAATAATACTCTAAAAAATGTACTAAGCCTTCTCCCACTATAAGTAGGGTCGGCTACATGGATTCTTGCTCAAATCCATGTTGAAAGATTCGACTATTTTTTACGCTGGCCGTCGACTACCTAACGCAACCCCTCCAAGAGTGGGATTTGAACCCTGGTCTTTTGTGTGGTAGACACACTGTACTACCACTAGACCATTAAGTGGGTACTATTAGAAAATTGTGTTATTCTAATATTCTAATTCATATTAGAATAATACTCTAATTGCAAAAAATGGTGTTATCAGTAAATTCGTTAGCAGTGAAGGATCTGGCTTTTTTTAATGATGGGGAGTTTTTTTTGTGAGATTCGAATGGTTATTATAGGAGAATTCATAAACTAGACTTGGATGACTAACTGATGTGTGGTCGTGTAATAGTGTTAGAGGTCTACAAGTTACTGGGTGAGGTCTGATACGAGAAATGGCTTACTATCCATTTTGAGTAATTTATGATTTCTTTCAAAGAGATGAAAGTCTTTAGTTCCCTGCTTCTAGAATGAAGGTTAAGAGTAAGTGTGTGCAATGAGTCAATGACCATATCTTGGCGTGTATGACTATGATCTCAATATTTGCCGTTTTATATTGTAATCGAAGTTGTTGTTATATAAAGTTTAATGCTGTAGCAATCTTCGGTGTTATTGTTGAGTTTTTGGTTTGTCTAGGAACCCATAGCATCAAATACATTTCATAACTTGACCTTTACTTCAAAACTATAGTTCCATCATGCCGCCTATACTGAATGCTCTTCATCAATGCTCTCAAATATATCTAAATTTGAGGAAATCTGTGCATTGATGCAAGTGATACATTTGACCGTTTCAGCAAAGACTCTGGAGAAACCATTCATGTGACCAAAAGTGGTGATTCTAATCTCCCAGAAGGTTCAAAGCGGGCAAAGTTAGAAAAGGAGGATAATAGCTCTCAACCTAATTCTTTTACGGCTTCAGAAGTAGTTCACACTGGTATGAGCACATCTTTCTGTCTATTTTTATGGATTTGTCTATTTTATTAAAAAAATGAGTCCAAGTTATCCATAATCAACATTATCATAGTTTTAAATATGTGGATGTTAATAAATTTAAATGTGAACATGTCCAGATGCTGGAGCATCTCATGATATAGTTAGTGGAAAAGAAACAAAATCTGTAAGGGTGTCTGCAACTGCTGGCGGTGTCTCCTCTCTCCCCTCAAGGTGATTTTAGAGCTTTTTTTGTTAACTTTATTATCCTTCTATGTTTCTTTTCTATATTTTATTCCTGAACGAGATGTTTTCACTTTGTGGCATGCTTTCTCTGTGCAGACAATTTAAGTCTGGGGCATTTGCATTTCCTTTAAAACTTTTAAATTGCTATGATCCCTACCACAGTGCAAGGCCTTAAATGTCGGATTTCTTCAGTCATTTCGGTCAGTTTTTGAACATAGACCCCCAAATTTCGATCGATATAGGTCATTTCGGCCAAATTTCGGTCACCCGCTGAAATCGAAATTCGACCGAAATTCGGCCGAATTTCGCCAAAATTTGATCCTATGCCACAGTGTAAGCTGCTGCTCTCGTGGTGTAAGGTTTATGTTAGGTGAAACAGCGATAATATCTAATTATGTCTAATTCTGAGAAAGTTGTCAACACATAAAGTGGCTTCAGCATAAATGACAAGGATGTCTGATACCAGATCACTTATACACTTGGTGCTTGCTTATCTTGTGCACAATAGCCTTGATGGTCGTGAGGTCGAACCAGTGGCAGTGGTGTTAATGATTGTAGTGGTTCGTATGATAATATGATGCTTGTGAGTATGAAATGAGGATAGTGGTGTATTTAGAAGGCAGTGTATGGTAGAATAGAGCAGGTTGACGATTTTGGACACCTAGAAGGTCGCAGGCAAGGTTTTAAATCTCGATTTCAATTTCATTTCGAGATGGCGACGAAAAAACGAAACAATTTCGAAATTTCGCCAATTTCGGCCAAAATCGGTCTAGATTTGTGAAGGGTTCATATCGAGATTTCGATTTCGATTTCAGTGGAGTGTCGAAACCATCGTGAAACTTGAAACATTGGTCGTAGGGCTCTTTTTGACGCTGGATTATAACTATGCATCAGGGTATAATAGGAGAAGATGAGTTTTCATGATAAAAAAAGAAGAATGAACTCTAATAAACGATCAATTCTCTCTTTTAGAACAACCCATATGCTTTAAACTTAATTAGCATTTACTGCACTATCCAAGGGCTTTGGTTTGCTAGCTGGCATTTGTTTTAGCCATTCATATAGTGATTCACGTTCATTAGCTATGCATTGTACACCTCTTGTTGATCTAAGTTTGAAGAGTGCGGAACACGTCTTTGGTTTCCTCGAGAGGAACGTCATCTATTACCTCGGCAACCCTTCTGATTCAGATTTTGTTGGTGCAGTATCCATCTCTGACGATCCTCTTCTGTGACACCTTCGTCTAGGTCATCCTTCAACCAAAGCTCTCTCCATAATGTTCCATGTACTTTCGACGCTCAAACCCTTTGAGTGTGAGGCGTGTCAGTTCGGGAAGCATCATAGAACCTCTTTTCCTGCACGGACTGAGCCTCGTTGTAGTTCTCATTTTTCTCTTGTTCATTGTGATATCTGGGGACATTGTCCTGTCCTAAGATTAAGTGGTCATAGATACTTTGATGTCTTTGTGGATAACTACAGTCGATTATCTTAGGTCTTCATATTAAAGGAATGATCAGAAATTCATAACATTGTCAAGAATTTCTTTCGTTATGTTAAAAATATCTTCTCCACTATTATTAAAATATTTCATTCTGATAATGCCTTGGAATTACAAACAAAGATTTAACATGGGATATTTACACCCATAACCCTGAGTAATATGGTAATTACCCCAGAAACCCTGCGTAATCATGAATTACGCCTAGAACCTTGAATACATACTTCGTTCTACACCTATAACCTTCCGTTAGTTTAGTCCGTTAACTCAACCCGATATCTGAGTTAATCTAACTCATCATTGATCTAACGGCTGAAATTATTAAAAAAAAGGAAAAAGAGATCGGCTTCCAGAAGGGGTGTTCCACGAGGAGAAGATGGCAGTGTTCGACTCCACAAGGCGGGACCGGAAGGCGTGGAGTGCCGCCCGTTCCGAAGCTGGGCAGGCAGCAGTCAGGGTGAATAGGAGGAGGAGGGCGGGGAGGAGATGGCGGTGCTCGATTGCCATGCTTATGGTGGTGGCGGTGCCCAGGGGTGGATGGGGAGCGACGGAGCAGGGGTGTGCGGAGGAGGGGGGAGGGGACCTTTCGCGGGGGATGGGTCGCCCAGGGGTGAGCGTGAGGCGGCGGAGCAGAGGTGTGCGGGGAGGGGTGGGTTTCGCGGGGGGATGGGTAACCCAGGGGTGGGCGGCGCGGGATGGTGGGAGGGGGAGGGGTGTGGTGGGGACGAAGGACGGATAGGTGCTGGACCCCTGGGGGGCACGGGAGGGGAGGAGTCGTGGGGTGGCGCGGGAGGGAGATGTGGCAGGGACGACAGGGGGGGTGGCGCGGGAGGCGGGCAGGTGCTGGACGCCTGGAAGGGGGTGGCAGGGACGAGGGCGGCGCGGGGAGGGAAAGGGAGGTTCGGAGGGCGGCGTGGGAGGGCGGGGTGTGGCAGGGACGAAGGGCGGGGGGCGGGCAGGTGGGGCGGCCCGGGAGGGGTGGGGGCGGAGGGGCTTGGGCGGGCAGGAGCTGGGCGGTGGTGGGGCTCGACATCGGGTGCGGGGAGGGCGGGCAGGGTCGGGGAGAAGGAGGGGTGGGGGGAGGGGGGGTGTTCCAGGAGCGGAGTCGGGGAGGACGGGGTGCAGCCCGCTGCACCTCGGCGGTGAGGCTCCATTGTTGGGTGCAGCCGGCGACGGGGTGCTGCTGGGCGATAGCGAAGAACGCTGGGCATTGGGGGCGGTCGGGCTGCCGCGAGGCGGTGCGAGCACTGGACGGGAGGGGCACGTTGGAGGGCGGAGCAGGAGGCGGCCACCCCTCGAGGCGGTGGTAACTGTCTTCTGGAGCGGAGGACAGCGCGGTGGGGGTGCCTGGGGCGACGCGGGGGACTGCGATGATGGTCAACGCTTCTCGTGGTGAAGCTGTTGTGCGCACAGGTGGGGGTGCGCCGATCTGGAGGTCGGTGGCGGCTGGAGGTCTGCCGCATGCTGGGCGACGTTCGACGGAGGATGCCGGGGGAGGGAGATGCCTGGAGCTCGGGAGCGCGGGGGGAGGGGGGGTGTGCGGAGGCGTAGATTGAAGAGGGGCAGCTTGCCGGGGCGAGCGGGAGGGGCAGCTTTGGTGGGGAAGGAGGCATGATTTTGTTGATACAGGGAATGGCATCACATTATAAATATAATGGGCTTCGAAGGGCAAAATAGTCAACATTTAACTTTTCCCGTCAAAGTTAACAGAGAATAAGGACGGAACTTGACACAGGGTCATACCATGTAAAGGTTAAACATTATTCAGGGTCTTGGGTGTAATTCGTGTTTACAGAGGGTTTTCGGGGTAATTACCATATTACTCAGGGTTATGGGTGTAAATATCCCATTTAACATCCTTTTTTGCCTCCCAGGGTGCCATCCATAAAAAAACTTGCCCATATACCTCTCAACAGAATGGAGTAGCAGAGTGAAAATTAAGACATCTTCTTGATATTGCCCGCTCTTTTTTTACCCAAATGAAGGTTCCCAAAAATTACTGGGGAGATGTTATACCGACTATTGTCCACCTTATAAACAGGGTCCCATCGGCATCACTTAACGGCTCTACTCCCTTTGGCTTACTATACCCAAATGACTCACCCTTCCCTCTGCCTCTGCGAATTTTTGGATGCACATCATTTGTTCATAATTTTCATACTCCTGTTAACTATCTCCTCGTGCGATTAAATGTGTTTTCATGGGCTACTCTCAGGCTCAAAATGGTACAAATGCTATGATCCTTCTGCCCATCGGTATTACATATCTATCGATGTCACATTCTTTAAACAAACTGCCTTCTTTATTCAAGACGTGTCAGATATCCCATTAGACCTTCCTGCTCCACCTATTGTGTATAAAGAAAACATGTCTCTGGTCTTGTTCATGTTCCTTTACATATTCATTTGTTGCAGGAGAATACGTCAAATTCAAGTGCTCCCACCAACTCTATCCCCGATGATCCTCAAGAGCTTCCCATCGCTCTACGCAGAACCAAGAGGCAATGTACACTTCATCCAATTTCTTATTTCACGTCCACTAATAGATTATCATACTCTAACAAGAGATATGCAGATGCTCTTATGACAATTTCGGTTCTCAGAAATCATAATAGTGCACTTAAGGATTCTGTATGGCGAAAAGCAATGGATGAAGAAATGGACGCTCTTAATTCCCAAAGAACATGGGATCTTGTGCAGTGTCCCCATGGAACAAAACCTGTTTCCTGCCAGTGGGTTTTTACTACAAAACAGTCTCTAGATGGCTCCATTGACAGATTGAAGGCAAGACTTGTGGCTAAAGGCTTTACACAAACATATGGAGTTGACTACTTCGAGACCTTCTCACCTGTTGTACGAATGGGCTCCATACGGACCATCCTCTCAGTGGCAATAAACAAGGGTAGAATATTTTTCAACTGGATGTCAAGAATGCATTTCTATATGGAGATCTAGAGGAAGAAGTTTACATGATGCAACCTCCAGGGTACGAAGTCGAGGGGGAGTATGTATGTCGACTTCGCAAAGCAATCTATGGCCTGAAGCAAAGCTCAAGGGCATGGTTTGACAGACTAAATACAAAAATTAGCACTCTAGGATTCTAGAGAACTTCATCTTACTACTTTATTTTCATCCAAAAATGATCGTCTGGTACTGGTATACTTGTTGTATATGTAGATGATATGTTTGTTACAAGTGAGATGATAAAGGGGTACTGGAGACTAAGGCTTTTCTGCATAAGGTTTTTGTCACAAAAGAACTGGGACAACTTCGCTATTTTCTGGACATAGAAGTCTTATATACAAGAAGGGGCTTCATATGTCACAAAGGAAGTATTGTCTAGATATACTAACTGAGGTTGGATTACTTGGATGCAAACCCTCTGGTATTTTTACAGAACCAAGGAAAACTGTTGTATCTACCTCTGTTGATCCTTCATTTGAAGATATTACACGATACAGAAGCCTTATTGGAAAACTGCAATATCTTACTGTTACTAGACCAAACATATCTTATGCTATGAGCAGAGCTAGCCAATACGTGGAGAAACCCTGTTACAACCATTGGGAAGACGTTCTTCTGATCCTTATATATCTGAAGGAATCACCCGGACGTGGCCTATTCTATGGGGCAAATGGATACACTGATGTTGTTGCATATGCTGATGTTGATTATGCAAGCTCGCCTGAGGATCGTCTCCCCACTACGGGCTATGCTATGATGGTAGGTGGAAACCTTGTTAGTTGGAGGAGCAAGAAGCAGACTGTAGTCTCCCGATCTAGTGCGGAGGCAGAATACAGGGCAATGGCTCAGGCTACATGTGAAATTACTTGGCTACTGACTTTTCTGCAAGAACTCAATATTGATATCACCACTCATGTTCCTCTATACTGTGATAACAAATCTGCTACTTACATTGCCACTAATCATGTATTCCATGAGAGAACCAAGCACATCGAGATTGGTTGCCATTTCATTCACGATGCTATATGAGGAGGCAAGATTGCTACACCACATATCTCGATAGATCTTCAGCTTGCAGACATATTTACAAAGGCCTTGTCAAAGAAGCACCTTTCCTGGATTGCTTCCAAGTTGGGCATGATCGATGGATATGCTCCAACTTGAGGGGGATTGTTAGAGTTCAAAATAGATTGTGTTAGAAGTATATGTGTTAAGAGAATATTGTATAGAGAATATGCTGTGGCAGAAGTATATTCTTGTAACCCATAGGGGTATTATGTATTTTTCTCCTTTGAGCACTTTAGGGTTTTGTCCTATATAAGGATCCCTAGTCCTCTGGAATAAGACAAGCATTTCTATTCTTCCATACTTTTCACAGAGAAAACATAATGCGATATTGTATTAAACCCATAAAGATCTCATGGTTTCATTCTTCTCCGTTGGAGTAGACGGATTCATGTATTCTTTCTTGTTCTTTTATTTGGTATTCATTTATATATCCACACCAATCATTTACTTCACATTAATTCCCACATGAGATACATACTAATAGTCTAATATAATTTCCTCCTAACACCGGCACAATAATAAGGGTTCAACCCAGATTCTATCCCATGGATCAGATGACGTGTTGCAGGATAAGCTCCAATCTGGGTTGAGTAGTGCTTAGGCTTCATGTCTACCCTTGGGGCGTGAAGGTCAACATATTGGTCACCCTGGTCTTGAGAATGGAGTTGGAGTGTGCTCATGATTTTAAATGATAATGAAGGTGCAATTTGTTGTTGTGTGTCGCCCCCTGGTCTGTCCACTACCATGTAATGTTTTATAGATATTATGTGGTAGATTCCTAAATAATGTGATCCCCTGCTGATGGTTTTGATGAGCATTGTTGGCAACCTATAGATCCTAGTGCCACCTTCCCAGGATTTGGGATGTCTCGTTATGTGAGTAGGATGGAATTATTCTATGTGGAAAAAGAGAGTAGAAATTGTTTGTTCATCGTAGCCCTAGAGTTTTCTTATATAAGAGAAAAGCTTTATAGGAAAATTACATTAAGTGGACAGAAAAAATATGAAAAATGAAATAAAGACGGGAGATACAAATATCTCAACACTCCCCCTCAAGCTAGAGCATATATGTCTATCGTGCTCAGCTTGGAACAACAACGATGAAAGAGACCTTTAACAAGGGCTTTGGTAAATATATCTACAGTTTGATCACCTGAAGCAACATAAGAAGTGAACCATATCACATTGGAGATGCATAGGAAGAGGCACCTCAATAGTTAGGTCAGTTAGGACGGATCTGAACCATATCATTTTTGTGCTCTCTTGGGTCATGGCTCCATATTCTGATTTGGCGCTAGATCTAGCCATAACTGTATGTTTCTTAATCTTCCATAAAATCAGCGAACTGCCTACAAACACAATGAAGCCTGATGTGGACTTCCTGTCCTTAGGGCACCTAGCATAATCTACATCAGCACATCCTGTAACTGTGAGAGATGTATCTCTTCTGAACAGAAGTCCTGCTCCTGGAGAAGACTTTAGATATCTCATAATCATGTTAATTGCATCCATACGGGCTTGCCTGGGTTGTTCCATAAACTGGTTGACTCTACTAACTGCAAATGATATGTCTGGCCTGGTGATCGTGATCCGTGACATATAGCATTTTCCTACTAGCTCTCTATATCGTCTCTTGTCAACTTCCTCAGAGTTATCATCATAGAGTTTAGCATTGGGATCCATTGGAGTAGTAGTAGGTCTACATCTTGTCATGCTCGTCTCAGTTAGGAGATCAGTAATGTACTTCCTTTGCCTCATCACCATGCTGCACTGGTTTCTTGTGAATTCTAGACCAAGAAAGTAACGAAGATTGTCAAGATCCTTGATCACAAATTGTTGTCCAAGAAAATCCTTAACTGCCTGAATACCATGCCATCATCATCTGTAACAATGATGGCGTCTACATAGATCAGAATAGCCACAATATCTCTGTGGGATCTCGTAACAAAGAGAGTGATCTGCAGTAGATCTGATAAACCATTGTTGTTCAATCAACTCCGAGAGCTTCTGAAACCAAGACCTCGGACTCTGGTTAAGACCATAAATGGCCTTGTGAAATTTGCATACCATATGAGACTCCCCCTCTGCAGCAAACCCTGGAGATTGTTGCATGTAGACTTCTTCCTGCACGTCACCATACAAGACGACATTCTTGACATCTAACTGGAATAGAGGCCAATCATGTACCACAACGATAGAAATGAGAATCCTCGATGTAGAATGACGTGCAACAGAAGAAAATGTAACCTGATAATCCATCCCATAAGTTTGGGTGAATCCACGAGCAATAAGTCTGGTCTTGTACATGTCCACAATACCATCCATGCGATGTTTCACCGTAAACACCCACTTGTTACCAACTACAGACGCACCATGGGGAGCATGTACAATACTCCAAGTGCCACGAGACTGTAACACAGCCATTTCCTCCTTCATAGTCAGATGCCACTGACTAACCTACAAATGCCTCTTGATATGATCGTGGCATCTCCACAGCAGACAAGCCCACAACAAACCTCTGAAACTTTGCTGAAAGACGTGCAAGAGAAACATGGGAAGCAAGAGGATACACAGTACATGTACGCCTCTGCTTCCGTAAGGCAATGGGCACGTCAAGATCCTCAACTTCCTCATTAGCTGAGATTGGAACATCTAAGACCTCATGCTCATCTTGTTGTAAATGCAAATCACCGGTGCTATCAATAGAAATCAAGTTCTCAGAATATACCTAGGCGTGTTGGATGATGGATGAGGCTAGGGATGCTAATCGAACCAAACTATAACGAACGAACCTATGTTCGAGTTCGTTCGATAAGGAAGTTCGAATGTTCGAGTTCGAGTTCGGTTCGATAAATGTTCGATAGGATATGTTCGAGTTCGAGTTCGTTTGGAAAACGAACGTTCGAGTTCGGTTCGATAATAGTTCGTTAATGATTTAACTTAACTATAACTTTTTATACGAACAAGTTCGAAACTGAAGTTTGATAATAAAGTTCGATACGCAGTAAAAATAAGAAATTATTTAATTAAAGAAGTACAAAGTCCCAATAAATATCACAATCTCTTTAACCTCTAAATGTATCATTTGTATAAATATAAAATTACACACACAAATACACATAAATATACACATATCGAACTCGAACTTTTATCAAACGAATATATGTTATGTTCATGTTCGGTTCGTTAAGCTATCGAACTAAAATTTGAAGTTCATGTTCAGTTCGTTTAGAAGTGAACGAACATTTTCCGAACTATTATCGAACGAACTCTAATCGAATACGAACATGTCCAGTTCAATTAGCAGCCCTAGATGAGGCACATGAGCACGAGGTCGGAGCTGGTAAATCTGCGGAAAACAAATGAGTGTGGCAGGTTGAGGTGGTAGTGGTGGAGGAGATGAAGAGATTGATGAGAAAGGTGGTGAGGAAGTGGAGCCTGGAGTAGACAAAATCCGAGATACATGCATGTATACCTCTTCTTCAGACTTCGAAGTACTCAGCTTGTTACATGTAGGAGAGAAAAACATAATGGACTCAAAGAAAGTGACATCCGCAATAATATAATATTTTCTTCGAACTGGATCAAAACAACGGTATCCCTTTTGAGTCCTGGAGTATCCCACAAAGACACACTTGACAGCTCTAGGAGAGAACTTGTCATGACTTGGAGACGTATGATGAATAAATACAACATACCCAAATACACAAGGGGTGAGAGAGAAAAGATCCTTCTCGGAAAACGCAATCAAGAATAGGATCTTCTCCCCAACACAGACGAGGGCATACAATTCACCAGGTAGTAAGCAGTTAGAACCCATCTCCAAGTATGAATGAGGAGCTCAACTCTGAATCCAAGAGATGATGATGTTTGCGTTCAGCCACACCCCATTCTGTTGGGAAGTATAAGCGCAAGAAGTGTGATAAACAATGTCAAGGGTTCTGAGAAACTGCAAGAGTTAAAGGCTACACTAACGCATTGTCGGAACGAATATACTTGACATTCGAGAGAAAACATTCTTTATTCATTAATGAAAGATTGAATAATAGGACCGGCATCAGACTTGTTTTTAAGAAGGAAAATCCAAGAAAATCTAAAAAAATCATCCACAGCAACCAGATAGAATATGTATCCCTAATGGTCTGGGACACAACTAGGACCCCGAATATCAAGATGAAGCAATTCAAAAATACTACTACTACTACGGCCCTAACGACTTTGAAAAGTATACTGGCGGTGCTTCCCAAGCTGGCAAGCCTCACACTAAAAGGTAGAGCGAGAAGCAATCTGAGGAATAACGTGATATTGCTTTTGCAGAGGAAGATGACCAAACCGGAGATGTTACAAATAGGGAGAAATCGATCCAATGTGAAGAGATGAAGAACCAGCATATAGGGACGGGACCAATCTATAGAGACCACCTTGCTCACAGCCAAATACAATCACCTTGCCCGTAAGAATGTTTTGAAAAATGAAAGACGATGGGTCAAATATTGCACAATAATGTAAATCCTTGGTGATTTGACTAAAGGAAAATAAATTCATAGAAAAATCAGGTGCATAAAAGACATTTGGAGATGCATTGTTGATGTTAACTGCACCTCCCCCTGACCAGTGATGGGAGTGTGTGTTCCATCTGCTATGACTACCGCGATCTACTTGGTTGAATCGGTCTGTATATACTAAATTGTCCTCTGCCACCATAGAGATGGTGTGAAGCTCCTGAGTCCATAATCCATAAAGACAAATCTGCGTTGTAATAGCTAGTAAAGGCATATGAAGTACCTGAAGTGTATGCTGATGCTGAGGCTGCTACCTCATAGGATCCTATAGGAGTAGATGACCCTGGTGCAGGCATAATCTCTCTCAGTCGAGCCACTAGCTCATCAAATATCTGATCAGATGCAGGAGGTGGAGTACCAACTTGTTGAGATTGATCTGCAACTCAAGTTGAAACAGGAAGGCCATGCTTAGAGTAGCATGTGTCCTCTATATGTCCTGAGCGGTGGTAATAGGTGCAAGGCTGGCGGGGTCAAGTGCCCCCTACACTGCCATAGTACTACGACTACGGTATTGTGTAGAGTTTCCTCTACCATGAGATGCATCCATAGCCGAGGAGGTCTGAGACTGTTGAGTAACACCGCCAGGAGTTATAGAGAGCATGCTCAACCTACGGTAAGCCACCTCCATTAGAGGTATGGTGGCATCCGTAAGAATCTGTGATCGAGCAGCACCATACTTCGGTCAAGAGCTGCTTGGAAAACTCCAGTCATCGAAGAACCTTTTACGCCTTGAGATGTTCTGGCGTAGCAGTCAAGGGAATGAACCCATGAAGCTTCTCAAACATACCCCTCAGAGAAGTGCACAGGTATGGAGAGGGTGTCCATTCTACTTCGATCTGAAGATATCATGCTGAAGTTGCGGTATCTTCGACTCATTTTTCGCCGGGAGTATGTAGCAACGAGAATATCACACGTGGCCTTTGTTGTGGGCTGACTCAGAATGTCATTTGTTATCTCCACTGAAATTGTACCAGACAACCATATGCATGCATACGCGTCGTCTACTTCCCACGATGCGTGAACCCTAGTCTTGTCTTTTGGCTTATCCTGTGTGAGGATGTGCTTCTTGTCGTTACATTACATTAGGGTCATGAACTGCATGGCCCATAGTTCATTTGTTCCATCCATTTTGACAATGGGTGTTGGACCTTTGAAGGCACCTAGGGATGAGACATCGGCTTTGGAGTCGACTCTGTTGTTTGACATGATGACAACAATAATCAAGACTAGGCTAAAGACCGGAATGACTGTGTCTACACGAACATACAAGAAGATGGTTGTAGATGTAGACTCATACCACAACATCTTCCATCCGTTGGAGGTCTCTTTGAGTAACTAGGGTGGTCTAGACGATCAAATCACACCCTAGAAACCCAAAAATCATATCGATCAGAGATCAAATCGACCTTTTGGAATGATTTCTAGACTTTAGAAAGCGTCGAACGGGAGTCTATAGTATGCCACAAAGCTCCTCGAGCTATTGCAGAGGTGGCGGAAGCAACTAGGTTGTTGATGATAGCCTTAGTACTCTAGGGAGGCTGTCAACGGCAGCCTCGTTGTCCTGCTGCTGCTGCGGTTGTTCACGGCGACCGCGGTGGCCAATGGTACCGCGCACGAGGGTAGACGGTGGCGTCGGCGCGTTAGGGTTTTGGTAGGGTGGTGATAGTTGCTCTGATACCATGTGGAAAGGGAGAATAAAAATTGTTTATTCATTGTAACCCTAGAGCGCTCTACATAAAGTGAATAGAAGAAATATGAAAAATTAAATAAAGACAGAGAGATACAAATATCTCAACACTTCCCGTCGTCGGGTTATGGAATTGCTGCTGGCCTGCTGCTAAGGCTATCAAAGAACAAGGTCCTCGTTGGCAATTGTCGATGAACCCTCGTAGTGGGTGTTGTCTTGATGATGCCAAGGTGAACTTTATGGTCTGCAGCATGAAGTTGGGAGACTGGAGATCTAGGTGCTCTCCATGGTTCAGTAAATAAAGTTTTGAAAATTAAATCTAAGACACTCCTTGTCAGTCATGATGGTATCACAAATATAAAACCTGTTTTCAAAGATACCCAAACAATCTGATCCCCCACCAATATCTTGGATGGGTAGTAAGAGCTCATGAGGTCCAGCGGTGCCTCCCAGATTTAAGGATGTCATTGCATAGGAAAAGGATAAAATCTTCCTTTCCTCACCTCCATCTATTGTGGCGTTTTGTCGACTAAGACCATTGTGGGAGAAGGTCCTCGTTGGCATTTGTGGAGGTACCACCGTAATGGATAATGCCTCCCGTCCAGAACAAAGCCATTGTAGGGTGTCATCATCATACTTACAGGTGAGAAAATGGAAGATGAGTGATAAGTGTCCTTTTAGTTATACCAAGATAAGAGGAGATCAAAGGAGGATCCGCAGGGACGAAGACTTGCAGTAGTAGTTGAATCCGGGCTGAAGCATGGGCCCCTCCATTTGTTGAAGGCAGAAGTCTCTTAAGCATGCAGATGTGGCTTAAGAGAGGTCTTCAAATGGGTATATTCGCAAGTATCAACGTATTGTGAGCGGCAAATGAAAGCAGAAGTGATGCCTCTTGCCCAGTCCACCATCAATGAAGTAACATCTATACTGGTGGGAACCCAACTTTCGACCAATCCAGTACAGTCACACCTGCTTCCCTTTCACAGTGGATGCCTTCTGAACGTGGTTGGATAGAGAGCTAATGTAAGGAGATTTTCTTCCCAGAGTGCCAACTGATGGAGAGTGAGTTCCACTAAGGTGTGGAACAACATTTTGTGGGTTACACTACGGTAATGGGTGATGACCCATCCAGAGCAATGTCGTTGTAAGATGTCATCCTCATTTCTTGGAAGGGAGAAAAAGAAGATGAGCATTATGCCCCCGACAAGTGTCCTTTTAGTTGTACCAAGGGAGGAGGATCTCAAAAGAGAATCTCTAGAAACGAAGACTTGCAGTATCGGTGGAATGTAGGGATTAAGATCTCTCCATTTCTTCATAGAGTAAAGGCCTCTCAAGCATGCAGAGGTAGCTAAAAGAGGTCTCCAAATGGTATGCTATCAACAAATGAAAACGGAAGTGATGCCTCTCATCCAGTCACCAACAATGAAGTAGCGTCTTCTTGTTGGAACCCAGCTTTTGACAAGTTCGATGCAGCCACACCTGCATAGTGGATAGAGATAGCAAGAGAGGTGTCCAGCTTATTGAACATGATTGGCCAAAGAGCTATTGTAAGGCCATTCTCTTCCCGTAGTGCTGACTGATGAAGATTGAGTTCCGCTTTGGAGTGGACCAACATGTCTGTTACATTCTCAAACTCTGCTTGAAGGATTTACATCAAGGATCGAGCAATTAATTACAAATACCCACAAAGGGACTTGGTGATCCAGTTCATGCCCACACAGTGGGATCTGTCTGCTGGAGAAAGGTTTGCTTTCTATTTCACTTTGCTCGTGTTAATTAGAAGTTATGTTTTTCCTGTTTTCCCTCTTTACATATTATTGCATTACAAAGATAATACTGGTCTGAAGGGGCGGTTCTACCATGCCTGATGTTCATTTGGTCATCCTTGTGTGTTGGGAGTTTGAGTGGTGTTGCAAATCCTCCAACTGGGAGAGCTTTGCAACGGACGGTCGCCGATTTTGCAGTCATGGGAATGTAGTTATCGAGGTGGCAAATGCTTGTTGTGCTGTGCAATAATTGCTGCAGAATTTACACTGCAAACTCCCTGTCGAAGTCTAGTAATCATTTGTTGTGGCTTGCGTCCCTGGACATCAATTTGGAGACTGATGTTTGAACCCCGCTTGTCCAATGTAAACCCAGTCCCGTTGGAGGAATTCTAGTATAATGTAGTTCTCCTGGAGGCGGGTTGTCCTCCATAGTATGTTCCGTGTCATATCAAAATAATTGAATCTCTTATAAAAACGTTTTTTAGGCATCAAATTGGATACAACTTGCGAGTCAAGGCACCTGTCTCCAGTCGGTGCTCGTATGCAGGAACTCTCAAATGGGTGTCATGAAAGTTGTCGATGACGACAATGCAAGGGGGATCAGGGACAAGAAGATCAGGAGTGAATAAGATGGAGAGGAGGGAAAGAGGGTTGCCAAGGTACAGGAACTTTCAAACGAAGTTGCAATTTTTAAGGACGGTCTAGATACTAGAAATAGAAGTCAACTTACATTCAATGTAAGAAGAGTCTTTTTAGCGGACCATGGTGGGAATGTGAAGTATACAGGGGTTAAGATGTAAGCATGACCCTGATTTTAAATTCTCAACTCCAACCTGAACCATTTTATCAGTGACAAAGTTGAAAAGACGGGTCTAATATATACAGGAAGATTTGATGGTTCCAATAGGTGCATTAAACATTTTTCATCTCCTATGTATTTTTTCACAGCTGCCCTTTTATGTGCGTTGCACATTTTATTACCCGTTTATTTTACCCTGTGCATTGCATCTAAGATACCAAATTTTCTGCAGTTCATTAGCAGGATTTGATGTGGTTGTTGACTCGAATGCAACTACAAATGTTAAAGATGGCAGCCCAACAAGCAATGGAGTGACAGTACAGAATGATGTTGCTGGCACCTCCAGCGATGGAAACCCAAACAAGAAGCAGAAGCGCACTGTGAGGCCACCTACGAGGCAGTCTCCAAGGAAGGCTCCATCAAGCATCAGTCCGAGACAGGCTCCACCAAGTACCAGCCCAAGCCAGGGCCGGGGTAAGATGAGGGGTGTGAGGGGGCGAAGGAGGGGAAGGGGGGCATGATTCATTCCTGTCTGAATATTTTATGTAGCTGTGTTTAACTAACTGTACACTAGACCGTCAAGGTTGGCAGGTCATGGCTGACATGCATGTATCATTATCATGTTTATAAACTTAGGTTCAGCAGCATTTAGGCTAGACTTATGAGTTACAACAGACAACATTTGCTGTAACTGACTCAGTAGCGTGACTAATTTGTAAGTGAATCTTGTACGTTTGTGTTCAGGAGAATTGATTTACATGTATTGTGGTACATTTGTGCAATTAAGAGAATCTCTGGAATCTAACAAAAGGTGAGATTGAAGTTATTGAGCTGTGATGTGAAGAGGCAAAAGGCATGGATTCATAGAGGGTTCTCAGATCAACATACAAAATTCCTGCAACCTGGTGCATTGGATAAAACAGCAATTGCTTCCTTTTGAATGTTGAAATAAAAGATTCACGTCTGGAGTAGCTATTTGTAAAGAACAGCTCATCTGTGGCATTTCTATCATATTGTTTCTATCACTGCATATTAGAAAACTGATTGCTCTATGCATCTTCTCAACTTTTTGTACAATAAAAAAGGCATAAATTAGAGTCAACATAATAAACGTAGCAGGGCAGTAGAGTGAAGGATTAAAAGAGGTTGACATGTCATCAATCTAAAATTGGCATCATGTTGGCAGCTAGGACGATCAAACTCAGTTTCACTGCAAGATACAGATGCGTCATCGAGACATTCTCAACTCTAGACATTGCAGAATTAAGCTTCGATCATTGGCTCAGGACCAGAAGAGTCTGAATATGGAGAACGAACTCTGTTAGGCCTGTGCACTGAGTTGAAGAGAATGTCCTTTATGACCTATAACAAGCATGCAGCAGTTAAAACAAAGACAAATAATAAAATCACTGTAGATCTGGGAATATTACCTGTGACATAAGACCATGAACTTGTTCCACAGTTATCTTTGAACTGTCGCGGGTAATTTTTGCCAACTGAGACTCTTCCTGCTGTACAGAGCCAATTCAAAAAAATACACCTCAACAATGCAAGCCATGGAAAAAATACCAGCTACCATAATTTAGAAAGCTCTTCCAACAGAGACCTGAGAACTCGAGATATCAAAATTTGCTTATGTGCACAATAACATGAATAACAGTAAAATACTGATGCACAAGCTGCAAAGAAAGATGAGTATGCAAGATCATTGCATGAACTTGCAATCTGAGAATGGAAACTAGAAAAGCAACCACGAGACAGGAAGTGTTTTTTCCTAGCAGGTTATACCAAATGCGGGGGGAATCTCTCTAATGCACTTGGTGACCTATGACGCACCATGTAAAAAATGCCATGAAATCAAGTCTTAGAAGTAAAACTATACCACAAGATTGCATCAGCCCAAGTTAAAGCATGGGCCAAATATCCAGTGACCAGCGCACTTTAAAAGATTGTTATTGATTTCAACTTTGACAAATGATTGTGTAAACTTGAACCTAGCTATCAGGTTGTGTTATGATGCATTGGCATCAGGTTATTGGGAAAAACCATCCCAATATTAGTTTCTTACACATTTCTGATTAGTTTATACACGTGTCTTAGTTTCATCTCTTCTCTTGGCATATAATAAGAGCAGCAGCATCATGAAGATGAACAAAATATTTTACATGATTTAACCAACTGCGAAGGGATAAACTATAGACCGCGCCCTGCTTTACTCAAGAGAAGGGGCCCAATTGGACCAGACCTTAGTAATAAACTTCTCAAGAAATACAAGTCCCACTGAGTAATATGCAAGCAAACAAGAGTTGTAATTAGATTTTGAAGAATTCCAATTACCCGTCTAATCAAACCGAGCATAAAAGGTCAGCTTGTTACAAAATAACAGCTTGTTACAAAATAAACTATCTTCATTCACTTGACACATCTTTTAGGTAGTAGGCAAGAGAGCTCGGAAGAGATAAGCTCGAAGGGAACTATGGGAAACCTGCACGAGGGAAATAAAACTGGGAGGAGCTGCACATATGGAGGAAAATTTCAAACAGATACTATTTTGGGGGAAGTTCAAATCTGTGAATTTTAGATATTGATCATTCACGACTTTGACATGGTATATGCAACGTTTGGGAGACGTTCAAATCTGTGGATTTTAGATATTGATCAGTCACGATTTGACATGGTTTGTGTTAAAGGCTCTGGAAGAGTCAATTTATCTATTAGTTGATTACTAACTGACCCTATGAACTCCTATTTTGCGTGCACAATCAACTTAGGCCTGCCCAACATATGTCAGAGCATCCCTAATAGCATGTTCTTACGTGGTCTTTCCCGTAATAAAGTGGTTTTTTTAGAAAGGTGGGATGGACCTCCTATAGAGGTCCATCCAAAAATATGCATGTATATAATTAAGCTAGTAATTACACTAGCTAGATTCAAAGAGGGCTTTGGTAATGCCCAAGTACATTTCCAAAATAAAATCTCGCTCACTCAAAGACCACACGATTTCTAGCTAACCAAAGGGACCAAACAGTCCCACAAATCTTTGTTCTCCCTTCCTCTACGCCCGACCACCTTCTACAAATGGATTCCCAGAAGGTACCTTTATTGCTCCAATCTAGACCTGTAGTTGTCGCATTTCTCCAAACTTCAACCGACCATGGGCATTCAAAGAACAAGTGATTCATATCTTCTGACGACTCACCACATCTTCTATACTCCTCCGCAGCCCCAGGAAAAATCCTTGCTCTTCTAGTTGCTGTCAAGACCCGCTCTCTCCTAAGTAACCAAAGAAACACCTTTACTCTAGAGGGAATCCTCCAAGTCCAGATCCTCGCGTAGTCTTTCAAGACCACCGGATCTGAGACTGAAGGTTGGGTGGTCATAGCAGCCTCGTAAACCTTCCTTACAGAAAAGAAACCGTCCCTCCAACACCACGAGTCCCTTCCCTCCGACAACGCCTCAAGTCTAGTCAATTTGCTAGATAGACAAAAAAAAATCTTCAGCTCTTTGGTCGGACAGTTCTGCCACAAAATTAGGCGTCCATGAACCATCCGACCACACATATGCCACACTGTTAGAAAATCGGAAGCGGAAGCAAAACATGGATAAAGAAATGAAGAACGAAAAAGAACAGCAGGATTTTTACGTGGATCCCTACTCCGTGAGGAGCGGGATGAAACCACGGGAGAAGCCCTCAAAGGGGTGGATACTTCATTCCTTTTTTCTCAATGGATACAGGAGGTCTGGGGCTCCTTATATAGCCTCTCCAGAGCCTCCAAGTCCCACCACTGGACGATGTGGGACTAAACAACTGGATGGGGTAAATGGATCTCCTCCAGGATCTATTTACCCTGCTACAACACAATAGACGCATACAACTTATACTCCAACACTCCCCCTCAAGCTGGAGCATGCAATGCTCAGCTTGGACAAACAGAAATAAACTCAACTCAATGCTACAGGACACTACGGACAATATCAACCCAACGCGCACATTGCTGCAGTCGAGGACGTTGCTTCTCATGCCGTGCAGGTGAGGAGGACGAACGGCTGGAGTGTGAGTCTTCTGAATCTCCTCGTCGGAGAGCATATGCTCTGAACTGCGCCTGTCAGAGTCACTGCAACTGAAATGAGTCTCCTCGTCGGAGTACTCTGGCCCGCCACAATAATGTGGACAACTGCTCCATCTCTAAAAAGGGTCGAACTGAAAAGGGTCGTGGCTGTGCAATCCTCTTCGGAGTCCACGATCGCTGGAGAATGGAGTCTGAAAATAGTCTCCTCTTCGGAGAACTGGGTCTTTCCCATCTGGCTCAGAGAATGGTGCACTGCTCTGGTGTACCTATGATACCACATGAAAACCCTTGCCAACATGGCATAGGGAATGGTCCTCTGCTTTGGAGTCCCTATGGCTCACATGAAAACTCTGACCTACAAAACAAGAATAATGATGGAGACCACGAACAATTGATGGCATCTATGTGCTCATCTGAAAATGACCGCATCCATGTGCGTGTCTGAAACTGAGTCTCTCTCTGGAGATCTCAAAAATGGGCCTCATCATGGAGTGCCTCGAACTTGGACTCAGACCAATCTGTCGAGTCTGAAATTGCGCATCAAACTGGGACTCAGAATCTGAATGTCGAGTGTGGAATTGCGCATGATGAATCTTCATCTGAATTGATGGCATCTATGTGCTCATCTGAAAATGACTGCATCCATGTGCGTGTCTGAAACTGAGTCTCTCTCTGGAGATCTCAAAAATGGGCCTCATCATGGAGTGCCTCGAACTTGGACTCTGACCAATCTGTCGAGTCTGAAATTGCGCATCAAACTGGGACTCGAAATCTGAATGTCGAGTCTGGAATTGCGCATGATGAATCTTCATTTGAAAACTTGTAGAGTCTGGAAATCGGTTGGTCTGGAGAATCTGCAATCTGGAACATCTGAATAGATCTTTGACTCTACATATATACTCCCCCTTTCTCCCATACTTGTCGGAAAACATGGACGTCGACCAAGTTGAGAGATAACAACAATGATGGGGAGAAAACATTCAAAACATTCTTGCGACTCTTTTTTTTTCATTTTTTTTAAAGCCGTCACTTTTTTTAAGCCGTTGCAACATTTTTTTTCGGTTTTTCATCATTTTTTTTTGAAATACTTGCGTACGGCTTTTTTTTCATGTACGCGCCTCTTCCTTTTTTATATAGTTTTTTTAACCTGACACTGCCCCTCTTTTTTTTTGGTTACAACTCTTGACCTACTTGGACCGTTACAAAGCAAAGCAAAGCACACATTTTATTTAAATAAACCCACAGGGCTCGTTTAGGGTTCCCATCGATTGGGATCCCTTCTTTTCCCTATGCCGCCCTCGATGCACATGCGTGGGCGCCGTCAAGAATGGAGGAGGGGCCACGCCGCTTGCAGCAGCGCCGCCTGGAGAGAGCCGGGGCTCTGCCTGAGCCGCCACTTTGATGGGAGCAGGATGCGTTTGCGCCTGGCGGTTCTTCGAGATGGGGCGACGCTCCGAGATGGGGCGAGGAGGAGATCGCCTTGCGCCTCTGCTGGTTTGCGCGAAGGGGCTTCGCGCGACTGCGCGACTTGGCAGGGAGGAACGCGCGCGTTCGTGCGCCTGGAGGAGATCCATTTGGATTTGGAGCCGATGGAGGTGCCGCCTTGTGGGTCTGGTGCCGCCGCGCATCAGGGGAAGGCCGTCTGGATAGCATCGGTTGCCTGTGCCTTTGCTCGAAGGCTGAAGGGGATTCCGCCTGGGGACGGAGAGCAGACGTGCGCAGGGGTTGAGCGCGGGGGCTTGAGGGAGTTGCGCAACAGGTGTGCCTGGATCAACGCGAATGACGGGTGCCGCCTATTCCTTGGAAGAGGTCTGGAAGGAGACCTGGATCTGATGACGACTACTGGATCTCGCACGAGGTATTGTGCATTGCGTAGACGAGCACCCTGCCGCATGCATGATGCGGCTGCATGATTAGGGTTTCAAGAAAGAAACCCTAGAACTGAATCTCTAATGAACTTCTCACAAATAATCTTCAATATCAAAATCGGATCTCAAATAAATAAAGAACGAACATAAAATTCTCGAGAATCGACCCGCTCTGATACCATGTTAGAAAATCGAAAGCAGAAGCAAAAAATGGATAAAGAAAAAAAGAACGAAAAAGAACAGCGGGATTTTTACGTGGAACCCTACTCCGTAAGGAGCGGGATGAAACCACGGGAGAAGCCCTCAAAGGGGCGGATACTTCATTCCTTTTTCTCAATGGATACAGGAGGTCTGGGGCTCCTTATATAGCCTCTCCAGAACCTCCAAGTCCCACCACTGGACGATGTGGGACTAAACAACTGGATGGGGTAAATGGATCTCCTCCAGGATCCATTTACCCTGCTACAACACAATAGGCGCATACAACTTATACTCCAACACACACAAATGTCCTTATTCGACGCCAACGCAAGCAATCTCACGTAAAGGTCACAGCACCATCTTCTGTCCAGTCATCCGTCCAAAATCGAAAACCACGGCCATCCCTAGCACATGGTGCAAGTACCCAGTCAAATCTGGCAGGACTGGACACACTCCTCTCCAGAAAGTAGTTGACGATCCCACACCATCAATAGAGGCCACCAAGCTGGTAGATACTCCATAGATCGACCTAATCAGATTTAAGCATATATCATTCTCGGGGTCCCAGATCTTCAATACACATTTCGCTAGCAGCACATTATTCATATCCCCAATCTTTAAGACTCCCAAGCCGCCCTCGTTGATCGGTGTAGACATCATCGACCATCCAACCAAAACAAGACCCTTATCCCTCCGAGACGACGACCAGAAAAAACGATGCATCTTTATTCAAATATGTTTCGGATTCTCAAAGGCATGACCCTCGTAGACATGAAGAAGACAGGAATGGCAGACGGGAAAGCCATTTTCCAACATACAAGCTTATTCTCAAATTTCTCTATCAGAGGTGAATCGCGTCCTCCCTGCCAGCAAAGGCAGACCCATATAGCTAGTAGGCAAGAACCTCCGCGTCGTCTCCAAGATCTCACTACAAACCATAGAGTATGTTGACGACAGGTTAAAGGGCACAAATGCCGACTTCGCTCCATTCACTCTCAGACCTGATAGGCCAACTAAAATATCAGGTACCGCCTTCACAACCATGCACTCATCCATCCCACCTTCTTTAAAAAACAAGGTGTCGTCGGCATATTGTAACGGTGGCACAGAAAACCCGTCCCTGAAGTACCCTCAGAAGAAACCACCCTCGTCTGCCACACTAGACATAGCCGCTAACGCATCTACTGCCAGAACAAACAACAAAGGGGCCAATGGACAGCCATGTCGCACCCCCTCTGCGGCTGGAAATAACCCCCTTCTTGCTTTCCATTCACCAACACCGAAAGTGTGGTGGTGATGATGCACCTCTTCATCCAGTCAAAACAAACATCCGGAAAACCTTTCCTAACCATCGACGCCCAAATGAACTCCCAATTCATGATGTTATATACCTTTGAGAAATCAACCTTCGAAAAGAAGCATGTAGTTCCTCTTCTCTTCCAATCAGTGACCATTTCTGCCATCATAACCACTCCCTCCAGAAGTTGTCGCCCCGGTAAAAGCCGACTGCATAGGTAGGATGAGATCATCCAAAACACCTCGTAGACGATTAGCTAACACCTTGACCACTATGAGATATAAAGCATTCGATAACGCATTGGGGCGATAATCGCCAACCCTATTAGTGCCCTCTTTCTTTGGAAGCAAGAATAGCAATGACGTGTTAAGCTTCTCCAGACCCATGTTTGTATCCCTAAACTCTAACATCAAGCTCATAACATCCTCCTCCATCTCCCAGAAGTCCCTGTATAAAAACTGAAAATCCATCCGGACCTGGACAACCATTAGCATTGAGATCAAAAACCACCCTCCGAACCTCTTCCCTCATGAAATCTGATAAGAGTGCCTCTTGTTGACGATTATTCAAGCATTTAGCCCCCCTCCCAGATAGTCTAGCACCAGTCGACAGCAAACTCATGCTGAAGCATCGAAACTGATCCACAAGAACCCTTCAATCGCACTATCTCCTTGAACACTATTATCCTCAGTTTTTAGCTCGTGTATCAATTTCTCCTTCCACTAGCCACCGCGTGAAAGAAACGAGTGTTCGCATCCACTTCTTTCACTCACTTCTACCTGGATCTCTATCGTCATTCCACCTCCCTTCGCTTGTCGTCCTCGACTATCACTTGATGAAAATCATTCCGTGAACTCATCTCCTCACTGCTCAATACACGACTATCCTCGATCTCATCCAGCCTCGCAATCTCGATCACCGTTGTCTCCCACCTTTCAGTTCTACATCTTCTCACCTCTTTTTTGTGCTCTGTTAGCTTTTCTCGTAGCAGTTTAAGCTTTTGCGCCAATCTCTATGTCGTGGAACCTTCCACATGTAGAGAGCCCAGAAATCTGAGACAATATCCATGAAATCGTCGTCCAACATCTAGGATTTTTCAAACCTAAACATCGACGTCGAGATCGCGCCCTCGCCCGAGTCTAAGCAAATGGGTGTATGATCAGAGCTTGATCTAGGAAGAGCACGAGCCACGGCAAGAGGGAACACCTGCAAAATCTCTATAGAGACTAGAAATCTATCCAAATGCGACCGCGAGGAGGCATTATGCCAAGTGTATCTTTTGTTCCCGACATCAAAAATTTCTATCGCCAAAGCGACACATTCCATGAAGGCATCTGAATCCGTGTCTTCCACCTAGCCGCCTGCAAATCCTCCCATAAGATAGCATCACGCCAACCGCCAGAAACCCCATATATAGATGTAAACAAGAATTTGCCATCCCCAGACTTGCAATCGAGCAACACTGAGATAGATCTGAGATCCACACTCTCCTCCACAAAAGAGAACAAATAACTGTCCCACGCCAAAACCATGCCCCTAGCACTTCCAACAGATGGAATCGCTCTGAACTCTTATAATCTAGAGCATCCCATTGATCTCCAAGATCCTGAGTCCCAACTCCAGCCTTTGATTCCTACAAGAAAACCACATCAACACCCCATGAACCCAAAAGCTCTTATCCTTCTCTTTTCCCTGTCCCCCAGCACCCTCACATTCCAGGAGACAATCTTCATTTGGATCCACTCGAAGGGCTTTTGGTGGGCAGAGATACCCCGAGACATTTCACAACCTGCACGTGAATGTCGGCTACACTGTTCAGCAAACCACTATCAAGCTTTTCATCTATGCGCTTTCGAGCATCAGCAGGAGATGTCACAGCTAAGCTTGAATCTGCCACCTCTGATTTGTCGAAGCTCCCCTCCTTGTCTTCCATTTCTCGTTCCAACCACATCTGTGGATCAGGCTTACTTCTTTTACACGAGAACGAGAGGATTGGGTCACCCCTCATCTTATGGTTGTCTCCACCCAATGCCAACCTTCGCTCCCTCCACTTCCGTTCAGCCGCCAGAATGTGTTGCTCCATATTTCGGCTTCGAACCAGAGTAGCCGCTTCCGGAACTGAATCATCAGCTACCCCATCAACCCCATAGGGAGTGACTCCATCGTCAACCGTGGACACAAGTTCCATCCGCAAGGGAGAGGGATCGGACTACCCATCAGCCGGACCCACTGAAGCGGATAGATGCGCCTTGGTCACCTCAACCAGCAGAATCCCATTCCGCTCTCCACCAAGAGAAGTTTGATGCGCATAGGGGCTGAGCAGGTGGTCCTCCACCATAGCCACCTCCGAAGTACCTCCCCCGGTAGGATCCGCAAGGGAGAGGGATCGGACTGCCCATCAGTCGGACCCACTGAAGCGGATAGATGCGCCTTGTTCACCTCAGCCAGCAGAATCCCATTCCGCTCTCCACCAAGAGAAGTTTGATGCGCGTAGGGGCCAAGCAGGTGGTCCTCCACCGTAGCCACCTCCGAAGTACCTCCCCCGGTAGGGCCCGAGCATGCTATCTTCGGGCCATCTGAAGGCCTTCCACCCCGCCCTATCGATCTTGTGCCTTCGCAAGGAGGGGCAAACTCCCCAGTGCCGAAGGGTCCTCCGCCTTGCGCCAGCACCAAGGAGCCACCACCCCCAGTCGCACCTCCGAGAGAATGAGAGGATACCACCAGCAGCAACCACCTACAAGCAAGGAAGACCGTATCGGTGATATATCGTCGATATATTGGTTTCGAAAGAGCAACTATCTCGATATCACCCTGCATATCTCTTTTCGGGTGTCGGTGATATATCGGTTGTCGGTGATATATCACCTACACAAAAAATATTCCTGACGTAAAATGCATGATATTGGCCCCATTTCGCCTTTAAGGCTTGATTTCGCCCCCATTTTGCCCCTATCGACGCTGCATCTGTTGGAGACTCCAAGGCCCTTCTTCCAATGTATTTTGAGGTTAGATCTACTCTTATTTGGTGTATAAAAATACAAAATTAGTTACGCCTTTTGTTCATGGTGGTTATTTGAGGTATAATCTTCTTTTTTGCAAAATTTGGAATAAATCACTATGATTTTTGGTGAAGTAATTTGGGACTTTTGTTTTTTGTTGAGTTATTAA
The DNA here is from genome assembly GCA_037367405.1 of Ottelia alismoides. Classification (NCBI taxonomy): domain Eukaryota; kingdom Viridiplantae; phylum Streptophyta; class Magnoliopsida; order Alismatales; family Hydrocharitaceae; genus Ottelia; species Ottelia alismoides. The sequence continues at coordinate 1,039,546 of JAZKJV010006151.1, read as the reverse complement.
GTTAGACGATGAATGAATGGTGTTGGATCTCACGTTTTAGACATAGGAAACATGATTTCAAGGTGATTGTTGTTAACAAAAAATGTGTAATTAATTAAATCCGAAAACTAAAAATTAGATCTACAATTTAGTGAGATTTTTGGTGAATTGATTTGGGATTTTTTATTTTCGTTGAGTTATTAAGTTAGATTATGGATGAATGACGTTGGAAACATGATTTCATGGTGATTTTTATTAAGAGATGTGTAAAATTAAATAATTAAATCTAACAACAACAACAAAGCCTTTTCCCACAATTAAGTAGGGTCGGCTACATGGATTTTTCACCTCCATTCAGATCTATCTTGGGTCAATCTCGGACTTATATCCAAAAAACTAAGATCCCTTCGTATAGTCTCTTTCCAACACTTCTTGGGCCGTCCTCGCCCTCTCTTAGCCGGCTCAACATCCCAACACTCGCATCTCCTAACCGGTGCATCAGTTGACCTTCTTTGCAAATGACAAAACCATCTTAAGCAGTTTTCTCGCATCTTATCCTCGATCGGAGCTACACCAACTTTCTTTCTGATTGCATCATTCCGAATCCGATCTTTACGTGTAACACATCCATCTTAGCATTTTCATTTCTGCTACAGCCATTCTCTGCACATGTCTATGGTTCACAGGCCAACATTCAGAACCATAAAGCATAGCAGGTCTCACGGCTGCTTTGTAAAACTTTCCTTTAATTTTTAAAGGAATTTTCTTATCACAGAGAACAGCGGAGGCTCCTCTCCACTTTAGCCAGCATGCATTTATTCTATTAGTAATATCTCCATCAATTTCCCCATCATGTTGCAAAATAGATCCCAGATATCTAAAAGAATCTCTCTTCTGAATGTTATCGTCACCAATCTTAACCTCGATTCCTTCACCATTGCTTCCATCAAAGGTGCATTCCATATATTCCGTCTTAGCCCTACTTATACGAAAACCTTTAGTCTCTAATGCATGTCTCCAAACCTCAAGCTTCTCATTTACTCCATCTCTAGTCTCGTCAATAAGCACAATATCATCAGCAAATAACATACACCAAGGTAACTCATCCTGAATGTGACTTGTCAACTCGTCCATAATCAAAGTAAAAAGAAATGGACTTAAAGCTGAACCTTGATGTAAACCAATGTTGATAGCAAAATAGTCAGTCTTCCCCGTCGGGGTCCTTACACAAGATAAAGCCCTATCATACATATCCTTTATGAGATTAATGTATGGGACAGGTACTTGTCTCTTCTCCAAAACTCTCCACAGTATCTCTCGTGGGACGGAATCATAAGCCTTCTCCAAATCAATAAAGATCATATGAAGATTCTTCCTTTTAGCTCTATAAATCTCCATTATTCTCCTCAGCAAATGGATGGCTTCAATAGTTGAGCGACCTGGCATGGATCTGAATTGATTTTCTTTTACTTGGGAAACTTGCCTCAACCTTCTTTCGATCACACGTTCCCAAATTTTCATAGTGTGACTCATCAGCTTGATACCTCTGTAATTTGAACAATTTTGCACGTCTCCTTTGTTCTTATAAAGAGGCACCACGATACTCCTCCAATCTTCAGGCATTTTCTTGCTTCGCCAAATAACATTGAATAGATTCGTAAGCCAAGTCAAACCACGCTCACCTAAAACTTTCCATACTTCTACAGGGATGTCATCCGGTCCAACACCTTTCCCAGGTCTCATAACCTTCAAAGCCTCCTCTACTTCTTTTCTTTGTATTCGTCTATAGCATGCACGATTCAAGTAACTTTCACTGCTAGCTAGATCACCCAAAGTGATCTCTCTATTTCTTTCTCCAATGAAAAGTTTATGGAAGTACTGCTCCCATCTAGTCTCTATATCCTTTTGAGTAACAAGCACGTGACCTTCCTCGTCCTTAATGCATCTCACTTGAGAAAGGTCTTTGGTCTTTCTTTCTCTTGCTTTGGCCAACCTGAATATATCCTTCTGGCCCTCCTTAGAGTTGAGATTTTTATACAAAACCTCATAAGCTTTTGACTTAGCTTCGCTTACAGCCTTCTTTGCTTCCTTCTTTGCTATTTTATAGTCTGTGACAGTTTCCTCTGTTCTATCCTTAGACATAGCTTTAAAGCAAGCTCTTTTAATTTTTGGCTTCTCTTGCACCCCTTCACTCCACCACCAAGCCTCCTTTTGATCCAGAGCTCCTCCTTTTGACTCGCCTAGCATCTCTTTGGCTACCTTTCGGATACAAGATGCTACTGCCTCCCACATCTCGTTTGCACTACCGCTACAATCCCAAGATAAGTCTTCTAAAACCTTCTCCCTGAAGCTTGATTGCTTCAGCGGAAGATTCCACCACCTAGTTCTAGTGATCTTAGGAACCTTCCTTTTCTTTACCAGCCCTTTTATTTGTAAATCCAAGACTAACAAGCGATGTTGGGTTGTCAAACTCTCTCCAGGGATTACTTTGCAATCTTTGCAACACAACCGATCTCTTCTCCTCAACGCAAAGTAATCTATCTGTGTTCTAATTGAGCCACTCTTATAAGTAATTAAATGCTCCTCCCTCTTCTTGAAAAGAGTGTTTGCTATGAAAAGATCATATGCAGTTACAATTAAATCTGAAAATTAAAAATTAGATCTACAATTTAATGAGATTTTTGGTGAAGTAATTTGGGGCTTTTGATTTTTGTTGAGTTATTAAGTTAGATTATGGATGAATGAAGTTGGATCTCATGTTTTAGACATAGGAACCATGATTTCATGGTGATATTTGTTAACAAAAGACGTGTAATTAATTAAATCCGAGAATTAAAATCAAAAATTATCAACAATTAATTGATTATTCTCCTTGTATGTCCCATGAGTGTTTATTGTGTATTTCTTTCAGATTTCATATGTATACGACAAATCAACATTATGACACACTTCGGTTCAGACTCTGATGGTTCTTGTGGACAGTTCGACAGTGGAGAGATTGGTTAGAGGTATGCCACTGCTCCAGATGGTCAAAAGTCAAAACCACAATGCAACTTCTGCGGGAAGAAGTTGGGAGGGGGCATTACGAGACTGAAGCACTATCTTGTTGGCAACAATAAAAATGTTACCAAGTACACTCGTTTTCCAAGAGATGTGAGGGAGTTGGTGAAGGCCAATATGGAGGGGAAAAGGAGAAGGATGTGGAGAGGTCCAGGCGAGATGAATAGTCCAAAGAATTCATGTTTGAAAAGAAGTTCATTGTCCTCTCAGATTCAAACGACGACTTTGTCTACCCCGATGACATTCAGACCATGGCGGAGGGGAGGGCATACAAGAGAGTGACAAAAGAGTCCATAAGGAGCGATTTTGAGCGGAGAGAACTCTGTGGTGCACGCGGCGGCTTCCCTGGTGCTGGTAGCAGTGGGAGTGGTTCTGAAGGTGCACCAGTACCACCACCCACCAAAAAACACAAGGGGAGGGAACTGGAACCATTCTTGACGAGGAGTGGGTCCATGCAGTACAAGCCAAGCAAGGATCCGAGTCAAAATACGGTGAGGGGATGTTCACCAATGCACGGGAGAGAGTGGGCAAGGTCATCAGCAAGCTCTTCTTTGAGAAGAGCATTCCAGCCCATGTCGCTAGTGGACCTTTTCTGTAGCTGTAGCACGCCATTGATGAGATCGCTGCTGCAGGAACCGGAGTAAAGGCTCCCACGGCCAAGGAGATAATGAACAAGTATCTTGGGCAGGATAAGGAGAAGATGAATGAGTTCATCTCCGAGCTGAGGATGAGATGGCCAGAGTACGGCATGACGCTGATGTGTGATGGTTGAACAAGCTATACGAGGAAGCATATCAACATCGTCGTTTATTGCAATGGTAAGACCATTTTTCTTAAATCTGTCGATGCATCTGAACAGGTGAAGGACTACAAGTACCTGCTGAAGTTGATGAAGGATGTCATTAAGGACATTGAGAAAGAGAACATTGTAAAGATTGTCACGGGCAATGGCAACAACTTCAAGAAAGCATGTGAAACGATAATGAAGTCTAGCAGCTACAGCATTTTTTGGACATCGTGTGTTGCGCTTTGTATAGATTTAATTCTAAAGGACTTCGACAAGAGGAAGCTCGTCGCAAAGGTGGTGGAACAAGCACGGACGATCACTACATTCATTTACAACCATTCCAAAGTTCTAGCTTTGATGAGCAGGACGTGCAATGGTGAGCTGGTGATGCTAGCATCACACGCTTTGCAACCAACTTTATAGCATTGCAAAGCCTCAAACAACACAAGACATGGTTGAAGACCATGTGTTGCCAAATTGAGTGGTTCAAGAACCCAAAAGCTCGGACCAAAGGAGGACAGAGGGTGAAGACAATCATCAATGATCTCCACTTCTGGGATGACGTGACAAGGGTCACGAAGATAATGGAACATGTTATTTCTGCATTGTGTATCATAGATGACGACAAGAAGTCAACTATGGGAGTGATCTACGAGGCAATACCTTGCATGAAGGAGAAGGTTATAGAAGCAGTTGGGAGAGGATTCAAAGCATCGTTGGACATCATAGACGAACGATAGTCCAAGATGCTCTCTCATCCTCTTCACAAGGCCAGTATGTATTATCTACTAAATCATTTTTCCCATTTTGGTAAGCACTTTAGAAGGATTAAAATTTGAATTGTTCATCTCCAGCATATTACTTGAATCTGAAGTATCAATACAAGAACAATCTTGGTACAAATGCTGACCTTCTAGCCATTGTACAAGTTGTGGTGAAGAAGCTTGTCAAGGACGAGAAGGAACATCCCTCGTGCATGAATGAGGTGATTTTGATCGTATAATATACATTCTAAAGTCTAGAGTGAGACTTAGTAACAAAATATTATTAAGAACATTATGTCACTTTTTATGGCTTAAGGTTTTAAATAATGTGCAGATCAAGTACTTTAGGGATGTCTTGGGTTCTTTCGGTAGAATTACCGCGGTTAATGGACGAGGCAGTACTCTTCCTGGTAAATGGACTCGACACTCTACTCTTCATATCCTCCTATCTGTTGCTGTGGTACGTAACTGGACCATTTTTCAGCTTGATGTCAAGAATGCTTTCTTGTATGGTGACCTACAGGAGGAAGTCTACATGCAGCAGCCACCAGGGTTTGCTGCTGAGGGGGAGACTCAGATGGTGTGCAGACTTCATAAGGCTTATCTATGGCCTCAAGCAGAGTCCTCGAGCCTGGTTCCAGAAGCTTTCCCAGCTAACTGAACGACAGGAGTTCAGAAGATCAAATGCGGACCATTCACTGTTCATCCAGAAGACCCCTAGAGGTATAGTTGTTGTCATGATATATGTTGATGACATCTTGGTTACAAGAGATGATGCTCAGGGAATTGAGATAACCAAATCCCTGTTGGGAAGCCAGTTTATTACGAAGGATCTGGGCACGATACGATATTTTCTGGGGATAGAGTTTGCAAGAAATGCACAAGGGATGGTCATGACTCAAAGAAAATATGTCACAGACTTGCTAGTTGAAACAGGAATGACTGGATGCAGACCGTCAAGCACACCTATGGACCCAAGCATGAAGCTGTACGATGATGATACCGAAGAGGTGGACAAAAGAAGGTACAGAGAGATGGTGGGTAAGCTCTTATACATTACTATAACTCAACCGGATATTGCATTTACAGTAAACCGGGTGAGTCAATTTATGGAGCAGCCTAGGCAAGTTCATATGGATGCCTTGTATATGATATTGAGATATCTGAAGTCCTCCCCAGGCACAGGGTTGCTATTCAGGAAAGATACAGACCTGTCTATTTCAGCTTGTGCAGATGCAGACTATGCAGGATGTCCAAGAGATCGTAAATCTACTTCTGGATTTGCGATTTTCATAAGAAGCTCTTTAGTTTCTTGGAAAAGCAAGAAACAGACTGTTGTGGCGAGATCCAGTACTGAATCCGAGTACAGAGCCATGGCACAAGCAAGCGCAGAGATGATGTGGGTTAGAGCAGTCTTAGAAGATTTGAATGTAGATGTCTCCTTGCCTATGAATCTCCAATGTGACAATCAGACAGCATTGTTTATTGCCAATAATCCGGCCTTCCATGAGAGGACAAAGCACATCGAGGTGGATTGTCATTATACTAGAGACATGATTCAGAAGGGCTTCATTTCTACTTCTTATGTCAGTTCAGAGGACCAGACTGTTGATATATTCACCAAGCCATTGCTCAGAGGACCTTTCCAGAGATGTTCTTCCAAGCTGAGCATGATAGATATCTATGCTCCATCTTGAGGGGGAGTGTAGAGGTATATGTTATGTTATGATGTACTGTTCTGTATTTCCTATTTATATAACGTACATCTATGTAATTTACCCAAGGGTTTTCTCTCTATATAAGAGACCCGAGGGCTCTATGGAATAACATATCAGAGTATTGTTTACTCTAACAAGGACTAAAACAAAAAAAGTCTATTGACTGCGATGTTTACTATTATTGATTTATCTCTAGAATTTTCAGCAGCCGAATGGTAGTTACTGTATGGGATGGAAGCTACCAACCTACGGAAAGTGGTAGTAAAAGTATTGTTCGGAACCGCATCTGTCGGTGGCTGTGAGAGAAACTGGAGCTCATTCAACTTGATCCATTCGAAGAGACAGGACAAGTTAGGAGAACATAGGTTCCACGATCTTGTTTTTGTGCGCTACAACTTGAGGTTGAAGATGAAACATGCAAGGGAGGGACATAACAGAGGCCTACACATACCTAATCGATCTTGCATATATTTTCAAGGTGCACGACGGCGATGCAGATGAAGATGTTCTGCAGAGATAGTTGGATTACAATGGGGCTCCATTGATTGATCAACTGGGAGACAGGCCGACTCAGAATATAAGCCAACAAATGGGAGCATGGCCATATCCAGGCGAATCACAGACCCTCTTGTAGGGTTCGAGCTTGATGCAATTGTGGACGACATTCTCTCCATTGGGTCGAAATCCAAATCCAAATCAAAAGATGGCAGTGGGAGCGATGATGATGATGATGATGATGATGCTGTTAGCGGTCGTGGTGGATCAAGTGATGGGGAGGCATATTCAGGGGGTCAGGGTCAGCAGGAGGTGGTCACGGACCACGTGATGATTCAAGATTCGATGCAGGGCGAGAATACATGGAGCGGCGTGGAAACACACTTGGACAGTTTGTCCCAAGTCCAAGTCCAGGACCTATGGATTACGATGCATATGGACGACGTGGACATCATCCTACATACAGTTACATGGACGATTTGATATCATATGTAGGTTTGTTGAGTTGTATGGACATCGACAGTCCATACTGTGGAGAAACACCAAGTCCCCTGAGTGGATATGAATTGATGCAGCGTGGAATCAGAATATAGGGCTGCATTTATTTAAATTGTTATTCGTCAATTTTATTTACGTTTATTTAAGTCGTCATAATTTTAATTAAATAAAAGAGATCGCCTGTGATCTCAATTAATTAGTTGTCGATTTGAATTAGTCGGTTAATTAGTTAGAGTCTATTTAGGATAATTAGTTGTCAATTTGAATTAGTTTTCTATTTTTGTAATCGCATCCCTCTTATATAAAGGGATGAGGGTCCATTGTTTTAGTCAGTTCAGTTGATATGAAAATTTGAGATTTTATCTCTATCTCTCTCTCACTCTCGCCTCCTCCCTCAACGCGATATACGCGCTTCTTCTTCCTTAAATCTCTCGTTCTCCGACGAGCTTTCTCTTCTCAATCCCTCCAACTTCTTCTACGGTTCTACCATCGAAAATCCACCAACAAAAAAATTATGATTTCGCCGCCGCAATTTTATTTTCGCATCAATTGGTATCAGAGCATGGCTTACAGATCGTCCTCACGATCTGACGATCCGTACAGACATGCGCGCCCGACACGCGACGAAACACCATTATTCGACGGAACGACAACGGCGAGCCGACAACGCCCACAACGAGAAGATGAGGAGCATGCTACTTGAGATACAAGCCAAATTCCATTCCATGTTTCGAGATCTTAGGGCAGACTTTGAGTACCTATGCGCCAAATCGAAGCCTCCAACCACCGTTCAAAAAAAAGTTCAAATTTTATCAACGCGTCAAATTTCCATCCGCATCAATTGGTATCAACGGCTCCAACGACACCCATCACCGAGGTCGAAGTTGAAGACGAAAATCTAGCCGTCAACGACGAACCGGCCGCTGTCCAGACTATTTCGGAAGAAAACAACGACGAAACGGTTCCTGTCCAGGTAATTTCAGACTTGGAAAATCATCTGAAACCGATCTTCGACCCATCCGCAGCCTTCTTGCGAACCTCCGTTGCAGCCCCAGCCCCTCCGGCAGCCCCCCTAGCCTCATCAGACCCCTCCGCAATCTCCTCCTCACCCCCAACGACCCCTCACTGGACCCCTCCACACCCCTCGCACCTCCAAGTCCCCTCTCGCTACATCCGCAACCCCATGTTCCCCTCTCGCGACCCCTGCAACCTCAGAACCCCCTCCCGCACCCCATGCTGCCCAGTCCGCAACCTCAATACCCCCTCCCCGCGCCATTACACTCCTGCGGAGCACCCCCCAGCACCCTCCCTCCCTTCTCTACACGCCTTTATTCCCCAATCCCTTTTCAACCCTATGTGCCACCTCTCTTCCCCGAGGCTGCATGTCCCTCCACCCAATCTCTACGATGCCGCCCCCTTCTTTCCCACCCCACCACCGACACCATCGGCCCCACCCATACATCCCCTCTCCGCCAACTTCTCCCACCACCTCCCTATCTGACGCAATATCCCCCCGCCAACCCCCTCCTCCTGCGGCTCACCTCGGCCCCGTACCACCACCACTGGAGTCCTCGTTTCCAGTCCACGTTCACTAACTCCCTCCGCCGATGCAGTACCGCCGCCGACAATCGTCCCCCATATATGTGCCGCCAACATCGTGCTCAGATCGGAGAAACCCTAGTATGGGTTGGAACTCTCCAACAGAAGAGGATCGTATCCCCCCAAAGTAGGGATTGGAAACAAATTTGGAGAAATTGCAGAGAAATCCCTCTTTATAAAAACTTTTATTGGAAGGCCATGATAAAGAAAGGCCCTTACAATATGTTTAAATGAAGGGGTACGAAAATTGCAGAGACGCCCTCCAATTGGAAAGAACTACAAACGTAACGTTGAAAAGGATCTAATTGAAGGAATTACGAGCTACAATTACAACGACGAGTTCTCCAACGACGCTTCCAGTTCAAGCAATTCGTCGGGAGACGAATTCTTAAAAGCGGAGGAGAGTTGATGCAGCGTGGAATCAGAATATAGGGATGCATTTATTTAAATTATTATTCGTCAATTTTATTTACGTTTATTTAAGTCGTCGTAATTTTAATTAAATAAAAGAGATCGCCTGTGATCTCAATTAATTAGTTGTTGATTTGAATTAGTCGGTTAAGTAGTTAGAGTCTATTTAGGATAATTAGTTGTCAATTTGAATTAGTTTTCTATTTTTGTAATCTCATCCCTCTTATATAAAGGGATGAGGGTCCATTGTTTTAGTCAGTTCAGTTGATATGAAAATTTGAGATTTTATCTCTATCTCTCTCTCTCTCTCGCCTCCTTCTCCCTCAGCGCGGTCTACGCACTTTTTCTTCCTTAAATCTCTCGTTCTCCGATGAGCTTTCTCTTCTCAATCCCTCCAACTTCTTCTACCACCGAAAATCCACCAACAAAAAAATTATTTTTTTCGCCGCCGTAATTTTATTTTTGCATCATGAATCCTCACAAGATGAGAGATCATTTGGGGTCTTCCCTAAATATTTTCCTGCTCCTCCACCTGGACCTCCTCCTCCTCATGTGTATACTACTACATCATATGGATATGGTTACAACAGTGGGTATGGAGGATATAACAGTTACAGCAGTGAGAACTACCAAGGTAGCCAACCCGAGCAGAGCCAGAGCAACTTCTTTGGTGGTCACAGTTTTGGTTTTTTTCCCTGAGTACTACGCGCTACTGCCTCCTCCAAGTCCTCCGCAGAGATCTTCTCATACTCCGTCGTCGTCGTCCCGAGAATCTCAAGCTAGTACTTCACAGCCTCGTCGCACATACCGGATCTAGCGATGCTTATCCTCGACTCGGGATACTCATAGGGATTGATCACCATCAAAACAGGCAGTGTGTCATGGATTATAAGGCCATGTACTCGTACATGACATGGGAAAATTATTGCGAGTTCATTGAGTCTACAATCCGCTATGAGAAACAACAAGGCAGGAGGCGATTCAGATCCGTCGCAAAAGTCTTGGTCTTAGGTAATCTCTTTTACAATATTATATTGATTTGAATATTTTCCATTTATTATTATAAATAGATAAATATTTATACCAAAGAAACATTATCTCGATAATCATTACTAACATTTTTTGAATCAAATGATTCTTCTCAATGCCATTCACTATGTCATGTGACCAAAATGACCGATATGAGCGAGTGATATAAGGAGCATAGATATAATTATGTGTTTTGATATCTAAGTGTATATTTGTAAGTTATTTCATGTTGTAAGAAATTAAGTGAAATCCATTTCGAATATAATAATATCTATAAGTCAATTCTTGAAAAAATATATATGACTATATTCTATAAGTCAAAGAATCAACATTAACATTGATATATTCAAAATGGTCGATATATGATATAAGGTTCATAGATGAACGATATGCGTGATCTAAGAGTACATTTGTAAGTTATTTAGTGATCAAAGAACTTGGATGAACTCCATTTTCAATATATATAGTAGGTCAACAACAAACAGTATCAATGATATGTTCGATATGACCAATATGTGCAATATAAGGATCATTGTCCTCATAAATGATATATATGTGTTATCTAAGTGTATATTTGTAGGATATTTCATGTTACAAGGACTTGAATTAAATCCATTTCTATTATCTATAAATCAAGAATCAACATTAACATCGATATGTTCGAAATGACCAATATGTGTGATATCGATATGTACGTTTTATGATCTATAAATGACCGATGTGTGATATAAGTGTGTATTTGTAGGTTATATTTGTTTTAATATCTTGGATGACCTTAAATTCTGAAAAATGTCACAATTTTGGCTTTTTTGAGCCATTTTCGACATTTCCACAGATATCATCGATATGTCGGTGATATATCATGATATATCCTTTCCGGACGGACCGAAACGATATCTAAATCGATACGGCCTTCCTTGCCTACGAGTACTTCGAGGCTGAGTCAGAACCAAGTCTCCCAAAGGATTACTAGAGCAAGAGGGAATCCGAACCACGTTCGTCACCCGAGACTGAACTGAGTCCCCCCACCTGGATCCGCAAACGAATCCACAACCGGATCAATGACATGATCCATCGCAGCACTAGCCGATTAGCCCAGGAGGCAAAATCCGAAAACCAGATTAATGTCAGGACCCGATCCGATCACATGTGCAACAGAAGGCGAACCGTCCCTGAAACTCACGCAATCTCCGGCCGCAATCTCGAGGATGAGATCATCAGTTTTGCATGTGAATCTCGAAGCACGTCAATGGCTGTCAGAGGTTCCATCGACGACGACACCATCACCGACATCCCAGCCGCCCCCATCTGTAGCTCTGGTTCCCGAGTCGGCTCGGGCTCCTCTACCCTCGTCGGACGAAGAAGAAAAGTCACCTTTCCGGCGCAGAAGGTCTTCTCCGAAGGGATCGGCCTCCAATCCCCCTTCATTGAAACGATTGTTCCCTAACCTTCGCCAGGCCAAAGACCCGATCAAAGAATGCGCTCGACATCACTGATTTCTCGCAGCACTTCCCTAACAGTGTCTAACCTTCGACAACGAATCGGAAGACCTTGGACCTCCAAGAACCAACTCGAAGGAGACTTCAGCGCCCCATCCCGCCAGAGAGGTCATCTCCACTGCACCGACGGCGGGAACAAACCACTCCTGTTGGAAAGAAACTCAGGTATTTTCGCAGCATCCACTCCACGAAGGCAAAGCACCGACTCCAAGAGCCAAATCTCGCCCTCCACATAGCCAACGGTTCTACCAAAATCCAAGACCTCCACAACCTTCCGCAGATTAGCATTTGGGCCTTCGGCAATAAGGACTCCATCAACGGGATCCCAAGGGATCTCCTTGTTCACCACAACCCTTTGGTTTGTGCCGTCGTCAACCACCATACCGGAAGAAATACCAAGGCACTCCTTTCGAATATGCCCCTCCTCTCGACAACGATAGCAAACCACCCTCCTCGTTGAACACCACCATGCAAGGTGGCCCGCAAGGCCACATTTGAAGCATGGGAGAAGAGAGGGGGCATCTACCGTTGCAGTTCTCCTCTTCCCTGCTTCATCAAAACCCTTCTTCATCCGATCTGGAGGATTCCCGACAATCGCCTCCTTCGGAAGCAAGGGGGCCTTTCCTCGATCGCCCATCCGCCTTCCTCCCTCATAAAGTGGTTTTCTTATAAGTTCATCATCGAATGCTAAAAATGGTGCCTCCTTTAAACCAAAAGATGTGTCATTTGTTGCATAAGGTTGAAGAAAATGGTCGACTAGAGTAAGGGATGGCGTGTTGATCTTCATGCAACCAAGTAAATAGGGGCAGAAGTAGACAATCTCAAGCAGCAACAATATGGGTCCATCCCACGCACGATAATAGACTTGTTCTCTCAATATGAAGATCTCAAGTGTGGACATCTTCAATATGGAAACTCTAAAAACAACTCTCATGTATGGGGAAGCCTTTAAAAAAATAACCAATCTCATATGGCAGATCTCAAGTCTAATATAGGGGACCTCTAGATAGGTTCTGACACTCAAGAACCTTATGTAATGGATTTTTGTACTGGAACCGCAAATAAAGGAGGGAGGCAATACACTACCCTCACACTCTTGGGTTCTCCTGCTCTTGTCGGAATTGTAAAATATCCTATTACGTTTGAATAAGAAATGTGGCGGGTGGGGGAGAGAAAGGATTTTCTTCTTTTTCTAGTCTTCATTTTTTCCCTCGCTGTTCATTAAGAGGAAATCATTGTAGGTCTAAAATGACGGAAGAAATTGAAAACAAAATGATAAAACACGTGCACCGAAAGAAACTTCGGCCTAAATGGGCTGTAAGGAAACGCAGTCAAGGAACTTATCAGGGGTACAATGACCATATCTTGATCCGACTCAACAAAGGGGTGATCCAGTTCTGCATTTTGGACAGCTGTCATGCAAACGGATAGGAATACATGTGTATATTCTGTATTTCTTTTTTAAAAGAAAAAGGTGGACCATCTTTGACTTGTGGTCCCCTAAAAACTCCATTTATTAAAATGCTAATATTTACAATTATAACATCCAAGATTTACATAAGCATAGTGCGCGCGTTAGTACATTCTCCACATAATGTCTCTTGTACAGATAAGAGTGCTCCTGGCTAGCCAAATGACCCACCACGGTATGGATACGGGCACGGGTACGAAACATTGGAAATTCTGGTAGATATCCACCCAAATATTATGTCCGAGCACATGTATATTGTGTGTGCATGTTAATGTGTCTACAAGTATATAATATATAGACGAAGTGTATATTTATATGATACATTATTAAGGTCTAATATAAAAATGTTCATAAAAATATGATACAGCTGATAAACAAAAGACTACTCAAATTCTCCGAAACTCAACTACAACTTCTACATCCTGACTCCTTGTTGCACACTATCGGCACCCCTATTTGTTACTTTTATTAATTATTTATATCAAATTAATCCAAATTAACAATTTATATTATAATATTAAAGCAAATCAGTATAAACACTATATATAAACAAATCATTCAAACATGTTACAAGACATTCACTTTCAAAAGGATGATTTGCATTTGTTCGGTGATTGTCCTTCTCCGACAAACAAATATATGCATCTGTATCCAATTTTTTGACCTACCAGTTCATGTACATATTCCACTCATTTTGATTATTTTCTTTTTTATTTATATATTTTATTCATTATTTTAAATAATTATATAAAAACAAAATCCAAAAAAATCAGAAAAACAATGAAAAAGATCGATTTTGACTTGAGCTTACTGACCTAATCCTCATGTATATAATCCACTTCCCTAATTTATTCTGACATTAAATCAATTTACAAAAATTCCAAAAAAATTGTATTTGTGTCCATTGCATTATTTCACATCTTATCGTATGTTTTAGATGCATTTATTTATCCACAGAAAATCAAATAAAGATTGTAAAACTAAAATAATGGTATTTTATGTATATAAAATATCACAAAAAAGATCACATCTTGCACAGGTCATTTCATGTGCATCTGAATCCTTCATGTACATAGTAGATCACATTTAGATGCACATTTTTCATTTTGATCACTTTTGTGTTTGAATCCATTTGCTATTCTGATTTATCTATTTGAACATTTTTATGTAATGGTTAATGATCTGGTCTTGGTCAAAGTTTCCCTCGTGTCAATCTCCAAATGGTCTACCTCAGCCGAAAAGTCAATCCGTCTCAAGGCCCGGTCAACTGATCTTGTCCTGTTGCGCCCTCGATCTGAACAGTTGGATTAATTTCGATCCAACGGCCCTCAGCAGTCCTGCCTGACCCCCGTTCACGTGCCTAGCGCGTGCCCTCTTTCTCATGTGTGCATCACGTGATGGGCTCTTCACTGTTGGATCTCCACGATCCAATGGTGATTGTAGCCTCATCTTCTTCCTCCAGTACCGTCTCACTCTGCTCGAGATCCACCTACCTTCCATCTCTAACAGCCTTGGTCGATCACCATCGTCCTCTCTCCGATCTACGACCTCGCCGCCTTATACTCTGTAACGCCTAACCACCTAATCCTCAAACCAAAACCTAAAACCCTAATCAATGGAACCCCAAATTATTAGGAACCCAATATCTTATAGCCACACAACGACCTTATCCCTTTGATCGAGCTTCTATCTCCTTTACGCCTCTAATCCCCTATGTTATCCCCATCACCTCTAACATATCAAAGCTAACCACCTTCATACCAAAGCCTACGTCTCTCCATCTCTCTCTACTTAAACACAAAACCGCTCCGACGATCTGATTCATCCGCTACCGTCTTCGATACATTCAAGAGAGAAGAGAGCCGTGGTGGTTGGTGACAACGACCACGCCCGTGGCCAAGACCTTCTGGAAACGAGATCCACAAAGGTGTAAGGCTTTGTGTTGTTGGGTCTTCATCGGAAGCCAGCATGAGCTCCAAAGGTCTCCGCCACCTTCTGGAAGCAACGATCATCGGAGTTGAGCTTCGCATCTCCGCGCATCAGGCGTTACCCACATTCTTCATCCCATGATCTTCTCCTTCATCTTCTTCGTTCTCCGATCTGACTCGATCATCACCAGCATCTTCGATCCTCTCCTCCACCTTCTTCTATCCTCCACGATCTTCACTAGCAAGCTCCACTCCACCACCCACGTCTAAAGCATCCTCTGCTTCATCATCCTTCTGAGCACCATTAACGCACGAGATCTGCAGCATCAAGTTGAGAAGAAAGGGTCCAAGCCGCAGTATCCCTCCGATCAAGAACATAGCCCATCTTGTTCGTTGGAAGGCACTCAAATAACAGCCTCCAGATCCATCTTCATCGGACGACTAATAGTAAGCCATGTGCACCCACCCGAGCCACAGCCTTGGGTGGAACTAAAGCAAGCGAAGCAACCTGAAGAAGACGTGTGGAGCTCCGTCGTCAGAAGCTGCCAGAGCCACCATGTGCACCCCACGTATGTGTGGGGAGTTTTATGTTCTACAACCACATGTTTTCGAAATTACAACGAGCCCCAGTCACGCACCCGACGCGCGTGACCATGGGAGTCTTGCATCCACGTCCTCCGAGATTCCAGGAATTGCACGTGTATCCCCGCGCGGGGTAAATTACCAGGATACTCGAACGGATCTGCCAAATTGCATATCTACCCCTTCAGAAGGTCCAATTTGCAAGACTTAAGTTATTTTAATTACATTTTGGTCCATGAACCTCATTTTATTCATATCTTGTGAACCACTTATCGGATTTTTTTTATTTTTTATGTGATTTGATCCTTATACAAGGATGTGATCTACCTTCTTAGACATTATTAAGTGCTAATTATTTGAGGAGTCTATTCATTCAGTTATGAGCACTTTCATTCTTGATACTGGTTTTTTATTGCTCATAAATTAAGTGAGTGAATAAATTTGGGATGTCACTTGAGATTAATTAATCATATTATCTCTAAAATAAATTGAAGGGGGAGGAACTGATTAATTGGCATGCTCGTGCTTGGCTGCTCTGTTTGGCTTGCGCACTTTGCATAACATTTTGCATCATCACTGCATCATTTAAAATTACAAAAAGATTGCATTTGCTTAGTTATTTATTTTCTACCACATAGTAAAGCATTATTTTCCCTGCATTAAAATATTTTGAATGCATCATAGTTATTTGTAATTAATTACATCTCTTTATTCAAAATCAATAAAAAATACAAAAACACCAAAAATATTCATCTCTCTGAAAAC
Organism: Ottelia alismoides; assembly: GCA_037367405.1. NCBI lineage: Eukaryota > Viridiplantae > Streptophyta > Magnoliopsida > Alismatales > Hydrocharitaceae > Ottelia > Ottelia alismoides. The sequence continues at coordinate 1,022,961 of JAZKJV010006151.1, read as the reverse complement.
CTAAGTTCCAAATTATTTGAATATTAATTCTATACTCTCATATTATCTCCCTGAGTTCGATCGTGCGACTTACCCAAGTAAAATAAATAATTCAACCACATTAATAATTAATCTTCCATATTAATTCTGTGGTGTAGTCATTTTTTATGGTTCCTAGATTACCCGATTACAACAACACAGACAAATTAATAAGGGCAGTCCGGAGAGTTGTCACCTTCTCAATAGTGACATGCCATTCTACACTTCAGATTATTATTAATGTTGTTGTAGTGCATGATTGACCTTTGTTTTAGCTTGACGTCAAGAATGTATTTCTCTATGGTGACCTACAAGAAGAAGTATACATACAGCAATCGCCAGGGTTTGTTACTAATGGGAAGTGTCAGCAAGTTCATAGACTTCACAAGTCTATCTATGGCCTTAAGCAAAGTCCAAAAGCATGGTTCCAGAAGCTCTCGGACTTGATTGAGCAGAAAGGATTCACGAGGTCGAATACAGATCACTCGTTGTTTGTCCATAGAACCCAAAGAGGTACAGCTATTATTATGGTTTATGTTGATGATATCATCGTTACATGAAATGATGTGCATGGGATTAGCGAGTCCAAGGAGTTCCTCGGGCAAACAATTTGTTACCAAGGATCTTGGTCTTCTATTATACTTCCTTGGATTAGAGTTCGCCAAAAACAAGCAGGGTCTGTGATGACCCAAAGGAAGTATGTTACAGACCATTTGGCAGAAACATGCATGAGCGGGTGCAGAACTGCTACTACTCCCACGGACCACAGCTTAAGGCAATACGATGATGATACAGAGGAAGTGGATAAGAGGAGATATAGAAAACTAGTTGGGAAGCTACTTTATGTTACAATCACCAGACCAGACCAATTATCAGAAAAGCGGCCCAGGCGGTCGTATATGCGTACTCGGGCAACCAAATGCCCCGAGTATTTGATATGCGTGCATAAGGCGCTCAAAGCGCATATGTGGCCCGAGTATGCCGCATATGCGACCGCATGTGGCTAAATTTGTAATAGAGCTCCCCCCATATTGATGGATTTATTTTTTTCGAAATATGTAAACCTCATACACCCCTCGCAAAACAAGTCCGAACCACTCTCGCAAGAAATGCACCTCCCTTTTCTTTTTTTTAAAGCAAATAAAGGGTGAGCTCCCGAGTCGGGAGTCACCACATATTGTACTAATATCTGGAAATGAAGGTTACATTACATAGATGTCCAAAAATTATATAAGACCCTGAAGTGGGAGACAACATTTTCCCAGTAAAATCTCTTATTCTTGAAAATCACATCATTCCATCCCAACCAAATGGCCCACAACACCGCGAACGGTTTAGAGCAATCATCCAACGAACCCCTGCCTATAGGGCAGATCGATCTCCAGAAATCATCAGCAGCAGTGGTTTCCACCCAAGTCATCTCTGTGCCCCTCCAGACCTGCGTCGATGTAGCACACCCAAAAAATATGTGATTCGCATCTTCCGTAGAGTCATCACATCTGTCGCACATCGTGTCTTCGATGCCAAATATTCTTCCCCTCCTAGCTTTATCACAGATCCTGTTTCTTGTGAGGCACCATAAAAATATCTTCACCCTTAAAGGAATATGTGCCGCCCAGATGATCTTCATATCTTGACACAGCTCCTCGTCCCGTCCCCCATTCGCCGACAACCCTCTCAGATACGCGTAAACCTTCTTGACTAAGAATGTCCCCCCATACCACATAAAATGATCCGTCGCCTGTGATAACTCCCCCGATGGAGGGATCTCCGCTAGCATCCTAGTGAACTCCTTAAAACGTTGGTCCGAGAGGCCGACCACGAAAAAAGGCCCCCACCCCCATTCTCCGCCACCTGCGCAAGAGCTGCATCCTTCGTAGCCGCCAAAGCCTCCAACCTAGGGAATCTTCCTCCGAGCGCGCCCTCTCCCGTCCAGTCATCTCGCCAGAATCTGAAAGTCTGGCTGTTGCCCACGCACGGCCTCAACAAGTGTGCGACGGTCGGCAGAACAACACGAATGCCGACCCACACCGGCGACTCAACCCTTTTTGTTCTGGCAACCAACTCCCCGTTGACCCCATAGATGGTTCTCACCAGCCTAGCAGCCAGAGACGTCGACGAGTCTCAAATCTGACATATCCACTTCGCGATCAAGGCCTTGTTCATGAGCTCCATATCGCAAACACCTAGGCCACCATCACACTTTCCTTTGACAACCTCTTCCCAAGTAACCAAATGCAGTCCTGATTTCTCTTGTTTGCCATCCGACCAAAAAAACCTCCTCATCAAGACTTCTACCTTCTTCCTAACCCCAACCAACATCAGCCTCGTGGAGTAGTAGAAGACAGGAATGGCTATGAGTACATGCTTGAGAAGCGTCAGTTTTCCTCCCCTAGACAGTGTCATAGCTTTCCACCCAGCAAGCCTTTCCTCCATTCTAAGCACAACATTATCCCAGTCGGACCTCTAAAGCTTGCCATCCGCAAGCGGTAGACCAAGATAAGAGATAGGCAACTCCCCCAGAGGACGGCCCACCATATACGCGAGCATGCTTCGCTCCCCCGCATCCATACCAAAACTCACAACGACCGACTTGTGCCAGTTGATCTCGAGCCCAGATAATTGGCCAAAGATATGGACGAGGTGTGTTGCATTTCGATTTTGCTCCTCCGAGCCACCAAGAAAGAGGATCGTATCATCTGCATATTGCATAACTGGTACAGACAACGAACCCAATCTGAAACCTTCACACCATCCAGTTTCCACCGCCCACCTGCATAAAACCGCTAGAGCATCCGCCACAAGAATGAACAGCATTGGGGCCAACGGACAGCCCTGGAGTACCCCCCGTTGCGGCTGGATGAGGCCACCCTCCGGTTTGTCATTCACCAGGATGGAGAAAGCAGATGTCGTGACACATCTCTTCATTCATTGAATCCAAGTGTCAGGGAAGCCCCTTCGACGCAAATAGATCCACAAAAAACTCCAGTCGACGCAATCGTAGGCTTTGGTGAAATCAATCTTCCATAGCGTTGCCTTTTTCTTTGATCTCTTCCACTCGAGGCAAATTTCAGACGTTGCCACCAGACCATCTGTCATCTGCCGCCCAGGGATGAAAGCCGATTGACCATGTAGCACCACAGAATTCATAACAAGCATCATCCTATTCGCCGGCACCTTCGCCACAATTAAATAGATGGCATTTGATATTGCAATGGGTCTAAAATCGTCCACACTCACAGGATTGTCCTTCTTCGGCAAGAGGAAGATCAGTGCCCTGTTAATCTTGTCAAAGCCTCTGTTTCCCACGCTAAACTCCGCGATAACACGCAAAACATCCTCCTTTAGTACCTCCCAGAACTCACTGTAGAAAGACACTGGAAACCCATCCGGTCCAGGAGCCCCCTCAGCATTCAGCCCCCAAACAGCTCTCCTCACCTCCTCCTTCGTGAAATCCGCCACAAGAGCCTCCCTTTGCTCCCCACTCAAAACTTCTGCCCCTACACCCCTCCAACCCCAACCTCCCCCTGCCTCCTTCGAGAGAATCTAGCAAAGTGATCTCGTAACGCACCCCCAATCATCCCATCCCCAAACACCCTCTCTTCCCCAACTTCAATCTCGTGTAAGAAGTACCTTCTCTTACGCCTAGAAGCCATGGAGTGGAAGAATCTCGTGTTGGCGCCCCCCTCCTTCAGCCACTTCTGCCTGGATCGTTGCCTCCATTCCACCCCTTCCTTCATGTCCTCTAACATCAGTTCTACAAGCAACCCCAACCTCTCCGCCACCTCCTCCTCCCCCAGCCCCCTTTCGTCATCAAGTCGATCAAGCCTCACCACCCCCTCCTGGGCCTCCCCTCTCCTAGCCCTATGCCGCCTTCGGACCTCCCTTCCGAAAGCGACCATCGCGGACCTGAGAAGCCCAAGCTTGATCGCAAAAGCAGACACAACCGAACCTGTCAGGGACACGCTCCGCCACTGGTCAGCCACCAATTCTCTGAAGCCCTCCTCCAAGAGCCAGCTACACTCGAAGTGAAAGCGTGATCCCCTCAACCTCTCCTCGCCATACGACCATAGGATTGGAGTGTGATCCGAGTACACTCTCAGCAACGCCCATGCCCGCGCCAAGGGAAACCCATCCACTACCTCGGCAGAAAGCAGGAAGCGATCAAGCATGTACCTCGCCCTTGCATTCCTCCACGTATAGCTGCAGCCAGCCGCGTCGAAAATGGAAAGTCCCAAAGAATGAATCACTCTTCTCAAGTCTTCTGAAATCCCCCCCCTCGAGTTTGGCATGTCATCGGGCCGCAAGGTGACATTGAGATCACCGCCAAGGAGCCAGACCCCCGCGGAAAAAACTCCACCCACCCCCTCCATGTCTGCCGCCAAGGACCTCCCATCCGCTCCAGTTGGACCGTAAATGTTTGTAACCACCACATTCAAACCATCCGCCTTTCTCATCAAGGACACGGAGAGGCAAAAAACGTCTTGGATACCCGTACCAGGTCGAAATCCTCCTTCAGCCAGCCCGTGAGGGCCCCGCCTGCAGCCCCCTGAGCTTGTATTTTCGCCACCGCAAACCGATCCCCACCGCCGAGCTCTCTGCTGATCCTGCCTCACAACCCGACATCTTCGTCTCCTGCAGCATGAAAATATCAACTTCTACCTCCATCAGCAAATTCTTGATCGCCGGTCGTTTCTCGGGGTGGCCTAATCCCCAGACGTTCCAAGACATGATCTTCATTGATGGGTACCCAGCATAGACCTCCTAGGGGGAATTACCCCAAGCCTTTCGGCGACGCTTCTGCCGAGAAGTCCAAACCGGTTGTGCAAATACGAGACATCATGGGCAATTGACAGTAACCTTCTTGGCGATTTCTGAGGAGATCCCATGAGGGCAGCTCTTCGGTTTCTTCTCTCCATCTTCCCCATTCGTCTCCGTTGATACGACCTTCCGAATCTATGGGCCTCTTCTCGCCGCTCCACCCTGACCCCCAGCACCTGCGTCTCAGGCGACTCGACAGAGAGTGATACTGCACCCCCTCCCTGCGATCCACCTTCCTCCTTCCCACGCTGAGGTGATGCCATCGTCATCGCAGTCAAACCACCCGCAGCAACCTCCGCATCCGCTCCCGCCAGACTCGGAGCCAACGCGGCCCCGTCGTGGGCCACATCCCTAACGAAGATAGAAACCGCGCAATCGGGCAAACGCCCAAACGCCGCAAGCTCCTCCACCTGGCGGCTTCCGACCTCGTGCCGCGTCGCCAAAGCGCACCCCGGTACGTCCGCACCCTGCATCTCCAAGATCAGGATCGCGTTCCCCATCGTGCAAGAAGGTGGCGAGTCGACCCGACCTACCGAATCGATGAAGATCTCCATCGGATCCAAAACGCGAGCCGCAGGCCGCGGATCCGGATCGGGGAAAGCATCGCTCGACTCGTTACTCCGGTTCGGCTTATTCGGGTATGGGCCCTCCTGCCCCATCGGGCGCCTAACATCCGGATCCGAAGAAGGCACGGGCTGAATTGAACGGGTCCGAGCACCGTGACCCAAAATGTCGTTACAAGGAAGAGCACCCGACAATCTAGGGACCAGGTCCGCAGACACAGTGCCGAAGGTGATCTTCTGCATGATACGAGGAGCCGCCATCGAACGACGTGCTCCCTCGGGTGCCGCGAAAGGAGCCCCTCCTTCAAGCTTCTCCGGCTCCAACTCCCCCCGCATCCTCACCAGATGGCCACCGATGACCATCCCCTCCCCACCCATGTCGCCCACCGGCCCCGCGTCAACGGTCTCTAGGAAAACCGTGCCCCCCGTTGCTGGCACCTCCCACCACTCCAAAGCCCCCGGGGCCATAGCACCGACCTGAAGGATGACATCCAGGTGCTCCCCCGGTTCTGTTCCGTCGTTCTCCACCCGTAAGACCACAGTAATTCCTTGCAGTAGCTTCTTGCACGCCGACAAAGTCCTATCGATGAAGGGAATGTCACGTACTCGCACCCGCGACACCGGCTCGTACCGCAAACAACCATCCCGAGCCCTGGCTCTGCGCCACCGCAACCAAGTTGAACTCGCCTTCGAGGCCCTCAGCAGCCCCGCAGCCTCAGCAGGCGATATGCCCTTGGCCAGCACCCTCCAAGGCATAACCTGTGCGAGGTCGCCCTTGAAGGCAGCCCCGGAGACCCACCCCACGTCGGAGGAGCCAAGGAAAAGAGCTTCAGCGCCTTCGCCCTCCCCGATCAGCATCGTTCCCTCTCCGCCTTTGGAAGGGCAATTTCTACTCTTGTGAGCAAAACGACGACAGCGAAAGCACCTCACCGACTCCCGACAACTCCGAGCCCAGTGATCCAACCCACCTCATCGGAAGCACTCACCCCCGAAGGGGTTGAGCCGCAAAGTTCGCCCCACCGCCACACCACCTCGCGAGCCTCTCCCAGACTCCGCCGCAATGAGCGCCTTCCCGCGCTCACCCGCCTGTCGTCGGACGCTTCTTGTCCGAACCTCGACCCATCCCTCGTTTGGTGGCACCTCCCTTTTCTTTTCTCCTTCCCAGCCCTAGCGAAGGAAACTTCTCCTCTGCCCTCCCTCGAGCTGGCTTCTCCGTTATCGCTAAGGCGAAGTGAGCTGCTCCTCCGCCCTCTCGCAGCGATGCATGCTGCTCCGCCTCCTTTTTAGGAGACAGTTGCCGCTCCGACGCATACCGGTGCTTCTCCGCAAATCTTCAACTCCGCCGGCGCCAGCCACTAGGTACCCTCCGACTCTTTGCAACCTTCTTGTTGATGCTAGAGAGTGAGATTATTCAATTTTCTCCAAATTTATGTTACCGTTATAATTTTTACATGAATTCCAAACACAGTTGGCATGCATGTTATGATATCTTTTTATATAAGCGATAGATTTTGATTGTTTATCATCCATGTGACATGTTTTTTGTTACTAAAACACGTTGCTCTAATATAAATGCAGATTATACAAATCATACATTAGGACCAACCTTTCGCATTTGTATTAGTCTATTAGAGACCATGTCTTACAGTCTTGCATTAGACAAGATATTTTATTTTATTTCATTTGAAATATTTGTCTTTCCATATGTAATAGTAATAGATTTTGATTGATTTTAATCTTTCCATGAAGTCCAAATATGTAACATTAATACATGACGTATCATTTCGTTTGGTGACTCTTTTATTTTCTATGAAGTCATGGACTTAATTTTTACATAGACATACAATTAGCAACACTGTAGTTTTTTAAGATATGAAGAGACAAGTACATGTCCTATACATTAACCTCATAAAGGATATGTATGATAGGGTTTTATCTTGTGTAAGGACCCTGTCTGGGAAGACTGACTATTTTGACATCAACATTGGTTTACATCAAGGGTCAGCTTTGAGTCCATTTCTTTTTACTTTGATTATGGACGAGTTGACAAGTCGCATTCAAGATGAGTTACTCTGGTTTATGTTATTTGTTGATGATATTGTGTTGATTGACGAGACTAGAGATGGAGTAAATGAGAAGCTTAAGGTCTGGAGACATTGGATAAGTAGGGCTAAGACAGGATATATGGAGTGCACCTTTGATGGAAGCAATGGTAAAGGAATCGAGGTGAAGATTGATGACGATAACATTCGGAAGAAATATTCTTTTAGATATCTGGGATCTATTTTGCAACATGATGGGAAAATCGATGGAAATGTTACTAATAGAATAAATACAGGCTGGCTAAAGTGGAGAGGAGCCTCTGTTGTGCTCTATGATAAGAAAATTCCTTTAAAAATTAAAGGAAAGTTTTACAAAGCAGCCGTGAGACCGGCTATGCTCTATGGATATGGATGTTGGCATGTGAACCATAGACGTGTGCAGAGATGGTTATAGCAGAAATGAAAATGCTAAGGAGGTTGTGTGGACACATACGTAAAGAACGAATTCGAAATGAGGCAATCAGAAAAAAAGTTGGTGTAGCTCTGATCGAGGATAAGATGGGAGAAAACTGTTTAAGATGGTTTGGTCATTTGCAAAGAAGATCAGCTGATGCATCGGTTAGGAGATGCGAGTGTTGGGATATTGAGTCGGCTAAGAGAGGGCGAGGACGGCCTAAGAAGTGTTGGAAAGAGACTATACAAAGAGATCTTAGTTTTTTGGATATAAGCCCGAGATTGACCCAAGATAGATCTGACTGGAGGCGAAGAATCCATGTAGCCAACCTACTTAATTGTGAGAAAAGCTTTGTTGTTGTTGCTACTGCTGCTAGTGGTTCTTAGCACATACAATTTACAAAGATGATAAATGATATTAAGCAAGTGAAGATGAATAATTGTCATTTGTCATTATTTGTTTGGGTTGTGTTAGGTCTTCATTTGATATACAATTTTAGTTTATTAACTATTTTGCCATGAATTTAGGTTATTATGGATTCGAAACCAACATATGTTGCGGAACATGTGTTTTTTACTCCACCCGGATCTACGGATCCGAGATAGAAATATGAGTATCTTATGGAGAAGACGGATCTGAATTTCGTGACTTGTCATTTGTGTGGCAAGGTCTTGAAAAGCGGAATTAATCAAATGAAACAACATCTTGGTCACATCAAAGAGAATTGCAAATCATGTCCTAAGGCGGATTCTAAAGTGCGGAAGGAGATACATGATTACGTTGAGGGAATTATGAAGAAGAAGAAGAACGAGAAAGCTATCACTTTGTACTAATAACTTGTGCGTTAACTGCAGCTTGGGCACATATTTTTTGAAATCTGTTGATGCTTCAGCCGATGCACATGCTGGTGAATATATATCCTCGTTGGTGGAGGATTGCATCAAGGAGGTTGGAGTAGACAATGTTCTGCAAATCGCGACTGACAATGCCTCTGCTAATATAACGGTCGTGAGGCTCCTCAAGACCAAATATCCCAACATATTTTGGACATCTTGTGTTGCTCATTGTATAGATCTCGTACTTGAAGAAATTGGAAAGGAGTCGAAGATCAAAAATTGCATAGCAAAGGCCAGAACATTGATTATTTTCATCTACAGTCATGCAAAGACGCTCAGCTTGATGCGACACTTTACCCAAAAGGGTGAGATAGTCATACCGGGGCAAACAAGAATTGCCACTTGTTTTCTCACACTACAATGTATCAAAAAACGATAAGTTGATATTGATGTTTTCTTCTGATGAATGGAGAGTGCAAGTGGTCCAAGATAAAGAAAGGTGAAAATGTTGGATCAATTGTTCTTGGTATAACATTTTAGAGCCAAGTTTCCTTAACCTTGAAGATCTTTTCCCCGCTCATTCGTCTCTAGCATGTTGTTGATGGTGATCGGAGGCCATCATTGAGTTTTATGTATGGAGCTTGAGGATGCGAAGGAGATAAAGAGCCTTTTTAAAGACGTTGGGCATTCATATAAGCCCTCCATTGATGCCATTGATTCAAAGTCGAGGGGGAGGTTAGATAGTTCTCTTCAGCTTGCAGCTTACTATCTCAACCCCTATTATTTCTATAGGAATGATGATAAAGTCGTTTCTGAAGATAGCTTTGTCATAAATGGCTTTTTGTATTGCTTGGAGATATTTTACCCTGATTTAGACATTCAAGATATCATCTCACAACAAAAGAAATGGTTCTTTGCAGAAATAGAGAAGGTGCATTTGGAAAAGCCCTTGCTATCAAGTTGAGATCCATCAAAGAAGACGTGTTCGATCCAGGTAGTAGTATGTGTCAAATCTAATATATGCTTTATACATATTTCAAGTACGTGAAAGAAATAAGGAGTTGACATTAATTTTTCTTCTAATTGGTGGTCACTATTTGGTGGTGAGATGTCATACATGAAGGCGATGGCAATAAAGATATTAAAGCGGACATCCTCTTCTTCTGGATGTGAGAGGAACCAGAGCTCTTTTGTGGCGGTAGACGACCACATTTGTGATTTGTGATTATTGATTAGACTAAGATTGATGTTTGTTTCAACAATTAACATTTTGAGTAAATACTTGCATTGTAGATCCACACCAATGAGAGGAATAAACGTGAAAACAAGAGACCGAATGACTTGATTTTTGTGAAATTCAACTCAAAACTGAGGGAGCAACAATCTTAGAAAGGAAGAGACCCATTTGTTTTTAAGGATATGACGTATGTAAGTAAGTGGATCGGACAAGAGGAAGACGAAGAAGAGGTGTTTCAACCAAAGGTCGAAAGCATTTCCAAAGTTGTCCATTTAAATAAAAGAGTGGATCATAAGATTCATAACAAAATATCTATGAATGGTGCTTGGAGCTAGGTGGCATGAGCAAGTGGAGCAGATGAATTGGTGCATCTAGGAGGAGCCAAAGGAACGTGGATGCATTACCAAGTGTGAAGGAGGAAGAATAATTTATCACGGATTCAAACACCGACAGCGATGATGAAATTCCTCCTGTTATTTTTTACGATTTAGATTAGGAGTTTGATTATGTGTGTATGAACCTTTGCTTGAGATGCCATTCATAGATATTTTGTTATGAATCTTATTATCCACTCTTTTATCTAAATGGACAACTTTGGAAATGCTTTCGACCTTTGGTTGAAATCAGATTGTAAAAAAATCTCCACATCATAATACTTAAATTTTATGTTTTTTGAAACATATCTAACATTTGAATTTATTATTATATTTTAAATTATTTTTAATTAAAATAATAGAAAGTGCATAATCTGCATATACTTTCGCATATACTTCCGCCTGCCCGCTTACTCGCTTCAGACCGCCTGATCGAACGAATATCGCATACCGACTTTCTAAACCTTAGACCAGACATCTCATCTATTATTAGTCGGATCGGTCGGTTCATGGAGCATCCCATACATGTATATATGGTGTGGTTCATATGACTCTAAGATACTTGAAGTCATCTCCAAGTGTATGACTATTTTTCAAGAGAGGAGAATATCTCAATATCTCAGCTTGCGCAGATGCAAACTATGCAGGATGTCCTAAGGACAGAAAGTCTACCTTGGGGTTTGCAGTATTTATTGGAGGCTTTTTAGTATCTTGGAAGCGCAAGAAGTAAATAGTGGTTGCCAGATCCAGTGCAGAATCAAAGTACAGAGCTATGGCACAAGGCATCACTGAGATGATGTGGGCCAGATCAGTCTTGCTCGACCTTGGCATTGATGTACCACTTCTCATGCACTTACAGTGTGACAACCAAGATGTGCTATTTATAGCCAATAATCGTGCTTTTCGTGAAAGGACAAAGCAGAATGAGGTGGATTGCCACTATACTCGTTACATGATTCAGAGAGGCTTTATCTCCACCTCCCACGTCAGTTCAGGGGAGCAAATTGCATATATCTTCACCAAGGCATTGATCAGAGATCCATTTCAGAAGTGTGGATCCAAGCTGAGTATGATCGACATATATGCTCCATCTTGAGGGGGAGTGTAGAGATATTTCTATATTGTTTATGTATTTCCTATTTTCTTTTATCTACAGTGTGTAATTTACCTATTGAGACTCTCCTCTATAAAAGAGAACCCGAGAGTCTCATAAATAATATAGATTATTTTTCATCCAACAAAAAGTAAAGAGAGTGTCATGTTCAGAACCTCCAATGATAGCTTGCCAACAAAACCAGCAAAGACCTGGGACCATGGTAACCATCCCTAGCATAGGGTTGATCAAACACAAATAAGGTCAAGTTGAATTCACCCCAACTAGCCATTACAACACAAGGGAACTGAATGCAGTTCATGCTAATCTCATCCCACAACTCAAAACCAGAAGAAGCATCCAATGAGCTGTAGTCCCAGCGAAAAACAAGCACGTGTCATCTGACCTCCGAATCAACATCACAAAGAGTGGATGCCGGGCCAAAGACAATGGAGAAACTCTATCACATCACCATACCACCCAACAAGTATGCCTACAAATGCCCCCACCGAATAAAGGAGTCACTGTAAATTTTGAGCCTACCACTTGGGACAAACCTACACATGAAAAGATCACAGGTCTCAACTCGTGAATACCACATCTACAAGTGAGGCCTCCATAAGCAAACAATGGTATTATCCACTTATCTGTCTACTCTGGCCAACAAACATTCCAAGTGACAAACTTCATTTGGCAACAAAGGATCATCTGTGAACTCGATTTCAACACAATAGGACACTTGTCCCCTGAGTGAGGCCTTTGGTGCATGACAGTCCACAGTGAAAACCTCTGCATCCGCCTAATCTGATGATTCTGATCATAGCACATCCCTCTCAAGTTTGCTCAACTCCCACCCAATTTCTTCCTCCCTTCTTCTCTTCCGCTCTAAGACATGCAATTGCAAGACACCCACCATGCTTCTTGGGAGATGTGTTGTATGGCCCAATCCATCTTAAAATCAATCTTGTGCATGGAAACGTATGCTCCTCGACCCTTAACATCCCAGGAGCATCCGTTGTAATTGAGGAACCAAAGCCTTCGCCACAAGCTCCACACTGCCCACTATCACAAGTTCTGAAAGGCAAGCTTCATCGTAACTCGCTAAAACATCCATAACCCTCTCTCTTCCTTTTTGTAAGCTATCAAACCAAATAAAGTCAAAGGACCTTATGATTATACAATTTGTCATTATAGGTAGTGATCATAATTCGTGGGCTTTTCACATATGAAAGAGTCGGGAGTTTTCTTTTGCCACGAGAAAATAAGGGATTGGAAATTTGGAACGAACTATTCTAATATTCTAAAAACCCAGGATATCTAGTTCAACATAGTTGGTCAAGCTACTCATCTGACGGAGTAGAGAAAAGGAGAGTAATAATCTCTACAACGCCTCCACGAGATAAACAACAATAGCATAGACACCATACCTGAACACAAAATGACGGTTAGGGTTTCCTAAGCCAAGCCCAAATCCAAGTTTAGAACCAACGTCCAAAGCATCCACCATCTAACCAAGGTTCAGGAAAGCGGTATGTGTATGCGTTCGAACATGTCACTGAATAGCGATTAAGCGGTATGCTGGGGCATATGCGGGTATATGCGGTTCTATGCGGTTTTCTATTTTTTATTTGAAAATAAATAAATATCTACAAAAGTGACTACAGTTAAACTAAATTTATGAATAAATGTGGTCCAACAGAAGATCTAAGAAAAATGACTTTCATTTAGAGCTCAAAATAGTACAACTAAATATCAAAATCATCAAAGGTAGTATTACATGATCTGATTTAGTATATATAATCAAAATAATACAATTAAAATTCAAAATCAAAGAACAATTAAATAAAACTAAACTCAATACAAACAATTTAAACCTTGAAAGTATAGAACAAAAGTAATCAAAATAGTAAGCTATACAGTACAAACTGAAATTCAAACATATTCATATTAAACTAAACAGATCAAGAAACTGAAATTAAAAGCAATTAAAATTGAGACCTCGGTAATAAATAAAAATAAATAAACATCAAACCTAATTAATAAAAAAATCATTGCAGATATTTTCTTAAAGAAGAGTAGGGGGGCAGGCTTATTCTAACTCCTATCGTATACGGATCTTAAGATCCGGATCCGATTACCCAACTGGAGCTTAAGCGGATGCATGGAGCGCATATGCGACCACACAGCCTGCATATGCGGCCTGCATATGCGCAAAGGGTCATAAAGGGGGGCTTCATGTAATCGGTGCGATGAGGAGGCCGATCATGCATATGCAGCCGCATATGCAGTCGCACGAACCGCTTTCATGAACACTACATCTAACTGTCGTTATTGGTGGTGTTCCCCAAAAAGAGGAATTGAGACAATAACTCTGTCCAATGCAGAATTATCTTCTAACACAACAATACTCTTTGAATCAATACCAAAAAACGATTCAACTCTTGCAAAAATCAATGATAAAACCACATAAGTGGTCAAACTAATGGGAAGCCGAAAGAGGAACACATCCCCACCCACCTTGAAAACAAGACCCACAATCCACGACAACAACAGTGGTGGTGGTAGCGATGCCTCGAATTGCTCTAAGTGTTGCCGTCTGACCACCCTCTAGGATGATCTCTCCTTCCAACATTTTCACCTCTTCGATTTTGAGCCCTTGCTCGCCTCTCCACCCCCCTTCATTAATCAACACCAACATCACAGGAGCTATAGTTGACTCTTGCTCAAGTCCTCACCTTCACCCTCTCTCTCTCATCCTCCCTCGTTTTCTCGCTTTCTTTATAGCTCTCAGCAACACCCATCACTCCCACCCAAAAAGTCAAATAAAACCAATAAATTTTATAATTCAATTTTTTCAAGAGATCTTACATATTCGTGAAGGGCCTTAAGAGAAATATAAGAGAAGACATGGAGACTTGACTGCCTTGTATGCCTTGTGAGATATTCCCTAGAACTAAACAACTTGCATTATGATGATCATATTACTATGCGGATCGTTGGCCATGTTTTCTAGCGGTACGTCTACCATTGATGGTGATACCCAGTCCCCTATCTTCATCTCAAAATTCTCATATGCCTACTACGATGATTTCTTAAGCTTCCTTTCCCTGATTGATGAGGTTAGGCCTGAAAATGGCACTCATGAATGCTATATTTAAGACAGAAATAAGCCATCGAGGTGACCATCTACAGCAAGAAGCTTGGTGTAGACAGTGATCCCAGGACTGCAAGTGTATTTAGTGGGCCAAATCCCATATCCATGACAGAGTTTTGTTAATGATTAGAAAGGAATGGATTCTCGCCGAGGTGTGCGGGTAGAGATGGTGTTGGTGGCGGATGTTATTTTCTCTCCTTGCTCGTATGGCAGTAGAATGTCAAGTGCCGTGCCCTTTCTCGAAAAAAGGATGAATGGTTTATGAGGAAAAAACATCATATGTTGCAGGTAGAGACGGTAATCCTAATGAAGCATTGTTTGTCATCTAACCTCCTGTTAAATTTGTATTTGTACTGAAGGAACTTTCACCTTAATACCATAGAAAACCAGCATCCAAAATTGATGAAAGAATGTTATCTACTTGCCTCTTTTTTCCTTTGGGATGGCATGAGAAAAGAACCCAAGCGAGTATGTGCTAATTGACTCTCTGCTTGCTCAAGCTTCTCGGCTGCATGTACGTAAAATTTAAGATATGTCAAAAAACACTGCACTGTATAACTGGGGTATGCCTCTCGGTGATATCAACCAATAAGTTTCAAAAGTTAACTTTTAACACTCCTACAGCTTACCTAAATCAGAAATCTGTCCAGCAACATAGTCCCTATTTCCAAGAAGGGGTGAAGAAGAGAGGGTGTTCACCCAGTACTTGTTCCACAGCAAATCCAGCAGATGGCAATCCAGAGAAGACTTGAAATACGTGATATCAAGGGAGTAGTACTGGGACAAGCAACAGAACACAAACATTAAGGAGTCCGCCAACGATAGGTTCGCAGCATAGTGATATCGAAGAAGCAAGAAAGTAGCGCTAACCTGTTTACAGTGAACTCCAAAATCCTCAATTTTATTCAACGGTATCGTCTGATACTCGGAAACAGGTTCATCGGGCGGTTTGTAGCCTTGAGGATAAGTCCTGAAAGCACCGATGTCGACTTTACCTGCCGAAACCGTCCGTGTCGGATCGATGACGAGGGCGAAGAAGGGATCCTGATACTGTTGGTTGAGCATCTGTGTGGACACGTCGATCCCCGAGAGCCAGCATCCGTAGCCGGGGTGAGAATGATACCACCCGACCAGATTCTCCAGCCTGCCGGTCTGCGAATGAGACAAGTATAGTATACTCGTGATCCAAGGGAAGAGAGGGCAAGCGTGGAGAAGAGGTGGGGGGAGGGGAGGGGACCTGCTTGTTGGTCTGGGAGTAATCGACCATGTACTCGTAGGCGTCGGCCTGGGCGTTAACGCGGGTCTCGGTGCCCTCGACGGGGAGGGCGAAGGCGTCCATGACGACGAAGGTGTCGCCGTCGGTCTTTCCCTGCATGACGCCCATGATCTCGATGGTGCCGCCGGAGCGAGCGTGGGCGACCATCTTGAGGAGGGCGAGGGCGGAGATCTTGACCCTGCGGAAGTAATGGGGGTCCTGAGACCACGCCTTCTCCTGCTGGGCTTTGCCCTGCGCCGCCTCGTCGTAGAAGTAGATCGCGTCCGATGGAGGATCCACAGCCACGATGTTGTTCTCCAGTTCCCACGTCCTCTGCGCCACCGCCGACGACGACGACGGATCCATTTCCAAGCGGTTCTAGGGTTTCTGGCCACTGGGAAGGAGGCGTACTCCGGACGGGGGGGTTAAGGGGGCAGAGCGAGCTTTGTAGTTAGGGTCGCCAAAGAGGTAGCTTTGTAATTAGCCGTGCATGAGCCTCCCCCGATTTTGCCAAAACGATAATGACTGCAGTAAAATTAGAGATGGGATTAAGCAGCCAAAACGATAATAAGTGCCGTATAATTGAGAAATGGGATTGGTATATCGCTATAGTATGTCATTTCGTTTGAAACATAAATTCATGTCCTCCATCCAGGTAGTATCGTTTTCAGTAATTTTAACATTTGGATGGCGAGCATATAAGTGTTTGTTCCAAATGAAATTGGAATGTCAAATTATATGGATATATTGATGAAAATAAATAAAAGTATTTTCGTTAAAAAATTGGAGAAAATTGAGGTGCGAGCAACCCCATTTTTCTCTTAAAAAGATAAAAAATGTGCTCGTGACCACAAACAATTGTGTATTCCCATGTAGAAAAATGCATATTTTTTATTAAAATATATACCAAAATCCGTTGACTTTGATTTGTACTATAAAAAGAAGACTGCATTAAAATCCAGGTCATTTGAAGTTATGCAATTCATCCATCGAGTGATGCTGTATTTATTTCGCTAGAGCAGTTGATTGTTTATTAGTGCATGATTGTGTTCGCACTAGGATTTGTGTATTTAAAATTTAACGAGCACACAATGTTGTGTGTGGCCATAGGCACATGCTCCTTTCCCTCACTCAATCTCACGGTTATTGGTGAATAAGTACAACGCAATTCCAAAGAAGCAGTATGCGTATAGCGAAAGGAAGCATCAAGGTGACATGTTGGACCATGACAAAGCTATACATGCATGCATGCATATATATGGGGGCTACCTCATAGGAGTAGCCTGGGCAGCTACCCCACCATTCTTTTTATTTTTTTTTTGTTATATTTTTAAATACGCTTGGGGGAGAGGGGTGGCTTTAGATTAATAAGAGGAATATGTGATTCAATTCGTGAAAAATAGACATTCTTAATCTATCCATCTATAAGGGGTCAATTTCAGCAATTTTGATGCCGTTAGAATTTAATAGGCTTGATGGATGAGATAGGGAATCTCGGATTGAATTGAATTATGAATGAAAACATGTTGATATTAGGTGATTAAAATTACCCCAAGTGTCATTAAAAAATATCGCACAAATAATAGAAAAGGGTTGTGGGATATATATTGTAATTTTGGCATGACTTTTATTTTGGTAATGGGTAAGTTGTAGATTTTGATTTAGTTGAGTAATTGTTAATTTTTGAATTCACCATTGAATATTTTAATACGTTGTTTAAAGATTCAGTTCATTGTTCTCAATTTTGGTTATCCAAATAACAACCACAAGGTCGGGGTATAGCAAACATTCGCGCAAACACAATGTTAAGAGACTTTATGGTCTAAAAGAATAAATTAGTTTTTTTAATGTATAGCGACTCTATTATGGAACTCTAACATTAGGACTTCACCTTTGTAAAAATGACCTAGGTAGCATATTCTAAACAAGTCATTATCCCATTCCTCTCGGAATTACTATCACATGTGAACCCGTCGTTGTCAACCCCCCCCCCCCCCCCAATGTTGCCTTTCCTATGCACTACACCCCCCTTCCTTTCCACAAGCTGCCATCAGTCAAATCCACCTATATTTGCCAAGGTTGATCATCAGCCACACTGGCCCCGTGCGACCCATGCCTTCCTCCACATACATCATTCTATTGTCATTTGTCCTCTCATTGAGCTTCCGTCACTGGTAGTTGATAGCATTAACCCATGTGGGTACTCAGTGATAATTGTTGATATTCATCATTTCTCATGGGTCGACTGTTATGAGCATTTTAATCGCTTCATTACTCATTGAATCGGTGTGGTATGATCGAAACTAGTACCATCAAAAAATTATTTGAGATCAAGTGTTGGTCCAGTAAAAGAAGATGTTAGAATCAATGCAACATCCTAGGGATATGATGGAGGGAGCACAAGACTACCTTCAAATAGCTTGATTTCTTTTAAGATATTCTTCTTGTGCTGGATGTTTGACGAAACCAACTCTTTATCCTTCTTAATTAGTGAGAATTACATTGTAGTCGAACAAAAATTGATCTATTAAAAACCACACTGAAAAATAATAATTCAATGTGGTCAAATTATTTATTTACTTGGGCAAATCCCGATGTCGAACTCAGGGAGGTGATGCGAAGGTTTAGAATTAATTTTTAAACAACTTAGGGATTTTAGATTTTCATATATGATTTCTTATAATTTTTTAAATTTTACATAGAAAATGCATGAATTCCCTTCAATTAATCGATGTTTAGTAATGTCTCAAAATTAATAGTTCAATGTTCTATATTATAGATAATCAATCCATCTTTAAAGTTACACCAATATCATTAAAATCAGTCCACAAATGCTTTAGATATAGGTAGATGAATTTCACGGGCATAAATACAATAAAAATAAATAATATGTTCTCAAAATAGACATATACAGTAGCCGATTTGCAATTTGGGAAAGCCGATGGAGGGTCCTTTGTAGTTTATCCTCAAGGGGGCTAATGTGTCGATTCTAGAAGGACTGAGGGTGTGGGCACAGTTTTCTCTTCGCACACATGCCTGGACAACGTGAGGGACGTCGCTAGAGGTCCTAGAAAGTGGAAGGAGGTTTATGAAATTTTCCCAAGTCACGTGTGATGGGCACGTGATCAGGGATTTTGATCACACGGTGGGTGGAATCCTGGGGTGCCTAATCGCATGACCATGGTCAGGCCACGTGGAGGGCTATGCTATGCTCGATGAAGAGTGCTCCTATGATCATAGGGTTGTTGTGCGTTGGATACCAATGGTGGGGATCAAAGATCAGGACCTCAACACAATGGTACATGTAGGATGGGGGCCTTCTTCCTCAGCCTTCTTTGATGGGTGTGCTCGAAGAGAGATCGACTAGATGGCTAGAGATGCTGAAATGTAGTGGTTCTCCATAAGGATCTTCGTCAAGGAAGGGCTCGACAAGAACTGTAAAATGGATAGGGATCGAGATTTTGGCTTCAACATGTCATTAATGATCAAGACAAGATACATTGTTGGTGCTCCAGGTGGAGGTGATGGAGAGGATCTTCACTCTAACGCAGTGTCGTCAGAAAAGAGAGAACATGTGAGGTAGAAAGAAGACGAGGGGACTATAATGGTGGGTTATCTTGTATGGTCGGATATAGGTTGTGTGTGAGTGGAGAAGATATTGAGACATTGAAGAACTAAGAAGATGAAACAAAAGAGGATAAAGAAAAAGAGTGAAAAGGGGTGCTTGGTAATCGCATGGAGATGGAGGATAAGCTTCTCGACTCCGATGATGGTCTCAACTGTGGGCGTATCATGACGGGGCTCGACGGCATCCAGAGCACCGCAACATGGCGGGGCACCATGGATCGTGCCTGAGTAGAGGTTTTTGCTGCAGTATCGGGGTTGTTATCACTAGCAACGATCTTCAATTCTCTCTTTCTTGCTCTCTCTCTCCCCCTCTCTCTATTTGGCCGAGGATGATGGATAAAGGACGAATGATGGTGGCTGATGGATTTAATTGGGGGTGTTAGGTTTGATTGGTTATGGACAGGAACGAGACAAGATAGAGGGGCGAGAAGATCGGAGGAGGGGGTACGAGGTTGACAATGGTTTGTGTCTTCGGCTGCTGGAAACTAAGGGGATAATGGAGTAGCATTGATGGAGAAGGTAATTGCGATTAAGTTCTGAAGAGGAGATAAGATGGGGTTGGGTCTGTGTTGAAAGAGATAGGGATAAGGCTAGTTGGGATATCGATCGAAGGAGGGAGAAGATAGGATTAGGATTGGGTTTCAACTGTTGAGGGAGGAAGGAGATAGGATAGAGGATAACGAGAAGGTCACATGGCAAGGTTGGTGGTCTCTTGGAGATAGAGATCGGAGGAAGGGGTAAGAGATAGGATGAACGTGGTTAGAGAGGTCGCCGGAGAGCAGAAGAGGAGATGGGAGATGGCTTCGATCGGGGTTGATGGCTGGAGGTGGAAGACAAGCAGCATCCGTTGGATCGTAGCTCGATCCAACGACTGGGGAGGTGTTACATGCTGAATACGTGAGGGCGCTAAGAGGAGGACGAGTGTGATAAAAGCTGTTGGATCGATCCCGATCCAATGGTTTGGGTAATGAGCACTACATGACAAGATGGTTTGACCACGGGGATAGGTGGGTTTGACCTAGGCGTGAGGTGGACCAGTAGGCGACTGACAAGTGG
Source organism: Ottelia alismoides (assembly GCA_037367405.1). Lineage (NCBI taxonomy): Eukaryota > Viridiplantae > Streptophyta > Magnoliopsida > Alismatales > Hydrocharitaceae > Ottelia > Ottelia alismoides. The sequence continues at coordinate 1,002,431 of JAZKJV010006151.1, read as the reverse complement.
AATGTTGACTCGTTGGTCAATGAAAAAAATAAAAAAATAAATTAATTAAAAATAGCAAATTATCTCAAATGCAAAAATATTCAAAATAAAAATGTTTAACCTAAATGCATTCTACAATGTTCATGAAGGACTCGGCTGCAACTGAAATCAACTATGTAAGATGTGATTTGTTTGATGATATTTTATGCATAAATATCATTTTTTTAGTTGTGTATTTTTATTTAATTTTACGTGGATAATAAATACATGCAAAAAATCGAACATGGTGTAGAATAATGCAATGGATACAAATGTAATTTTTTATTTTTATGAATTAAGAAAATATCAGAATAAATTAATGATGTGAATTAATTACATATGAATAGGTCAATGTTATCGAGTCAGGATCTCTCTTTTTATGGATTTTCTGATGTTTTTTTTATTTTTCATAACTGGTTAGAAAATGAGACAAAATAAAGAAATGAAAAGGAAATAAATAAATAAAGAGTTGAATATGTGCATGAAATAATAGGTCAAAGATCAATAAATACATACAATATACAATTTGGTCCTAAACCCCAAATACCATAGATGAACTCTGATTCTATTTGAATGGATAATTGAGTGTACATTAATTCAAAAGTGGGTAGAGTGAAATTGGACATTGTATATGAGAGATATCGACTTCTACTATTTTATGTCCTTGAATTAGGGTTTAGGTTTATTCCATATGTATACAAGTTAGTATTTTTTAGGATATTTATTGATTAATATTAGTGATATATACACAATAGAATTGGTTTCATGTCAGTTGAAGTTAGTTTGAATTATCTAAAAATGTATGAAGTTGGGTTAATATTTACAAATGAATATGAATGCATTATGAAATGCTTATTTATGCTAATTATTTACAAGTACGTGAATGTTAATTATGAGTTGTAAACATATGAATGCACCTAGTTACTCATTATGAAGCTTTATTTTCAGTTAATTAGAGTGATGGATCACATATTCATCAACCCCTATACTTAAACCTTGCTCGTTGATGAATATGTGATCCATCACTCTAATTAGTTGAAAATAGTTTTCCGTCCCGAGAAATTAGATGCATTCATATGTTCATATCTTAAAATTAACATTCACGTAGTTGTAAATAATTTGCATATTCATATGTAAATTTTCACCAAACTTCACCTATTTTTAATTAATTCATCCTAACTCCAGTTTACATGAAACTAACTCTATTGTGTGCACATGATTAACATCAATGAAAATTCCAAAAAAATATTAACTTGTATAAATTAAAAATAAACCCAAACCCTAATTCCAAGACAAAAGGACGTAAATACTGATATCTCTCACATACAATGTCCAATTTCACTTTATTCACTTTTGAATTAACATACATTCAAATATCTACAAATCAAGACTCAAAAGAATCAGAGTTCACTCGTGAAATACGAGTTTTGGGAGCTGACTGTATATTGTATGTATTTACTGATCTTTGACTTATTATTTCACATGCATATTTACTCTTTTTTATTTATTTCCTTTACATTTCTTCATTCTATTTCATGATCTATAAATAAAATTCAAAATCCAAACAATTAGAAAAATAAAAAAGAAGACAAACTCTAACTCGAGCATAATGACTTGTTTCACATGTATATAAATCACATCATTTATTTATTCTAACATTTTCTTAACCCTTAAAAATCCAAATATATATATATGCCTATCGCGGTATTTTACATCACGTTTGATTTTTTTGCATACATTATTATGAAGGTAAGGAGTTAGCCTCGCGCATCACGGAAGCATGGAGATCAGATCAAATGCGATCTATGTCAACTAGTCGTACTAGTTGGTATGGCAGCAGGAAACAAAAAATTTAAGATGAAACCACATGGCATGGGAACATTTCCCATTATGTTCATATACTTGTTCTTGATCAACACCTAATTGATGCGCTCCACATAGAGAACAAGCTTCCATATTTTTGAGCGGTCTGAATAGTTTGGCCAGTCAACCGGTTGACCTCCAGAAGCTTGCTGAAAAGGTTCATGGATTTCATTTGAGATTAAACATACACTTATTAGAATATATACATTAATATTATGGGTTTTTATCATTTGTGCCCCTCCGAGATATCGTAATATCAGTTATGCCCCTATCTTTTTCAGAATATCAGTTGTGCCCCTCACTTCTTGCTAATCTATCACTTGTGCCTCTCGGGTTAGTGACCGTCCATAACCAACACAAACAGACGTTAACTTGAAGGACGCAAATGAAATTAAATTTTTTAAAAAAGGATTGAAAAGTCCTCATCCTCCCCCGTCTTTTTCCTCCCTTCTCTTCCTCCTCTCCCATCTTCTTCATCTTCCTCTTCCTCCCTTCTCTTCCTCCTCCACAACTCCTCCCTCCTCCTCCATGAGCTCTCATGCAGCCTCCCCTGAGACTCCTGCTCTGCCCACGTGCCTCGCCTCCGTCCCCGTCCTCCTCCTACTCCGCCCCCCGCACCTCCCCTCCGCCCCATGCACCTCCCCTCAGCCCCCCGTACTCCCCCCCCCCCCCCCGCACCTCCCTTCCGCTCCCATCACCTCCCTCCGCCCACCGCACCTCCCACCTCCGACCCCCCGCACTCCCCCTCCGCCCCTTGTACTGCCCCCCGCATCTCCTCCCTCCGCCCCCGCCCCTCGCACCCCCTCCCCCCGTCACCCTCGCCCCCTACGCCTCCCATGACCCATCACCCCCGCCCCATGCACCTCCCCCTCTCTGTGTCTCACGCCTCCCCCTCCCCCTGCCCCCGCTACCCCCGCCCCCAAGTCGCCACGTCGCCCCTGCCCCGTGTCGCCCCTGCCCCCTACGCTCCCCCCTGCCCCCACTGCCCCCGCCCCCAGGTCGCCCCACCGCCCTCCTCCTCCGCCTGTCTGGCTGAAACTGGAGAGCTTTCAGTTTTTATTAAATTAAGATCATTTTGACTGGTTGATTCATAAAAATCCATCAAAAAATCAATAAAATTCACCGTTTGATCCGTAATGAGTGATATATCCGTGAAAATGCAAAAATTTTAGATATTCGATGGATGCATGAAGGTGTCACTAAGAGAGAGAAATTATGAAGAGAAAGGAAGAAGAACAAATGGAGGAGGAAGAAGGTGAAGAAGAGGTTTGGACAATAATACCCCTCTTAACTGCATCAAGATTTGAAAAAATCATGGTTAAGTCAACTCATTGACGGTCAATCTGACGAAAGGGCACAAGTGATAACGGAGAAAGAAGTGAGGGGCACAGCTGATATTACTAAAAGGATAGGGGCATAACTGAAATTGCGATATCTCAGAGGGGCACAAGTGATAAAAACCCTAAAATTATTTGTGAATATAAGCTTCTTTGATTAAGGAATTTTAAATCAAAGGTGTCTTGCTTTTTAATACTTTGAAAGTCTATTACCTTATCCAACTTTCAAAGAAAGAGATATACTTACCATTTTATCACTAGCAAGATCTGGGATCTCCCTTCCACCTTTGTCACACCCCAATAATATGATAAAATGCAACTCATGTGAAGAAAGTGGGAACTCTTTTCGCCTTACAAGTCCAACTTATATTTCCCAATTTGATCCTTAACATCCGAGCCCACCACCCCTAAGGTGATGTTTACTCGTTGTTAATTGAACCAACCGTCAACAAGATTAGCCTACGTCGTGCACAACCCAATATTGCCTCAATTATATGAGGAACAATATTTGGTTTAGTACGCATAGGGTTTGTCTCATACGAGAAGCAAAGAGCCCCGATCCATGTGTATTTGTACACTGGAGCTATAACTTTCCATAGGCATCTTCAATGTACAACCCATGATGACGTAATACTTCTCCTTGATGGGAGACCACGAATGTCATCTTATGATCCCCCATATCCTGTTCAAATTTTAATTAACCATTATTAATCAAATTATCATGATTAATTCTTCCAATAGAATTACAGTCCTATTAATAATAGATTATTTATTTTAATTAGTTTAGATTAATTTAATCACATTAAACTAATTAAAACTCTAATATAATCGACAAACAATTAGGTTTGCTTGATATTACTTTATAGTATTATCTCTCACAAGTACGCATTATTCTGATTTTAATGATTAGAGTACAACTTTCTTTACTCATAATACCCTTCCTCAAAAATTGATCCAGCCAAACGCCCGAGTTATGCTAGGAGGGACCATTTCTTTGACATGTAGGGCGCTAATTAAGGAACCAAGCCAGCATACCTGGTCTAGACACCATCACCATCCCGATTAAGAACAATACTATTGGATCAATGTACTTGTGGTTTTACCGATCACTCTTTTGATGACCTGCAAGATACTATATAGTATACACTTAGGTATCTGTAAACATTTTTAATCACCCTAAAATTCTATTCATATAAACAAACAAGTTTAGTTTTGCATGTAAAAGCTGTCCTACAACTACTGTAGGATAATCTAGGATTTTTCTTGTGATGAAACAATCATTCAATATTGTTGTTTGTCATGTATTTTTCTAAATAAGTGATACAACAAATAGTCAGGATAAATTTCAAATTTTCATTATTATATTTGAATGATTAAATACATTAAGAGATGTCAACAAGATGATCAAATCAGCTTCCGACCCATCTCCACTAAATATCACATATCTTTAGGCCAAACGGAGTCGGAATCACACAAAATAAATTCAAGTGATTTGTTGGTTTGATTCTTAACATAATTAATGCATTTTTAACATGTTTCATGATGGGAAAATAGTAACTAGAATATTTAGTTACATATCCGAGTTTACATGCAAAATATAACAACACTGCAAGAACTTTTCGAATTTAAACAATGCCAATTTTTAGCCAACTTTTGGTAAAATTTTGGGGACATACCTGGACCATCTAAACGTTCTTAACTATTCCAAAAATTAGTTCATAACTAATCAAAACATAAGATATATCAAATATGCTCAAAATCAATTCAAAAATTTAACAATGTGAAAAACAACGAGTTCCCCAGCATCTCAATATCTAAAGCCTTGTTCCCTATAGTTTAGATCATATCCAAGACCTTCAATAATGGATCTGATACCGCTTAACGGCAAGGTGTTAGCCTCGTATATCACATAAGCGTATAGATCATATCAAATCCGATCTAGGTCAACTAGTCATATTAGTCGGTATGATAGCAGGAAACCAAAAAATTTAAGATGGAACCATATCGCATGGGAATCTTTACCATTCCATTTCATTAAAACCATATGAGTTTAGGCTTACCTCTTGAAGTGTAGTTGTAATCATCAAAGATTTTAAAGGAAGAAGCCTTTTGACTCAAGTTCGATCCGATGAGACTACACTTTGCAAGCATGATAATGGGTCACGAACTTCCCGCAATCACGAGTGATAATCCAAGTGAGCAACAACATCCTGGTTTCATCTTACAAAATCACTTGTCTTCTTCATGGGTATGATGCATGGAAGATGATGGATTCACTCGAGCAGTCGGTTCGGCAACACGATGGTAGCGCAACAACGATTGCGATGTCCACCAACCTTGAGCAGGGGGACAACCTAGGGTTGTGGAGTGAGAGAGATTAAACGTGTGGAGAGATAAAGAGAGAGAATTCAATTTATGCAATAATTGTGTATAGCTAATGTAAAGAGGGTTAGGGTTATCCTCTCTTTTATAACATTTTGGAAGTCCACGGATCCCAATCCATATGGTCTCAATAATCAAGGGTTTAGATTGATTTAAGTTCCTTTTTATTTCACAAAAAACACAAAAATAAAACACAAAAATATAATTTGAAAAAAAATATCCAAACTATATAAATGAAAATAAATAATCAATAAATTTAATTAAAAAATATCCATCCATTTACTAAAACAAGGGTGGACATCCACCATTGTTCAACAACCTATGGATGTCCACTATAAGGAATGGAATGCATCAAAATTAATTTATCCACTATATAATTAATTGAATAATTGAACAATCACCAAATAATTCCAACTTATTTGTGATAATTGCCATTATACCATTGACTATTTAGAATTAAATTAGTCCATCCAATATTTAATGTACATCATATTTACATAAAATTACGTAATGTGAATCCAATTCACATTAACATATAAATTGTGAAACTCATTCATAATTAACTCATTTCATGATATTGCGAATCATATCCACATTATCCATGATTATTGTGGATAGTGTTATCCACATTACTCTTATCCATGAAAATTAAATGCAATTTAATTATCCTGGATGTCTCTATCTACATTAATTATGCTAATTTTCTAATGCTTAGATAAAATTTCTCATGGAACAATTCTCGAACTCCTTCAATAATTGTGTGCCTTCTCCTCATATACTTCGAGATAAGGTTGGGGCAATCTTATATGACATGCATATTGACTTGGATAGTGATATCCAATCTCATATGCAGATCTAGAAGACTAAGAGATTTCTGATCATGTCGGACATGATATTTCATCTTCTCATTGCACCTGAATCATATTCGGATCATTGTCCAACAATTGGATCAAGATCAGAAATCTAGTCTATTTAAAGGAGTCACTAAAATCCAAATATATATCATCACTCCCTTAGAATGGAAGCGTCATAGTATACAATAGTTAAGATCACATAACCTCGAGTATTCTTAATACATGTACATCATGCATACTAGAAGACCATGATTAAACCCATAGTTTTGATCTCATTTTGGATTGTCTCTTTTAGGATCTTATTATTAAGTTTCTCATTCGACCAATGGGAGTTGATATCGATTATATGTTTTCCAAAAGAATATATCAACCCGCAAATCATGTCTTGCTTCCAAAGAGAGACCATCAATGGAATTTGATCGGTCCCAATATCTCATGAGTGAGATTATGTCTTCTGATTCGGTATTGAACATGCATGATCCCTTTGAGAGATCGTCTCATATGCCCTTATATGCACACCAACTCGTTGGTTTATAGACTTTGCTTAGGTCATCAACCTAATGGTTTGCCTAATGTACATACTTAGTCATATAGTAATATATATGTCTCCAGTCAGAGGATGCGTGCCTATATCGTGACAGAATACGACATATGTCTTAGCTATCTTGTTCTCGCTAAGACAACTCTTTGACTTAACACATCCGACACCTCAAAATTTTTATTGATATGCATATGATCTACATCAAGAGGTCTAACAAATATCAATCTTTGTAGTAAGGATCGCCATCTCCTTCTCAGGATGGAGATCCTCTCTCGACAATCATTTATCAGTGCTAGATATGTCCTCAATCTAACTCTTTAGATATCATCTCAACACCATCCTCTATGATCCAACCATTAGATCATCAGCTGCATGGTTATCAATATGGCTATGGTACATAACCCTAATTATACGAATATACCTTACAAGTGCATGCATTCATTAATCAGACAAGGAGTGAAAATCAATAACTTTTATTGATATAAAAGGATTACAATAATAATTACCTTCATGAACATTGAATAATGCATCTAGATCTACAGTTTTCATTTTGGTCGTTTTTGTATTTGAGATCATTTACTATTATTTATTTATTTTTCTTCATTTTCTTGCATTGGTCAACAAGTCAAAACCCACGTGGCACGACCCTACTAGTCCACATCGCCACCTAGGTCAATCCTGAAGGTTATGGGAAAATCCTTAAGCATATCACGGAAGCGTGATGATCACATCCAATGCAATCACGAGGGACTAGTCATACTAGTCGCTCGGGATAGCGGATTTTTTTTAAAAAAAAAATAGAGATGAAACCACATTCTCGAATCGCTTCATCAAATCACAAACAATATATAGGAATACCTCTTGCAACATGGTTGCAATCAAAGTCTCTAAAGGAAGAGACCACATGTCTCAAGTCTGACCCAACGAAGGAGACGCTTGCGAAAAATTGATGAGATGCAGGATTCTAGCAATACAAGCAATGGATCTCCTAATTTCAACACACGAAATACGGCTTCTTCCTCATGATTCAAATGCATCGAAGAAGATGGAGATCCACGAGTAGTCGATCCGATAACACAATGGCGTCGTGATGACTACGAGTTTCTCTAAGTCAATATGTGGATGGCCACAATATTGTGATAGAGATAGAAGGGGAGATGACTATGAGAGAGAGAGGGAGGGAGAGACTTGTTGCTCTTGGAATGATGTAGTAGAAAAGGCTAGGGCTACCCTCCCTTTTATACTAGTTGGATGCTCATGGATCTCAATTCATGTGCTCTCTTAATCTACTGTGTATATTAAAAGTTTATTAATCGATGGACATGTTTTGTTGCTTCAAAATGCAATAAAATTTGTTTAAAATAAATTAACTATATCCTTTTCAAGATAATAATTAATTCAATTTAAAATTAATCAATATACATAGATAATGTGGAAGACCAAGTCCCTTACTAAAAATAGGATGGTCGTCCCCCCTCTTGAACAAGCCAAAGTGGACGACCACCATTAAGGGGATTATGCCTTCTATTATCAATATATATATAAATTAATACGTAATAACAATTATTACAACAAATAACCACAAAAATAATTTCCAAAACTAATTTTGTGAAACTATCAATCATACCATTAACTAATATGAATCATATTCATACATCTAATATAATATGTAAACTGATTTATAATTAATTATCTAATGTGGATCCAATTCACAATAACATTTAATTTGTAAATTCCATTTACAAATAAATCTCTCCAACATATTATAAATCATATTTATAATATCCGTAATTATTATGAAGAATGATATCCATATTAATCATATCTTTGATAATTAAATCACTTTTAGTTATCCAAGATGACTCTTCTCATGTGCCAAAATAATATGAATTATATTTATATTATTTATAATAACTAAATCACGTTTAATTATCAAAATTTCTCAATGCTTAGATACACAATTCATCAACGGAAATATTCTTGAACTCTTTCCAGAATAACACGCTTTCTTCGGGGATACTTGGATATAAGAACATGGTGATTGTACACTCCAAGTATAGTGGCTTGGATATTGAGATCATATCTCAAATCTATATCTCGGGGCCATCTCATAGATGTTTGATTAAATCAAAACTGTAAATCTAATCGTCTCATTGCATCTGAATCGTAATCATATCAATATCCAACCTTTGGAATAATATTAGATTACTTCTCTACTCAGAGGAGTTACTGAAATCCAAACATGTTTCATTATTCCCTCGGAATGGAAACACCATAGTTCTACAATCGTTTATGATCACATCACCCTCAAGTATTCATAATACCCATACATTCTGTATACTGGAAGACCTAGAATAAACTCGAAGTTTTAGATCTCTTTGAGATCATCTTCTTCAGGGTTTTCTCATTAAGTTTCTCATTCGATCATTAGGAGTTGGTACAGATCACATGCTTTCCAAAATCATATATCATACCTACAAATACTTGTCATGCTTCCAAAGCAAGACAACCATGCATAGAATTTGATCAGTCCTAATATATCACGAGTGAGCTCATGTCTTCCAATTCAATAGTGAACTTGTATGATCCCTTTGAGAGATCGTACTCACATGCACACCAACTCGTCGATGTATAGACCTTGAATATGTCATCAACACATCGATCTGCCAAATGTACATACTCAGATATACAGTAACACATCTATCTCCGGTCAGAAAATGCATGCATATATCGTGACAACATAAGGCATATGTCTTGGTCATCTCGATCTCATTACGTCAACTCCTTGACCTAACTTATATGACACCTTCGAATCTCTATTCCTATGCAGAGGACCTTAACAGGCGCAATCCATGTGTCAATCTTGTTGAATTGTATTAAGCAAATCTAGAAATCGTAAAAAAATGATCATACCGACAAATGATATGGAGAATCAAGTTTCAATGCGATCGAATTTATTTGTTTTAGTTGGGTAAGTCCCAAGGTCTAACTCAATGAGGTAATGTGAGGGTATATAATTAATCTTTAAGTAATCTGATAAATTAAGTTCTTTGGAGAAGATGAATATTTTTGGTGTTTTCTGAATTTTCAGCTTTTTGTGGATTTTAATTTAAAAGGGATGTAATTAATTGTAGAAAGAAAATACGATGCATTCATTTTTAAAATAATTTTAATAATGGAAAAATGATGCTATGATATGTGGTGAGAAGTAAATAAATAAATGCAAATTTGTCATGGTTTTTAGATGATGCAATGATATAATGAAATGGGTGATGCAAAAATGAATGCAAGATGAGCAAGTAAACTGAGGAGCAAACAAATAACCAGTCAAATAATCTAAGACCCAATGATCAATTAATCACAAACAATTATTTAATTAAGTTCTAATTAATTTCTCGAAATGAAACCCCGTAAATCACAATTGATTGAGTAATTAAGTCGATGAACATAATAATAATGCTCAAAATGATCCCTCAAATAATTAATGTCAATTACTGTCACAAAAGTAGAATCTTAGTGTGCTATATGGTAGATAGTGAGACGAGGATCACAACAACACTAAGAACGTGAAAATCTGGAAAAAAGATGCTCAATATATCAAGTATTGAAGTGTCAGGGGCCTATTTGTAAATAAAATGAATAAAATTATTTGCAATTTTACCCTTCGGAGGGACCTTTTTGTATTTTGTCAAAATTGATTGGGCCCATCTGTAATTTACCCCACACAGAGGTATTCTGGTAATTTTGGAGATGCGTAGGGGCTCGACTATAAATTTCCCATTGCGTGCACGACTGGTTGGGGTGGGGGATCGAGCACCGGTTCGATGGTCGAGGCGTAGGTTCGGTACGAGGGCTCCATGTGGCATGTCCTGACGCCTTGGCTACAACCGAGGCCGAGGCTCGGACAACATGTATGAAAATTAATCTCGGTCGTCGATGCAAGCTCGATCTGAGGGCTATTATTTGGATGGCCTTGGATGATCTAGGTCACTCCCATTCTTGATCGAACGAGAGCTGCGGTTTAGCCCTGGAAGGAGCTAGCTGCTGCATATGGCGAAAGGTGGTTGACATATGATCGTGGGTCGTCGACGCGGAAGGTACTCCGTGCGGTAGTGGATGATGGTTCGCCTGGAAGTGGAGGAGTTCGATCTCGACACCGGATCTTCGCCTCGGTGAGGGCAGAGCATGAGAGAGATCGATTGCAACCGAGAAGGGGCAACAGCAAGGTGCTTGCAGCACCTTGGATCACAATTGATGGAGGTCTTTGCCGAAGGTATACGGACTGTTGTCGTCAGCCCGTATCTTAGCTTTCTCTAACTTTGAAGGTGGCTCGATTAATGGCGGATAATCAAAAGGTTGACAGCATTGGAGTTTTTATAGGGAAAAGAGGATTGGATGTTGGATGCTTTGATCGATCGGATCGACCGTTTGGGGTTTAGATAGGGTTTCGATCATCGTGGGCAGAGGTTAGATACGTAAGGGAATATAAGGGAAGAAGAAGCGGTTCGCTGGTCAGAGGGGATAAGGGTTTGTTAGAGGATTGGGTCTCTACAATAAAGATAGAATCGATTTGGGGGAGAGGGCCCTCACATGCACATCATGTAGAGAGAGAAAGGGTGACCTAAAGTCAAGTGGCTCCACTGAGGTTGCACCACCTGACACAACTTTTGACCATTATTAAAAAATGCAAAGATAAATGTAAATAAAATACTAATTGACCTTAAATAAAAAAATATCCAACACAAAAAATACTCAACTAAATATAGCCTGCAATATTCATGAAGGATTCAAGTGCACATGAAATGCGGAATGAAAGATATGCAATTTTGGGTGGTATTTTATGTATATAAAATATCAATTTTTGAATTTGCATTTTTATTTGATTGTCTGATGATAAATAAATACATACAAAAAATTAAACATGCTATAAAATAATGCAATGAAATCAAATGCCATTTTTTTGGATTTTTATGGGTTGAGTTAATGCCAAATAAATTAGGGAGGTGGAATGTGTACAGATGGATCAAGTTAGAAAGCTCAAGTCAGAATTGGTCCTTTCTTTGCTTTTTTTTGGATTTTGATCTTTATGCAATTTATTAAAACAACGAATAATTAAATAAATAAAAAAGAAAATAATCAAAATGAGTGAAATACACACATGAAATGATGGGTCAAAATTAGCAAATATGCATAGTTAGGTCCCAAAATCCAATTTTCACAAATAGACTCCGATTCTTTTGGATTTGGTCTTGATTTGTACATATTTTAACGTATGTGATAACCCAAAAAATCCCTTGCGATCCGAGTAAAGGTATAAATAAGGGTCGTTGCGACCCTAATTGTGAGGCTAGGTCAACAAGAAAAATCAAGAACCACCAAATAAAGGAAAACAACCAATTAAGCCAAATAGCGGTCTCGCTATTTTGTTTAACCTGGTATAGCGACCAGGGTTGAACTCAAGGAACATGGATTGGCCAAGAGCCTACGAAGTAGTCAAAAATCAAAATAAAATAAAATAAAATGTTTTTGGTGGATTTTTATCTTTTAAATTTTTGTGATGTTTAATTATAAAGGAAATATAAAAGGAAGGCAAAAAGACACACACAACAAATTATTTAATAACACAAAACAAGTCAAAAAATTAAAATAAAAATATTTTTGGATTTTATAAATTTTCAAGTGTTTTTGGTAATTTTCTCAGATTTTCATAAGTTTTAGTTGATTTTCTAAAAATGAAATAAAGTCAAAAATGCAAGCTACTATGCAACCAGACTCTAAAGGCTATGTAAAAAATATAAAAATAGCATATAAAAATCTAGCAATAATTTTATAAAAAACTACAAATAAAATTCTAACTACAGAAAAATAAAGTATTTTTTTATTCTTTCTGAATTTTTAATGATTTTTATGAGTTTTTTAGGGGTTTTCAATTTTTAGGGGTTTTATGTATCCAAATGCAACAAAAATTGCACAGAAATGAAAACACCACAAAAGAAGCACAATATATATTTTTTTTGAATTTTTGGGGTCTTCTTAATAATTTTAGTTGGTTTTTAAAATTAGATAGTAGCAAAAAGCAAGGTTTTTTTATTTTTAAAAATAGAAAATCAAAATAAAAATGTTCCAAAAATTCATTGAAATTTTTACACAGTGGCAGGGGCCACGTATCCAAATTTCAGGAGATTTGGAGTTAATTTGCTATTTTATTCAACCAATAAAACATGCACATCATACATGGATCATTCTGCAATTTTAGGAAAGTTTCGACCAAATAATAATATGTAAAAAGCGTGGGGCTGTAAACGCAAAAAAACCAGAAGAGCATGAGGTAAGCACGTGATTCACACAAACAAGGGCATATCTGTCATTCCTATTTATAAAGATGTAAATAGTAACAGCACTAAACTCCAGGGTAAAACATGCAATTGTTCCATATATGCACGCGACGAAGCACGTGCATCCACAAAAGGAGGACTAAAGTGCAAATAATAAAAGAACATGGGCTAATATGCAAAATGTCCCAGAGTGCTAATTTATTTAATAGACTAAACAATAACAGAAAATAAACTGCAGGGGGTTTGGTGCAAATTACCCAGCCAAGATGCGTGTGGGTCACGTGATGGACAGGTAGCGCTCGTTGAGTGGAAGCGGATCGACAGCGATGGTGCTGACACCTGGAGGATCTGATGGCTCTGACGAAAAGGCGGACGCGGGTCATACGTGGCTGTTAGATCTGGTATCTAACGACCTGTCAGATGCAGGCGAAGGATGGCTCAGATGACGTCTGGCGAATGGACTCGATCCGACGGTGGAGAATAGGTCTGGAAGAACTCCTCCCTGGAGAGGTTCGCCGGCGAACTGGAGGTGATCCAAGCGTCCGATGGATGATCAGAGGGAGGGGTTCGACTCGCCTCATCCCTCCGCGTCTGGTGGTGATGGCTGATGGAGCTCCCAATGGTCCGATCTCCTAGAAGGGTGGTGCGACCTGGGAGGTGAACTTGCACTTATTGACCTATAATTGAAAGCTGATGCTCGGAGGCTCGCTCCGGCAGTGGTTATTGGACAAGTATCTAAGTGAAGAGACGTGGAATGGCGGAGGAGGGTTCCGACGGAGGCGGCGGGAGGAACCTAGCTCGATCTTGGCTCGGATATCCAAGTTCAGGATGGTCAGGATATGGAAGGAGGGTGACGATGGGACGACACGTCGATCTATACGGATGAGAATGGTCGATGTAGCTCTGGCCACTAGGGTGGAGCCGGCGGAGGAACGATGACGGAATCGGAGATAAACAGAGCTAAGATTGATAAAAGAGTTACGTGATGATCGGAAATCGATCCTGAGCTCTAGGAGGGTACGGCGAAGGGGGTCGTCGCCTCGACCGAGCTGCGGTGGGCTGGGAGGCTCTTACGTGGCGGCGCTCCGTCCACGTTCGTCGAGCGTCGTCTACAAGCACCTAATCCGGCCACCAAAGAGTGGTTCCGGTCGCTGTCACCAAGAGGAGACTCTTTAGGGTAGGTGTAGGGCTTGCGGCGCGAGCTAGCGAGCTGGGGGGTGAAATGAAGGTCTTTATAGGCGTCCCAGGTGACAGAGAAGAACGGGCAAGAGCGCACAATCCGAGGTAGATCCGCCACCCCCCTAGGGATCCGCGAGGGTGGCCGATCCATGGAGAAGATGTGAGTGCAGGAATCGGGGAGAGCGATGGTCGGATCTGTTCCAGAGAATTTAGAGAAGTCGGGTCGGAAAGCAGGATCCGCGAAGAATGGGTCCGAGGGGGAGAGTTGACCGGGGGTCAACAATCCCCCGTGGACCAATCGGATAATTCCAGGGTCAAAAAGATTTGAAAATTAAAAATAAAATAGTAAATGATTTAATTTAAAAATATTTACGAAATAAAAATTGTTTATTTATTTTCAAACTAATTTTTAGTGATTTTTATTTGTTTTTTTGAAAAAATAAATTATGTTATATACATTGTATTATTTTATATACATGTGTAAAATACCTATGTATTTTATACTTTTATTTTTATTATTTTATTTTTGTAAAAAAACCCCTAATTTTATATTTTATTTATTTACAACATAAAATTTGGGTATAAAATAATTTTTATTTTATTTTTATTGATTATTTACAAAAGTAAAATAAAGAGATATATGTACATATGTACATGGTATATACAAAGGTGAGAGAGAGAATTTATTTTGTTTTTATTTTAATTTTATTTTTCTGATTTTTTATTTTATTTTTAGAAATATATACAAAATGATAAAAAAAACATTTTTATTTTGTGAAAATAAAATATATACAAGTCAGAAGGAATATTTGAATGGATGAATGGCCATATCTCTCTCTACTTATTTTATTTTGTGATCAAGTCCATATTGAGCCCTCTCTTGGGTTCAGGTCACTCAATATTTATTCTAAATATTTCCTTCTTTTTCTTTATTTCTTTATTCTTTTATTTTTGCACAAAAACATGCTAATTATCGATAATTACACAAGCATGCCTATTTGATAACTTATTATATTTACAAGTATCTACATGGTGTTTTGCAAAGATTTTTAGCTAAAATAAAAGAATAAAGAGTGATGAATGATGATTCATCAGTATGTTAATTCAAAAGTGAGCAGAGTTCATCGGGACACTATTGGAGAGAGATATCAACGTTTTGTTTATCTGTCTTGAAATTTGGGTTTGGGATTATTTGCATATGCACAAGTTAGCATTTTTTAGGATTTTTCATGGATTAAAGTTAGTGATATGTACACAATGAAGTTAGTTTCAAGTCAATTGGAGTTAACATCAATTAATTAAAATACTTAAAGTTAGGTGAAAATATGAAGATGATTATGAATGCAGAAATGAATGATAATTTATGCAAATTAATTATGAGTGCGTGAAATTTAATTTTATGAAGTTAACATGCAAATGATCCTAAATTCTCAGGATGAAGCTTTATTTTTATGTAGTTAGTGTGATGAATCACATATTCATCAGACCTGCGTCAAGAGGTCAGTCAGATATCAGCCTTTAGAGAAGGATTGTCATCTCCTTCTCAAGCTGGAGACCATCTCTTAACAATCATATGACAGTTTCTTGATGAGTCCTCAATCTAACTATTTAAATATCATCCAAGCACCGGCTTCTATTATTTAACCATTGAATCAATAACTGTATGATTATTAAGATGGCCATGGTACATAACCCTAATTGTACTAAGGGACCTATAATGCAAATTACTTATTCTTCATTTCAAATCAGGGAATGATTTGCAATAACATTTACTCCATAATGGCTCGTCGTGGGCTCGCATGTCCAACGAATCCACCTCACCCCCCGTCAACTACCATTATCCTTTAGCGCCATGCATCCAGCCCATTGGATCAAATATGATCCAATGGCCTACGTCTCTCCTGTTGAACCCCTATCCTCCTCACGCACTTCACGCTTGATAGTTCCCCATTTTTGGATCGTGAGAGATCCAACGACCATCCTCTCATCTTCCACCTCCAATTACCATCACCCTTGATTCCCTTCTATCCAATGGCCTACGTTTCTCCTGTTGAACCCCTATCCTCCTCACGCACTTCATGCTTGATAGTTCCCCACTGTTGGATCGTGAGAGATCCAACGACCATCCTCTCATCTTCCACCTCCAATCACCATCACCCTTGATTCCCTTCTCCACAACCTCTGATGCCCTCCACCACCCCTGCATAGCCTCTCCCTCTTCTGATCATCAGCCAACCACCAATCCCAGCCATCTTGAACCCCTTATACCTCCATGTCTCTTTCCCAATGGCCATTATCCTCTTCCCCGTCGACCCCCATCTACTTCATCCTCACCTGAAACCCACCATGACCGACCACCACCTTCTCCATTATCCTCTCACCTGAAAACCACCTCGATCACCCTAACTAACCTTATCTCCTACCTCTATATCTTCTCTATCTCCATCAAACCCATCGACCAGTGATCCAAACCCCTTATTGCCACTATCCACTACAACTCTCGAACCCAAACCTCTCCGACTCCTATTCCTTATTGCTTCATCGAAATGAACTCCGTTTGTCGTCGTCTCATCCCCATTCCCTTATCCTCTCCAGGAAGCTAACAACCCTAAACTCCTACGCCTCTAACCAACCTTCACTGTAACCTCCAGCGAACGCCACCTCTTCCAATCCTTTCTTCAATATTCTCTCTCTACCTCTCTATCCTCTCCCTGACTCTCCCTATTTAACCCAAACTACAGAGACCTACAAATCTTTCCGCCATTATTGAGTGCTCAACTCAGGTTTTAAAATTAAAGGAATTATTCACAAGTGATTTGTGGTCGTCGTAACCTAAAGAAACATCAAACAAAAATTATTTTTTCATAGCTCAAGCCAACAAGCAAGAAAAAAGAATGTAAGCACAACAACTATGAGTGCTTATTTATTTACCTGTGTAGAGTACATGATCAAACTCAGGGAGGCTACAAAAATCCTGAAGGTTATTCATATCAATGAAAAATCAATGAAGAGAAAAAGGAATTCTATGAACACTACTCTTTATTTTTGTATTTTTGATTTCTTTATTTTTAATGGAATTTTAATTTTATACTTTTATTTGGTTTTCTGATTTTATATTTTTTTATGATTTTTAATTTTGTAAATGATTTTTTAGTATTAAAACAAAGGAATAATAATTAAAGAAAAATGAATAAATACAACTAACCTCGCTTTTGTATTTTCTAACTGTATAAAAAATACACAGAAAATTAAACAAAAATTATTTTTGAATTTCTAAACCTTTTTAAATTTTTAGGATTTTCCTATAATTTTTGGACTTTTTTAAGGATTTTAATAAAATAAAAATAGAGAAGAAGAGAAACATAAAGAAATGTGAATGTTTTTGGATTTTTAAAATAGCAAATGAAATAAAAAATAGATAAAATACATGTATACAGAAGGATAAATCTTTATATTTTCCAGAAAGTAATTTATATTTTTTTGGAATTTTCTATAAATTTATATGGATTTTTGGGTGTTTCGAGTGGTTTTCTAATTTTTTTGATTTTTATGAAGAATTAAAATGCGAAAATGGTACTATAATTAAAACAAATAAAAACAAACAACCATGATTTTTTTAGAATTTTCACAAAATTATTATATTCTTTTAGAATTTTTACAAGTTGTGACAACCCTTCCCAAATGTTTAATCCTATATAGTGCCTTGTCCATAAGACTGAATGGGAAGGATGGCATCTTCACTACCTCTAATGGAACATTCGGGTAGTGGATTGTGCCACAGATGCGATCAAACTATTGGAGGTGTATGTACAGTTCTTCATTTATGTGTTCGTGGAATATTGGGAGAAGTGGTAATTGTGGGCTTAAGTTCAAAAAGCCCATGAATCACATGGATTCTAATCCATGTGTTTGTTTGTCTCACCCCTAGATTATAGGCATCCTTCAGGGTAAGCTTAGCCACTAGCTTAATAGGATCTTCTTCTCCCCCATTCCCACCTCCTCTAAGGTTTCTATCCTCATCTCTCCTATCTTGTCTGTCATTCCTCAGCTCGATGATCATGTCTCTCCATATGGCTTGGATGTTAGCATGTTCAGTCAACTATGCTTGAATGTCCTGTATGGAGGCTAACATCGTGTTGTTGATCTTGCTCTGCTTAGACATGGAACCTTTGCCTTTAGGTGGCATCAAGTGTTCGATCTCGGTTTCTAAAAATTTATATGGCACTGGATTAGTCCTCAAGAATGGTGAAGTCTCAAATGATAGTTCAATATTAGCGTCAATTTTGGACAATGGATTTATTGATGTGGTGAATGGTGAAGCGGAGAAAGAGGAACACTCGAGAAGTGAGTCTTCCCGAATAGAAGACGATCGAATAGGAGTGTGAAATGATTTCGCAAAGTCCGAACGAGAAATGCTCCAATCTGACATTTCGATATCAAGAGGAAAGACGTGAGAACACGATGGCCAACAAAAGAAGAACATGGAGAAAAAGGCAACAAAGGGCGTGAAAGGATCTTTACACTAATCAAACAAACACAATGCAAACCCACGATTCACCAATTGGACACAAGTGGAGACCGTAAGAGTTCGATCTTTTATCTTTTCAATTTACTTTTAGTGAATCTACAAGAAGTTGCTTACTACCAAACAGACAAGGTGAGTCACCGCTATTGCTCAACATACGTCCTCAAACCTCCCCAAGACGTGGTACCATCTTCCTGGGATGTCGGGTTCAATATCAAACCCAAAGGGAGATAGGAGGCTTAGCACACCAAAACGATTTTCTATGGTTGGAGGCAAGTGCTTACAGTTGCAACCATACACCGAAAAGTGATGTACAAGTACTTAAGGCACAAGTACGTGGATTTGGACTCTATCCTTACAGTTGCGTCCTCACCCACTCTGCCCAGAGGTAAGTACCTACAAACAATGAGGGGGTTACTCTCCCCAAAACAATGATGATTTGTCCTTACGTTTAGTTTTAGAGTCGAGTTTTCTTTAGCAGCACCAATTTTTACTAATGTTATCACTTTCTTGGATTTTTTCAAGAAAATCATCAAACAAATTTTCCAATTCCTTTTGATATTAGTGAGTAAAATCGAGAAAGTAATTCGAAAAAGCCGACACACGATAAAATCATTGATGCATGCAAAGGAAGAGATGCGTACCTTTCGTCAGCACTCTAAATGCAGGGTGATCCACACATAAAATAAAAGACAGAAAATAAACTAACCTAAATGATGCACGAGAACCGTCCTAGCAGTAACTTCTATAAGAGCAAGAACATGTTAGTTTGACTAAGTCCAAGCTACGTTATACTTTATAGGTACGAAAATTCTTGTTTAGGGGCTTTGAACCTAATCGTTTACCTAGCTCAAACAAAATAATAAAACCTGCTTCTAAGGGCTTAAGCACACAAAACTGTGAGAAAACAAATGAAAATAAAGTCAATGAAAATAAAAACAGGTGAGGTTCCCCAAGTGCACCGGCACTTGATGAAACAGACCCCGTACACACAAGATATATAGTGGCCTTTTAGAAAACATAAAAAGAGGCAAGCATGAAATAAATAATTACAAATTTTTACAAGAATAATGAATGAATAAAAATGTTAAATAAAATAAAAAATATATGTATGAAAATGCTCCAAGAATTCCGCTTCTTCCAAATCTCCTCCTCCTATGCTCTTCTGCAACTCGATGAAGAAATGAGTCGCTTCCGCTTAGCTTGGGTGTGTCGGCGCTCCTAAGAATGCCGCCCACGCTCGTCGGGCCCTCGTAAGAAAGAGTAAATACAAGAAAATGTAAGAAACACAGTTATGAAAATACGAGCAAAAAGAATATGAAATTAAATACATGAAATATAGACAAGCAAACAATGAGGTGGATATGAAGCAAAATGAGAAGAGCAAGTGGAAATGATCTCAAAAGAGCAATATGAGCGCTCACCCCTCAACAAGATGCAAATCCACAACATACATACACAAAGATATAGATAAAAATAAATGAATGAAATAAATGATAATAATATAAGCAGAGTATGTAACAATAATTTAAACAATGAAATAAATGATAGGAAAATATAGATAATATTAGAGAAAGAGAAACAAGTATATGCAACCAAGAATAACTGGTCAAGAGAAAAACCTAATTACCATCGCCTTGCCTCCCTGGTAACAACACCATTTTGTTGAGCGCTAAACTTAGGTTTTTAAATTAAAAGAATAATTCACAAGTGATCTATGGTCGTCATAACCCAAAGAAGCGTCAAATAAAAAGTATTTTTTTCACAGCTCAAGCCAAAAAGCAAGAAAAAGAATGTAAGTACAAGAACTATGAGTGCTATTTATTTACCTGCATAACGTACATGATCGAACTCAGGGAGGCTACAAAAATCTCGAGGGTTATTCAATTTAATGAAAAATCAATGAAGAGAAAAAGGGAATTCTGTGAACACTACTCTTGGTTTTTGTATTTTTGATTTTTGTATTTTTATGAAATTTTAATTTTATATTTTTATTTGGTTTTCTGATTATATTTTTTTAATGATTTTTAATTTTGCAAATGATTTTTTAGTTTAAAACAATGGAATAATAATTAAAGAAAAATGAATAAATACAGCCAACCTCTTTTTGTATTTTCCAAATATATCAAAAATATACAAGAAATTAAACAAAATATTTTTGAATTTCTGAACATTTTTTTAATATTTTTGGGGTTTTCTATATTTTTTTCATAATTTTCAAGGCTTTGAAATAAATAAAAAATAGAGAAAATAGAAATAGAAAGAAATAGAAACAAATACGAATGTTTTTAGATTTTTGAAAAAATAAATAAAATAAAAAATAGACAAAATATGCACATACAAAAAGATAAATTTTTATATTTTCCAGAAAGCCATTATATATATATTTTTGGAATTTTCTATGAATTTATATGGATTTTTTGGTGTGTTGAGTGTTTTTTTATATTTTTTTTTGAATTTTATGAAATTAAAATGCAAAAATGGTACTATAATTAAAATAAATAAATATAAACAACCCGAATTTTTTAGATTTTTTTCACAAATTTTTTATATTTTTTATTGATTTTCAAATGTAGATATGGAATATTTATGCTATTTTTGACTTTTTAAAAATAAAAAATGGTGAAAGTGCAAAATAAAAATTAATGATGAACTACTTAATTGAAGGCTAACGTGATTTTTGTGAATTTTTGTAAAGATGTTTTGCTATTTTTATTTGATTTTAATATGCAAAATAATATATAGATGCACTAGGGTATGACACAAATAAACAATGCTTATGGACTAAATGATAACACATAAAAAGTACAGTATGAAACATGCAAAATGTCCAAATATGCGCATGTAGGCTCACGAATCGTGCTAGATTGGATTTATATGTAAATATAATAGTTCCAAGGACTAAATAATAACAACAAAATGATGGGGCTCTTAATGCAATGTTCACACAAAACACGTACTAGGCATGTTCTGCAATTCAAAATAGACCAAATTACAAATAAAATAAATTACGAGAAAAAAATGCAATTATTCAATACATAGAATGCATACACCTGTCCAACAAGGGACTTATTTAAAAATAAGTAAAAGCAAGGGTAAGGGTGCAAATGTACCCTTAAATCTACATGGCGAGGTGGACGATAGGATGGTGCTGAGATGTAGATCGAACGACTAAAGTTGATGCGTACGTGGATGATGCAGATCTGCTCTGGGTCTCGATCTACATTGAAGGATCATGTCTTTTTTGGACGACTGAGATTACAACTGGGTGCCTTATTCTTGATCATGCGGTGCTGACACTATCTGGATGAACGTGGAAGAAGGTCGAAGTTGATGGATTTCGATTGGCAGATACTTGCTCGATCTTCACCCGAATCGACTCATGAAGATCTCGATCCACTCCTGCAGGCTTCCCGCATCAACTAATGGAGAAAATGAAGCTCGAAGACACCTAATCATGGTTCTGGAGGTCGGACAGGTAGGGGCTTCAGATTAACTTCTAGAACTTGATTCACTACTAATGCAATGCTCTTTGACCCTGCAACGTGAAGCTTATGCTCGGAGGAAACCTCTGGTCGAATGATTAGGTCAAAAACAATAGAAATGGTGCATGAATGGGGACCTCCGACAAGGTATGGTCAGAAGGGAGGTCGGTCTCTTGATCTAAGGTGATCTAGAGGGGGTCAAGTTAGATAGGAAATGGAGAAAAGTCAGGAGAAGGTGAAGGGGTAGTCAGAGTGATTGATAGGTGATCAGAACGCCTCCGATCTTGCATATCAGGGGAAAAAGATGGATGATTTGATCTGGCTAATTACATAATTCAAAAGCAAAATGGAAAGAGAAAATAAAAGAACATTAATCTAATTTGGTTGAAATGGAGAAAATCGACCTCGATCTGCGACGAATGACAGAGATTTGGAAACTCGACGGCAGAGGTCCGACGAATGGTGGAACCGTGTCATCGACCTTTATCTCACGCTCCTAATCGCGGAGAACTTGAGTTATCACCTCAAGCCTCTTCCAGAAGTCGATCTCGGGGGGGGGGGGGGGGGGGGGGAAGAGAAGCCAAAAACATATCAAATCGATGATGGGTTGACTGGAGGATATAAATAGGAATGGCTCTATCAAGATTTTGAATCCAAAATGCGAGTGGATCGAGGCGTGATCGGTGGATCTGAAGAGCTGGCGGTGGAGTCAATTGTTAGGGATGGAAATTAGGAGAAGTAATCATAGATTATTAGTGATCAACATGCGTGGGAAAAATTCGAGAAAGGAGGGGAACGAGCGAGGGATGCTGACGAAGGGTGTGGACTGAGCAGTTGTCCTGGGTCAACAAACCTGTGTCAGCCAATCAAGAAGTGTTGGGAATGGGACAACATAAGGAAAACTAAAAAAATCAATGAAAAAGTTAAATAAGATAGATGAAAAATTGAAAATGATTTTAAATAATTAAATAATGTAAATGAATAATGTTAAGGATTAAATATAGTTAATTTAGGTGATTTTTAATTAATTAAGTAAAGTATATACAAAGGTTAAAATAAATACAATGTGTTATTTGTACGTATGTATACCTATATACACAATGCTTTGATTTTTTATTAATTCATTATATATAATTAAAATTTATTAATTTTCACTATATTCCAAGGATTTTAATGATATTTTTATATGATTTTTATAAAGTGATTAATTAGGTTAAATAAATAGAGGTATTTACACCGTATATATAGTGGTACATATACAATATTTAAAAGATTTTATTTTTGCTGAATTTTAATTTTAGGATTTTTATTTGTATTTTATATAAGTCAAATACAATATCAACAATTAATTAAAAATACAATATATGCAAATATATAAAATAAAATAAATAAATAATGTACATAGTGTATATAGGTATAATATACAATAGTACCCCAAATAGCTACATTTCACACTTAACTCTAATTTTTATGAAACCACCTCCATTTTAAAGATTATTTAATTTGGAGTATAATGAAAGTGAGTTTGATGGATTTTGAGTTTTGATGGAAAAGGTATCGGTCTTACAAGTTGAACTTTGTGACTTTTTGAGAGTGTTGTACTTTACACAATATGCACTGATTTTTATTGTAATTATTTTTGTTATTTACAAAAGATTTTTATGCACAATTTTCAAGAAGAATTTGCTTTTATTTGAGTTGAATGTGGGTATGAATAAATTAAAGAAAAATGTGTATTATATGCAGCAATGTACAAGTGATGGATATATATATATATAAACGAAGGTTGATTTTTTGAATTTTTAGTAGACATGCCTTATCTCACCCTACTTTATTCCTTATCGATTAGGTCAATTCTTGACATACTCTCAGGGTCAGAGTCAGCCTGTATCTATTACATATATACAGTCTTTTATTTTCTTTATTTTTCCATATTTATTTATTTTATGTTAAAATTAGTGATAAATATACAATATTTATAAAGAATGTTGGTTGGTAAAAGTACAGATTTATTGATATTTATAGGTATTTTATAAGAGATTTTAAGCTAAAATAAATGAAAAAGATTATGAAATGCATATTCATCAGCCATCTGCCACCTTCTCTGATAAAACCAAGAGAGAAAGAGCCCGAAGATCAGACTATTGGACATGCGAGCCCCCGGCGAGTCATTATGCAATAAATGTTATTGGCAAATCGTTCCTTAATCTGAAATAAAGAATAACTAATTTGCTTAATAGGTCCCTCTATACAATTAGGGTTATGTACCATGGCCATCTTATTGATCATACAGATGTTGATTCAAAGGTTGAATCATAGAGGTTGGTGCTTGTATGATATCTAAAGAGTTAGATTGAGGACTCATCAAGTACCGTCAAATGATTGTTAAGAGATGATCTCCAACATGAGAATTAGATGACAATCCTTCTTTAAAGGCTAATATCTGACCAACCTCTTGATGCATAACCTCTGCATAGGAATAGAGATTCAGAGGTGTCGGATAAGTTAGGTCAAAGAGTTAACTTAACGATATCGAGATAACCAAGACCTATGTCAAATACCGACATGATATAGGCATGCATCCTTTGACAGAGATAGATGTACTGCTATTGAACGATATGGGGAGATGCTTAAGCGCATCACAGAAGCATGAGGATCGCATCGTATGCGATTGAGAGCGACTAGTCATGCTAGTTGCTTGAGGCAGCGGAATTTTAAAAAAAATTCATGCAATAAAACCACATGATCCAAGAACACTTCTCGGGTCATTTCATCTAAACCACAAACAAGTATCATGGTTACCTCTTGAAGCGTAATTGCGATCGAGTCTCTAAACGAAGAGACCTCCTGTCCCAAGTCCGATCTGACGGAGGAGACGCTTGCGAGCGTGTTGATGAAACACGTGCTTCTCGCAATCCATGTTGATGATCCAAGCGGCGAATCTCCTGATCTCGACACACAAGATCCGATGTCTTCTTCACGAACGAGGCGCACAGAAGGAGATCCACGAGAAAATGATCCGGCAGCATAACGACGACGCTGCGGCGAAGTTGACTCTCTCTAAGGCATCATGGTGGACGGTCGTGAGAGAGAGAGAGAGGGAGAGATGGTGTGTAGAGAGAAAGAGAGAGAGCCTTATGTTCTCATTAGCATATGAAGAGCAAGGGGTGCCCTTCCATTTATAATATTTTGGGATCCATGGATCTCAACCCATGGGCAACACAAATCCAATGGCTCTCATTGATTTGTGTTTCTTTTAATGACTAAGATTTTGTTGGTAAAAACCAACAACAATTGATTTAATTTAGATTAAATATATATTGATAAATCATTATAAATCAATCCCAAAATTAAATCAACAACATATGGAGATAATAGAAAGGAGAGTGCCTCCTTCCATATGTACATGGAGTGGACGACCACCCTTTCCTAATAGGAATTGGTGGTCGTCCCCTCCTTCCAATATGGAAAGGGCATCTCCAATGTAATCTCTTTAGATTACATTATACCATGTATCTCCAAATTTACAACAACAATTTTTGTAAATTATTCTACAAAAATAATTCATAATTATTTTGTGAATATTGCAATCTTGCCATTGAAAATTTGTGAATCACATTCACAACCCAAAATAAAATGTAAATTACATTTTTCAATTAATTATCCAATGTGAACCCAACTCACATTAACATTTAATTAACAAATGTAAATTACAACTAGCTCTCTCTTATATATTATAAATCACATTTATAATATATATGATTAATATGGATAGTGCTATCCACATTATTCAATATCCATGATAATTAAATCACATTTAATTATCTTGGATCTCTATTCTCATGTGCCAAAATAATATGAATCACATTCATATTAGTTACATCTTTGATAATCAAATCACATTTAATTATCTTATATAACTCTCCATATAATATGAGTCAATTTCATATTATTCATGATAATTAAATCACATTTAATTATCCATTTTCTCAATGCTTGGATACATATATCAACAATGAAAAATATCTTGAACTCTTTCAAGAATAATGCGCTTTCTCCGCGGATACTTGGAGATACAGACAGGGTGATTGTATTGTTCCACATATAGTGACTTGGATATTGAGATCACATCTCAAATCCAGATCTTGCGGACCTCCCATAGATGCTTGATTAAATCAAGGCCGTAGATCCAATCTTTTCATTGCATCGGAATCATATTCATATCACTGTCTATCACTTGGACCAAGATTATATCACTTCTCTACTGAGAGGAGTCACTAAAATCCAAACCCATTTCATCACTCCCTAGGAATGGAAGCGTCATGGTTATACAATCGTTTATGATCACATCACCCTCAGGTATTCCCAATACCTGTACATCCTGCATACTGGAAGACCCAGAACAAACCCGAAGTATTAGATCTATTTTATACCGTCTACTTCATGGTTTTATCATTAAGTTTCTAATTTGATTATTGGGAGTCGGTATCGATCATATACTTTCCAAAAGAATATATCATACGCAGGTGTTGATCATATACTTTCCAAAAATATATATCAAACCTACAAATTCAGTCTAGCTTCCAAAGTGAGACGACCGTGCACGGAATTTAATTCTTCCCAATATCTCATGAGTGAGCTCATGTTTTTCGGTTCAATAACGAACCTGTATGATCCCTTTGAGAGATCGTATTACTCATATGTCCTTGTTTGCAACCAGCGCGCCGGTGTATAGACCTTGATTAGGTCATCAACCTATTGGTCTGCCAAATTACATACTCAGACATATAGTAACACATATGTCTCCGGTCAGAGGATGTGTGTCTATATCATGACAGCATACGACATAGGACTTTTGTTATCTCGATCTCGTTAAGTCAACTCTTTGACCTAACTAATCTGACACCTTTGAATCTCTATTCCCATGCAGAGGACCTGCATCAAGAGGTCGGTCAGATATCAACCTAAATGAGAAAGGATTGCCATCTCCTACTTAGGCTGGAGATCATCTCTTGACAATCATTTGACGGTGCTTGATGAGTCCTCAATCTAACTCTTTAGATGTTCATCCAAGCACCAACCTCTATGATTCAATAATTGAATCAACAGTTGTATGATCATTAAGATGGCCATGGTACATAACCCTAATTGTACTAAGGGACCTATTATGCAAATTATTTATTCTTCATTTCAGATCAGGGAATGATATTTGCAATAACATTTATTGCATAATGGCTCATCGTGGGCTCTCATGTCCAACAATCTCCCACTAGCCCAAAGAGCCATTAATGGGCTAATCATTTAAACCCACACTCATGTGACAATCATAGGCTATTTAAGAAAATAGATAGGTAAGTTGATCAGTCACTCTGTTCCCGAGAGACTATGCCAAGTTCTTTTACGACACTTGCATATCTCCTAGTAATAGTGTTCGCATCCTATGTGAATGTTGCATCTTATGCAACCAATACTCAATCATGTCAGTCATAGTGTCCTTGACACTACAACTCAAATATTATTATAACCAGTATGCAATTTCTATTATCCTTATCAGAATACCCTTATTCCCGGAGATCTCTATCTCCTAAGGTATTCGTAGTTAAGACCTTTTATATCTCCATCTATAAAGTCTTAATTTCTTGAAGATAAGACTTAGAGATCACTATCTTTAAAGTCTTGTCATCTTTGAAGATATTGCTATTACTGCAATCAAGTGTTTTATCTCCATAGTATGATTAGTAATAGTTTACTACTCCCACTGTATGGCAGACATCTGGCTTTTGTACACATCTAGCATATACTCGGCTTCTCATAACTGATGCATAAGGGTAATCAGTTTTAGCATTCACTTCCTCAACCCTTTGAGGTGCTATCCCTTTAGATAGGTCAGTACCATATCTTAAGGGAAAAAAAGCCTTTCTTGGAATTTTCCAGACAATGGAATATGTCCAAGGTGTACCACTAATGCGATGGTCCCAATACCCTCTTTCTTTGCTTCTGAACAACTTCAGAACTAAGATCTAAGAGGTGTTCTTGAGATCCTATCTCAAGGCATGAAACAACTAGATTATAAAACACTTATTATTATCCTTATATCATTCCAAATGATTAGGATATTATCTACATTTAGCACGATGAACACAATGACACTCTCACTAAGCTTCACATGGTTCATCAAGATTCTATATGAAATTATAACATTTATAAATTCTTCAAATCTGATGTTCCAACTACAAGAAGCTTATTTGAGTCCATAGATGGAGTTTCTTTAGCTTGCACATCTTGATTTCCTCAACCATGAAGCCTTGGGGCTACTTCATGTGAATATCCTTAGAGAGGTATTCATAAAGGAATGTCATCTTGACACACATCTTGAAGATGCCATAGTCAAGTTGTGTAGCTAAAGTTAGCAATAATTTGATGGTTTAAGCATGGTCACTAGAAAGCAAGTCTTATCGCAAGTGATGTCTTCTTTCTGTATGTATCTTGAGGACACAAACCATGCTTTGAAGGTCCCTATTTTCTCATCAGGTTCCCTCTTTCTCTTGAAGATCCATTTACACCTTAATGGGTCTTACCCATATAGGTGGATCCTCGAGGGTCCATATACAACATTTGTATATGAAGTCTACTTTAGACTTTATTGCTAACATCCATCTTTCCATGTCATGATCTTCAGAAGCTTCATCATATGAAGTTAGATCATGTTAGATTTAATTGACACATGGAATCCATCCTCAAACTCATTTGAAGAGGTATTAGTGTTTCATCTTTAATTGTCCTTTTAGTTTCCAATTTTAGGAGCCTCATTATCTTATCAAGACTAAATGAGTTCCATTACTTCATTATCATTTTGATTCTCAAGAGTCTCATCATCTAAGAATCACATTCTCAGATATGAAATCTTTTAATAATCTAAAGGTCATAAAGTAGGTATCCAATACCATCATTTATTTTCTTAATGAAGTAGCACGCTTAGGTGCTAAATTCCAGCTTACTTGCATGGAACCTTATTAAGGATATATATATATATATATTGTAGTCTCTACTACATATATCCTGGAAACTAATAGGTAATTATGCTAAAATTCATCATTGATAAAATCATGTCATATATGATCCAATTGTATCTCTCTAGAACGCTCTTGAGTTTAGGTGTATAGGAGGATTAAGATAGGAATGGTATTCATATCTCCATAAGGTATTCCGTTGAATTCATCTAATAGGTACATGCTACATATAGATCAAATTCATTTCATCTTCCTTCAAACTTTGGTTTTAAACCAAAATTACGAAATCTTTGTACATTTCAAAGCTTTCTAAGGTGAAGAGAAGAAATCGTATATCACAAATAATCATCGAATGATATCACATATCATCAATGTTTATCATGATATAGATGATCCACATACATCAATATGTATGGTATATTGAATACCTTGACATCTTAATCCATTCTCAAAGAAGGGTGCTTTGGACATTATTACTTTGAATACAATATTCACAAGTATGTAATATGTAAGATTTGAAATTTTAGACATTCTAAAGTTCCATCTCTTACTAGTCTATTGATCTCATCAACAGACTTATGTCCAAGGTTTGATGCCAGATCATTATCAAATGATCTTCATCCTCCTATTGATTTTTAAAGGTTTAATTTTCAGTATTAGAAATGTTAATGAAACATTCATTAATTTTCTAATTTAATAGTACCTCTAGATGTTAGATTACTTTCTAAAATATATCCATCATAATTCCTTATGATAGGTCTAATCCAGAATTCATATTTATTTCCAACAATTAGAAATAAACAATGATTGTATTCTAATATTTAGGTCATAGAGACATTCTCCAAGACCAAGGGCTCTCCCACTGAAATTATGAAGTTTATCTATCCAATAGAGATTGTTACAACAATTGCATCGATATCTATGTGGATGACTATTAAACCTTAAGATCAAATTTCTAGTCTTCTAAAACATATGCATCCAATTGCAAGTGTTATTAGAAAAAAAATGAGATACAATTATTAGACTTTTAATCTTATCAAATAAGAAAGTCAATTTCAATGATTAAATGTAGATTATTCCGATGCAATATCGAAGTCCTTCTCTAAGGATCCAAGATAGTCTAGATAGTCACACTACCAATACATCGCCTCATTATAGTATTGGCATTCATCCAACCCTTCGGATGTCATATGGAAGTCATATAAGTATGGTCAACTCTTTGACTTTCCTCTTACTTGGGTCCAACCCATGCTTCCACTGCGCTCCCTTTATCTATAAACAACCATTGCTTAAGACGAATGATCTCTTATGCTAAATTCAAAATATTTCAATATAAGAACATTTCAACATTTATACATGCTTCATTCAATTCATACAATATGAATATTATGAAGCTTCATGAATGACTAGAGTATAGATAGTAGAATGATGACACTCATCATATCTACATCCATCTAAACTCTAAAAGACTTTGGTTCAGGTAGGTATTCAAACATTTTGATTACATCATCTCTTATAGAGCCACCATTCTGCATGATGCAGAGAACCATGTCATTCATGATTAAATGTAGAGAGCACATATGTATGCCAGAACATCTTCTTATATAAGGATTATTTGACAATTACTATCATCATCGACATGTCACTTCCAAAGTACATTCAATGAGAGATCGGGACTATAGAGAGATACAAACCCTATGGTTGAAGTTCTATTGTCTATTATAATTGTCATTCCTCATTATTATGAGGAGACTTGCTCATTGCAACCACATACATTATGAGTCCAACTGCAAGTACAATATCTTGATCATGGATCCAATCCATGATACTTTACTGATTATTATTGAGTATAATAACGAGTGGGTTTAATGACGGTTTATCTGAAATAAGAAATTTGTATAAATGTATGTAAATATATATATTTTACTTTGATTTAGGAATTTTTATATCAAAGTTGTCCTGCATTGTCAACATCGAAAGTTCATTCCCTTAATCACTTTCAATGTAAGAGATATACTTACCATTATATCTCAAGCAAGATATGGGATCTCCTTCCTTATCTTTGTTACATCCCAATAATATGAGAACTTGCAATTCGGATAAAAAGAAGTGGGAACACATTCCGCCTTGCAAGTCCAACTTGCATTCCCAATTTAGTCTTTAAAACCCGGGTCCACCACTCCTAGGATGATGTTGACCCATCGTTAATTGAACCAACTGTCAACATGTTTAGTACTCGCTATGCACAATCCAATATCACCCCAATAATATGAGGACTCGATATTGGGGTCACTAAGCATACGACCCTACTCTTTCGAGAAGAAAAGAGCCTGATCCAGATGCACTTGCATACATGAGATGTCACTTCATACATGCGTCTCCTACATACAATCCCCAGCGACGGAATCCTTCACCTTGATGAGAGACCATGGATGTCACTTATGTGATCCCCCATATAATATTCAAATTATAATTAATTATCATGAATCATATTCACATAATTAATTCTTCCAAGAGAAATAACACATCTATTCATAATAGAGAGTCCTAATTTTAAGTGGATTCCAATTAATATAATCATATTAAATTAATGATCTAATTAATATCCAACAAACATTCTTTATTGTTACTTGAATTATGGTATTATCTCAAATACATATTATTTCGAATTTTAATAATTAGAAAAATACACCGTGATCTCTCCTGCATTATCGAGTCCCTACCCGCTGTCATGGCCAGTACCGACGGGAGTGGGACAGATCGCATACGGTGCAACCTGCTACCTCAACGCTCCCTGACTAGACACCATATCCACCTCGGGAAAGGATAATGCCAAATTGATCATTGTGTACTTGAGATGATAATCAGTTCTTCAACCAAAGTTATATCATATATAATAATAATAATAATAATAATAGTTTTAATTAACATTATAAGGAGATTTTCTAAACAAATCTCCAATCTTATTCAAGCAACTTTGTTTGTTGGAAAGTAGATTGTGTAACCAATTGTGATCTAGATCATATCTAATCAGATATTGGTTAAGGAAATGTCATTTAAGGAAATAATTATCATGAAATATTTCACAAATATTTATCCATAATTATTCCTAGAAATTAAATCATTTAATTTGACTAATTGATTAAATGACAATCACAAGGTTCTTGATTAGGAAAGTAATTTCCAGTATTGACCATCACTTACTAAAATTAGCATATCTCAATCAATTTAAATTCAAATTAAGTAAAATAAGTTTCCAAAGTTTGTTAATTTGATTTAAAATAGAACCTACATGATTTGCATGTATTTCTAGGTGTTTCAAAATCGTAATTAACTCCTTAATTACATCAAGATTCGTAGTCCCCGAAACAGTGGATACATGTTCACTGATTTGATCATAACTTGAGCAAACGGATTCGAAATCACACAAACTCAGATCCTACGGTTTCCTTATTTAATGGGGAAATTAATACAAGTTTTATTTTCGTGTTTAAGCAATTTAAAAAGGGCCTACGTTATTCACGAAATAGAGATGCGAAAATGAAATGCGATAAAACTTTCGTAAATCCTAACGAACCCAAGTCTTCCTAGGTTTATGGATCATATTCAAAACCTCCAACCTGACTCTGATACCAATTGAAGGATATAGGGAGATCCTTAAGCACATCACGGAAGTGTGAGGATCGCATCATATGCGATCAAGAGCGACTAGTCGCACTAGTTGCTCGAGGCAGTATGATTTTTTTTAAAAAATTCATGCGATGAAACCACATGATCCAAGAACACTTCTCGTATTGTTTCATTTAAACACAAACAAGTATTAGGGTTAACTCTTGAAGTGTGGTTGCGATCGAGTCTCTAAACGAAGAGACCTCCTGTCTCAAGTCCGATCCGACTAAGGAGACGCTTGCGAGCGTGTTGATGAAACACGTACTTCTCGCAATCCATGTTGATGATCCAAGCGGCGAATCTCCTGATCTTGACAAACGAGATCCGACGTCTTTTTAACGAGCGAGGCACACCGAAGGAGACAAAGATCCACGAGCAAATGATCCGACAACATAACGACAATGTTGCGGCGAAGCTCTCTAGGGCATCATGGTGGACGACCACAAGAGAGAGAGGGAGAGATGGCGTGTAGAGAGAAAGAGAGAGAGAGAGAGCCTTATGTTCTCATTAGCATATGAAGAGCAAGGGGTGCCCTTCCATTTATAATATTTTGGGATCCATGGATCTCAATCCATGGGCAGCACAAATCCAATGGCTCTCATTGATTTGTGTTTCTTTTAATGGCTAAGATTTAGTTGGTAAAAACCAATAACAATTGATTTAATTTAGATTAAATATATATTGATAAATCAGTATACATCAATTCCAAAATTAAATCAACAACATATGGAGATAATGGAAAGGAGAGTGCCTCCTTTCATGTATATGGAGTGGACAACCACCCTTTCCTAATAGGATTAGGTGGCCGTCCCCTCCTTCCAATACGGAAGGGGCATCTCCAATGTAATATCTCCTTAGATTACATTATTACATGTATATCCAAATCTACAATAACAATTGTTGTAAATTATTCTACAAAAATAATTCATAATTATTTTGTGAATATTGCAATCTTGCCATTGGAAATTTGTGAATCACATTAACAACCCAAAATAAAATGTATATTAAATTTTCAATTAATTATCCAATGTGAATCAAATTCACATTAACATTTAATTAACAACTGTAAATTACAAATAGCTCTCTCTTATATATTATAAATCACATTTATAATATATATGATTAATATGAATAGTGCTATCCATTATTCAATATCTATGATAATTAAATCACATTTAATCATCTTTGATCTCTATTCTCATGTACCCAAATAATATGAATCACATTCATATTAGTTACATCTTTGATAATCAAATCACATTTAATTATCGTAGATAACTCTCCATAATATGAATCAAATTCATATCATTCGTGATAATTAAATCACATTTAATTATCCATTTTCTCAATGTTCGGATACATATATTAATAATGAAATTATCTTGAACTCTTTCAAGGATAATGCGCTTTCTCTGCGGATACTTGGAGATATGGATAGAGCGATTGTATTGTTCCACGTATAGTGACTTGTATATTGAGATCACATCTTAAATCCAGATCTTGCGGACCTCCCATAGATGCTTGATTAAATCAAGGCCGTAGATCCGATCTCATTGCATCTGAATCATATTCAGATCACTGTCCATCACTTGGACCGAGATTAGATCACTTCTCTACTGAGAGGAGTCACTAAAATCCAAACCCTTTTCATCACTCCTTGAGAATGGAAGCGTCATGGTTATATAATCGTTTATGAGCACATCACCCTCAGGTATTCCCAATACATGTACATCCTGCATACTGGAAGACCCAGAATAAACCCGAAGTATTAAATCTATTTTATACTGTCTACTTCATGGTTTTTTCATTAAGTTTCTCATTTAATTATTGGGAGTCGGTATCGATCATATACTTTCCAAAAGCATATATCATACGTAGGTGTTGATCATATACTTTCCAAAAATATATATCAAACCTACAAATTCAGTCTAGCTTCCAAAGAGAGACGATCGTGCACGGGATTTGATTCTTCCCAATATCTCATGAGTGAGCTCATGTCTTCCGGTTCAGTAATGGATCTGTATGATCCCTTTGAGAGACCGTATTACTCATATGTCCTTGTATGCACACTAGTGCACCGTTGTATAGACCTTGATTAGGTCATCAACCTATTGGTATACCAAATGTACATACTCAGACATATAGTAACATATCTTGTCTCCGGTCAGAGGATGCGTACCTATATCGTGACAGCATACGACATAGGACTTTGGTTATCTCGATCTCGTTAAGTCAACTCTTTGACCTAACTAATATGACACCTCCAAATCTCTATTCCCATATAGAGGACATGCATTAAGAGGTCGATCATATATCAACATAAATAAGAGAGGATTGCTATCTCCTACTCAGGGTGGAGATCATCTCTTAACAATCATTTGACGGTGCTTGATGAGTCCTCAATCTAACTCTTTAGATGTTCATCCAAGTACCGGCCTCTATGATTCAATAATTGAATCAACAGTTGTATGATCATTAAGATGGCCATGGTACATAACCCTAATTGTACTAAGGGACCTATTATGCAAATTATTATTCTTCATTTCAGATCAGGGAATGATATTTGCAATAACATTTATTGCATAATGGCTCGCCATGGGCTCGCATGTCCAACAACTATATGTCTGAATATGTACATTTGGCAGACAATTAGGTTGATGATCTAATCAAGGTCTATACACCGGCGATCTGGTGTGCATACGAGGGCATATGAGTAATACGATCTCTTAAAGGGATCATACATGTTCACTACTGAACCAAAAGATATGAGCTCACTCATGAGGTATTGGGACTGATCAAATGATGCATGGTCATCTTGCTTTGGAATAATAATTTGTAGATATGATATGTGCTTTTGGAAAGTATATGATCGATACCAATTCCCATTTACTGAATGAGAAACTTAATGATAAAACCCTGAAGAAGGCAATATAAATGTGATCTAAAACTTCATGTTTATTCTAAGTCTTCCAGTATGTAGGATGTACATGTATTAGGAATACTCAAGGGTGATGCGATCATAAACGATTGTATAACCATGATACTTCCATTTCGAGGGAGTGATGAAACATGTTTGGATTTTAGTGACTCCTCTCAATAGAGAAGTAATTTAATCTTTGTCCAAATGTTGGAAAATGATCTAAATACGATTCAAATGCAATGGGAAGATTAGATTTACCGTTTTGATTTAATCAAACATCTTTGAGGGGCCCTCAAGATCTGGATTTGATATATGATCTCAATATCTTGGAACATACAATCGCTCTATCCTTATCTCCAAGTATCCGCAAAGAAAGGCATTATGCTAGAAAGAGTTCAAGAATAATTCCATTGTTGATAATATATATGAGCATTGGGAAATTAATAATTAAATATGATTTAATTATCATAAATAATATGACTATGATTCATATTATTTAGACACATGAAAATGGAGATTCAAGATAATTAAATATGATTTAATTATCAAGGTTATGAATAATGTGGATATCACTACCTATATTAATCATATGTATTATAAGTATGATATATAATATATTAGAGAGAGATAACCTTAATTGATATTTAAGAATTAAATGTTGATATGAATTGGATTCACATTGTACAATTAATTATAATACACTTTACATTTTATTTTAGATGTATGATTCGTATTTTTCAATGGCATGACTAAAATTATCACAAAAATAATTTAGAATTATTTTTTGTGAATAAATTCACAATAAAAGTTGTTTCAAATTATGAAGGATTATGTGAAGATATAAGATCTCACATAATTGGAAGAAGGAAGCCACCTTCCTCTTATGGAGGGTGGACAACCACCCTTGAGTCCTAAATCAAGGTGGCCGTCCACTCCATGATTGGAAGGGGACTTGCCTCCTTCCTATTCCTTCTACGCTTATTGATTTGATTAAATTAAATTATATTTAAGCTTATGCAATATATTTAATTTAATTTAATTTAATATAAATTGTTGTTGCAAATTTATGCAACAAAAATGATGGCCATTGATTAAAATCACATAACAGTCTAAACCATTGATTTTGTGAGCACAGGATTGTAATCCACGGACATCCAAAATAGGATAAAAGAAAGGGTAGACCTAGCATTTTGTTCTACACAACATAATTGCAAGAGCAAACTCTCTCTACGTGCCCCGTCTCTCTCTTTCTCTCTCTCAAGAGGGACCATCCACATCTTGACCTAGAGAGCATTATCGTCGTCACCATGCTTTTGTGCTGTCGGATCGACTGCTTGTGGATCTCTGTCTTCTTATGTGCCCCTTTCTCGTGAATAAGACACCAGATTTCATGAGAAGAAATCATGAGATTCATCGCTCAGATCATCGACTTGGAGTGCGAGAAGCACACATTTCATCCATATGCTCGCAAGTGTCTCCTCCGTCGGATCGGATTTGAGACAGGAGGTCTCTTACTTTAGAGACTAGGATCGCAACCGCGCTTCAAGATGTATTCCTATAACTTGTTTGTGATCGTGATGGAATGATTTGCGAAGTGTTCCTGAATCATGTGGTCTCATCTCTTTTTTAAAAAAATAATTTTTGCTGCCTTGAGCAACTTGTATGACTAGTCTCTCTTGATCACATTTGATGCGATCTTCACACTTCCGTGATGTGCTAAGGTCCAAATACCAACCTTTAAGTGGTATCAGAGCCTTGGTCAAAGGTCTTAGATGTGATCCAAAACCCTAGGTAAATGAGGTTGTCTTTTATTTGAGAAGACTCACTTTCTGAATATCCCTCTTTCTCCACATCATCCATCTTCTCATCCAATCCATTATTTGAGATCGACTCTAATCTCGAATTATCATTTGATGCTCCACCATTTTTGAGGGCTAATCTAGTGCCACATACATTTTTAGAGACATAATCAGAGCACTTGATGCCACCGAAGGGCTAGGGTTCCATGGTAGAGCAGAATGAGATCAATAGTACGATGTTAGCGTCTATTCAGGACATTCGGGCATAGTTGAGTGAGTAAGCTGACATCCAGGATGGATTGAGAGAGATGATCTTTGAGCTTAGGAATGCGAGACAAGATAGGAGAGAGGAGGGTGAGAAACTGAATGGAGGTGGGAATGAGGGAGGTGATCCACCAGAGCTAGTGGCTAATCTTACACTTAAGGATGCCTATAATCCAGGGGCAGGACATATGAATACATGGATTCAAATACCCGTGATTCATGGGAATTTTGAGCTTAAGCCCACAATTTTACTCTACTCCCAATATTCCACGAACACATTAATGAAGAACCATATATACATCTCCAACAGTTTGATCGCATCGGTGGCACAATACATTACCCTAACATCCAGTTTGAGGTAGTGAAGATGATAGCCTTCCATTTTAGCCTTATAAATAAGGAAATATATGGGATTAATCATTTACGAAGGGTTGTTACGTCTTGGGAAGAATTGAAATCAACATTCTTAAGCAAGTATTACCACGTAGGATGACCGAATCAAACACAATCCTTGATTGCCAATTTCTCCCAAATGTCCATGAGCCTATTCACGAGGCATGGGAAAGATTTAAGGAATTGATGGAGAAATGCCCCCATCACGATATACCAAATACGAACCTCGTGCAGTATTTCTCTGGGGCTTGAGCATTGAGAATCAGAAGTTAGTAGATGATGCTTGTAGGGGGTCCCACTTCATGAAGGACGAGGATGCCCTTTATCAGATTTTTGAGGAGATGGCAAAGAGCTCTACAACTCTTTCCTCTTCACGTGCTTTTGAAAAGAATCATGTTACCTCTCCTCCAGTACCCCATAAGGCTGTCAACATGACGACATCGCAAGATTTGGATAGGGTGGACAATACAGATATGACCGTCACAAGAAATCACCTATCCATAGTGGACATAATAGAGAAACGATCCAAGGAGCTTGAGAAGCTTCAAGTGATCGAGCAAAGGATAAAGACCTCAGCTAAGCTGGATGAGATTACGAAGCATCTGGAGCTTCTTGTCAATATGATTAGTGCATGTCAGAGTGCAAGTGCCACGCCCGATACTTTTATGCATGAG
Source organism: Ottelia alismoides (assembly GCA_037367405.1). Lineage (NCBI taxonomy): Eukaryota > Viridiplantae > Streptophyta > Magnoliopsida > Alismatales > Hydrocharitaceae > Ottelia > Ottelia alismoides. Next base: position 963,183 of record JAZKJV010006151.1, on the reverse strand, counting down.
AAGACTTCTTCCACTTCAGCACAACAGAGTACCGGAGGACCCCCTACAGTCCAACACATTTACTACGTGTAGACCTGATGAATCTCCATCTCATCACCTTTATTCTATCATTTTGGCCCTAAAAACCCTAGCTAATGCATGTAAATAGAATTAATTTGTGCATAATAGCATTCATTATTTATTGCATTATTTGCATATAAAATAAGGTTATAATGCCAAAATTATAGAATAAAAAAAGAAAAGAAAAAGGAATAAAATATTGAAAATACTTTATGACCCTAAACCCCGAGACCAAGTCAAGAATTGAGTTGGTCGACAAGGAATGAAGTAGGGGGAGATAAAGGCCAAAAATACAATAAAACCCAAATTCTTCTATTAATTATTTATTCATTTTCGATACTTGTTTTATTCTTTATTATTCATTCATCAAAAAAAGAATCTTTGTACATAAAAGTTTTAGATAATAATGTAAATAAAAATACAAAATTGAGTTTGTACAAAAATAATACACAGTGTGCATTTTATACATAGGAAAAAAAATCCAAAAATCAAACTTCACAGACCCATATCTTTCAAATAAAAACTCAAAACATATCAAAATCATCTAATTGTATATAACTTTTCACAAGTTATTTAAGGGTGGTGGTTTCATATTTTCGAAGTTATTGGGTGAAAGTTAGGTTTTGGGCCCTCATTGTATATTTTACCGATTAAAATATTCATTTTATTCATCCCATATTATTTTTTTTTACAAATTCTTATTTTTATAATTTTGCAAATATATAACATACGTATATATTAAGCTTACCAAAAGGGAAATGCAAAATAAAATAAATCTATGTGAAAACATACATAAAATACCTATGATCATACTTGTATAAAAATAAGAGGTAAAACATATTATTTTATTCTTTATTCTTTATATTTTTATAATAATGTAAATATTATATGTAGCCTATTAAAAATACAAAACTAAAATAAAACTCAACAAAATACATTAAAATAAAAAGACGTATATAAAACATAGGTAAAATATCTATAAATATACTTACATAATATACTTACCTATTTATTTAAGTGTACAAATAACATCCTAAAAATAAAATAAAAATATATTTATACCCATAAAAATAGGTAGTAAATATATAAAATATAAGGATAAAATAATAAAATAAAATATACAAAATAAAAATAAAAATGTGCAAAACATAAATGAATATACCTTTAAATACACTATTAAAAATTAACTACTAATAAATAAAGCCAAAAAAATAAAAACCATAATAAAATACTACATAAAATAATAAATATTTTTTATTTTATACAAAAAATTAATAAAACTATTTTTAATTAATAAATCTTTAATAAAACCCCATGTTTTATCGTTTAGTGTCCAACGTGGACAAATCGGGTCCCTCTGTTGGTTGACCTTGGTCAACTTGACCCCCAGCTGTCTGATAGGATGCGACCTGTCTGCCCCCGCATGTTCATGCATTTTTCACGAATGATCTATCCATCAATCGATGTAGCTCCCTTCATACGAAATGATAATTGATCATTGTGCATACACGATATGCACTCTAATTGCGTGTACATACACCTAAATCACTGTTTTTCACCGATCAATAAGGTGCTTAACAAAGTCTATAAATAATACCCTCTGCCTCCTTCTTCAAATTTGGTCATTTTTACGAGCCTAGGAGCCCTTGCCTTGGTTTCTAATTGCCTTCTCCTGATAGGAGGAGGTGTTGCGTGCTCAAGCGAAGCTCTAGGAGGCCGGGGTGCACCCACGACCACCGTCGCCGGCGGCCCTGCTCCCTAGGCGTCCCCAGGTATAAGAGTTGTTCCTTCTTCATTTATTTTGCTTATTTTAGTCGTAGGTTTAATTTTCTGTCGTTAGTTTAGGATTTAGCTAAGTAGATTAGCCTTAATCATAATCCTGTACTTCACCGGAGTTAAGCTCCGGTGAGCTCCTCCGCATGCCATCTCTGTCGCTCCGTCATTCATTTTACCCCCACGTCGTTCTCTCTACGCTTCCCTTCTCCCCAAGCACTCTCGTTCCCCCAGATCCATAGTGGATCTGGAGATCCACTTCTCCAGCTCCGCCGTTCGCCGGAGAAGTGCCGCCCACTCCATATGTCGTCCCCCTTCACCTAAATAAGGCCCCGGGTCCGTCGTGTTGTTGTGCGTAATCTTCATGCAGTATCTGAAGGCCATAAGACTTGCAAAGGAGTCGATTTTTGCGAAGAACAGGCACCTGGAGCTCATACCCTTCATCGACCTTGCCTGAGCACGCCGGAGCTCCAAGTGCCTGATTGAAGGCATCCATCGACGCAGGGAACTTCCAGGAACGCATAGAGACCCTCGGCGTCGACAGAGAAGGTCGGAGGAGCCCGCAATGCCCGATCAAAGTTCATCCCAGGCGAGTTCCATCCCAGTTCTTGCAGGCCCTCCCATAGCTGTCCGATCAAGAAGGAGGTTCCAGAGGCAACAACAACCATTGGATGAGCCATGCCACCAACATCTGATCACCCCGTGTGATCTAATCGCAACCATCCATCAATGAAGTGTCATCGGTGCACGAGATGCTGACACGTGTCCAAGTGAAGAGATCGAGACCGTTAGCCAGCACCTATATTAGGGTAATTGCATATTTAGCCTCGTATTTTTTGTATTTACTCTTTAGTTCTGTAAATAAAAGATAACTTTATAAAATAAGTGGAAATTTTGTATAAAGACCCCTGTATTTATTTTAATTGTACTTGGGTCCAGTCCACATCACCTCACGTGCCGTCCCACGTGAGGTGGCAAAATTGCATGCATACCCTTGTTTGTTTTTTTATAAAAGTCCAAGAAATTGAATTTAAAGTAGTATATTTTTGTGAAAATTGCTGAGAGGTCCCTGAACTTTCCTATATCTGCACTTTAGTCCCTCCCAACGTGCGCCACGTGTTGTCCCACGTGATGGGTAAATTACATTAGCACCTTGGCGGGTTTTGTAATTGGAAATTAGTCTTCAAAAATTAAATAAACATTGTATATTTGTGGTGTAATTGTACATAGCCCCCTGATGTTTATTTTATTTGCAATTATGCCCTGCTAGGACACATTTTTGTATCTTTTATCTATTTATTAAAAATACCTACTTCGCTCCTAAAAATCCACAAAAATAGGATTAAATATTATATGCCGCATACTTACACGCCCTTATTTTTAATTGGCATTTTTTGCTTTTATCCATTTATTAAAATTAAAAAGGAGCCTAAATAATCTCTGTCTAATTTATAAAATACCAAAAAAATACAAAAATGTTTCGAAAAATTCCAAAAAATTAAACATAGTATATTTTACCATTTATTGAGTCTAGAAAACCCCTAAAAATAGTAAATGAAAATTATAAAAATCAAAAAGCTCCAAAATCCAACAAAAAATATAAAAATTCTATTAAATACCAAAACATATGTTTTTCTATTTTATAATTATCTATATGTTATTATTTATCTATTAAAATTAATTTGGGTAATTTTGGGACTTATTTATTATTTTTAAAACCCAAATCAATTTTAGGTATTTTATTAACCCCATAGTTAGGATATTTTTGGCTTTAAAAAATTAGTATAAATTCCATAAAAATATCAAAAAATTAGAAAAATATAAAAATCACAAAAATATATTATTTACTATATTTTGACTATTTTTACATATTTTTATCTATATTGTATCTATATATACCTTATATTGTATTTATACATATTTATATTTTATTTAAATCAAAAGAAAATATAAAAAGATAAAAATATAAAAAGAAAATACACAATCAGGAAATTAAAAGGAAAATAAAAAATATAAAATAAAAAATAATTAAATAAAAAAAATATAAAATTAAAAACCCATAAAAAGATCTATATAAATGAATGACTCGGTTGTACACAAATAATCTTAGCCTACTTGTTTTGCCCTCTGTGGTTCAACCTCTACATGCTTTCCTGCTATGCATTTTATGATAGAGATAATAAATTTTAACCTCACTTGTGTTCTTCATTGCCTTAATATTATATTGTCGGTTAATTGCTGACTAATCGAGGAAGGTTGTGTGGTCAACTCATCGACCGCGGTCTCGCCTTGTGAGATCGTCCGACCCTTGAATTTTCCTCAGTTATCAGATGGCGCCGTTGCCTGGGAGTAATGAGCGTAGCCTATTTTCACTAGTCATTTTTGTATAGCCATTTATCAGATTTATTGATTCATTGTTGTAAATATTCATTAATTTATTTGCAACTAATTTTTTGATTATTGCTGTAAATATTCATTACTTTTGTAAATATTCATTGATTTTATTATTTGATTATATATAATAATGCCATCTTTTTGTGACTTTGTTGCAAGGGCCCGCCACGCGATGAAGGCTTCCTAGGAGGTCGATGCAGCCAAGCCTGGAGGAGGCTAGTTTTCTCATTGTGACCAGCTAGAGAGAGCACCAAGGAAGAAAAAAAAAGCAAATTAGCTTAGATTTAATTTAGATATTCATTCATGTAATTTTTGGTGAGAGAGAGAGAGAGACATTTTTGGCATGTAAAATAACTCGGACTCTAGTCTTCATAACGATGTCCAATGCTCGGGTGTCTGTTCTCCTGGGGTCTCGTCGCAGTTTTCCACGTTTTCTCGCCTTCTTTTATTTTGTTTTCTGCTGTTTTGAGCTTTTCGCCTTATTTTACTTTGTTTTGTGTGCATGGAGCCCCTATATTTAGGTTGCTTGACTCAGTAACTAGGTCCACATCTTAATAAGAATGCACATTCCTATAGTCTCTTACGTATGGATCTAGTCAAATTAATAATGTTAGTAATTCAGATCTGAGACCGCATGCTGCTAGAGGTTGTATACAACGCGTGTAGGACCCGTTGTGGCAGGCATCGATCGGCATCAGAGACCGCAACTTAGTCTCATTTCTGAATAACTAACAATTGGTTCTTCACGATTAATAGCAGCTACTGTTTAGGGTAATTTTGTCGATTGCACACTACCATGTAGATAGGTTTAAAAATTCTGTTTTGCATACCACATGGAGAGAGCTGGGATGCACTATAAGTCTTCTAACTCAGCATGAATCATTAGGACAATGGTGAGACTTCCATCATTGAATCGATTTGCATGGCTTTTTCGCTATTTCCCTCTGATTTTGAGCACCTAGGACTTAAATGGAAATCTACAAAAACGTTAGGCGCTTGTATGAAAATAGACTCAAAAAAAGTGAAAACCCAAAAATCAAAACAAATGGACTGCTAAATAAACTCTGACCTTAATTAAAATCCGTAATGGACAATCATTGTTCTGGGTTCATAAAGCCCTCATCGTTTTCAGGTACTTTCGTAGGGGACCGAAACCCCTCCCATGAGCGAGGCACGTGCCATAAGGAATAGAGCCTAAATCCAGTCTGTAACTGCCTTGTGTATCGCCTGGATTTCCGAAGTAATGGCGCTTCTATCGTACGTGACCGAGTAGGGCCTTGTCAACGATGGTATTCCCTCCTTGTGTGGAACATCGACATGGTCTGAAGTACTGAGCATAGGCCACGCCTTTACGGGGGTGTCTGTCTCATCGATTTGCATCCGAGTAGGTTCTTGCACGCTCACGGGTGATTCCGTTCTGAGTGAGAATCGAAGTATTGGTTTCTCCTATTGGCTTCCTCTCTCTATTTATTTGGCTGAGTAGGAATCTAGGAATGGTTACAAGGACCTCAAAAAGTGCAAACTACAGGTTACAAAGGAGGAGGACAAGTGTGGGATACTTTTCTGGCAGTACTCTCTCTCCTATAGGGTTAGCGTGCGAAGGACTTGTTATGAGACATGCCTGAAATAATAACTCTAAAACTGAAAAGATAATAAGTAGCCGAAATACGGCTTCACATGGCGTGAGTTGGTGAACCCAATTTTGTATTGTGTTTGTATGGATCTAGAATAAGGATCAAAGATCAAGTCCCGCGCACTTGCGCAAATTTTGTCATATGTTTTTCCCTTTGACCCCCACTCAGTTTGAACCTTTCTACTGTTTTGCATTCCAACTTATTCCTCATTGATCACAGTATCTTTCTTCCGATATCTACTCCTCTCTTGCTTCGCGAGGGCGATCCATGGATGGTTTAGTCAGGATCCTGCCGACACCCACATCGAGTCCATAGACTCGACCTTGCCAATAATTCGAGGCGATTCTCGAGATCCCGATCCGGAACTTACCGGTCGATCTCCAGACTCCTCATTTTCTACCCTTCTCTTGACCACCCAATAAACTGGGACCACTCTTGTCCCAATTTTGCCATTGTGAATGAAAGTCGATTACAGTTCATATCCTTTTCCATTCACAACACTCTGGAGTTGACCTTGATTCCAGCTTCATCATGGCAGCTGAGATTCAATTGCAAGTTGTCTGATCGGGTTTCTCTCATGTTACAGATAAAAGCCAGACCAAGCCATGGATTCCAATCCAGAATTCATCTCCTCAGATTCAGACATTGAGATCGCTTATCAAGGAAAGGGCAAGGGTCAACAGCCCCCTCAGCTAGAGCAAGGACAGATGCCTGATCAGAATCAGGTCAATGCACAGTTGTTGGCATCTATCCAAGCTATCCAGCAGCAGCTGACAGAGCAAGCCCTCACATAGACTACATTTCAGGAAATGCTGAATGATGTGATGAAGAGACATAAAGGAGGAGGAGGCAGACAAGGAGGAGGAGATGGTGGACTTCGTGATAACCCATACGAGGAAGAGCCTGAATAGAGAAGGCCAAACCCACGCTGAAAGAGACATACAATCCTGGAGACAACCACATGACCGAGTGGATCCGCATACCACTGATGCATGCTCAATTTGAGCTAAAGCCTCAGTTCCTCACTCTTCCCTCTTCTTTCTATGGGAACACCAGTGAAGAGCCGTAGATTCATCTCTAACAGTTTTTACGCATCTGCCATACTACTCATTACCCCAATGTCCCTCTGGACATAGTAAAGATGATGGCATTCCCATTCAGTCTACAGGACAAGGCCCTCTACTGGGTCAACCATCTGGGGAAGGTTGTGATGACTTGGGAGGAGCTGAAGTCCGCATTCTTATACAAGTTCTATCTCTATGTTGGCTCAATTAGATGCGAGCCCGAATCAACAATTTCTCTCAGGGTGCACATGAGAGTATCCCTGAAGCCTGGGAGAGATTCACAGATCTGCAGGAGAAATGCCCTCACCATGAGATTCCAAGGACCAACTTGGTCCAACACTTCTTCGGGGGCCTGAATGTAGAGAGTCAAAGGCTCATTGACATAGCCTGTGGGGGCTCACACTTTAACAAGGATGAAGATGTTGTCTGGCAGATTTTTGAGGAAATGGTCGAGGGAGAGGCTGCCCTTTCTTCATCCAAGGCATATCAAAAGCAACCCCAGATTCTCCAGAAGCAAGTGCACATGACAGCGTCTCGTGAGACGGAGAGAGATGAGAGCTCCAACCTTAGCATTATCGAGGACCACCTCTCGAAGGTTGATATAATTGAAAAGCGATCATAAGACCTCGAGAAACTTGTTGTGATCGAGAAGAGGATACAAAATCTCGACAAGCTGGACCAGATCACCAAGTAGTTGAAACTGTTGGTGGGCACCATCAACTCTGTATAGTCGGCAACACCATCTCCAGATGCTCCAGCTAAGAAGAAGGACGATCCGTCACCGCCACATCAGTCTCAGCTGAGCCAGCAACCATCGGCAATCTAGCATGTATGCTACATGCAAGCGCTCGACCAGGGCCAGCCGCAGCAGCAGATGATGGTTTACCAGCCAGATTTCCTTTCAGCATCCGATCCAACCTTCCCACCACCACCCCTGATTCAAGAAGTCAATGGGTTTTGGAGCAATGATGCACAACCGGCCCGTCCTACCGGACATCTTCAGGGCCAGCTGCAAGTCAACAAGCAGTACCACCAACCACATGGTGGTCGTTTTGGGCAGTCCTCACAGCCGCCACCACAATATCACCAGCCTCCCCAATATGCTAACCAATGGGGGCAGAATCAACATTACCATCAACCACAGTACCGACAGCCACCGCCATACCATCAGTATGCGACTGCCCCACCTCAGTAGTATCAGTAGTACCCTCCTCCCTCCTATAATTAGTTTCAGCTTCCTCCACCGCCGCAGCAACACCAGCAGTCGTTGCCTCATCTCCCGCACCCGCAATAACAACGTGGTATGCACGATGAATCTTCTGAGGCAAATCCAGTGAACCTGACCCTGGTTGCTTGGCCCAGCTCGTCAAGGGCCTAGCAGATATGACCAGAAAACTAGATGACCTGACCGCCACTAAAACTACCATTCCGGCGCATATCGAAGCTAACCCCAACAGCTTCAAAAAGAAGGAGCAGACAAAATGTGATGTCCCATCTATGCATGTAGAGTCAGATGATTGTGCTATTGTCTTATCTAATGCTGTAACTCTCAGGAGCGGTAGGGCCTTTCCTCCGCCTGCTGCCAACAAAGGGGAGAATAAAGCTTCAGGTGAATCATCATCTTCTACATCAACCGTGCCAGCTACAGGGACGGGTGAGGAAGAAGAAGAAGGAGGAGCCATTCCAGCTGCCACTCACCACCATCCACATCAACAAAAAGACCAAAAACATCAGCAAAAACAAAAAGAACAAAAAGAATATCATCGCCAAAGTGAAGCCGTGCCCGCCTTGGAGGAGCCGCCAGCCGCAACTCATCCCACGCCAGCCGACGGAGCGGAGGCCCTACTTTTTGCTCGTCCACCAGCACCAGCACCTCAGCTTCTAGATTGTACACCTTTTGTAACCCAGATGTACAACATTTTGTGGATGATGATTTTGTTGTAAATAAGAACTCTAATTTGGATTCCAGTAATATATATATTCCTTTTCCTGATGCAATAGAAAAATCCAAAAAAATCACAAAAAGAAAAAGTGCATTATCTTATCCTGGAGTTGTGGATATCATTAATAACTTGATTGTTGAGATTCCTCTGATGAAGGCCATGGAGTACATGCCAGTTGTGAAGAAAAGTTTGAAAGAAGCATGTACAAGCAAGCGTCGCCCTGCACGAAAGAACAGACGCAGATAGGTTGAAAAGCACGTTCTCACCAAGGCCACTGTAGCAGCCATCGGCAATCTTCCACAAAAGAAGCAGGACAAAGGAGCACCTCTTATCGGCTGCGAGATTTTTGATCAAGTCTTCGAGCATACTCTGCATGACAGCGGTTCTTCCATCAACCTTCTACCCTTGTCACTACTGCAAGAATTTGGGCTAGGTCCTCTCAAGCAGACACGAATGATCCTTCAGTTCGCTGATCGATCCATCAAGCAACCTAGAGGTCTTTTGGAAGATGTTGTGGTGAAGGTACATGAAATGCAGTTCCCAGTTGACTTCGTAGTCCTTGATATAAACTCTCCCACACCTTTACTCCAGATTCCTATCATCCTTGACCGACCATTTTTGCGCACCTTAGAAGCTATGGTTGACTATGGGCCTGGCAAGATCACGTTCAACTCAGGTAGCAAGAGAATCACTATAGACATGATCAGCGAGCCGAAAGTCGTGACTGATGAGAGCCGTGCAACAAACTATGACTTTATGGCGGAAATCAGAGATACAATTCTCTATTTGGACGATCCATGGACCCAAGAAATCCTCTCTCTAGAGGAGGACTTGGAAAGCACAGTCGACACATGTTCCGATGATATTTGGGAGACAGAATCCAATGTGCAGATGCACCTTTTTAACCCCAATGATTCACTCCAACCCAAATGCGATGAGCCTAGTGCAGAATTGTTCGGCACATTACCAGAATCTCAACAAAGTATTGAGGGCAGTAGCTCGGCCAAAGTTCAAGCAGCACATCCTACCACCGGTACAGTCTCCAAAGTGACTAACAATTTGGCCAGATCGGAACCAGAACTCATGCCACTTCCAGCATGCCTGAAGTATACTTTCCTTGCGGGTGAAGAAAACATGTACCCAATCATCATCAGTAGCAGGCTGACTCCGGAGCAAGAATCTCGACTCCTCGAGGTTCAAGAAAAGAACAACAAGGCACTTGGTTGGCATGTATCATATCTTTGTGGGATAAATCCTGCGTTGTGTTCACACCATATTTACGTGGAAGAAGATGCCAATCCGTCCCACAAATTCCAAAGAAGACTGAATCCAAATCTTCGGGATGTCTTCATGAAAGAAATCACGAAATGGTGCGACGCATGCTTCATTTACCCCATCTCCGACTCAAAATGGGTGAGCCCTTTGCACGTAGTTCCAAAGAAGTCGGGACTTACCATGGTTACAAATGAAAGAGGAGAGGAGATATCTACTCGGGTACCGACATCTTGGCGTGTATGTGTTGATTACTGCCGTCCGAATGCAACAACAATGAAGGACCAATTCCCCTTGCCATTCATTGATCAGGTTTTTGGAAAGACTAGTCGGCAAGGAGTTCTTCTGCTTTCTAGATGGGTACTCCGGGTACAACCAAGTGACAATCACCCCTGAGGACCAAGAGAAGACTACCTTCAATTGCCCGTTTGACATGTATGCTTTCAGAAGAATGCCCTTTGGATTGTGCAACACACCAGCGACATTCCAGAGATGCATGCTTGCAGTCTTCACCGAGATGGTGGGCAGTTTTCTTGAGGTGTTTATGGAAGACTTCTCTATCTATGGTGACAGTTTCGATTCTTGTCTTGAATACTTAGACATAGTACTTTAGAAATGTCGTGAAGTTAATCTAGTGCTATCATGGGAAAAGAGCCACTTCATAGTCACAGAGAGAATTGTGCTGGGTCACGTCGTTTCCAAACATGGCATGGAAGTCGACCCGGCAAAGGTGGATGTGATTGCCAAGCTTGAGCCACCTCAGACAGTAAAGAATGTGAGGTCATTCCTGGGGCATGTGGGATTCTATAGAAGGTTCATATGTGATTTCAGCCGCATTGCCCAACCTCTTACAGAACTTCTATGCAAGGAGATCAAGTTTAATGTTGATCAGTAGGTTCTCCTTTCGTTCAATCAGCTGAAGGAGCTTATCACTCAAGCTCCAGTCCTACAGCCGCCGGATTGGTCTCTCCCTTTCGAGATCATGACATATGCGTCCGACTTTGTAGTTGGAGCTGTTTTAGGACAAAGGAAAGACAAGGTGCCCTATGCCATTCATTATGCCATCAAAACATTAGATAAAGCTCAAAGAAATTACACTGTAATAGAAAAAGAGTTGCTGGATGTGGTATTCGCCCAGGAAATGTTCATATCTTATTTGCTTGGATCAAAAGTTACCATCTTCACAGACCACTCTACTATCCAATTTTTACAGCAGAAGAAGGATGCCAAGCCCAGACTGATTAGATGGATCCTTCTCCTCCAGGAATTCGATTTGGAAATCAAGGACAAGCCTGAAGTTCAGAATGTGGTAGCATATCATCTCTCCATAATTGAGCATCAAGAGCCTCCGCTGAACAATGCACCCATCATAGAAACCTTTCCTGACGAGTCGATTTTGGCTGTGGATTCACTCTCTTGGTATGCTGATATTATCAACTACCTCGATTGGGGGTAGTATCGTCAGATTGGACGAAGATTCAGAAGGCCAAATTCTTGTCGACAATCCATTTCTACTAATGGGAAGATCCTCTCTTATTCAGGGAAGGGGCGGATTGCATTTGACGCAGGTGCATTCCTCAGGAGGAGTATCATAGTGTCCTCGAGCATTGTCACTCGCTCGAATCTGGTGGACAACACTCTAGAGATAGGACAACAACAAAAGTACTTCAGTGTGGCTTCTGGTGGCCCACACTATTCAAGGATACCGCAACCTTCATCAAACAATGCACTGACTATCAGAGATTGAAGGACACACTCACAACGAAAGACTCAATGCCCTTGAAGATCATTCAGATAGCAGACGTCTTCGATGCTTGGGGCATCGATTTCATGAGGCATTTCCATAACAGTCAAGGATATGAGAACATCCTTCTTGCCGTTGACTATGTGAGTCGCTGGGTTGAAGCTATCCCCGCTGGAGTCGCAGACAACCAGACAATATGCCAATTCCTAAAAGAGAATATCATTTCGCGATTCGGGATTTTGAAGATTCTGATATCAGATGGGGGTAGCCGCTTCATAAATAAAGATGTCAAGAAATTAATGAAGGAATACGACATCGGCCATTGAGTCGCATCTCCTTATCATCCCCAGACCAATGGCATGGCAGAATTATCGAACAGAGAAATCAAGATGATCCTTCAGAAACTTGTGCGATCGGACAGAAAGAATTGGTCCTAACTCTTGGACTCCGTCCTATGGGCATACAGAACTATTTACAAGTCTCCCTTGGGCATGTCGCCCTATCGTCTTGTATATGGAAAACCATGCCATTTGCCGTAGAATTAATTCATAAATCCTTGTGGGCAATCAATATGTGTAATTTGGACTCACAGAGTAGTGGTCAGAAAAGGAAAGATGACCTAAACAAACTCTTGGAATTCCGAGATTATGCATACGATAACACATTGACGTACAAGGAGAAGGTGAAACTCTGGCATGACCGGTACATCAGACGAAAGACCTTCGAAGCTGGGTAGAAAGTGTGGTTATTTGATGCAAAGTTAAAGATATTCCTAGGCAAATTAAAAAGCAAATGGATAGGTCCATTCCAAGTTCGTGAAGTGCGTGACAATGGAAGTATTGCCATATCAGAAATGTCTCCTGAGGCACCATCATTCGTCATCAACGGTCAGTTACCGAAGCCTTACCTTGAGCACGATACTTTCTTGGCTGTTGTCGACTCAATCCAGGTACTGTGCTCTGAAGATACCTCCACAACACTGGCAGCATCAAAAGATTCAGAAAATGCATCTCAAAAACTTTTCCTCTGATCTTTTCTTCTTTTCTTCTTTTTCTTTTCTATTTTCTTTTCCCTACCAAAAATGTGTCGCCCCTTGTTGTCAGTCTTTTATACTTAGGATGTATTTTGTCCTAAGTATAGGGGGTGAGCACCTCGAGTCCTTTTATTCTTTGATCCTCTCCATTGTCTCATCTTCTTGTCTATACTTAGGGATATATTACCCTAAGTATAGGGGGAGGCAATCTTAGTATGATCTGTTCATTCTCACCTTTGACCATCCCTGCCTCGTGTACAGTCTGCTATACTTAGGATTATTTGATCCTAGGTGTAGGGGGGACGGTCAACTTCTGTTCATTTATTTATCTCCTCATTCCTTCATTCTTTAGACTTTTCTATACCCAATCTGAGTTATGTCTTCTCTTTTTCTCTTTGATCTATGAGGACATAACTCAAGCTAAGTATATGGGGGTCGTATAATCTATGTATATACTTTAAGCCATAACTCATACTTTTGTATTTTAAAAATAATGTTAAATTCATCACAATATTCTAATAAAGGATGTTTGTAGCTCCTCAGACTCTTTTTGAGCTTGATGATTGAACTAATCCAATAAAGTAAAAGATTAGAGCTTGGTCGGACCTTACTACACCTAACTGCATTGGAACCTTATGGGAACTAGGTTTAAGGTACTTCAGGTTTGTTCAGACTTAATTCTTTGAGAATCAGGGGTGGGTTCAAGCCACCTCAACTGACTAATTAGAACTTTTCGAGACACACGCATGACTCTTGTCGACCGTGACCTAGCTTGGACACTTGCACCTTTCACCTGGCTCAACTCAGTTGGAGTGGTGAGGGGGTTGGATTTGCCGGTCTGAGACGCACATGACTGGAAACATTCGTCCTCGTCTAGGGAGGGAAGTGCACCCCAACCTTGTCCACTTACAATGAAGTCTAAAGACAAGAGAGTGTGGGTTGCAATAAAGCTTCAAAAGAGGGATAGTCTTCTGGCTTAAGAGGAAAAACTCCTTATGTAAATGATGCTGTGAATAGATGTTAAAGAACTCCAAAAAAATGGGCAGGACTGAAAATAAAAATAAAATGCCTACCGGAGTATGTGTATATGTTGTATAGAAAATACGCAAGCTTGAGCATCAAAGTTATACCATATGAGCCTGTAGCTGGATGACTTGACTACACTAGTCAAGCATTCCAGGATAGGTAGATACACTGGATACCACCCATTCTTTTCTTCACCTCCTCCTGTTGAGTTGGATGCCACTTGAACTTAGAAGGGAATACCCCGCTCCTCGAGGACAGAGTGCTGGATTGGGGAATCGTTGGGTTGTCATTCTAGAGAAGTCAGTTCCTTTGTCATTTCAGTTGGGGAGAGCCCCTCACTTGCACCGTACAAGTCAGCCTCATAGTCATAAGGGTTTGCGTATGATGTAGGCTAGTTCTGACCTGGCTATTGAGGTAGTTTGAACCGAGTTATATGACTCTCGAAGGCTGTTGTGTTTTAAATTTGGTTCCCAATCTGGTTCCACACACATTCTCACATCAAGGTCTAACCTGAGCTCCAAACTTCGATTTTATAAAGACGAGTCTAACAACTGAAATCAATTCCATTTATTCTTTCTTTTTCTTTTCTTCTTTATTCTTTTTGTACTTATTGCATAAGTGTTTGGTAGGGACTAGCAAAGGCAAGTATAGGGGGTGATAAATCTCAATTTCATCACCTTTATTCTATCATTCTGGCCCTAAAACCCCTAGCTAATGCATGTAAATAGCATTAATTTGTGCATAATATCATTCATTATTTATTGCATTATTTGCATATAAAATAAGGTTTTAGTTGACAAAATTATAGAACAAAGAGAAGAAAAGAAAAAGGAATAAAATATTGAAAATACTTTATGACCCTAAACCTCGAGACTAAATCAAGAATTGAGTTGGTCGACAAGGAATAAAGTAGGGGGAGATAAGGGCCAAAAATACAATAAAACCCAATTTCTTCTATTCATTATTTATTCATTTTTGATACCTATTTTATTATTTATTATTCATTCATCAAAGAAAGAAACTTTGTACATAAAAGTTGTAGATAATAATGTAAAAAAATACAAAATTGAGTTTGTACAAAAATAATATACAGTGTGCAATTTATACATAGAAAGAAGTTAAAAATCAAACTTCACAGACCCATATCTTTCAAATAAAAACTCAAAACATATTAAAATCACCTCTAATTGTATATAACTTTTCACAAGCTATTTAAGGGTGGTGGTTTCATATTTTTCGGAGTTACTGGGTGAAAGTTAGGTTTAGGGCCCGTACATTCTACCGATTAAAATATTCATTTTATTCACCCCGTATTATTGTAAATATTATTTATAACATATGTGCATATTAAACTTATAATAAAACCAAAAGGGAAATGCAAAATAAAATAAATCTATGTGAAAACATAGATAAAATACCGATGATTATACTTGTATAAAAATAAAAGGAAAATATATTATTTTATTCTTTATTCTTTATATTTTTCTAATAATGTAAATATTATATATAGCCTATTAAAAATACAAAACTAAAATAAAACTCAACAAAATACATTAAAATAAAAATACGTATATCAAACATAGGTAAAATACCTATAAATATACCCACATAATATACTTACCTATTTATTTAAGTACACAAATAACATCCTAAAAATAAAATAAAAACATATTTATACTCAGAAAAATAAGTTGTAAATATATAAATTATAAGGATAAAATAATAAAATAAAATATACAAAATAAAAATAAAAATATGCAAGACTTAGATGAATATACCTATAAATACACTATTAAAAACTAACTACTAATAAATAAAGCCAAAAAAATAAATAAAAATCATAATAAAATACTACATAAAATAATAAACATTTTTTATTTTATACACAAAAATTAATAAAATCATTTACTATTTTAATTAATTAATCTTTAATGAAATCCCATGTTTTGTCGTTTAGCGTCCAATGTGGACCAATCGGGTCCCTCTGTTGGTTGACCTTGGTCAACTTGACCCCCAGCTGTCTGATAGGACGCGGCATGTCTGCCCCCGCATTTTCATGCATTTTTCGTGGATGATCTATCCATCAATCGATGTAGCTCCCTTCATACGAAATGATAATTGATCATTGTACACACACAGATTGCACTCTAATCACGTGTACCTACGCCTAAATCACCATTTTCACCAGTCAATAAGGGTGCTTAGCAAAGTCTATAAAGAATACCCTCCACACCCTTATTCAAATTTGGTCACTTTTATGAGCCTAGGAGCCCTTGCCTTGGTTTCCAATCGCCTTCTCGTGACAGGAGGAGGTGTTGCATGCTCAAGCGAAGCTCCAGGAGGTCGGGGTGCACCCACGGCCGTCGTCGCCGGTGACCCTGCTCCCTGGGCGTCCCCCAGGTATAAGATCCGTTCCTTCTTCGTTTATTTTGCTTATTTTAGTCGTAGGTTTCATTTTTTATCGTTAGTTTATGATTTAGCTAAGTAGATTAGCCTTAATCATAATCATGTACTTCATCGCAGTTGAGCTCCGGCGAGCTCTTCCGCGTGCCATCTCCGCCGCTCCATCATCCATTTCATCCCCACATCGTTCTCTCTACGCTTCCCTTCATCCCAGGTACTCTCGTTCCCTCAGATTCCTAGTGGATCTGGAGATCCACTTATCCAGCTCCGCCGTTCGCCGGAGAAGTGCCGTCCACTCCATCTGTCGTCCCCCTTCACCCAAATAAGGCTCCGGGTCCGTCCTGTTGTTGTGCGCAATCTTCCTGCAGGATTTGAAGGCCAGAAGACTCGTAAAGGAGTCAATTTTTGCGAAGAACATGCACTTGGAGCTCATACCCTTCATCGACCTCGCCTGAGCACGCCAGAGCTCCAGGTGCCAGATTGAAGGCATCCATCGATGCAGGGAACTTCCAGGAATGTGTAGAGACCCTCGACAGTGATGGAGAAGGCCAGAGGAGCCAGCAATGCCCGATCAAAGTTCACTCCAGGCGAGTTCCATCCCAGTTCTTCCAGGCCCTCCCATAGCTGTCCGATCAAGAAGGAGGTTCCAGAGGCAGCAACAGCCGTTGGATGAGCCATACCATCACCGTCCGATCGCCTCGTGCAATCTAATCTCATCAATCCATCGACGAAGCGTCATCGGTGCACGAGATACTGACACATATCCAAGTGAAGAGATCGAGACCGTTGGCCAACGCCTATATTGGGGTAATTGCATATATATCCCCATATTTTTGTATTTACTCTTAGTCCTGTAAATAAAAGATAACATTATAAAATAAGTGAAAATTTTGTATAAAGGCCCTTGTATTTATTTTTATTGCACTTGGGTCCAGTCCATGTCACCTCACGTGCCGTCCCACGTGAGGTCGAAAAATTGCGTAGATACCCCTATTTGTTTTTATATTTATAAAAAGTCCAGGAAATTGAATTTAACATTGTATATTTTTGTGAAAATTGTTGAGAGGTACCTGAACTTTCTTATATTTACACTTTAGTCCCTCCCAACGTGCGTCACGTGTTGTCCCACGTGATGGAAAAATTGCATGAGCACCCTGGTAGGTTTTGTAATTGGAGATTAGTCTTTAAAAAATAAATAAATGTTGTATATTTGTGGTGTAATTGCACAGAGCCCCCTGATGTTTATTTTATTTGCATTTATGCCCATGCTAGGACACATATTTTTGTATCTTTTATCTATTTATTAAAAATACCTACTTTCTCTTAAAAATCCACAAAATAGGATTAAATGCTCTATGCCTCATACTTATACGCCCTTATTTTTAATTGGCATTTTTTTGCATTTTATCCATTTATTAAAATTAAAAAGGAGACTAAATAATCCATGTCTAATATACAAAATACTAAAAAAATATAAAAACATTTCAAGAAATTCCAAAAAATTTATACATAGTATATTTTAGCATTTATTGAATCCAGAAAACAAAACCCTTAAAAATAGTAAAAGAAAATTATAAAAATCAGAAAGCTCCAAAATCCAACAAAAAAATATAAAAATTCTACAAATATCCAAAAAATATGTTTTCCTATTTTATAATTATCTATATGTTATTATTTATCTGTTAAAATTAATTTGGGTAATTTTGGGACTTATTTATTATTTTTAAAACCCAAATCAATTTCGGGTATTTTATTAACACCATATTTGGGATATTTTTAGCTTTAAAAATACATAAAAACTAGCAATAATTCCAGAAAACTAACAGAATAATAAAAAAAATATAAAAATCGCAAAAACATATTATTTACTATTTTACACATTTTTATCTATATAATATCTATATATACCTTATATTGTATTTATACATATCCAGATATATATTATATTTAAATCAAAAAGAAATATAAAAAGATAAAAATATAAAAAGGAAATACAAAATCAGGAAATAAAAAAGAAATAAAAAATATAAAATCAAAAAATAATTAAATAAAAAATATATAAAATAAAAATGCACAAAAAGATCTATATAAATGAATGACTCGGTTGTACACAAATAACCTTAGGCTACCTGTTTTGCTCTCTGTGGTTCGACCTCTACTTGCTTGCCTGCTATGCATTTTATGGTAGACATAATAAATTTTAACCTCACTTGTGCTCTTCATTGCCTTAATATTATATTGTGGGTTAATTACTGACTAACCGTGGAAGGTTGAGTAGTCAACTCATCGACCACGATCTCGCCTTGTGAGACCGTACGACACTTGACTTTTCCTCTGTTATCAGATGCCGGATCAGGTGCCGCAACAATCACTTTCAACATGCATCGTATCGTACCAGCAGAAGCCTCTATACATTCCTGAGCATCAGTCTCCACCTCGAGCTCTCATTCAGGAGGTGAACGGCATTTGGTTTGATTGTGAGTGCAACCAACCCCATCCGTCAGGGCAAGCTCAGAGGCCCATCCACCGTTTCCAAGGAGGGAGACCACAACCCCAACACCATCAGCTACAACCACATTACCCGTATCCACCACACTTCCAGAACTAGAGACATGAACATCAGCAGATTGATGAAGCGAGAAATCACCAGGGTCTAAAATGCCTCACACAAGGCGGAGGCAAAGTCGCTGTGGCGACCCTCGGTAAATCCCAATCCAATCAATAATTAACCCACGACAATCAAATCAAGCAATGAATGCAAATGCGGAGTTAAAATTTATTATAACTCTACAATAAGTATGTATAGGTGCAAGTATGTGTAGAGTGTCGAACTCAGGGAGCAAGCAGAATAGAACAAGGCAATAGTGCACAAAGATGTGAAAGTGATCAAACGCCTACCAGTGCTATTTTAGTGGGTTTTTAATTTTTAATTATTATTTTTTTAATTTTTGATTTTATAATTTTTATATTGGATTTTTAGTTTCTGATTTTATATTTTCTTTTTATATTATATATATATTCTTTAAATAGAATATATATACAATATAAGAGAAGAGAGGAAAGATGATTTATAAAATAGGTAAAAATACTTAAAAATTAGAAAATATAATAATTTTGGTATTTTTATAATTTTCTAATGTTTTTTGTGATTTTTGTATATTTTTCCTATTTTTTGGTATTTTTAAAGTCAAAAATACTGAAAATAGGGAATAAAATAAAAAGTTGAAACTAAAATGGAGAAATAAAATATCGAACAGTAACAAAAATTCTCCAACTTAATTTTAAATAAAAGATAATAAAATAAGAAAAATTCTGAGATAAAGATTATATTTTTAGGCTTTTTCTGGAATTTTTAATATTTTTATGAAGATTTTTGGGGTTTTATAATTTTTATGGGTTTTCTTTTGAAATTTTTAATGATTTTTGGAAATAAGTTAAAATACACTAAAATACACAAAATATATTTTTTTGGGAATTTTTCAGAGGGTTTTAATATTTTTTGGTATTTTCTAATGCAAACAGTGCTAAAAATGCTTGTTTTTGTTTTTTATAAATATTAAAATACAAGAAAAATGGAAACTAAAAATATGGTGTGCAACTACAATGCAACAGGAACCTATGCAAATTTTTGTGGATACTTTAGCAATTTCGAGATGCATGGAATAAATAAAGGAAGCCCAAAGAAAATACACTTCTAGCAGGGGTAGAAATGTAAATATCTAGAAAAACAGAGGCCAAAGTGCAATTTTACACAAAATATTTCAACTAATAAATAAAGTTTCAGGACCAAATATAAATACCCAAACCTGGAGGGGGTTCCCTACAAAATTGCCAAACTTACGCGCACTAGGCACGTGACCTGGCTTGGGTATTTTTGCAATTTCACAACATTCCAGAGGCTAACATGCAATATTACCAAAATATTACAACTTAAATGAAAAGTTTCTGGACTGAACTGAAATAAACAAACCCCAGGGGGTCCTTGCAAAATGCCCACCGCCCCACGTGCACGGGTCACGTGAGGTGACGTGGACTGGACCTAAACGTAAATAATGAAGGTATGGGGGTCTAAATGCAAATATTACAGAAATACTAAAACTATAGATGAAAGTTTGTGGACTAAATATAAATATAAAAATAGGCAAGGGTGTAGGTGCAAAATACCCAACGCTTGGCAATCCAATGGCTGATATCTTCTTTTGGACACGTGGCGAGTCGTGAACGGCCAGTACCCCTTCGCGGATGAGGGGCCATGATTAGGTCCTGGCTCTTGATCGAACAACGGCGAATGGGTGAGATCCAACGGTGCAGGATCGAACTGGAGCGGCGACCGGATCGGACGGCGGAGAGGCAACGAGGAAGAACGGGAAAGAACTCTGGGGAGGCGAACTTCCCCGAGCTGGATCTCGGGTCTCCGGCGATGCTTCGGGCTCAAAATCGGTCGGGGAGCTCCTCGGAGGTCGCTCTATGTACTGAAGGACTCGACGTCGTCGGAGATTCTCTGTGGCGCTGGCGCGGAGGCCCGGCGGAGCTTCGAGCTCCAGGTACCTCCGACAAAGTAGGAAGATGGGTCTCCAGGGGTCGTTACGCGCGATGGACCTGCAAAAATGGATGAGAGGGTCCAGGGCAAACTTCCTGGACCCAGTGGAGGTGGAATGGACGTCGGAGATGGGCTATGGACGACGGAGGAAATTCAGCCGGAGGTGCGCTCCAACGATGGACGCATGGACGGCGAGATACGAATTGGTGGGGGAATCTAAGTGGCCTAAACTACTCCTACGACTACAGGGACTAAGAATAGAGGGAAAGAAAGAAGGGAGAGGGGGTACCTCGATGGTCGGAATTAGAGGAAGGGGACCTCGACGTCGGTGGCCGGCGGAGATGATGGAGACCGCCTAGGCCCTTCCTCGACCCGCCCGAAGGCTGGAGATGGAAGCTGTCACCTTCCTCTCGCTCTAGAGCGCGCTAGGTGGGGAGAAAGCGGATCCAAAGGGGTGTCAATTTGCGCTCGAAGGTGGCAGGTCCGTTAAGTAGAGAGATGGTTGCATGACTTGTGGGCGAGACCACACGCTAATGATGGAGATTTGGAGCAATCTGAAGGCACGACGAGAATTACGAATGTACAGAGAGAAGAAGTCAAGAAGAAGGCGACGGAGGAAGATGAAGGGATTTGGCTCGAAAAATGGGCGAAATCGGGCCGAAATCAAGTTGTCAGAAGGTTGGCAGGCCTCGGTCAGGGAGTTGACCGAGGTCAACAAATGACCGCACCTGGTTGGTCCACGTGGACCAACCAGGAAAATCCAAGCAAAAATTATTCGTAAATTCAAAATAAAATAGTAAATGATTTTATTTATTTTAGATTATAAATAAAAAATGTTCCTTATTTTATAAAGAATTTTATGGTGATTTTTAATTATTTTTATGAGGTATAGAATTACAAGTTACCTTTTATGTCCTATATATATGTATATTCTTATATATATTTTAATATTTTATTTTTATTTTGTATATTTAATTTTATTTATTTTGTTTATTATTTTATAAATTCATAAAATATTTTTATATACTTAAATATATTTTTATTTGATTTTTCTGATGTATTTTGCACACTTAATAAAATATAAATAGTAATTCTATAGGTATATGTATAGGTATTATACCTAGGTATGTTATATATACAAGTATTTTATTTTTATATTTTCTTTGAGTTTTTATTCTAATTTTAATATACACATTTATTATAAATAATATTTACAAAATTATAAAAATATAAAATTATGAAAATAATGAATAAATAATAAAGTGAATATTTTAATCTGTACAAGTATACAATAGGGGTCCAAAACTCAACTTTCAAACTGTAGCTTTGCAAAATGCGAAACCACCTCCATTAAATAGATTATTTAAAAATATATCCAATTAAAGTGATTTTGCTAGATTTTGAGTTTTTATTTGAGAGATACAGGTCTGGGAAGTTGGGATTCTAGAATCTTATTCAGATCATATCTTTTAATCTGTACATTATTTTTGAGTGAAATCAATTTTGTAATTTTCTATATTTAATTATTCACAACTTTCATGTACAAGGTTTCTTTATTTGAGGTATAAAAAGTGAAACCAAAAATAGGTCTCAAAATAAATAAAGAATGAATAAAATAGAAGGGAATTTTATTGGTATTGTGGCCCTTATCTCCCCCTACTTTATTTCTTGTCGACCTATTCATCGAGATGCCTAGGTCTCGGGGTTTCGGGTCATAAAATATTTACAATATTTTATTCCTTTTCTTTTCTTTTCTTTATTCTATAATTTTGACTTTAAAAACTATATTTTATACACTATTTATACACACATGCATGGATGCTAAAATGTATGAATTAAGGGTATTTACATGCATTTGCCAAGGTTTTTGAGGCTAAAATGATAGAATAAAGATGATGAAATATGGATTCATCACATATACAGTCTGCATATTTTCATCAGCCCTATTACCAGCAACAGTCTGCACAATTGTCGCACCATCATCCTCCTTACTATCAACAACAGTACTCTGGGTACCAGTAACCTCCACACTACCAGTCTCAACGATGACTTATAGCTGAGCATCCAGAGGCACCTTCGGTGAATCCCGCGCTAGATTAACTTGCACTTCTAATGAAGAATATGAATGATTTGACTCAACAGCTTGACGATCGGACCACCACCTGGACATTGATTCCAACCCAGGTCGAAGCTAATACCAACAATTTCAAATGCAAGGAGCAGGTAGCTCATGACCCACCCATCCCGAGATAGGTATGTCCGTTGATTTTACTTGTTTATCTGATGCCATTCATCTTAGGAGCAGAAGGAGATTGTAGCCACCTACACACCGGCTGGGATTGGGCAGAGCCGTTGATAGAGCTTCATCGACTTCATCATCTTCTTCACTAGTTGAGCAACAATCCAGTGTAGCAGATCCAGAGCATGGAGTTTCACCACCTTTTTCTTCACCATCACCACCACCTTCTTGTCCATCATTATACAGAAAAGACCAAACAATAATAAAGAAAGATCTACAGCCAAGTCAACCACGAAGGAGAACACACCCATCGAGAGTTTTCTTCTGCACCAGCAAATCAAGCATCCCATCCCGTTTATCCTTTTATTTCATATATTTGTGTATTGGATAACATTGGACATACTGTTTCTAGCTATCCGCATGTACATGATGACTCTATTTTGAATAAGAGAAATGAGCAGTATGACGTTTCTTCAGATTCTGTTCTATTTCCTTCAACTTTGAATAAAACTTAAAAAATCCAAATCCTGGAGTGGTATAGATACTTCAAAACATATTTTTAGAGATGCCACTCCTTAAGGCCATGGAGTACATGCCCACAGTGAAAAGGGAATGAAAGAAGCATATACTCAAAAGTGTCAACCAAAGCAGAACAAATGAAAGAAAATAGAAAAGCACATCTTAACCATGGACATAGTTCATGTCATCAGCAACCTCCAGTCCAAAAGAAAGATAAGGGAGCACCTCACATCGATTTCCATATGATGAATGTCAGATTCATCATGTTAAAATCTACTTATTAGTCCCCAAGCTTAAACAATTCAATAAAAAACTTAATAATTCATTAATATTATCTTGTATTATATTGTATATATATTCTGTGTATAATTAACCTATAAATTATTCTAAATATCTAACTCTATTTATTGCATTTAATTACTAACATTTCTTATTTATTTTTTATCTTATTAAAAAATCCCTAAAATTAGAATAATATTGTCTATATTTATTTGGGACTTTAAAAGAAATTAAAAATATAAAAAATATCAAAGCCACAGAAGTAGTGTTTGTATCTTTTAAAAATGATCCCAAAAATACACTTTGTACAAATGACATCTTTTGGCTTTTTGAACAACATGAAACTTATAGATCTCATCAAGATCTACAAATTTCATGTTTTGACTTTTTCCTAATTCAATCTCTAACAAATTCTTTTTGATTTTTCTTCAATGTCTTATTTTTTAATTTTTCTATTGGGCCACGTGGCACCCTCTGGGCCGCCCATGTGGCCCGCTCCTCTCTCTCTCACCGACCTCCCTTCTGGCTGTTGGATCCTCTCTTCCCCACTTCAATCACCGCCGTCCATATCCTCTCCCCTCCCAACCATTGATCATTTCCACCTAATCTCATCCGAGCCACTCCTTAGCACTCTAACCCCACCTGCTAGATTAGCCCCATCCAACGGCTCCTTATTGCTCCACGTCACCCTTCTCTCGAGGCCCTTAGATAAAGCCTAAGCTTCATCCTCACCATTAACACCCGCCTGCTTTCTAGCCGTTAGATTAGATCATCTGATTTAATCTCAACCCTCGCCCAACGCCTAACTCCCGACACTTGGATCATGAGATCCAACGGTCCTCAGTTTGTCTTCCGCCTTCCACGTGCCCAGCCCCGTCTGTTACACCTCACGCCCAAGCCACCCTCTTTCCATTTTCACATTGCCATCAATACACCCCTCCTCATCCTAATGGCTACCCCGCATAGCCGTTACCTCCCTCATCCTCGTGCGCCCTTCTTCCATCACTTCCGAGCTTTACGGGCCTTCAATTAGTCGTTCAAAAGCTCGCCATCACCACCTATAACCCCCACCTACTCTGCCTACAAATACCTCCCTCTGTCTCTGTCAAACCTTATCCACCACTCGCAGGGCTACGACCTAGTTTCCTCCGCCCTTCGATGACAGTGGAGGGTGTCTTGTTGAGGCGACGATGGTTGCAAGTCCCAGGTGTGATTCATGGCCCCTCTGGCCAGGTAGCGGCTGTTACAGGCATCGCCAAGCACCGAGGACCGGCTGGCCTCATCGTGGGAAGACGAGAGCATCCCCGTATGCTCATCCCAAGCCACTCCTTCGCCTAATGGTCCTCTCCGATCAGGTACCTTCACCATCACTTCCATCGATTTTCTTTAATTTAATTCAACTCACACCTTCTCATCCCTCACCTTTGCCAACACATCCACTCACCATCTCCCCTTCTCCACAACCTAATCACCTCCACCCACCTCCTCTGCGGCTCGTCAGAGAAGAGATTCAAGTACCCCGCTCCTTCATCCCCATGGGACTTCACTCCACCTCACAAACCTCATGCAAACACCCCGCTTCGGCTACCACTAACAATTGTAGGTACATATCTTTAATGGTCGGAGTTCCATCACCATCTCCGATCTAGAGCGTTGCCTCCGATGATGCGACATGGTTCGACATCTACAGCTACCCTCGCCGCTCCGTTGACCGTCCACCATCTTCGTCATGTGGCCATGGAGGTCTCTGGACCTCTTACATGTACGAAGGAGATCGGGAGGACACACTTGAGTTCCAACTACGCCACCGCTCCTCTGATAGAGACGAAGAGCAGGTGCCGTTGGATGTCGCCTCTGCGGAGACCATCCAATGGCCCTGATGGAGTCACGTAAGCCACACCGGATCTGCAGTCTCAGGAGACACAAGCCACATTGCGAAGCATCTGAGCAAGCCACGTGTTCGTCGAGCCTGCGCCATCCCAAGCCTGGCCCCTTGCATGCATGGGACGTGAGGGGCTGGGTAAATTGCGTAAATGACCCAGGAATTTTCTGATATTACACTCATGTCCTCCAGACACGTGCCTCACGTGCGTGCCTGGGGTATTTTATAGGGAGACCCAATCAACTTTTGATAATTACAAATATACCCCTGTGAGCAAATGGAGAATTTACAAAAGGACCTCGTCGATTTTGCCAAATTGCAGATAGGTCCCTCCGTAGGCCTATTTGTGATTATTTGTCTTTAATTTCCTTGCATTTTTATCACACTTATGCCCTTGCACTATTTTGAGCATATCTTGAGCATTTTAAGTCTGATTTGAATGATTTAAGTTTCATTTTGAAGCTTGTTTCATCTCTATCTAATGACATGTTCAATTTCTTCATTTGAAACGAAATTAAATATGATGAATTTTGATGACATACAATGTCTCATGCTATATAAATCCTTGCCATTGATAGATACTTGTTCTTGATTTTGATGCTCGATTTGACTCTGAAATTAAACCATTATTTGTCGCTCACTGATTTGATCTTTTCAGGGCATTTTTACATGTAGCACCTAAACTTGCACATCATTCACATGGCATACATTAATTTGCATAAAATCAGATAAAAATTTCATCTCTTTCATGCATCATTCCACCATTATTTTATCTGCATGTTTTATTTGCATCACATCTGCATGAAGACCTAAAACTAGAAGATACTCACACTTTAATTAAACAATAAAATTTGATAAAGAGTCGGAGAGGCTCGTGTCCCTATGTTCGACCTTGGTATGCTTGCCAAGTAAAATAATCTCCACATATTCGAAGGTGTGGTCTTTGGATGACCGAAATCTGCCTCTTGTACTACGACAATTCCCCATCATTAAAGAGGCATATTTCAAGTTCATCAAATGGTGCCGTTGCCGGGGACACGGATCACTATTATCATTTTGTTAAATTTTGTTGACTTATTCTTGATGTGAATATTTTCAATAATTTTAGGTCTTTTTCATGCTATTTTTGCATCAATTCATGATTATTTTTCTTGATATTTTCCTGACTAATTCTTTTGTGGCAGGGCCCATGGAGATCGAGGACGCTTGAGATCCATGGAGGCATGGAGTTGGGAGCTCCCGTTGTGAGGAGACGTAGAAGAAAAAACAAGAAGAATTCAAGGAACAATAATCACCATTTCATTCATGCATTTTATTGTACAAAATTGTATCATGTGCATTTCTAGCGGCCCTCGTTCGAGGGCTTGTGCATGTAAAAAAGAAGAAAAAAAGAAAAAAAAAGAAAAAGAGAGAAAAAAAGATGATCTACCTCCCCTTTCACACACATCCACATCCACATGTGTATATCCACTTACCCCCCATCATTCTTTATATTCACAACACCCCCTCCCACATCCACATCTTCATCTGTAAAAATTCACCACACTCACCCCCAGTCTCCTATCGACTTTACATCTGTATAAATTCACCTTATAACCCTAACAACCTCAGGCCCTCTCAGCTCAAAAACTCTGCATCCTTTACTTAGGCTATTTCTAGCCTAAGTATAGGGGAGACCCGAACCCATTCATGCTCCCTCTATTTGTCCTCTTAGGTCATTTCTGACCTAAGTATAGGGGACACTCCATTTAGTTCTGTTATATCACCTCGTATTTAACCAGAGTTATGGCTTCATATCACTTGTGCTATGAGGACATAACAAAAGTTAAGTATAGGGGGGTATACCGCATATTACTGTATATATACTTTAGCCATAGCTCCATAGCTTGTGTTTTAAAATTTTTGAAATCTTTTTGGGCTTGGTTTAAGCTGAATGGTGAACTAAGTTTTGTAAAAACATTCTTGTAAAAATATTTTTAAAATTAAGGGATTAACTTTTTATAATTAACATTGTTTAAAACTCCTAAAAATCTGAAAAATAAAAAATTTTCTTTGGTAAGCACTCTGACTACTAGGCTTCAAAATGAGTAGCTACTCTTCAATGAGGGAAGTTCGGTCTCCCTTAACAAAGTGGGTGGTTTAGAGGACACTGTATATGGCTTCGTCCTCAAGTAACACATGTCCATCTAACGGTCCGTACTTACACCCATACTGGCTAGAAGTAGATGCAACTATTCATACGAGCATGGGCCAGCCATTGTATCTCAAAGGAATTTAAAAAATGGAAAATTAAAATTCATAAACATTTGCAAAAAGATAAAAATAACAAACTCACTAACCAAGGAGTTGGTGTATTCCTGACACATTCACATTCGCTCAAGGCGTAAGGATTTTGAGGACACTTGATTTCTGAGATCTTGAGAGTCTGAGTTAGTCAGCCTTAGTCATTAGAGTTTTGAAACTTGATAATCCACACTTCCCTAGTTTGAAATATTTGAGCGCTATACTGCACTCTTCATCTCTACCTTCTAAAGAATATGATCAACACATCACTTTCACATTTGCATGATTGATGAGATGAGCTGAGTTATCACTTAAGGAGCTAGAACTGGTGATTTAGGTTTAGACCCGATCTAATGATGTTCGAGGATGGGATAAAGTTAATGAAGGCTTCAAGAAACCTGAGTGTTAGCAAAACTCTAGCCAGTATGAGAACAATTTTGCATGCTATCATTTGATATTAACCTATGTGCCTGGGTGTGATGAAACTAAATAATTGTTGATCAGTGTGCACCGA
Organism: Ottelia alismoides; assembly: GCA_037367405.1. Taxonomy (NCBI): domain Eukaryota; kingdom Viridiplantae; phylum Streptophyta; class Magnoliopsida; order Alismatales; family Hydrocharitaceae; genus Ottelia; species Ottelia alismoides. The sequence goes on along the minus strand of JAZKJV010006151.1, from coordinate 934,581 downwards.
CTCTTTGTAGAAGCAGTGGAGCTAGACAAAAAGAAAAGAAAAAAATATTCAAAGAAAATATCTATCATTACAAGTCAAATTCAAAAGAGTTTCCACCAAAGGTGAGCGCTCCCAACCATTTCAAAGTGTCCACTTGGACCAATGCTATTAGGATCAAGGAGTTGGGCTAGCACTATAAAAGGGTTCTGCATCGTATAATGATACAAGTCTGGGTGTCGAAGGTATCTTAGATACTCAAAAGAGACACACCCCGGTGTACTCCCAGAAAAAACAAGTGCAGACGACTCCAAATTCTCTTGGTGGACACATTGATCAACAACAATAAAATTATACAAGTGTTGAGTAATAAGGCACTCGAGAGGTCCCTTGTTCCAATGTGAGGGAGAGAAAAATAGATACAATCCTATGCCCTCCATCATCTGGCCATCCATTACACTTTCAAGTATGACAAACTAATGAGACGGTTGACTAAAGCAAGAACCGACTTATTCCCTAATGTTGAGGATTAGGTCTAGAGGGGAGTCTCCTAGACTGGAACTTTGGGTGATATCTCGACTCGACTCTCATGAATGAGTACACTAATTATCATATCCTTATATTTTATGTACAAACAGAGAGTCTGATAATTAGAGAAGTTGGATTCCTTTTGACTAGAGCATGGATGAGCTCGGAATTTTAGGACCACTTAAATTGAGGGTCTTTAATGAATTGATCCTTGAAATTTCACATGCATTGTCAGTAATTAATCCGACTCCTTCATTCTTTAGATGCTTGAGGATGAGCATGGTTTAAGTATAGAGGTATGATGAATGTCAGATTCATCATGTTAAAATCCACTTATTAATCCACAAGCTTAAACAATTCAATAAAAACCACTAATAATTCATTAATATTAACTTGTATTATATTGTATTATATATTCCGTGTATAAGTAACCTATAAATAACTCTAAATAGCTAACTCTATTGATTGTATTTATTTACTAACATTTCTTCTTTATTTTCTATCTTATTAAAAAACCCCTAAAAATTAGAATAATATTATCTATACTTATTTTGGACTTTAAAAGAAATTAAAAATATAAAAATATCAAACCCCCAAAAAGAAGTGTTTTTATCTTTTAAAAATGCTCCCAAAAATACACTTTTGTACAAATGACCTCTTTTAGCTTTTTGATCAACGCGAAACTTGTAGATCTCATCGAGATATACAGCTTTTATGTTTGATCTTTTCCTAATTCAATATCTAACTACTTCTTTTTGATTTTTCTTTAATGTCTTATTTTCTAATTTTTCTATTTGGCCACGTGGCGCCCTGTGGGCCACCCAAGTGGACCGTTCCTCTCTTGGCCACCCGACCACCCTTCTGGCCATTGTTCCTCTCTTCCCCACTTCAATAGCCGCTCTCCATACCCTCTCCCCTCCCAATCGTTGATCACTTCCACCTGATCTCATCTGAGCCACTCCTTAGCGCTCTAACCCCAAACGCTGGATCAACCCCATCCAGTGGCACCTTATTGCTCCACGTCGCCTTTCTCTCGAGGCCCTTAGATGAAGCCTAAGCTTAATCCTCACCATTCATGCCCGTTCGCTTTCTAGCCGTTAGATTTGATCATTTGATCTAATCTTAACCCTCGCCCAGCGCCTAACTCCCGACCATTGGATCAATGATCCTTGGTTTGTCTTCCTCCTTCCATGCGCCCAACCCCGTCCGTTACACCTCACGCCCAAGCCACCCCCTTTCCATTTTCGTATCGCCAGCACCACACCCCTCCTCATCTTAACGGCTACTCTGTGTAATCGTTACCTCCCACATCCTCGCACGCCCTCCTTCCATCACTTCTGAGCTTCACAGGCCTTCAATTGGCCGTTCAAAAACTCGCCATCACCATCTGTATCCCCCACCTCCTCCGCATACAAATACCTCCCTCCGCCTCTGTTAAACCTCATCCACCACTCACAGGGCTACGACTTAGTTTCCTCCGTCCTCCAGTGACAGCGGAGGGTGGCCTGTCGAGGCGACGATGGCTGCAAGTCCCAGGTGTGATCCATGGCCCCTCCGACCATGCAGCGGCTGCTACATGCGCCACCGAGCACCGATGACCAACTGGCCTCATCATACGAAGATCGGAATATCCCCAGATGCTCATCCCAAGCCACTTCTTCGCCCAATCATCCTCTCCGATCATGTACCTTCTTCACCATCACTTCCATCGATTTTCTTTAATTTAATTCAACTCACACCTTCACCCGACCACCCCACAAGCTTTACCACTCATCCCTCACCTTTGCCAACACGTCCACTCACCATCTCCCCTTCTCCACAACCAAATCGCCTCCGCCCCACCTACTCTGCGGCTCGCCGGAGAAGAGATTCAAGTCCCCCGCTCCCCCATCCCCACGGGATTCCACTCTACCTCACAAACCTCACGCACACCTCACTTCGGCTACCACTAACAATTGCAGGTACATATCTTTAATGGTCGGAGTTCCAGCACCATCTCTAATCTAGAGCGTTGCCTCCGGTGATGCATCGTGGTCCGATAACTACATCTACCCTTGCCGGTCCGTTGACCGCCCACCATCTTTGCCAGGTGGCCACAGAGGTCTCTGGACCTCTTGCGTGCACGGAGGAGCTCAGAGGAGCTTAGGCAGACTTGCTTGAGGTCCAACTTTGCCGCTGCTCCTCCGGTAGAGACGAAGAACATGTGTCGTTTGATGGCGCCTCTACGTCATCCATCAAACGGTCCTGATGGAGCCACGTAAGCCACACTAGACCTGCAGGCTCGGGCGACACGAGCCATATCGCGAAGCACCCGAACAAGCCACGTGTTCATCAAGCATATGCCCTCCCGATAACGTGCCTGGGGTATTTTATAGGGAGACCCAACTAGCTTTTGATAATTATAAATATGCCCTTGTGCGTAAATGGAGAATTTACAGAAGGGCCCCGTCGATTTTACCAATTTACAAATAGGTTCCTCTAGAGGCCTATTTGTGATTATTTATCTTTTATTTCCTTGCATTTATTACACTTATGCCCTTGCACAGTTTAAAGCATATCTTGAGCATTTTAAGTCTGATTTGAATGATTTCAGTTTCATTTTGATGCTTGTTTCATCCTCTATCTAATGTCATTTTAATTTCTTCATTTGAAACTAAATTAAATATGATGAATTTTGATGACATACAGTGTCTCGTGCTCTATAAATCCTTTCCATTGATAGATACTTGATCTTGATTTTGACGCTCGATTTGATTCTAAAACAAACCATAATTTGTGGCTCACTGATTTTATCTTTTTAGGGCATTTTTGTATGTAGCACCTAAACTTGCACATCATTCACATGTCATATATTTAACTTGCATAAAATCAGATAAAAATTGCATCTCTTTCATGCATCATTCTACCATTATTTTATCTACATGTTTTATTTGCATCACATCTGCATGAATACCTAAAACTAGAAGATACTCACACTTTAATTATATAATAAAATTTGATAAATAAATTAAGAGGCCCATGTCCCTGTGTTCGACCTTGGTATGATTGCCAAGTAAAATAATCTCCACACATTCGAAGGTGTGGTCTTTTGCATGACAGAAATCTGTCTCATGTACTACAGTAATTCCCCATCATTAAAGAGTTAGATTTCAAGTTCATCACCATATCTTTGATCAAGAGTTTGATCGTACTCTTCTCAGTAGCGGATCCTCCATTAATCTCATGCCATCCTCGCTACTTACTGAATTTGGGTTGGGGCCTCTTAGATCCACCATGATGATCCTTCAGTTTGTTGTTCAAGAGAAAGAGGGGTATTCTTGAGGACATTATTGTAACGATGCAAGGAATGAGATTCCTAGTTGATTTTGTTGTTATGGATATGGATTCCTCTGCACTGTTACTACATACCCCAATCATAGTTGGTCGGCCATTTCTTCCAACAGTCGAAGCGGTAGTTGACTATGGGACTAGAGAGTTAACATTTCACTCCCACAGTGATAAGGTTAAAATAAAGATGTTCAGATCCGAAGCCATCACTTCCACCGACAACAACAAATGAGAGAGAGTCCGACAACAGATTCCGAAGACTGTGATTTTCTTGTTGAGATTCGAGATGCAGATCTTTTCACAGATTTCATGGACATACATGAGTTCCTTTCCCAAAAGGAACATCTGGAAATCATAGTCGATTTTAGCTCCCATGTTGATCATTCCGAGTTGTCAGCTGATGTATTGTATGAGCTATTTTCTAAGGTTCATTCTGAGTTTTCGAAGGTATATTCTGAGATTTCTGAGATACATTCTTTTTCTAAGATTACTAATGAGATACCTCCTATTGAGATTTCTGAGATACTTTTTGAGAATTCTGAGTATCCTGATGAACCATTCCTTTCTGAGCAGAGATCATTCATTGCAGACCTTTTTGAGATTTTACATGCTGAGCCTATAGTAGCCACAATGGATAGTACATACAATGCATATCAGATACCTTCCACCAGTGCAGTTACAGAGGCTGTCACGGAGCAGATTCAGACCCCACTTTAGCTTAAGGCTCTACCTCAACACTGAAGTATGCCTTCCTTGCGAGTGTCCCCCAAATGTTTCCGATCATCATCAGTTCACAGTTGACCGATGATCAGGAATCTCGCTTGCTAGAGGTTCTCGAGAGAAATCACAAGGCCATAGCCTGGAATATTTTGGATCTTTATGGGATTAGTCCAGTTTTGTGCTCGCGTCATATCTACTTAAAGGATACCAACAAACCCTTCCGTGAGTGTCATCACCGTCTAAATCCAAATATCTGGCATGTTGTCATAAAAGAGATCAGGAAGTGGTGTGATGCAGGCTTTATCTATCCCATTTCGGATTCTAAGTGGGTCAGTCCGTTGCATGTGGTCCCAAACAAATCCGGGATTACTATCATGATGAATGATCGTGGTAAGGAGATTCTGACCCGTGTACCCAGTTCATGGCATGTCTGTGTAGATTACCGACGCCTGAATTCAGCTACCAAGAAATATCACTTTACACTACCCTTTAATCGGATTATCGAGAGGTTGATAATGAAGGAGTTCTTTTTTTTCTTCGATGGGTACTTGGGATATAACCAAGTTACAATTGCTCCTGAGGATTAGGAGAAAACTACTTTTCCTTGTTTATGTGGCACCTACGCCTTTAGATGGATGCCCTTTGGATTGCGTAGTGCCCCCACTACATTCCAAAGGTATATGTTGGTCGTTTTTGCTGACATGGTAGGTAGTTTTATAGAGGTCTTCATGAACGATTTCTTGGTCTACGAGGATAGTTTTGACTTATATCTTAATCATTTAGACTGAGTACTTCAGCATTATTGCGAGGTAAACATTGTGCTCTTGTGGGAGAAGAGTCACTTTATGGTGACTAATGGAATTGCATTGGGCCATGTTATCTACAAACATGATATGGAGGTTGACTCGACTAAGATTGATGTGATTTCCAAGTTAGAGCCACTACAAAATTTGAAGCAGTTGAGGTCGTTTCTTGGACACGTTGGATTTTATAGGTGATTCACTAAGGACTTCAACAAGATCGCCATGCCTTTAACTGAGCTTCTATGCAAGGAGAGTGAGTTTATAGTTGATGAGAAAGTCCTCCTTGCCTTCCACCATATTGAAAGAAATGGTTACTAGTGCTCCTGTCATACAACCATCTGATAGGTCTCTCCCCTTTGAGATCATGATGGACGCATCATATTTTACAGTTGGAGCTGTTTTAGGGAAGAGAAGGGATGAGATACCATTTGCTATACACTATGATATCAAGACTCTGGATGAAGTACAACACAATTACAGAGAAGGAGATGTTAGCAGTGGTGTTTGCATTAGAGAAATTCAGGTCTTACTTACTTGGTTCACATGTCATTGTATACACTATTCACACTGCCATAAGGTACCTACATGCAAAGAAGGATGCCAAACCACATCTTATCATCTGGATCCATCTTCTCCAGAAGTTTTATGTAGAGATTTGAGATAAACTTGGAGTAAAGAATGTTGAGACAGATCACCTTTCCCGTATCACATATGTAGAATACTTTGAGCAGATCACACTTCCGATTTTGAGACCTTTCCAGATGAGACCTTTTTGTCTATGGCCTCACTCCCATGATATTTTGATGTTGTGAACTATCTTGTCTCCAAGAAAGTTCTACAGGATTGACCCAAGCATAAGGTAGACATATTTTTGTCTGAGATTCATTTTTACCATTAGAAGGATCTATACCTATTTCGTGAGTGTGCAGATTGTATCTGGAGAAGGTGCATTCCTTAGGAGGAATACACCAGTGCACTTGAGCATTGTCACAAACTAGAGTCTGGTGGACATCACTCGGGGAAGCGCACGACAACTAAGGTTCTACAAGGCAGCCTATGGTAACCAATTCTATTTAAGAATGCTACGGATTATGTTCGAGGTTATACTGATTGTCAGAAAATGGAAAAAACGTTGGTTTCAAAGATACCATGCCCATGAGATATATCCATATTTAAGATATTTTTGATGCTTGGGGCATAGACTTCATGGGCCCATTTCCTGTCAGTCAGGGATTTCTGTACATCTTGCTTTTCATGGATTATGTTACTCGTTGGGTGGAGGCGATCCCCACCCGAGCCGCTGATAGATGTACGATTTGTTCTTTTCTCAAGGACAATATTATTACACAATTTAGGATCCCCAAGATACTCATTTCATATGGGGGGTATCCATTCATTCATAGAGAAATCAAGAAGATTGTGAAGGAGTACACCATTTAGCATAGAGTTGTGTCTCCTTACCACCCACAGACTAACGGCTTGGCTGAGATTACAAATAGAGAGATAAAGAAGATACTTCAGAAACTTGCATGTCCAGATAGGAAGAACTAGTTCCGGATGCTTGACTCAGTTCTATGGGCTTATCGGACAACGTACAAGTCTCCATTGGAATGTCTCCCTACAGATTGGTTTATGGAAAGCTTTGCCAGTTGCCAGTTGAATTAATTCACCAATCATTATGGGCATTCGATGTATGCAATTTGGACTATAAGAAAGCATGCAAGAGTAGGAAGTTGGACTTGAACAGATCGCTGGAATTTCGAGATTTCACATATGACAATTCACTTGTGTATAAGGAGAAAGTCAAGCATCGATATGATTGTCACATTAGAAGAAGGACCTTCTTTCCTGATCAGAAAGTTTGGTTGTTTGATGCGAAATTGAAGTTGTTCCCCAGCAAGTTAAAAATCAAATGGTCAGGACCATTCATTGTTAGAGCTGTGTGAGACAATGGTAGTATTAGTATATCTGGGTTGTCATCTGATGCACTACCATTTGTTGTGAATGGATAGTTGCTGAATCCATATCTATATCATGATACATTCATGTCCGTGGTTGATTCCATCTATGTAGTATCAGACGATGATTCCTTGACATCTTCCGCGTCTGATACCTGAGCTGATATTCTCTTGTATATATCCTTTCTGTTTATTCTTTCTTCTTCAGTTTTTATCGTTCACCTCTTTTCCGTGTGTGCTATACTTAGGATGTACTTTATCTTAAGTATAGGGGAGGTGAATGACTTGAGTATTTCCATCTTCGTTTAGTTTCATCACTCCTGTTGTTACTTATACTTAGGGATACTTTACCCTAAGTATAGGGGAGTGATGTCGTCCATTTCGTCCTCTTTCACATTTTTATTTCTTTTTATTTCTTCTGTTCTCTCACTTGTCCTTCAACTTGTTGATATTCTTTTTCTATACTTAGTGATCTTTTACCCTAAGTATAGGGGAGGAAAAGTCGAGTCGTTCAGTTTGTTCATTCTTTTCATCGATTTTCCTCGTTTGTACAGTCTTCTATATTTAGCATTATTTGATCCTAAGTATAGGGGGGAATTACTGACTTCTCTTCTTTTCTTTTTTATTCTTTGAGTCATTGTTGTATAGATTCTTTCTATTTCTCTATACTTAACATGAGTTATGTCTTCCTTTGTAGATCTTTGGTCACTATAAGGAGATAGTTCGAGCTAAGAATAGGGGGTGTCGTATATGTTGTATATATACTTTAACCATAACTTGTGTTTTTTGTTTATAATAATATGGCTATTACTTCAAAAAAATATTTTGAAAAATGATTCGTAACATAACTTACAAAACTATTTTGTAAAATTGTTTACAAAAAAATTGTTTTGCAAAATATTTTGTAAAATTGTTTGTAAAAATGTTGTAAAATTATTTTTATATAAACCTTTGTAAAATTGTTTTATTTGTAAAATGATTTTAGAATTATTTTTGTATAAAAATTATGTATATTGTACAAAATATTTGTAATTTTTTTGAAAACCAAATGTTTGCATAAACCTGTTTGTAAAATTGTTTGTAAAATGATTTGTAAAATGTTTGTAAAATAGTTCGCAAAAATATTTGTAAAACTTGTGTAGAATCTTTGTAAAATATTTTGTAAAATGTTTTGTAAACTCTTTTATAAAATGATTTGAAATGGTTTGTAATTTTTTTTGTAAAACTATTTTGTCACGTGGGAAATACATCATGGGATATATATGTTTGTTGTAAAATCCATGTGTGTATAAACCTGTGATAACTTCTATTAAATTCTTTGTTGTATATAAAATCTTTTTTAAAATTTATAACTAAAACTCGTCAATAAAATCCTCTTGTAAAATAAAATCTTGTATAAAACTTGTATAACCCTTGTTTACATACTTGTATAAAATACTTGTAAATATATACATAATCCCTACTAATCCCTGTAAATACAGTTAATCTTCTAACCCTTTTCTTTTTCTTAAAAAAAGTTAAAATGTTTAAAATCCATAAAATTTGCAAAACCCTTTGATTTTTTTCAGAAAGATTGTTCTTTTATTTTCCTTAAAAATGTTTTGTATATTATTGCATTTGCAAGTGCATTTTTCAGAATGATATTGAATTTAAACTAGCCTGGAATAAAATCAAAGAATGGAGCTTGTGTATGACCTTAATCCACTTAATTTCAAAGGAACCTTATAGGAACTGGAGTTTAGACTTTTCAGGTTAAGTGACTTAATTCTCTGGGTACATAAGACTATGTTTACATGTCATCTTGATTGGTCTAAGTAGAATATCTAACAACACTTGCATGACCCTGTTAAAAAATGGCTTAACTTGGACAAGCACTCTACACGTAGCTCAACACAGATGAGGTGGTGAGGAGGCTGAATCCTTTAGCTTGGGGAAACGTGCGAGTGGAAACGTTTGCAGTCACAATAAGGGGCTAATGTGCCTCAACCTAGTCTAGTGGCATTGACGTCTAAAGACGGAATGCTGTAGGCTGCAATAAAGCTTCAAAAGAGGGATAGTCTACCGGCTTAAGAAGAAAAACACCTTATGTACATGTTGCACCTTTGTGTATATATTAAAAAAATATATCTCATAAGAAAGGCATATGCCTCAAAGTTTTATATCAAGGAAGCCTGCAGCTGGAGACTTGGCTATACTGGTCAAGCTCCAAGGATATGTGGCTACACTAGTCAAAGTCCATTCTCTTCTCTACCCTCTCTTCTTGAGCTGGATATACTTGAACTTAGAAGGGAATATCCTGTTCCTCGAGGAAAGAGTAGCTAGATAGGGGAATTAGAGTTACCCTGTTAGAGGAGGTTGTCGCTTTATCATTTCTGAAGCGGGGAGCTATATTTCACTTACATACTACAAGTAAAGATTCATAGTTGCAAGAGTATGTGTATGTAGACTTGTTCTGACTTGACTATTGAGGCGACCTGAACATAGAGTTGTGGAACTTAAGGGTTGTTGAGTCTTAAATCCTATTCCCAATAAGGTTTCGCCAAACCAATATCCAAAGGTCCGAACAAGCTCCATACTTTGATTTTATGAAGATAAGTTTAATAATCAATATTGTTATAAGTTCTTTATTTTCCCTTTATTCTTTTTCTTTTTCTTCTTAGTCACTTATTTTTCAAATAAGTGTTTGCTAAGGGACTAGCAAAGGTAAAGCATAGGGGGATGATGAATATGCATTTCATCATCTTTATTCATTTATTTTAACTTAAAATCCCTTATAAAACATCTGTAAATATCAATAAACCTTTTCTGTTACTAACCCTAGTTCTTGTGTAAATACTATATATTTATCACTATTTTAACCTAAAATAAATAAAGAAAGAAATAAAGGAAAATAAAGGAAATCAAAGACTGCATATATGTAATAGATACATGCTAATTCTGAACCTGAGAGTAGGTCAAGACTTGACCTAATCGATTAGGAAAAAAACAGGGGGAGATAAGGCCTGAATACAAGAAAATCAAATTCCACTTATGTACATTCATCACTTGTATATCTCGTGTATAATACACATTAATTACACTATTTTATTTATAATGAAATAAATTTCAAATTAAAAGATTTCCTTCTTGAAACTTGTACATAAAAATAAGTTGTAAATAATAAAAACATTTGCAAGAACAACCCTTGTACATTGTGTAAATAATAACACTATGAAAAAGCCGCAAAGCTTAACTTGACAAATCAATATCTTCTCCATCAAAAATCAAAATAAATCAATCTCACATTCATTGCACTCCAAATTCAATAATCTTTAAAATGAAAGTTGTTTCATAAAAATCAGAGTTAATGTGTTAAATGTGGTTTTTTGGGGTACCGTTGTATATTATACCTATGTATGCTACTTGTATATAATCTGTATATTTATTTTCATTGTATTTTTGTATAATTTATATTTCTAAATATTTGTACATATTATATTTGAATTATATAAAATACAAATAAAAATCACAAATTCAAAAAAATACAAAATAAAATCTTGTACTTATTGCATATATATCACTATGTATATTGTAAATATCCATATTTATTTACTCTAATTAATTAATTCCAAAAAAATAAAATAAAAATATCATTGAAATCATTGAAAAATTTGTAAATTATTAAATTATCAAATTACATGTATATTTGTAAAAATAATATATTAAAAATCATGGTGTTGTATATATAGGTATACATACCTGTAAGTAACACATTTTATTTATTTATACCTTTGTATATAACTTATTTAAATCATATTAACTTTATTTATTCCTTGACATTTTCTATTTACAATATTTAATAATTAAAATCATTTTCGATTTTAAACCTTATTTATTTGACCTTTTATGGTTATTTTGTCTTCTAGCGTAGTTTGTCCTATTCTAGGCAGGCTGTGATTGGCTGGAACATGGTCTGTTAACCCAGGTCAACTCTTCATTCAACCGCTCCACCTGCATTTCTCGCTCACCCATGCTTCCTTCTTGGAATTTTTTCTTCATGCCTCACTCACTAACTTCGCTTGATTCCTTCGCCAATTCTTCTGCCCTAACAACTGACTCCTTCGCTGGACCATTGAATCCATCAATCATGCCTCGATCTGCTCTCTTTTGAATTTCAAAATCATGGTAGAGCTCGTGCCTATTAATACTTTTAGATCATCCCCTATCGGTGGTTGATCCATTTTCCCATCGTTCTTGCATCCGAAGTCGATCCCGGTGACAAAAAGTGGTGACAGCAAGCTTCTCCCATGGCTGGGAGTGCGTGAGAGTGGTTGGATTTCGAGATCCGGCACGTGGCCTGACCTCCACCGCCACATTCCGACTCTCTGCCATACACAACAGATCAAGGCGATTCTTTTCCCTCTTTCCACCGTAGGTTGACTTTGATTAATTTCTCTTTGATTTTTGCTTTCACTTTGGTATTTTAGTCACCTCTTAAGCGTAGATCAGATCTTCACCACTATCCATCGATTTGCTCGATCGGAGATGTTCAGGTCACATTCATCCGTCCCCGACACTCCGCTCACATTGGCCTCAACATTATTCACCTTCTACCTTACCTAACCCCCTCCAGATCTCCTCGGATCTAGAGTTCGACCTCCTCTCCGACCACCTTCACTGGAGCTCCCCATTCCCTCACCATTTCCTTGCTTTTTTCACTAATAAAATTGGCCAGAGAACCCCCTCCAAGAATTAAACTTCTTGCAGGTGGTAGAAGCGCGAACAAAGCAGGAAATAGCTACTTGGAGATCACTTTCACCTGCAGACCTTGGAGAGCTTCAAACCGGAGCTCCGAGCTTCATCGAGCCCTTTTGCCATATCAAATCAACATAGGAGCTCAGCGGGAGTGTGCCTCACCCTTCATGAATTGTTGTGGATAGAAACCGACCAAGATTTGGCTGATCAAAGTTCATCTCCGACGACCTTCATCTCAATTCTTCCTGGAGGCTCCACGTTCGTTGGACCAAGAACAAGAAGCTCCAGGTACATCTTAACCATTTATTTTTCCCAAATTTCACCATGGATCACAACTTCCAGATCCGATTGAGACCATTCACGCGCATCTGCTCCCCAACCGTTTGATCAGAGATCCGTCGCATTTTAGCCGTCCAAGTGACATGTGATATAGTAGAGAAATTGCCCTCCTACCCCTGCCTTTCTTTCCTTTGCAAAAAGTCCCTCTCGGGACACATGTCATTTTGTGGATTATTGAACAATTGCATCAAGGGCCTTGTTATTTATTTTAATTGAGTTTAAGTCCTATTTGAACTGCAGAACGTGCGTGGCACGTGAGTATTCAGGAAAATTGCAATAAAAATCTACATGTTTATGTGTTATCATTTGGCCCTTGTAACTTAACTATTTTCATTTGGCACACGTTTTTTCTGGGCAAATTGCATCATATATCCAATATTTTTAGTTAATGTTATTTATTTAGTCCATAAATTAGTTTTCTTTACGTTTATACCCCTGTAAGTATGCATATTATTTTACATGTTAAAATGAATTAAAAATACCAAAACCTTTTACAAAAATTCCAAAAATTTATTCTAGACTCCTTTTAATTAATTCTTTCATCACTAATTTTTATTTAGCATTTTAATCATTTTTATTATTTTTAATAAATTGAAAACTCCAAAATATTCATTATCTACATCAAAAAATCAATAAATTTCAAAAAATTTCAAAAAATTCTTATTAACTTATTTTTTTATTTTATTTTCTGACTAATTTTCAATTTCTAATTCCTTATAAAAACTAAAAAAAAGAAAACTTCAAAAATACTTAAAAATTCATTCTAAATAACAAAAATCCAAAAAAATTACAAAATAATTTCTAAAAAATTTTAAAAATAATCTTTTTGATTATGCACGTTTCCCCAATTTTTAGTTTGATTTTCTACTTTTAAAATCTAACATTATCTGTAGCATTTTCTATTTCCTATTTTGCCTAATTTTATTTAGTTGAAAACACTAAAAAAACTACAAATTCTGGATAAATCGCAAAAGCATAAGAAAAATGCAAAAAACACAAAAATAAAGTTATTTTAGTTTTCTGTGTATTCTGTCTATATTTTAAAATCCAAATATTTTCTTTCTCTCCCTTTTCTTTTATTTCTTTTTCCTTGATTTCACTTTCTTTTATTTTCAAAAAAATTAAAAACATTTGCAAAGCATAAAAATTCTAAAAAAATACAAAATTAAATATATAGAAATTAAAAAAAAATCGTAAAAAATAAAAAAGAAGAAAACTTCACAAAAACAACAAGTAGCGTGCTTCTAGATTTCCTATTTTATTTCATTGTTTATCTTTGATTTAAATAACCTTCGGATTTTTGTAGCCTCCTAAAATTTGTTATACAAGTAAATAAAATATCAAACTCTCTTATTGACAATTCTTTATTTTATTTTGGCTTGATATCATTAATAATTTTTGTTGAGGGATTTTCAGGTTTGCAATGATATTACAATTAGTACATCAAATTAAAGCCCACAGAATTCATGTCTCAATAGCCCACCACCCTAAGGTGATGTTGACCCATTATTAACTGAATCAACCGTCAATAGGAATATAAATCGCTATGAGCAATCCGATACTGCCTCAATTATATGAGGAACAATATTGGGGTCACTGCACATACGACCTTACTCTTTCGAGAAGCAAAGAGCTCGATCCATGTGCGCTTGTACGTTAGAGTTACGACTCCGCATAGGCATGAGAGTACAATCCGTGGTGACGGAGCCATTTGCCTTGACGGGAGAGCATGTATGTCATTTATATGATCCTCCTTATCTCATTCACATTTTAATTAATCATTATGAATCATATTCATCATGATTAATTCTTCCAAAGGGAATTACAGATCTATTTATAGTAGATTGTTTATTTTAATTGGATTTAATTAATTTAATCATTTTAAATTAATTAATAATCTAACTCAACCAACAAATAATTAGGATTTTCTTGATATTACTATATAGTATTAGCTCTCACAAGAACATACTATTCTAAATTTTTAATAATTAGAGTGCAACTTGACTTACTCATATTATCCTTTCCTCAAAAATAAATCTGGCCAGAATGCATGAGTAATACTAGGAGGGAGCATTTCCTTGACATTCAAGGCACTAATTAAGAAACCAAACTAGCATTTCTAGTCTAGACACCTTCACCATCCTGATTCAGAACAATACAAATTGAATCAATGTACTTGCAATTTTATTGATCATTCCTTTGATGAATGTCATGGTACTATATAGTATACACTCAAAAATCTTAGGTGTCTTGAAAATGTTTTTAAAGATCCTAAATTTCTAGTCATATCAAGCAAATATCTTTTTAGTTTTATATGTAAATGTTGACCTACAACTATTGTAGGTTAAATTAGGGTTCTGTCATGAAACAATCATTCAATGGTGATTGATGTTTGTAATTTAAATATGTTCATAAATATATGAAGCATGAACTAATCATGGTAAATTCGTAATTTTCTCGATTGACATTGAATGATAAACTCCTCGATTGACATTGAATGATAAACCATCTCTACTAAATATGGAATATCTAGGGAAAATGGAGTAAAAATTTCATGAAATAAATTTGAGTAGCTTGCTAGTTTAATTATATAATTAATTGATTGTTTCCAACATGTTTCAAGACTGAAAAACAATAATAAAAAATTAATCTGTTACAGATATGTGAATACATGCAAAAAATAATTTTATTACAGGAAATTTTTGAATCAAATTAGTGTACCTTTGATGCCAACCTTTGGTAAATATTTTGGATATATATTTAGACATTATAAATACATTGTAAATACCCAAAAATTCGTTCATACAGTGTATAAATAATAGCTTTTATTTTAGCGAAAAAACAATTCGAAACAAGCATCTTATGCATAAATTACGAGTCCCCACGCATCTGATATACAAAATCACGTTATATTAAAGTTTGGATCAGATCCAAGATCTTTGAACAAGGATTTGATACCACTTGAAGTCTAGGGTTTAAGACTTAGTGCATCACAGAAACGTGAAGATCACATCACATGGATCAAGAGCAACTAGTCGTATTAGTTGCGAAGGGCATCAGAAAGTAAAATTTTTTTATAAAGATGAAACCACATGACATGAGAACCTTTCTCATATCATTTCATCAAGATCACAAACATGTAATAGGATTACGTCTTGAAGCGTGTTTGTGATCGCACGTCTCTAAATGAAGAGACCTCCTATCTCAAGTTCGATCCAACGACGGATGCACTTGCGTGCACGTGGATGAGACGCGTGCTTCGCATAATATGAGTTGACTATCTAAGCATTGAACCTCCTGATTTCATCTCATGAAATATGTAGCCTTCCACATGAGCAAGAAGCACCGAAGAAGGCATAGATCCACAAGCAGTCAATCCGGCAACACAACGACAATGCGACGACAATGATGTCAATATAGTGGACGACCACAATATTGAGAGAGAGAGAGAGAGCTTGGACATGTAAAGAGAGAGAGAGGGATTTGTTGCTTTTCTTATTGTTGTAAGAGAAAGAGCTAGTCTTAACCTTTCTTTTATAACAAATTGGATGTTGGAGATGCACTACTAATTCAAATCAATGGGCATGGTTTTGTTGCATAAATTTACAACATGAATTACTTTATTTGAAGAAAATAAACATATTGAATAATATTCACCAAATTTAAATTCAAGTAAAAATTAATTCAATGTGGCATAATAAGGAAAGGATGAGAGCCTCCTTTCGCATTAGGGTGGACGACCACCAAGGAGTCCTCGTTGTGGTCGTCCACTCCTAATAAGGAGTGGAGCCTCCTTCTTTCCATATTGATGAGATTATCAAATCTTACCACAATTTTCACGTGTTTGCAACAACTTTTGTTGCTTAAAATTCTCACTAAAATAATTTCAAATTATTTTGTGATAGTTTCAATCATACCATTGAAAATTATGAATCATATCTAACCACCCAATATAAAATGTAAATTACATTTATAATTAATTGTACAATGTGAATCCAATTCACATTAACATTTAGTTTGTAAATCCTATTTTTAATAAAATCTCTTCATGATATTATAAATCACATTTATAATATTTATGATTATTATGGATAGTGATATCCACATTAATCATACCTTTGATAATTAAATCTTATTTAATTCTCTTAGATGTCTCTTCTCATGTGTCCAAATAATATCAATCACATTCATATTATTCATGACAATTAAATCGTAATTATCAAATTTCCAATGCTCAGATAAATTGTCAACAATAGAATTATTCTTGAATTCTTTCAAGAACAATGTGCCTTCTCCGGGATACTTGGAGATAAGGGCAGGACGATTGTACACTCCATGTATAGTATTTGGATATTGAGATCTTATCTCACATCCAGATCCACATGACCTCTCAAAGATGTTTGATTAAACCAAACCATAAATCTAATCTTCTCATTGCATCTGAATCATATTCAGATTAATGTCCTACATTTAGACTAAGATCGGATTACTAATCTTCTGAGAGGAGTCACTAAAATACGAACCTGTTTCATCACTTCCTCAGAATGGAAGATTCATGATTATACAATTGTTTACGATCCCATCACCCTCGAGTATTCTTTATACCCGTACATCCTGCGTACTGGAAGATCTAGAATAAACCTGAAGTTTTTGATCATATTTAAATTATCTTCTTCATGGTTTTATCATTGAGTGTCTCATTCGGTCATTAGGAGTTGATATCGATCATATACTTTCCAAAATCATATATCATACCTATAAATTCTTGTCATGCATCCAAAGCAAGATGACCATGCATGGAATTCGATTGGTCTCAATACCTAATGAGTGAGCTCATATCTTCTGGTTCAATAGTGAACATGTATGATCCCTTTGAGAGATCATATTACTCATATGCCCTTGTATGCACACCATCTCATCGATGTATAGCCCTTGATTAGGTCATCAACCTAATAGTCTGCCTAATGTACAAACTTAGACATATAGTAATACATCTGTCTCTAGTCAGAGGATGCGTGCCTATATCATGCCAACATACGACATAGGTCTTGGTTATCTTGATATCATTAAGTCAACTCTTTGATCTAACTTATCTGACACCTCTGAATCTATATTCCTATGAAGAGGACCTATATCAAGTGGTCGGTCAGATATCATCCTTTAGAGAAGGATTGCCATCTCCATCTCTGGTTGGAGATCCTTTCTCAACAATAATTTGACGGTGCTTGACGAGTCCTCAATCTAACTCTTTTGATATTTTCCAAACACCGGCCTCTATGATTCAACCATTGAATCAATAGTTGTATGATTATTAAGATGGCCATGGTATAAAACCCTAATTGTACTAAGGGACGTTATAAGTGCATTCATTCATTTAATCTCAAATAAAGAGTGAAATAAATCAATAACTTTTATTGATATGTCAAAAGATTACAATAATATTTATTGTAGAAATGGTTCACTTAGGGACCATAAGTCTAACAGATCATACATCTCATATTTCCTTATATGCACACCAGCTCGCCAATATATAGACCTTATCAGGTCATCGCTCTAATGGTCTATCAAATATAAACATCAGATATATATATATATATATCTGTATCTAGTCAAAGGATGTATACATATTTGTGACAATATATGATATGCATCTTGATCTCATCAAGTTAATTCTTAAACTTGACTCTTTCAATACCTCCGAGTCTCTATTCCTATGCAAAGGACCTACATCGAGTGTCAGTCAAATATCAGTCTTTACATAAGAGTGCCATCTCTTCTCAAATTGGAGTGACTTCTTAAACATCACTTGACGATGCTAGTTGTGTCCTCGATCTAACTCTTTAGATCTATAACCCTATATCAACCTATATGATCTGATTCTTTATATCAACAATTTCATGATACGAAGATGGCCATGGTACACGATCCAAAAATTTTTTATAGGAACCTTGAATTAATGCAAACAAAACTATGATTTAATTTAGATATTAAAGTGAAATAATTCACAATAATTTTATTATATAACGACTTGCCATGGGTTTACATGTCTAACATGTGATATGATAGTTAAAGAGCTGACTAGGACATGTGTCCTAGTCAAGAATAAAAATTATAGAAAATTAAAAAAAAATAATTAATAACCTTAGATTAAAAAGTCAAAACATGAAAGTTGTAAATTCAAAGATATCTACAATTTCATGAATTAAGTGAACTCAAATGAGGTCATTTTAATGTAGTTATACTTTTGGTAGATGTTTATAGGTGTAAAATACCTATATTTTATGATTTTATACTTTTATTTATTTTCTTACTAATATATGTTGTATTATATTATATGAGCACTTATATATAGTTCTTATTTTTTGTATTTTTGTTATGTAATTTAAAATTTAAAATATAGATATATTTAAATATATATATACATACACATACAAATTTTCTCCTCTTTTTATATTTTCTTTTATTTTCTCTCTTTTTTTGTTTTTTATAGTTAATTAATATACATACTATATTTATCAAATCAAAAAGGTAAGTTCACAATTTTTATTCTTTTACATAAAATATAGAGGTTTTGATTATGTATTATATGTACGCCTGCTCTCTCTTTCTCTCACTTTTTATTATCTTCTCAACTTTTCTATTTTTAGACTTTGTTTCTTTTATAGTAGTTAATATACATAGTATATTTATAAATTCATAAAATAATTTGAAAAAATAACTTTATACATGAAATATAAAGGTTCTATATGTGTATCCCTTATATAAATGCACTCTATTGAGATATTTGTATCCCCCGATTATTTATTTTATATTTCATATCTATTCTGTCAACTTTATATAATTTCCCCATAGAGCAGTTCTCTTATATAAGAGATCTCTAGGGCTACGATGAATAAACAATTCCATTCTACGCCTTTCCACATGGTATCACAATGACGGTCCTAGGCCGGAGCTTGTACCCTAGCTATCCCACCCCATTAAAACCCTAACACAACCCTACCTTACCGTCTTCGTGATCTCTGAGTGTGGCATCAACCCACTACCACCAAAGCAGTAAAAGGACACCGTCGTTGCCCAAAGAGGTAGCAGTAACAACATCATCCTTGATGCGTCCACCACCATCACAACAGCTTAGGGTTGCGCCGCCGCCGTCACTGGCAACCCTAGCCACTCGCTGCCCCTCCGTTTGACGTGTGGGACTCCGTGGAGCACAAGGAGACCCCAATCGACGTGTTCTTGGATCTAAAATTACTCCAAACGAGCAATTTGATTCCTGTTCAGTTTGATTTTTGGGTTTCTAGTGCGTGATTTGATAATATGAAATCATCCTAGTTACACAGAGAGGCCTCCAACGGATGGAAGAGGTTGTGGTCTAAGTCTACACCCACAACCGTCTTCCTGTATGCTTGTGTAGATGCAATCATTCTTATCTACAACCCCAGTCTTTATCATTGTTGTCATCTTGTCAAACAACAGAGTTGACTCCAAAGTTGATGTCTCATCCCTTGTGCCTTCAAAGGTCCAACACCCATTGTCAAGATGGATTGAACAAATTATGAATTATGGGTTATGCAATTTACAAGTCTAATGCAGTGTAACGACAAGAAGCATATCCTCATGCAGGACGAGCCAAGCAACAAGATTGGGGTTAGTGCCTCGTGGGAGGCAGATGACGCATATACGCGTGTATGGTTGTCTGGGATTGTGTCAATGGAGATAGCCAATGATATTCTGAGTCAGCCTACTACAAAGGCCATGTAGGACATTCTCGCCGCCACATACTCCTCGGCAAAAAATGAGTTGAAGATACCGCAACTTCAACATAATATCTTCACATCGAAGAAGAACGATATCCTATCCATATCCTTTACACTTCTCTAAGGGGTATGTTTCGCAAGCTTCATGGTTTCATTCCGTTGACTGCTATGCCAGAACAACTCAAGGCCTACAGAGATTTGGTGATGATCAAAGTTTTTCTAGCAGCTCTTGACCCTGATTATGATGTTGCTCGATCACAGATGCTTACCGATGCCATCATACCTCCAATGAAGGAGGCATAACGCAGACTGAGCAGGCTCTCTATAGCTCATGGTGGTGTTACTCAGTAGTCTCAGACCTCCTCGGCTATGGTTACATCTCATGGTAGAGAGATCTCTACATAGTACCATGGTCGTGGTAACCGTGGCAGGGAAGGGGGTAGTCGACCCCGTCAGCCGTGCACTTACTGCCACATGCCAGGCTACTATGAGGATACATGTTATTCTAAGCATGGCTTTCCTGCTTCAGCACGGGTTGCAAAGCGGACTCAACAAGTAAGTATTCCACCTCCTACACCTGCTCAAAGTTTCAATGAACTTGTATCATAGTTGAAAGAGATTATGCCCGCATCTAGGTCGACCAGCTCTCCTTCAGGATCCTCAGAGGTAGCTGCCTCAACATCAGCATCTTTATCAGGTACAACATATGCTTTTAGTAGCTGTTACATGGTAGATTTGTCAGAATGGTTACAGACACAAGAGCTTCACACCATATTTATGGTAATAGAGGACAATTTAGTACATAGAGATCGACTCAATCAGGCAGATCTGTAGTCATAACATATGAGACCCACTCTCCTATTACTGGTGGGGGAAGGTGCAGTTGACTTCAGTAATGCGCCTATAAAATATTCTTCATGCTCCTGATTTTTCTATGAATTTACTGTCTATTAGTCAAATCACCGAAGATTCACATTGTTGTGCCATAGTTGATCTTTTGTCACTCGTGTTTCAGGACATTCTTACGGGCAGGGTGATTGGATCTGTCCATCAATAAGGAGGTCTGTATAGACTGGTTCAATCTCCATATGATGGTACTTCAACTCTTCATAGTGGATCGGTCTCTCCTTATGTGTGACACCTCCAGTTTTGTCATCTTCCTCTACAGAAGCTGTGTCACGTTCTTCCTCAAATTTCTCCTCTCTCTGCTTTTCAGTGCGAGGCCCGCCGGCTTAGGAAGCACCACCGGTCTACCTTTCAGAGTCGTCAGGGTTGAAGTAGTCATAGTCTTTTTGAGTTGATTCATCTTGGTATTTGGGGTCCAAGTTGTCCCAGTCCATCAGGGACATATAGTTTATCTTGTTGAGGTGGCCGATTTCTCCATTTATCTTGGGGTTTCCTTCTTAGAAATAAGTCTGATGCTGGTCCTATTATTTAGTCTTTTATTAATGAAATAAAGGATGTTTTTCTGCAAATGTCAAGTATATTCGTTCTGACATTGCACTAGAATTATGTAGTGATGCAAATAGAAATTTGCAACAGTGAAAAATAGTTGTTTGGTGGAGAAATTTAGAGAGGAAAGGAAGAGAGAGGAGAACGCGCCGGTTGCGCGAGACTTTGGAGAGGAATCACAAAGAATGCGTCGAGGGAAAGAGAGAGAAACACACCGAGAGAGATATAAAGAGAGATGAATCTCATTTTTCATAATAATCTGAACTGTTTAAAACGATATCCTATCATCCCTTTATATAGGAGGTATGAGATTACAAAAATAGAAATTCAAATTCAAACTCAAAACTACTTATCCTAATTTGACTCTAACCGACTAACTAATTGATTTGAAATAAATTCAAATCTCTAATTGACTCTAACTAACTAGATTGAGATCACACATGATCTCTTTATTTAAATAAAAATGCGACAATCGAATAAACGTAAATAAAATTAACGGATAAAAATATCAAGCCCTATATTTTAATTTTGTGCTGCATCAATTCTCCTCCGCTTGAAAAATTCGTCTCCTGACGAATTGCTTGCTTTTTGATTTGTCGTTGGAGAATTCGATCCGAAACCATAGTTCCAAATTCCCCAATTTGATCCTTTCCATGTTACGTTTGTAATTTCTTTTCACTGAGGGTCGTCGCTGCAAATCTTCTACCCCTCCATTTAAAGGAATGCCTCTCCAATTCCAACCGATTTTAACCTTTGAATAAAATCTTTCTATAGTAGGGGTTTCATTGAAATTAACCCAAATAAATTTCCAATCCCTGATTTCATGGGATTGATTGCACGTGGGAGAAGAATCAATAACCACTACCCTCTCGACTCCCTTCTTCCAATGTCTTGGGCAGCGCCGAACTCTAGGGTATGGGTTTCGATTTCTCCAACGGCGGCACCGGGCATAGATGTAATGGCGGCAGCGGCACGTGGATTGATGGTGCAGGAGACGATGATGGGCCTTCCATCGTTGGCCTTGGGGTCTTCGTACCAAGGTATGGCTACAACAACGTCGAGGTTTGCATTGGAGATGATACAGGTGGTTGCTGGGGCTTCTATTGGTCGTTATCGGTGATGGTTGCCAACCTGAATCTGTATGGACAACAAGCAGATCTTTGTCTTGAAGAACAGTAACGTAATCACTGAAGAGATCTAGGGTTTCATATCCCTCTTCTACTGGTTCTTCATCAAATATTGGCCCCAGAACTTTATTTTTTTTCATTTTTTTGTTCCATGGACAGCAACTTCGACCTCACAGAAATCGAAAAATTCATATTCTTCACCCGAACTTTCATCAAAAATCGGCCCTATATCTTCATAGTTTTGTTGCACAGGAGTTGCGTCAATAAAATATTCTTCGGAACTGAAAATACCATCGTTTTCCGAACAAAAATCGGGTTGGACAGCAGCTACAACGATCTGACTTTCATTGTCGACGAACGAATCTTCACCGGTTAGCGTGTCCAACCATGCTTGGACTTTGAAACTTGATAGGAGTCGATGCTTGAACTTCCTCGAACGCGAACGTGAATGCGGATCATGAGATATACGACTCAAATCGAATTGCAAATGCCAGTAGGTGATCGGATCGTCGAATCGTAAGAACGATTCAGTTTCCATGCTCTGATACCAAATGATGCGGATTGAAATCGGCGTCGACAAAATAATATTTTTTTTGGTATGGTGGATTTTTGGTAGAAGAACGAGATGGGTTGAGAAGAGAAATTGGAGGGGTTGAGAGGAAGAAAAACTCGTCAGAACGAGGGGTCTGGAGAAGAGAACTCGCCGGGAATGCGAGAGGTTGAAGGAGGAGAACCGCGGAGATCGCGTGGAGAGAGAGAGAAGAGACTGGAAGGGTTGAGAAGAGAAGACACGCCGGATGCGCGGGGTTAGAGAAGAAGAAACGCGTAGACCGCGAGGGGAAGAGAGAAGAGACTCGTCGGGAATACGAGGGGTTTGGGAGAAGAAGAACACGTGTAGATCACGCGGGGAGAAGGAGAGAGAGGGGAGAGGAGAGAGAGATAAATCTCTATTTTATCACATCTTGAACTGACTAAAACATTGGACCCTCATCCCTTTATATAGGAGGGATGACATTACAAGAATAGATAATAATTTAAACCGACAACCAATTATCCTAAACTGACTCTAACTAATTAACCGACTAACTACCAAATTTGAAATTCAAATTAAGACTAATTGAGATCACACGCGATCTCTTTATTTAAAATTGCGACAACTTAAAAAACGTAAATAAAATTAACGGCCACAATTTAAATAATTAGACGACCCTACATGTCGAGTCCACGCTGCATCAACTCTCCTCCGCTTTTAAAAAATTCGTCTCCCGACGAATTGCTTGAACCTTGAGGCTTGACATAAGGCGCTTCATGAACTTGTGTCGACGTGCGCGTGAACGCGAATCATGAGATATGCAACTCAAATCATATTGCATCTTCCAATGCGCGGCGGGATCGTCGAATCGTAGGGACGATTCGGTTGCCATGCTCTGATACCAATTGATGCAAAATGGAATTCGGTGCGGCGCGGGAAATAGATTTGACGGTGGATTTTCGATGGTAGAAGAAAATAGAGGGGTTGAGAAGAAGACACTGGAAGGGTTGAGAAGAGAAGACACGCCGGATGCGCGGGGTTAGAGAAGAAGAAACGCGTAGACCGCGAAGGGAAGAGAGAAGAGACTCGTCGGGAATACGAGGGGTTTGGGAGAAGAAGAACACGTGTAGATCACGCGGGGAGAAGGAGAGAGAGGGGAGAGGAGAGAGAGATAAATCTCTATTTTATCACATCTTGAACTGACTAAAACATTGGACCCTCATCCCTTTATATAGGAGGGATGACATTACAAGAATAGATAATAATTTAAACCGACAACCAATTATCCTAAACTGACTCTAACTAATTAATCGACTAACTACCAAATTTGAAATTCAAATTAAGACTAATTGAGATCACACGTGATCTCTTTATTTAAAATTGCGACAACTTAAAAAACGTAAATAAAATTAACGGCCACAATTTAAATAATTAGACGGCCCTACATGTCGAGTCCACGCTGCATCATGTAGTCTTCAACTTTTGCAGTTTCTCAGAACCATTAGTATTGTCCATTAGCTTCTTGCACTTATACACCCCAACAGAATGGGGGTGGCTGAACGCAAACATCGTCACCTGTAGGATGTCACCAAAACCCTCTTGATCCAGAGTCGTGCTCCTCATTCATATTGTGGGGATGCGGTTCTAACTACTTGCTACCCCGTAAATCACATGCCCTCATCCGTGTTGGGGGGAGAAGATTCTGTTCTTGACTACGTCTTCCGAGAAGGATCTTTTCTCCCTCACTCCATGTGTTTTTGGGTTAGTTTCCTTTGTTCATCATACATCTCCTGGACATGAAAAGTTCTCTCCTAGACTGTTAAGTGTGTCTTTGTAGGGTATTCCATGACTCAAAAGGGATACCGTTTTTTAAATCCTACTCGTAGGAAGTATTATGTTAGTATGGATTCACGTTCTTTGAGTCCATTCCGTTTTTCTCTCCTATATGCGATAAATTGATTTCTTCAGAGTCTGGAGAAGAAGTGTACATGCCTTTATCTCCGCTTGTGTGTACCCTGGTACCTCCTTCATCACCATCACCTCCACCACCACCTACCTCACCACCTCCTTCACCACCAGCAACACCCATCTTTTTGCCACAAGTTTACATGCATAGACCTCATGCTCATGCGCCTCCTTCATAATGCAACATGTCCCATATATGTCCTGAGCACCTAGTTTCTACTGATGACACTAGAGATTTGTATTTACAATAAGATGAGCATGTGGTTTTAAATACTCTGGCCTCTGACACTAAGGTGGATGATGACCTTGACGTGCCCATTGCCTTACAAAAGCAATGACGTGCATGTAATATGTATCACCTTGCTTCCCATGTTCTCTTGCGCATCTCTCCAAGGAATTTCAGAGGATTGTTGTGGGATTGTATGTAGTAGAGATATCGAGGTCATATCAGGAGGCATTAGAGACCAGTCAATGGCATCTGGCTATGGATGAAGAAATGATTACATTACAGTCTCGTGGCACACAAAGTATTGTACATACTCCACTTGGCACATCTGTTGTTGGGAGCAAGTGTGTTTACGGTGAAACATCGTGCTGGTGGTACCATAGACAGATACAAGGCCGGACTTGTTGCTCGTGGGTTCACCCACACATATGGGGTGGATTATCAAGATACATTTTCTCTAGTTGCTCGATACTCTACACCGAGGATTCTATTTCTGTCGCCATGGTACGCGACTGGACTCTATTTCAGTTAGATGTCAAGAATGCCTTCTTGTATGGTGACTTGAAGGAAGAAGTCTACATGCAGCAGCCTCTAGGGATTGCTATCAAGGGGGAGTCTCATATGGTGTGTCGACTTCACAAGGCTATTTATGGCCTTAAGCAGAGTCTGAGGGCTTGGTTTTAGAAGCTCTCAGAGTTGATTGAACAACATGGGTTTGCCAAATCTACTGCATATCACTCTCTAGTTATCAAGAGATTCGAGAGAGGTATTGTTTCTATTTTGGTCTACGTTGATGACATCATTGTTATAGGGGATGATGAGCATGGTATTCAAGAAACTAAGGATTTCCTTGGACAACAGTTTGTGACCAAGGACCTTGGAAATATTCGTTACTTTCTTAGCCTTGAATTTGCAAGGAATCAACGTGGCATTGTGATGATGTAAAGGAAGTATGTTATTGATCGCCCAACTGAAACGAGCTTGACATGGTATAGACCCGCCACTACTCCAATGGATCCTAATGCTAAGCTCTATGATGATGATTTTGAGAAGGTTGACAAGTGACGATATAGAGAACTAGTAGGAAAACTTTTATATGTTACTATCACCGAGCCTGATATATCATGTGCAGTAGTAGAGTTAGTCAGTTTATGGAGCAACCCATGTAGTTTCATATGGATGCAGTTAATATGATTATGAGATATCGGATGTCTTCTCTAGGAGCATGACTCTTATTCAGAAGAGACATGCCTCTTACAATCACAAAATGTGATGATCTATATATTATGCAGGGTGCCCCAAGGACAGGAAGTTTACAACAACCTTCACGGTGTTTGTAGGTAGTTTACTAGTTTCATGAAAGAGTAAGAAACAGATGGTTGTGGCTAGACTTAGTGTTGAATCAGAATATAAAGACATGGAACAAAGGAGCACGGAAATGATGTGGGTCAGATCTGTCACGACTGATCTAACTATTGAGGTGCCACGTCCCATGCACCTCTAATGCGATAACCATGTTGCTCTGTTCATAGCAAATAATCCAGCCTTCCATGAAAGAACCAAACACATCATGGTACATTGCCATTATACTCGGGATCTGATTCAGAAGGGACTTATCTCCACTTCTCACGTTGCTTCAGGTGACCAAACTACATATATGTTCATCAAAGCCCTTGCTAGATGTCCTTTTCATCGTTGCTGTTACAAGCCGAGCATGATAGGCATATATGCTCTAGCTTGAGGGGGAGTGTTGAGATATTTGTATCTCTCAGCTCTTTATTTTATATTTCATATCTCTTCTGTCTACTTTATGCAATTTCTCCATAGAGCTTTTCTCCTATATAAGAGAGCTCTAGGGCTATGATAAATAAACAATTCCATTCTATGCCTTTCCAAACACTCTTTTCTTCGCTCTATTTTATTTTTATGTTGGTCTTTTTATATTTTTAATATTCTTAACTTTTTTAAAATCTTGGTTGATGCTTCTTACATACATATGCCTGAATGCTAAGAATGATGAATAAATATGTGAATATGTGTTTGTTGCGGTTTCTAGCTCGAGTTTCAACTCTTAGTTGCGTGAAACAAAGTTCACAGATAACCTTAAGGATATGAATTTTAGAAATGTGAGTATTCAATGAATTCCTACATATATCGGCATTGCTTCTTTATCGATGCTTATCAATGAAATCCCCATAAGTTGTTCAATTGTTCTCAAGGCCTATGCCAAAAGATCCTCTTAGCCCCTTACTTTTCACGGTTGCCACAAAATTACTTTGTTATTTGGTGGATAATGATGTTTCTAATGGCGAGTTGAAACCCAGCGGATGGGGGAGCTTCAAGGCCCACATACACCTAATATATACACGTGATTTCCTGTTCTTTTGAATAAAAGCCATACTTTCCTTATGGTTATAAGTGAAATTTTATTGACTTTGCAGGGAATTTCTGGCCATAAAATGAACATCTTGAAGAGTCGATCGTTATGCTCCCAAAACATAAGAGGGAACTTCAAACTCATTTTGGTTGTGGGCCTCCCAAGAGATTCTCTTTCTTCCCCTAGCCCACTAATTCTTATCGGGGGAGCAAGTCAGTGGAGGTCATGGAAGACAAAGTGGTAGCATTTTGTGTGTGGGTGGGTTGGGGGGTGGGGGCGATCATGCTGGCCTTTTCTAGGAAGCATATATCCCCTCTACAACCTCCCTGATGTGGAGGGTCCTACTTGGGAGGTGGGAGATCGTAAAATTGACAGTTGTAGGGACCACTCCTCTCTACTCTTAGAAACCCTTCTTGACGAGTTTCTCCTTTGCTTCAACATAGGACCATGTAGTACAATATAGTTTGGTAGCTCGTGCAACCCTGAAGCACTTCTATTGCGTCTATCAAGTTGCCAATAACAAAACTTTGGCTAGGGACCACCTCACCAAGATTGGGTTGTCTCGGATTTGACTTCTTGTAATGTCAAAAATGAATCCAAAGGTCGCATGTTTTTGTTGGTGTTCTCAAGTCTTGTGTGAGATGACACTAGTACAAACCTCTTGCTCCACTAACCTACCTATGAGGAAAAAATTAGTTACCTTAATGGTTGTCACGTGGAGTATGGTAGGGTCAAGATCTTTGGGCGTTAAGTAGCAATTTAAAAAACCACATGAGGGTCACCAACACCCTGCTTAGACAATTTTGTTCATTTAATTTTTTAATTGTACAGCTTCTAACTCCTTATTCTTACACTCAAAATGTAACGCAAGGGCTGAATTTAGCCCATTTTTGGGGATAGAAAAGATACACTTACAATAAAAAGACAAAAGGCCTATGATGGCTTTTAGTTTTAAGTTGGGAGGGTTGTTCTACTATTTGTTTTCAAGTTGGGAGTAAAAGTAGATCTAGTTTTAGATTTATGGAGGTAAGATGCAAGCACGTGGGCACTATGATTTCATCATATGCATCAACAAGAAGCCTAACAACAGCGACCTTTATCCTCGAAGCACGTGCATTAAATACTAAAGAGCTTGGCAAAAGTGCATGAGAAGATTGTCAAGGACATGTATGTGCAGTATGGGCTTGATATTATTTAGGTAAACCACGATAGCCCAATCAAAATCATTGAAAATGAGTTAAATAAATTGAATAAATTTATAGATATCAGATTCGTTAGTGGGTCTAAATCTATTGTCTTTTATTCAATCCATCCAAACAACCCAAACTATGCTTTAAATGATTCATCATTTCAACCCACCCAAGACAACCGATATTCATTTACTATATTATATCTCAAAATTCCAAACATTAATATATAGTTTTCATCTCTCTTTCTTCCATATGATCTCTTAACTAGCTTACCAACCTTGACTCAGTCTCATCGCAATAGTTTTCATCATTCTTGCGACTCTCTAATTTGTCTTTGGAGCATGCCTGACTATCCCCGTAGCAAATCAAGCCTTGTTTTGATAGCCATAAGCCATACCTCTTGGCTCTATAATTGTGCTCCAACCCCAACTGGCTTCTTCAACATCCCTAAACCCATCTCAATCCTCTCGACCGATGTCTGATACTCCTTCCATGGCCAACCAACCAAGAAGCTGTACGTTTAAAGCGAGCCACCTGAGTTTCAAAAGCATCAAAAATACTAAATTGAACTGCTCAGAGGTTCGTGTTATATCAATCTCCACACACGCTTTGACAAATAAATGTCTACCAGCGTCTTTTCTAAAGTCCAACAAAAAAATGTGCACACATGTATAAATTTGCATGCAAGTATTCTCGAATAATTAGGGAAGTCATGGTCTGTATCGAGACTGTAGGCAATGATGAAAATATGAGAAAAGCACGGTCAGCTTGACATTAATCTATTCCCGTCCAACCTTTCAGCACCCTCTGAGATATCCCCCACAGCTCATGCCGTGGGCAACCGCAGGTAAATTCCATCTGAATAGTCGGGATTGCATAATATAGTGATGTTTCACAGCTGGCTATTAGGCCTGAGAATGTGCGGCAGCACATTAGTGCTGGTTGCCAAGTATTTAAGCCCAACCCATCAGCATCCACTCATTGCATTAAATGTGCTAGGGCTGGCTGCTCTTCCACTAAGCTTTACTATTTCCAGGATTCCTCAAAAGAGATGGGATAACAAGTCATGCACCATAGATTTCTTTTTTACTTTCTTAGTACATATAGGATGATATCCTCGCACTACAACACATTTACTTCCATCGCCTCTCCCCTCACCATCCTCGTGATGGAGGTGACTCATATGCGAGTAGTTTTTTTTCCGAGCAAGCAACAGAAGCTAGATTAATCAAGGGTACACTTCAGCAAGAAAAACATGACTTGAACTCCTAGAAACAATCCAACATACCTGGATCGAGAGATTTATAAGTGAATTCCAAAAGTGGCTTAAATTAAAGAACATGAAGTATGTGAATTTAAGAGAAACCAATCTAAAGAGGAAGGCAATGACACGTGAGAAATGACGAACAAATGTCCTCAACTTTTGTAAAGGTGCACCACCTCGACTTCCTCACGCACTTCAAGGAATGCCGTGTAAATCACCAGAACCTTTTTAGAACACACTGAACAATTCGTCGTCAAAGGTTTTTGCACCTCTGTGCAAAAGTACTAGCACCTCACACTGCAATCTATTTTCATAAAGGGTGCTCAACCTTTTCATTTATGACTGCATGAAGGGGGGACATGAGCATGACAGTTGCACCATTCTTTGCCTAATTATGAGATGAATCAGACTAAAAATAGCCTTTGCATATACATTATCAAAGTCCAGTTATCGAAGAGCATGGAGTAAATACATCATGAAATGCAAAATCAGGCAAATGCCACTCACATTCCGCAAATTTGCAGAACCACGATGACATCCATGCCTTGTACAGTCTACACAGCTGGGGGATAATTAATAAATGAATCATTTGCGAAAAATCATGGAAAAATGTACATGGAGCTCCAACTGTATGCAACAACCGGGGAAGCATCAAACCACTTTAAATCTGTTATACAGCCTTACCATGCATATTTGCTAAAATCATACAGGAAAACAAGGTGAAATGCAAATTATCGGTCAGGCATAAGGAATCTTCCCCTATACAAATCAAATCCCGTTTCCTGAAGAACTGAACGGAAATGAGCAGTCCAATCGCAGCGACATCTGTGGGAGGGTATCAATGCTGAAGCCCCATAGAAGCATAGGCTTTAATTGAATGTATGCCAATTAGAAGGCCACTAAAAGTGCCTCTTGGTCAGAAAGAGCTGATGGGTGAGAATCTATAGTCCGGAGTCGAGGATGGAGTTACGACAAAGCCTCCAATAGTCCCGGAAGCTCAAGCTCATCCATGGCATTGTTGGAGGCATACAGGTCTGCAAAGAAAAAGGAATCCTGCGTGGCAAAGCAGTTAGTCATTGGGAGTAAAAAGGACATGTCGTGAGTATTGTGGCTACAACGGATAGAAAAGGCCTTGAAATTACCTTTGGCCACTAAGCATCCCATAAATAGATGAAAAACCAGAAGATGGGAGAATACCACTGAAAACCTTCCGGAATTTGGGCATTAAAACTTGCCCTGTCCAGTATAAAAAGAAAAAAATATCAACATTATATTTCCTCAGTGATATTTATCAAATCTCTGAATAATAGAATTCTTTAATTAACAGATACATCATTGGTTATTAGAACACACGAGGAAGGTTAAAGAAAAGAACCCAGGCTCATCAATAAGTTATACATGGTGTAAAAACAGGCAAAGTTCCTTACAGACCCTGACCTCATTACCGTGACTCTGAACTACTGCAGGAGCAGTTGATAGTTTTGCATGCATCTGTCAACTGGGGTAGCTTTATAGAGGGAATCGAGCTGGTAAAGGACATAATCAAGTTATACCGGGGGCTTCTTATGAGAACCTGCTTATCCCATTGACCCCCAACCCATTGTCTGCATCACAATCAGCGTAGTACAAAGAAATCTGAAAATTGTGGATAGGATGAAGAACGAAAAATGGTAGAGGTGTGGAGTCTACTGAAAGCAGGGACCTCTACATATAGTACCAAGGAAAAAAAAGATAAATGCACTTTCTGCGCAGGCAGCCATGGAGATCTGTAATTGGAAAGTCACGTGGAGGAAAACAGCAGATAGAAATACGAAGATTTAACTGAGGCCTGTATATGTCAAAACATTTCAAAGCACTGTTTGCAGAAAGAATATAGGGAAGTCCGCCAAAAGAGACATGAACATCAGCCTTCAAGACATACACAGCTATCGGGAGAGAGAAAATGCCCTTTTTACAGCTTCTATTCGCCGAAAAGGAGTAAAAAAACACCAAATGGATCTGGAGAATGGACAATATCTGGTAACCAAAAGAAATTGAAACCAGCGTTATTAACAATTATCAAGCTCTGTCCCCGCAGATCCATCTGAAGCTTCCGAGTATGAGATTATACGATGATGACACCGAGGAGGTAAATAAGAGGAGATACATGGAGCTTGTTGGGAAGCTCCTATATGCTACCATCACCAGGCCAGACATATCCTTTGATGTGAACAAGGTGAGCCAGTTCATGGAGCATTCCAGGAAGGCTCATATGGATGCGGTCTATATGATTTTGAAATATTTGAAGACTTCACTTGGTATTGGTCTTTATATTCAACAGAGATACACCTCTTGAGGTGATAGCTTGTGCCAATGCAGGTTATGCAGGATGCCCTAAAGACAGGAAGTCTACTTTTGGCTTTGCTATTTTTGTTGGGAGCTCTCTCGTTCATGGAAAAGCAAGACGCAGACAACGGTTGCTAGATCCAGTGCGGAATCTGTGTATAGGGCCATGGCATAGGGGAGCACAGAGATGATGTAGGTTAGATTGGCCTTGACTGATCTTGCTGTTGAGGTTCCTCTTCCCATGCATCTTTTATGTGACAATCAAGTAGCTCTCTTTATTGTCAAATCATGCATTTCATAAACAGGCCAAGCATATAGAGGTGGATTGCTACTATACCAGAGACATGATCTAGAATGGTCTCGTATCTACCTCCCATGTTTATACTGGAGATCAGACAACTGATATTTTCACCAAGACCTTTGCAAGAGGTCCTTTTTAGAGATGTTCCAAGCTGAGCTTGATAAACATATATACTCCAGCTTGAGGGATAGTGTTGAGATATTTATCTCTTTTTATTTATTTCTTATTTCTCTTTCTTTCATGTACCTCTCTTGTGATTTACCCATGGCATTTCTCCTATATAAGAGAGCCCTAGGATCTCAATAATTATATGCAATTCTATTTTCCACAACATTATTTATAAAAAATCCCAGATTAGATGTACAAAGACTGTCGCAATGCCCCAACCATCACTCTCATCTCACACCTGAAGATCCCATTCATTTACAGAGGTCGAATCTCATATAGTCCATTTTGGAAGGTCCAAAATTTACTCTAGTATACTTTCAGCAAAAAATAAAAGTAGGCACATATGTTTTGTGTTTTTTACTGGCTACAACCATAAAGGAGATATTGATGATAAACTGAATTTGGAAAGATTAATTCAAGATTGCAGGAAGCGATTGCGGGTAAATGAGGAGGATTATGTTAGGTAGCTGACAACCAGTGTAAAACAGTCGGAGACAAATATCTAAACAACGTTCTTAATTGAGAACACTATTTAGAAATTTATCTCAATACAATAGGATCTTTTTAACATGGATTTAGGCAATCATTTGGATATCGTTGGGGCATTCCTCAATGATGGACACATGTGAGTAAAGAAGTTAGTTCAAAAAAGGTTGCAATAAAAGTTGCGGACATGTAGTTGGAATATTGGTATTTTAACCGACAAAGAATGAAGATTCAGATATTGTCTCCAATGATTAAATATGTTGGAGAGAAAACAAGGAGATCGAAAAGACATGCTTTAGATTATGACATTCAGGTAAAGAGAAGGGTAGAAACAATGTTGGGGTAGTTGTTCATAAGGATTTGAAAGATCGTGTAGTTGAAGTGAAAATATTTTGCGATCGGATTATTATGTTAAAGTTGGTGCTTGGAGAAGAAATTCTAAATATCATCTCAGTTTATACACCGTAAATTGGATTATAGTAAAGGATTAAACAAGCTTTTTGGAATAATTTAGATAAGATTATGTAGGAAATCCCATGCAGAGAAATGATTTGACTAGGTGGAGATATTAATGGACATGTGTGAAAGGATGCTTCAGGGTATGCTAGTGCTCATAGGGGTCATGACATCGAGGATAGAAATGAAGAGGGAAAAATCATTCTGGATTTTGTAATGGTTTATGACCTTTCACAGCAAACACTCTCTTCAAGACGAGGGATGCGTATTTAAGTACTAATAAGAGTGGCCCGACTAAAACACATATAGCTTACTTTGTGTTGAGAAGAGGAGATTAGTTGTGTTGCAAAGATTGCAAAGTAAGTCCAGAAGAGAGCTTGACATCTCATCATCTCTTGCTAGTCATGGATGTCCAAATAAAAGGGTTGGTAAAGAAAAGGATGTTTCTGAAGATCGTTAGAACTAGATGGTAGAATATTCAATTGAAGCAATCAAGCTTCAAGGAAAAGGTTTTAGAAGACTTATCTTGGGAATGCAACAGAAGTGCGAACGAAATGTGGGAGGTGGTAGCATCTTGCATCCGGAGGGTAGCCAAAGAGATGTTAGGCGAGTCAAAGGGAGTTCCGGGTCAAACTATGTATAAGGGTAGCCAAAGAGATGTTAGGCGAGGCTTGGTGGTGCAATGAGGGGATGCAAGACAAGCTTAAAATTAAAAGAGCTTTCTTTTAAGTTATGTATAAGGATAAAACAGAGAAAACTGTCACAAACTACAAAACAACGACGAAGGAAGCGAATAAGACTGTAAGCGAACCAAAGACTTTTCTCAAGTGAGATGCATTAAGTATCAAGGTTCAGGAAAGCGGTATGCGTATGCGTTCGGACAAGTCACTGAATAGCGATTAAGCGGTATGCGGGGGCATATGAGGGGTATATGCGGTTCTACGCGGTTTTCTATTTTTTATTTAAAAATAAATAAATATCTACAAAAGTGACTATAACTGAACTGAATTTATGATTAAATATGGTCCAACAGAAGATCTAAGAGAAAAGATTTTCATGTACAGCTCAAAATAGTACAACTAAATATCAAAATCATCAAAGATAGTATTACATAATCTGATTTAATATATAGAATCAAAATAATACAAGATCTAGATCTTAAGATCCGGATTCGATTACCCAATTGGACCCAAGGTTTAAAAAAGCACGAGGCAGTCCGAGGCGTTTTTCCAGAAATTGAGGCGAGGCGTAAGCCTCGGGGCGGTCGAGACGTAAGCCTCAATTTTTTGGAAAAAAATAAAATTAAAGCAAAATACATTGAAAAAAGTATATGATAATATTAATTTTTCCTAAAAACACATTCAAGAATAGTTTAACACTAGTAAAAGATATAATAAATAAGCGATGAAGGCAATGTAGTTCAAAAAAACCAATATTAAGCCACTAATATATGGAATATCAAGTTCCAACTCCAACTTCAATAATTCAATATGAGTATTGAATTAAAGTCTATACTTAATACTAAAGTACAATAGAAACCATAATTTTTAGTGTTCGAAGTAAAAAAATACTAACATACCTTGAATCCCAATCATTTGTCTTGCTGGACGTTGTTGGAAAACCGGCATATGCATCCCCTCCTTCCATATCACATCACAACAAGACGGGGGTCTCACTGCCCGGTCAGCGAGCCTGTGGGGGGGGGAGGTCTAGGGGGGAGCAGGTGTGCTCCCCCTTGCGGGGGTGTAGGGGCAGCGCCCCCGGTGAAATTTTTTACTAACGATATTATTTTTATTTTGCTATTCACAATAACATGTAATAACTATTTTATCTCATGTGTTTATTTTCAACATTTCTTCTTCATATATACGATAACTATTATAAGATTCACAACTTATACAACCAAATAACAATATCAAGTTGCAAACTTGCAACTAATATAAAACATTTATTACAATTCAAACTCAATCTGTGAGCAATAGAACTAGTATGTGTAGATGTATGATAATTGAACATGATGTATATAAGATCATGGAGCTTTACTTGTTTCAAACGATCTCTTCTCTTTGCACGGAACTATATGTAGAAATACGCAAGGTTTAACATGGAAACAAAAATACAAACATAAAAAATATAATGCTTACAGAAAATAAGATCATGTGCAAAGCACATAACCAAAAAGATAAAAAAAACCTCATGCTTGAGGCTTACGTCTCTGTCTCGCCTCGAACACCTCACATTAAGGCAAGGCGTACGCCCCACCCAAAGGACCCGAGCGCCTCGAGGCGTACGCCTTTACGCCTTGAGGTGGCGCTTTTTAAAACCATGACTGGACCTTAAACAGACGCAAGGAGCACATATACGCTCACACAACCTGCTTATGCGGGCCATATATGCGCAATGACACATAAAGTGGGGCTTCAGGTAATCGGTGCGCTGAGGAGGCTATTTAGGCATATGCGGCCACATATGCAGTCGCAGAGGCCGCTTTCATGAACAGAGTTAAGGATGATGAATACACGTGTGTGTTACTCAAAAGGTATATAGACTAGAGGGAAGTAATATTTCTATAACCTTTTCATTGGAGAAAGGAATAAAGAGATCACTTTAGGAGATCTAACTAGTAGTGAAAGTCACCTTAATGGTGCAAACTATAGACGAATACAAGGGAAGTAGAGGAGATTTTGAAGGTTATGAAACCTAGAAAGGTATAGGACCTAATGACATTCTTATAGAAGTATGGAGAGTTTTAGGTGAACGTGGTTTGACTTGGCTCACAAATTTTATTCAATGTTATTTGGTGAACCAAGAAAATGCCCAAAGAATAGAGGAGAGGCCATGGCCTCAAAGTTCAACAAAATACTATTGAATATCCCCAAAATTTCCATTTCTCCGGGTCAATGGAATCGAAAAGCTACCTTATTTCTTTTTCCAAGATTTCAGCAAAATATCTGCAAAATATCAATAAAAATTCATCGAAATCGCATGTGATTTCAACAAAATTTCACAAATATGGGAATCTACACTTTGCTTTCATTGAATTTTGCCTTTATCAATGAATTTTCACATATTTCTCCATTGATGTGTTGAGTTCTTAGAGCGCTTTATAATGTTTGAAGAAGATTTTTTAATCTAGTTTCGAAACTTTAGGTCTAAATCCAAACCAAATTAGTTACAAAAAAGCTTCACTCAAATTTTAGAGCTGAAGAGTTTGATTTGGACATACATATTTTATTTTATAGTTGTTACAAGTGCCACCTC
This sequence comes from Ottelia alismoides, assembly GCA_037367405.1. NCBI lineage: Eukaryota > Viridiplantae > Streptophyta > Magnoliopsida > Alismatales > Hydrocharitaceae > Ottelia > Ottelia alismoides. Next base: position 897,309 of record JAZKJV010006151.1, on the reverse strand, counting down.
ATTCTTGTAGAAGAGGTCATTATCATGGCTTTTACTTCCAGTTCAGATACCAATGCTAACTCGAGACAGCATGTTGCTATTATATATCGACATGTGTGGTGATTATGACGACAATACTACTTTAAAAATTATATTTACACATCTATTTTACAAATAATCGTGTATTTCTATTTTATTTATTTATTTATGTTGGGAAAAAATAAGAGACTTGTTTACTCCATATGCCCTAGGCTCTCTTATATAGGAGAGTAGCCTATGGGTAAATTACATCAAGAGTCCAGAAGAAAATAGAAAAATATGAAACAGTACAAATAACATAACATATATCTCTACACTCCCCCTCAAGATGGAGCATAGATGTCGATCATGCCCAGCTTGGACGAGCACTTCTGGAATGACCCTCTAAGTAACGCCTTGGTAAAGATATCTGCAGTTTGGTCCCCTGAGCTAACATGAGATGTAGAAATAAAACCCTTCTGAATCATTATCTCGTATAAAGTGACAATCAACCTAAATGTGCTTGGTTCATTCATGAAATGCTGGTTTATTGGCAATAAATATAGCAGCTTGATTGTCACATTCCAGAGCCATAGGAAGTGGGACTTCTATATATAGATCTGTAAGAACATCTTTCACCCACATCATTTCTGTACTAACCTGGGCCATAGCCCTATATTCAGACTCAGCACTGGATCTGACTACAACAGTTTGCTTCTTGCTTCTCCATGAGACAAGAGAGTTTCCAACATATACAGCAAATCCAGTGGTGGACTTCCTATCCTTGGGAAATCCTGCGTAATCTGCATCTGCACACGCTGAAATAGCAATCTCCTTGTCTTTCTTGAAACAACAGACCTGCACCTGGAGATGATTTAAGGTACCTGAGTATCATATGTATAGCATCCATATGTACCTGATGTGGTTGCTCCATGAACTGGCTCACCCGACTAACAACGAAAGAAATATCGGGTCTAGTAATGGTAACATAAAGAAGCTTTCCCACCAGTTCTCTATATCTTCTCCTATCCACCTCATTGGTGTCATCATCATATAATTTCATGCTCGGATCCATAGGTGTAGTGGCCAGTCGGCATCCAAGCATTCCTTTTCACTCAGTAAGTCAGTGACATTTCCTCTGGGTCATTACAAGTCCATGTGGATTTCTGGCGAACTCCAGTCCCAGAAAATATCTAAGGACTCCAATATCCTTGATGACAAATTCACGACCCAACATTTCTTTCGCCCTCTGAATTCCTTGTCCATCATCAGCTGTAATCAGAATATCATCTACATACACCATAATTGCAATAATACCTCTGGATGTTTTCTGTATAAACAGGGAAGGATCTGCATTGGAACGTCTGTACCCCTGTTTTTCAAACAAGTCTGAGAGCTTTTGGAACCAAGCTCTAGGGCTCTGCTTAAGGCCATAGATGGCCTTATGAAGTCTACACATCTTGGAACCCCCCCTCAACAGCAAAACCAGGTGGTTGTTGCATGTAGACTTCTTCCTGCAAGTCACCATATAAAAAAACATTTATAACATCTAATTGGAATAATGGCCAATCACGAGTAACCGCAACTAAAAGTAGGATTCGTAAGGTGGAATGGTGAGCAACCGGCGAAAATGTATCAAGATAATCCACTCCATATGTCTATGTAAACCCACGAGCAACCAAGCGTGCCTTGTATCTGTCAATGCTGCCATCTACATTCTGCTTAACCGTGAAGACCCACTTACAGCTCACTGTAGACACACCAGTAGGTACAAGGACAAGGCTCCAGGTACCTCTTGATTGAAGAGCAACCATCTCTTCTTCCATAGCTAAATGCCATCTTCTGTCCTTCAATGCATCTTGGTAATTCCGTGTAATATCCACAGCAGATAGTGCAATGACAAAGCTCCTAAATTCACCAGATAAACGATTAAAGGAAACCGTGGATGCTACAGGATATGACACGCAGCTACGCTTCTATTTCCGAAGTGCAATAGGTAGATCCAAATCACTTGCATCCTCATCCGTCCTCTGTAACACAGCCTGCTCAGGTAAATCATTAGATCCATCATTATTGATTATATTCTCAGAACATACCTCAGGCGAGCTAGATGATGAGCGGTGACCATGAGCAGAACCAGGCTGGCGGGTATAGTGGAGTGGCAATGGGGGAACCGGAATTGTAACAGGAGGTGTAGGTGATGTAGATGATGTAGGTAGCGGTGGAGGTGGTGATGGTGGTGGCATGTATATGGCTTCATCAGTGTCTGAGGATACCAACTGATCACCTGTTGGAGAGAAGTACATAACAGACTCAAAAAAGGTAACATCAACACTGACAAAATATTTCCTGTGCAATGGATCATAATACCTGTACCCTTTTTGTGTCCTGGAGTACCCGACGAAAACACACTTGACAACCCTAGGAGAGAGCTTGTCAATACCTGGAGACAACTGGTGGACAAAGGCAACCGAGCCAAATACACGTGGAGTAAGGGAGAACAATTCTTTTCCAAAGAAAATTAGGGAGAAAGGAATCTTCTCACCTAAGACAGACAACAACATGCGATTAATGAGATAACATGCCGTTAGGACAGCATCGCCCCAGAAAGAATGAGGAGCACGACTCTGTATGAGAAGCGACCTGGTGACATCAAGTAAATGACGATGTTTTCTTTCTGCAACTCCATTTTGTTGGGAAGTATAGGCACATGATGTTTGGTGGATAATTCCTTATTTTGAAAAATAGTTTGAGAGAGTATGAGTACAAAATTCCAAGGCATTATCGCTTCTCACAGTCTTTACAGATGCAGAAAAGACATTACGAACTTCATTTATGAAATTTATGATAATATTCCCAGCTTTAGATTTATTCTTTAACAAAAAGACCCAAGATACACGAGAAAAATCATCCACAATGACTATATAAAACCTGTGTCCCTGATGATTAGGAACACGACTAAGACCCCAGATATCGACGTGAAACAACTCAAACTTGAAGCTACTACTTCGACTCTGACGACTGGGAAAGGTAGACCGATGATGCTTTCCCAACTGACAAGCCTCACATTGGATGGACGTGTGAGGTGAAACCTGAGGTAAAACACGACACAATTTCTGAAGCGGCAGATGGCCAAAGTGCAAGTGCCACAGCAATGGAGAGACAGATCCAGCAGGAAGAGAGGAGATTCCGGCATATGGGGTCCGACTGAGATGATATAGGCCACCCTGCTCATAGCCACGCCCAATCACGTTGCCCGTAAGGATGTCCTGAAAAATGAGAGAAGATGGATCAAAAATTGCTCGGCAATGTAAATCCTTTGTAATTTAGCTAATGGATAACAAATTCATAGAGAAATCAAGTGCGTGCAACACATTCTTGAGGTGCATAGATGATGTCAGGCTAATCTCCCCCTGACCAGTTATCGGGGAGTGCGTCCCATTAGCAATAATCACAGTACGGCCTGGAGGAACCTGTCGGTAGGATGTAAGTAGACCTCGGTCACAACACAGATGATGTGTGGCACCGGAGTCCATAATCTACTCTAAAGTATCAGATCCACTACTGCTAGTGAATGCATAAGTACTACCTAAAGTACTGGTGGATGCAGAAGCAGCAACGTCAGAATGACTCTCAGAAGCAGGCGCTGATGCGACAAGACCGGACGGAGGAATAATACCCCTTAAATGAGCTACAAGATCATCAAATCGCTGATCCAAAGAGGAAGCAGAAGGAGGTTCAATTTGTTCAGCTACTTGTGCAGAAGCAGGAATCCATGTTTGGAATAGCATGTGTCCTCAGCATGTCCAGAACGGTGGCAGAAGGTGCATGATGGCCAAACACGACCTCCTCTGCCTCGAGGTCCACGACCACGGAACTAATGATGGTCCCCACGACCTCGAGATGCTGCCATAGCTGAGGCGGTCTGATTGGAAGTAGATGAAAGAACAGTAATACGACTCAGTCTGTGAAAGGCTTCGTCCATCGGAGGAATAGTGGAATCTGCCAAGATCTGGGAACGTGCTGCCTCGTACTCTGGATCAAGGGCTGCTAAGAATACACCAACCATAGTGGCATTCCGGTATGTCTTCTGTTGCTCAGGAGTGGCTGTGAGAGGCATGAAGCTGTAAAGCTTCTCAAACATTCCACGTAAAGACGTGTATAATGAGTGTAGATGCCAACCATTCTGCTTGATTGTGAAGATGTCATGCTGGAGTTGCAGAATCTTCATCTCATTCTTTGCCCGTGAATAGGTAGCAGCCAGAATATCCCACATTGCTTTTGCAACGGGCTGATGGAGAATATCATTTGTAATCTCAATTGCTAATGTTCCTGATAGCCAAACCTTGGCAAATGCATCATCTGCCTCCCATGAAGCGTTGACCCCAGTCTTCTCAGCAGGCTCTTCCTCAGTAAGAATATGCTTCTTACCGGTCGACTTCATCATACTCATGAACTGCATTGCCCACAGTTGTAATTTGACCCGTCCATCTTCACAATAGGCGCAGGACCTCTGAAGGCGCCTGTATATGGGATATCTGCCTTGCTTTCTGACATGATGATAATAGAAGACTAGGGTGGTAGACTGAAGATATGATTGTCTACACTGACATTCACGGGTCCAGTTGCATGTGTAGACTCAAGCAACCAAACCAATTAACGTGGAGACGCGGGAGAAAGTCTCCTTGCTGACGAATATACCCTAGAGTTGGCCGAACCCTAGAGAGAAGCAACGTGTACTAGGCGAGATGCACGCACAGCCGATACGTGCGAGGCGATACGCGAGACCAAATAGCGCCAAAGATGCGCTAGGCGATACGCGGCCAAGTCACAACGCACAGGGGCCAAAAGTCACCACTTGCTGAGGAGAATGGAGATTTACAGAGCTAAAAGGAAGAACCTCCATATTGATTTGGAGAAGGATTGTGACTTGGTCCCATGAGAGATAAAGTGGAGAGTTTTGGAGAAGAGATAAATATATGTCCTATACATTAACTACATAAATGATATATATGATGGGGCTTCATCTTGTGCAAGGATCTAGTCTTGGAAAACTAACTATTTTGACATCAGCATTGGTCTTCATCAAGGTTCAGCTTTGAGTCCATTCCTTTTTACTTTGATTATCGATGAGTTGAGCTCACATTCAGGATGAGATACCTTGGTGCATGTTGTTCGTCGATGATATTGTGTTGACTGATGAGACTGGAGATGGAGTAAATGAGAAGCTTGAGGCTTGAAAGCATGCTTTAGAGACTAAAGCATGCATTAATTAGAAGATGCGAGATTTGGGATGTTAAGCCGATTAAGAGAAGGCGAGGAAGGCCTACGACGTATTGGAAAGAGACTATCCGAACGGATCTTAGTTATTTGGATCTAAGCATGAGAATGGCCGAAAATAGATCTGAATAGAGGCAAAGAATCCAGGTAGTCGGTCCTACTTAAATTGGGAAAGGTTTTGTTGTTGTAGATTACAGGAAGCGCACTATTTGATCCGCAAAGTTCTTTTCTCATCAACAAAGTTAAAAGCACAATAAATAGGTGGAGTAGAAGGCCTAGTGGAACTCTGGTGGGACTCTAATATTTGACAATATTTTTTTTGAAAGGTTGATCAGGTATGGCCATTCCAAAGAAGTTGGGTACATACAAACTCAATAATCAAGTCTTTATTCTCAAAAACCATAAGAAAAGTACCCATCAATGTACATTTAATATGGGAACACCTCATCAATCCACAATATTTTCCCAATTGACCATTTCTGGCTCATCCACTACCTTTTTGAAATAAACATTGCAACTTAGGGTTTGGAGCCTTATACAAGGGTCAGATGCCTCCATTTTTGTTGCTTTCCATTAGCAGTTTAAAGCGGTAGGAAGTTGGAGACTGCATCGATAAGGTTGTGTTTGCTTCTTTATCCTTAAAGAGGCATTATCAAGAATAAATAATACCAGTCTTTTTTATTTTCTTAACAATTGATTCTAAAGGCAACTAATGCAAGCTTTATATAAATGGTGAAGCCTTCTCACACTTTATGTAGGATCAACTACATAGATTTTTGTTCAAACCCATGTTGAAAGATCCTATTATTTTTTATGCTGACTGTCGGCTACCTAACGCAACGCCCATAAGGAGGGATTTGAACCATGATTTTTTGGTGGTAGGCACACTGCACTATCACTTCCACTCAAGGTTTTAAATCTCGATTTTGATTTCATTTCGAGACGGTGAGAAAACAAAACAATTTCGAAATTTCGACTAAAATCAGCTTAGATTTGTGAAGGAAGGCTATATATCGATATTTCGATTTCAATTTCGGTAGGGGTGTTGAAAACGAAATTTCGCGAAATATAGGACTATGCTCCCACTTTATATCAATGCAAGCTCGATATAAATGAGTAAATTAGTTATTTTCATTCTTATCTCCTTTATTGACTAACTTTTATCGAGCATGCAAACTCGCATAGAGGCATTGTTGTAAAAGTCATCGGACTAGTCGAGTAAAGGAAGGTAGCTGACTCGACTAGGCCTAGACGGTCAACACGACTAATCAAGCCGACTTTTACATAGAGTTTTTTTTAAAAATCTTTTTTTAAAAAGAAAACTTACTGTAATGTGCTTAATGTTATATTAAAGACAATTACTTCTTTTGTTTCATTATGATAGTATAGAAAATGTATAAATCTACGCAAATATACAAGAATATATGTATAAAAAATGATTTATATATTTAAAATAATTGGCATCTCCTTGACCTCAGCTCTAGTCAGGTGATGGAACGCGGAACGTCATCCCGAAAGTCCGGAGCGTGGGCGATCGGGGAAAGGCTCCCGTACGTGCGGGGGTGGAGGGCGATCCTTAGAGGGGTTTCCCGGTGCGGGGATTTCTCGCGTGGGGTGCGGGTCTCGCCCACAGCCCCCTGGATTCTAGAGATTCTTGGGCTCGCGTGCTGATGCGTCCGCCCAGGAGGAGATGTTTCAGGTGCGAAGGGTTAGGTCATATCGCGCGCTGGTGTAAAGCGAAGGAAAAAGTTTGCTATCGTTGTTGGACAGAGGGGCACGTGCGGAAGGAGTGTCCTCGTGCTTCCACGGGGATGGAGGTTAACGGGAGGAGCGACCGTGGACCTTTGGAGGAAAAGAAGGACGATGCTGACCCCGTCTCTGGGGTCCTCATCGCGGAAGGTCCTCATGAGGATCTCAAAAGGTGGTTGAGGTGTTGGTGTTTGGCTGATCGGCCGGCTGTCTGGAGGACGAGGTCTGGTCGTCTGACTCAGAATTGTGTGTTCACGAGGTGGAGGCCGCGGAAGCAGGGGCATTCCTCTCCAACAGTTGTGATATGTTCCCGGCATCGATTCGCTGGCGGAGACCTCGGCTGCAGGATGGAGCGGAACGGGTGGGATCGCAAACGCTGCTGGAGGTTGAGGGCATGCCGATCCGATGTAGGAGGTTGTCTACGATTAAGGAGGCACTTCGGGGCGTAGGGGAGGTGGATCGTTTGGTATGCTTTGATCTTTGCGTTGGTGAAGAGTGGAGTGTAGTGGTTCCCTTGACGGGGGTGCGGATGCCGATCCCTGCAATGGTCTGCTTCTCGGTGGGTAGGGCCTCCTTCTGCTTGCGACCAAGGTTGCAAAAGTCGGTAGTCGGGACACGGTCGTTGGGTCACCGACTAAGGATTAATCGACAGTCGGACGACTAATCAGATTTAGTCGGACTTTAATCAGCTTTGAATTTTATGATTATTTTAAATATATAACTCATTTTTATACATATATTTACATAGATTTTGTATGTTTTTATACTATCATAATAAAATAAAATAATTAAATTTAAATATAACACTAAGCATATTATAATAAGTTTGCTTATAAAAAAAGTAAAACATATAAGAATATGGTATCTCCAAGAAAAAAATTTGTCGACTAGTGTACCTAGTCGGAATTAGTCGGTACTCAGTCGGCCACCCTACTGACTAGACTAGTCGGACCTACTAGTCGGGCCAGTCGGATGACTTTTACAACCATGCTTGCGGCTGAGGTGTGTGGAGGCCTCGGTTCTCCGCTCCTCAGCTGGTAAATTCGGAGCCTGGTGGTATTCCGCCGGAGTTGCCTCGAGTAGAGGCGCGCGTTCATTCCGAGTCTTCGTCTTCGATGACCGGACTTTCTGTCGGTGGGGGTCGACCGCTATCTCCGACCAACCGATCGGTTTGCGGTGGGAATCTTAACGTCGGGCGGGACTTGCTGGGGGGAGATGAATGGCCGCACATTGTCGCTTGGGACCGTTATGCCAGATTTGAAGTTTCAGGGCCTGAGGGTCTTATCGGTGCCAACTGTTGCGGGGGAGGGCTCGCGGGCTCGCGGTTTTGGGTGCTTCGATTCGGGCTCAGTTGGACCGAACCCGGGAGGCGACCCGGGTGGCGTGTTCGGGTTCTCTCCTGCTGACTGGGCAGGATTCGGTATTGCACATGCTCTGGTCTATTCAATCCAGGTCCCTGGCGGTGACCTTGCTGCTGTGGATCTTCCGCTCTCATCGCATGTGGTGGTCGAAGCTTCCGGGGTTGGTGTGCTTGATTCGAGGGCCCCTCCTATGGGCTCTTTGGGAGGAGTCGATACCATGTTGCCTGCTTTGGGATGTGTGCGGTAGGGTGAGGGGTCGCTGAGGGGGGCTCCACGGTTGGGAGTGGCTTCTGGGCTGTCAGTTGGGGAGGCGTTGATGGAGATGGGCCCAGGGGAAGGATGCGGTGATGGTGTTGGGGACTGTGACCTGCGGGAGGCTCCGCTCTCCAGGGAGCCTCCAGAGTTCAATCTTGTTGTAGGGGCTGCGTCCTTGGCCCGTAGTCGGAAGATGGCGTTGATGATTCTGGCCGCGGAGCGTTCAAGAAGGAGGCGAAGATTAGCGTTGGGAGAGGGGGAAAGAAGGCCGAAGCTGGACCCTCTGCTCTCTTTCTCGTGTGAAAGAAGGAAGCCAGAAGCTAGGTTGTGGTTGGAACGGGAATTAGAAGACACATAGAAGGGTGTGGGTGAAATCGAGATATCCTTGAAAGCAGGGGATGCTCAACAGTACTTGCAAGGTCAGGACGACAGTGCGGCTAAGAATGCGGTGAACATTCGCGTGCGGACTGCGGAATGTCTTGGGGTGATCATCCCGCCTCAAACCCTCCGAGTGGATCCAAATGAAGGTCATTTCATGGAACGTGCGTGGGTTGGGGAGGGGGAGAAAAGGAGGGCAGTTGGAGGACTGCTGAATATTTGGCAAGCGGACGTGGCGTTTTTGCAGGAGTCGAAAATTAGTTCTTGGAGCGATGTGCTTTGGAGCTTGTTAGGATGTTCAAGGCTGTCCGAGTGCAGATCCGTCGCCGCAAGGGGGAGCTCCGGGGGTCTGGTCATGGCTTGGGATGGGGCGCTCTTCGACTTCGTTGCACACAATGAGGCAAGTCGATCAGTTTCAATGGTGTTGGATTGCAAACATGGGATGGGCAGATGTCTTTTTACGTCAGTTTACGGTGAGGCCGGGGGAGGCCGCAATACGGTTTTGTGGGAGGAGTTGAAGGAGATCAGGGGATCTTACCCGAGCATGCCCTGGCTGGTGGGCGACGATTTCATTGTGACTTTGTTCGCGGCGGATCGCCCAACAGTAGGGGCGGAAGGGACGTTGGCTCGGGCGGCTTCAGGGAGTTTGTGGGTGAGATGGAGCTGGAGATCATGGACGTGAATAACTGGAGATACACATGGCGCAACATCTCCTCCAGGTCTCGCATTGATCGTTTTTTGGTCTCAGCTGGGTGGTTGGAGCAGTTCCCTCTCTCCGCGGTTCACACCCTTTCGAGGTCTAAGTCGGACCACACACCCGTTGTTTGGGTGTCGCGGGACGGGCTGATGGTGAAATCGAGATTTAGATTTGAAAGATCTTGGTTGCTCGACGACGACTTTAGAGAGATGGTGTGCGATTTCTGGGGTTCCTTGAGAGTGGAAGGTTCTGCGACGCAAAGGTTGGTGCAGAAATTACATCTATTGCGGCGTATGCTGACGGAACATAAGAAGCAGGTGACCCGAAGCAGAGCTGAAAAGAGAGAAAAGGCAGTCACAGAGATCTCCATATGGGATGCTATAGAAGACGCACGACCTTTGAGTGGTGAAGAATTGATGGCCAGAGGAGCGCAACAACAGGTGATTGCGGAGGAGGATAGACGAAGGGAGGTTGAGTGGCGACAAGGGTCTAGGCATAAATGGGTAAAGGAAGGTGACACGAATACCAGTTTTTTTCATGCAACTGCCAGTGGTAGGAGAAGGGTGAACAAGATTTTTGAGCTAAAAGTAGAGGACGCCGGTACTACTGGGGATAGGGAGATTGGGAAAGTTTTTGTTGAGCATTTCCGCAGGGTCATCAGGCGGCAACCCGGATCAGGAGGGGTCTGGTCGGGGAGGAGTCTCAAAAGGCTGGAAGAAGGAGGATGTGAACAGCTTATCTCGGCTTTTTCAAGGGAGGATGTCTGTGCGGCGGTTTTCGCCCTCAATGCGGATGGTTGCCCGGGTCCGGATGGATTCACAGTGGCTTTTTTTTCGGGAATTCTGGGCTTTACTGGAGCCGGACGTCATGGATCTGTTGGTGGAGTTCAGGGATGGAAACAGGGGTCTGGAACGACTGAACATAGCGATGTTGTTCTTGCTCCCTAAGGAGGGGGCAGTGCGTGTTGACGAGTTCAGGCCAATTGCTTTATCGAATGCTATTTATCTTATTATTGCAAAGGTTCTCGCCACCGACTGCGTGGAGTAATGGATGATCTTATATTAGAGTCACAGACGGCTTTCATTCCGGGTAGACAATTGTTGGAGGGCGTGGTGGTAGCGGCAAGGATAGTTGCTGACTGGAAGAGGAGGGACTCCTCAGGTTTCTTATGGAAGGTCGACTTCTCCAAGGCCTATGATTGTCTTAGCTGGAGATTTCTATGGGCGTCACTGGTTAAGAGGGGTTTGTCGAAGGTCTGGATAGATTGGATGAAGAGGTGCATGCTTCTTTGTCAGTTCTGGTGAATGGCAGACAGAAAGGGGGTTTCTTCCAACTGCAACGTGGGGTGCGACAAGGATGCCCCTTGGCTCCACTCTTGTTTGTCTTGGCGGTGGACGGTTTGGCTAAGATGACAGATTTAGCGGTAGAAGGGTTTTTTTTCAAAGGCTACACTAGAGGGGATTGCTTAGTACCGGTGCTGCAATACGCGGATGACACGTTACTTTTTATCGAGGGAGGGGTCGAGGAGTGCAGGGCGGTAAAAGCGGTGATTGACATTTTTGGGCAGCTTTCTGAGTTGCAGGTAAATGGTACAAAGTCGGCCTTTGTTCCTTTTAATATGCGATCGAAAGCGGTGATGAGGTGTGCGAAGGTTTTGGGAACGGAGCAGAAATCGTTACCTATCAACTACCTGGGTCTGCTGTTGATGGTTAGGAGGTTGAGACAGATGGATTGGCAGCCGCTGATGGAGAAAATGGAAAGGAAGTTAGCGAGTTGGAAAGCGTCTTTTCTTTCGAAGGGAGGGGAGCTGGTACTGATAAAGGCGGTGTCGGCAGCCATCCCGATTTTCTTCATTTCGACTCGAGTTTTACCTGTTTGCGTGAATGAGCGACTGGAGGTCCTGATGCGTCGCTTCTTCTGGTCCTCTGCACCGGAGAGGGGGCTTGCTTTGGTTGACTGGTCTACGATTTCCTCTCCGCTCAGGGAGGGGGGGCCTTGGTGTACTACATCTCGCAAATATGAACAGAGCATTGCTGGCAAAGTGGATAATAAAGATCTGGGGTCCGGGGTGCGACCTTCTATCCAGGTTGATCCGTTCTATTTAGGGTGTTGCATCGGAGCTTGAAGCTAGAGCGGACTATGTTGCGTCACCTACTACCTTTTGGAGAGGCATCTGCTCAACTTTGCCTGATATGGTGCGTTTTCTACGCCCGCAATTGGGGAACGGCCGGGGCTTTCGGTTTTGGACTGTTGACTGTTCTGGTCTTGGTAAGATGAGTGAGCTCTTTCCGCGACTCTATGCTCTGGCCTCCAGCAGGGAGGCGTCAGTGGCAGACGTTTGGTCGGATGGCGCATGGACGCCGAATTTTATTTCAACTCTTTCTGAGCAGCGGTTGTATGAGTTCTTGCGTCCCTTTCGACCATGTTGGGAGATATCACTGGGCCAAATGCGGGGAGGGATTATTGGTGCTGGAGGGATGGCTCCTTCTCCGTCAGGAAGGCCTATAGGGCCCTCGTGGGGCGGCAACCGGTGGATGACACGGGAATGAGAGGCGACTGTTCGAGAATATGGAAATGGAAGATCCCATCGAGGGTGAAGATTTCTTCTGGCTACTTAGAAGGGAGTAGATTTTAACGACGGCTAGGAGGGCCAAACTTTTTCCTAATGCTGAAGCTGGGTGCGTGAGATGCGGATCAAATTCGGAAGACATAGATCATTTGTTTTTTTGTGTGTCCTAGTTCAGCTGAGAAATGGCAAAAGGGAGATTGCATGGGGTTAAACTGAGAGGACAAGTCGTCTTTTTGGAACTCAATTGGTGGAGGTTAGACGAGCTCTGAGGAAGGGAGATCTAAAGCTTGTGCAACCATGTGGGCGTTGTGGTTGGCTAGAAACGATGTCATTTTTAAGGGAGGGAGGTTTTATGTTGAGAATGTCTTGGGGCACGCCACTACCCTTTTTCAGTTGCGGCGGATGTAATTATTTACTTTTGTAATTATATAATTTTTGGCTAGATCTCTAGAGGAGGTCTATCCCACCGTGGCTAGATCTCTAGAGGAGGTCTATCCCACCGTTCTCTCAAAAAAATATATTTAAAATAATTAAAAAAATTCAAAAATGACAAATGGCCAACTAAATCCGATTAGTCATCTAACTCTCGATCAATCCTTAGTCAGTGACCCCGCTGACCGAGCACCAACTACCAATTTCTGCAACCTTGCATAGAAGTTCGATGGTGACTCTTCCATCCTATCCTACAACTCTTGTGACAGAAAGATTATGTTGGGTCTCTCCATTCCCCAACTGAGATTATTTTAATAGATATTGCCGAAGAAGTCCAATAGTAGTACATCGTGGAGAATATAATCAGGTCGTGACTTCCTACAAGGTCGTGACTTCCTACAAGCTGGTAGGCAAAAAAATATTCTAAATGGGGAAAAGGAGTTTAGGATCATTAACTTCATCCACAATCCCTCTACAATCCCTCTACCAGTATAGAAATTTCCTATCCCCCTCAAACATGATTTTGTGAAAATATAAAATATAGAAAAGCGTAATTAAAAACAAGATGAAGCTTGGATTTACGTAGAACTCTAACCCCGAGGAGCGGGATGAGATAACGAGAGAAAGCGATAATTGTATCTTCTATTAGAATTCTCTCAATGACTACAAGGGGTGTAAGGCTCTATATATAGCCCCAACAATGGCTTCAAAAAAATATAGCCCCAACAATATTGTAGACTCCCAGCAACAAGCAATATGGGACTGAGGAAAGAGTAGTCTAATTAGACCTTAGAGAGATCATCTACCCATCTAAACACATATTCTAACACTTCTACTCAAGTTGGAGAAGAAAAAGCTATAGCTTGTTACAAAGAAAATACTCTATAGATCTTCACTTGATACATTTTCTAGAGAGCTTGGAGAAGACATGCTTGAAGTAGCAGGAACTGGGAAGAGCCTGTGCTAGAAATGGATGTTCGGTGAAGACGACCAGATGGAATAGTTGGACTAGAGTGTTGATCTTCATTCAATCAATTGATGGGCAACAGAAGTCTAAGATGCTCCCAAGAACTAGCAATCAATGCCTTAAATGTCAGATTTCGGTTTTGTTTCGGTCAGCGTAGAAAGAGAAATTCGGTGATTTCGACGGAATTTCGGTGAAATTGCCAAAAATTAGTGAAATTACTTGAAAACTCATTTTTCTGAAATTAAGATTTCTAATATTCTTTAACTCATTAAACGATATAAAAATACACAATTTTTTTCTAATTGTAAGATATTAACAAGATATATTGCACTAAATTTACATCCAATCACTCAAACATTCAGTAAAGTAGTCTATTGCTAAGAATCAGAATCGGATTTGGAATTGAAATTAGACGACATTACTTTCACCTCTTAGATATGAAGAGAATGGTGACACGTACAATAATAACAGAGAAAAACATAGGCAAACAAAGAGTACTGGAAAAATAACATTTATGTAAGAAATTAAAGATAGAAAATATAACTTAGAACTTGTATCTATCCAGAATACTTTCAACTTAGAAAAATTTGTAATTTTAGAAATAAAATAAGATACATATATATGCATACAAACACAAATATTGTTAACGTGTATGTCTAATATATGCATTGCATAGCTTGCGCTATACAAGACATAACCAAATAAACTAATATCAAGAAACTACATAGCATTCACAAGCACAATCTATATCCAACATGATAGTAGGCAAATACTTACAGTCACACTATTTGGCAAGTTGCTAACAAACTAGCACTCATACAACCACACGCACTCCTTGTAGTAGACAAAAGCCGCAAGAAAGCAAATCCTTAAATTTTGAATTCCGGATTCCTTTCGCCTTGTCCGGAAAGAGAACTTCGGAGAATTTTTGTGAAATCGTTGAAAATCTTGGAAATGACTCTAAACTTGACTTTTTTCCCAAAAGCTAAGGGTGTGTTTAGCACGCGGGTTAGGGTGGGTTAAACTGGAGGGGTAACTCGTTTTTGTGTTTTGGTGTTTGGATAGAGGGTTAAACTGGGGTTGGGTTTGTTGTAATATGATTGTATTGAAGTTTGGAAAAGTGAGTAGTTATTGTGATGTGATTGTATTGAAGTTTGAAAAAGTGAGTAGAAGTTGAGTAGTTTATAATTTTTAGATGATATGACGGTATAATATATTATTCTTTGATGGAATAGATGAAAGAAAAGTAATTTATTTAATATTTAAATAAAGAATAGATAGTAGGTCCCACAAGAAAGAGAAAATGGGGGGTTTTTGGGGGTAAACCCCCAACCGAACATGACTTAAGGGTGTGTTTGGTTGCCGGGTTACCTCGGGGTAAACTGGGGGAGGGTAACCCGCTTTTGTGTTTTTGGTGTTTGGATAGAGGGTTTTGGGTTGAGAGGGTTTGTTGTGATGTGACTGTATTGAAGTTTGGAAAAGTGAGTAGTTATTGTGATGTGATTGTATTGGAGTTTGAAAAAGTAGGTAAAAGTTGAGTAGTTTATATTTTTTAGATGATATAATGGTATAATATATTATTTTTTGGAATAGATAAAAGAGAAATGATTTATTTAATGTATTAAATAAGAGAGGAAGAGTGGGCCCCACACGAGAGAGAAAAAGGGAGGTTTGTGGGGGTAAGCCCCCCAAAGAGGGGGTTAACCCCCTAGCCGAACATGCTCTAAGGTTTTTAATATTCTTAAGTCAGTAAATAAAATAGAAATGCACATATATATATGTAAAATTGAATTGTAAATATAAGTTTTGAAATAATATTATCATCACAATAATCACTTGTTAATATTTAGAGCAATGCATTGCCTAGAGTCAGAACTGTATGCTAAACTAGAAGCAAAAGCCATGATAATCACTTCGTCAATAAGAATGAGGTGATGTATATAATAAGTACTAATCAAAACATATATACCAAAATAAATTTAAAGCAAAAAAAAAGCTCTTCGGTTAAAACTTGCATTTAACTCTTAAATCTTGGATTTAGATCTAAATTTAGAAACTAACTAATAAACTTCTTCAAACAATGTAAAACACTCTAATAACTCAACACATCAACGAATAAATAAGTGAAAATTCATCAATATATGCAAATTTCAATGAAAGCGAAGAGTAGATTCACTTATTTTTGTTGTTTTGTCGAAACGACATGCAATTTTGATGAAATTTCGTTGACATTTAGATGATATTTCGTTGAAATCCTAGAAAAATAAATAAAGTAGTGTCTCGATCTCGGTGACCTAAAGAGTGGATTTTTTTGAAAAATTCGGTGGAATTTCGTTGAAATTTAAGGACATGCTAGCAACAGAAGTAAATAATGTCGATCATCAAAAGTAGTCGTCATATCTCATATGAGGAACTCGAGAGTGGGTCTCTCATATATGGAAACTTTGAGAGGGGGCACCTCCTATACAAATAGGGATCTCAAAAGGTGAGTTTATCTTATACTAGGAACTCAAGTGAACTCTCATATAAAAACCCTCAGGTAAAATTATAATCTTGGGATTAAAAGCATAAGATGGGCATGAGGTAAAATTCTGTTGGAGGACCTAAAGTATAAGAAAAAGATGTGCATTACTCTCTTACTCCCTCGTTGTTCCATACTTTTCATGAACATGAGTGTAATTACCCAAGTTGGGAAAAATGGAGCAAATAAAAATTCTCTTTTTTTCATTTGTTTGTTTCATCTCTCGTAAGCTTGAAGTCCGGAGACATGCATTGGAGACTAAATGATTTCGTATAAGTAGGGCTAAGACTGAATATATGGAGTGTACTTTTGATGGAAGTAATGGTGAAGGAATCAATGAGAAGATTGGTGATGATAATATTCATAAGAGAGGTTCTTTTAAATACTTGGGATCTATTTTGCAACGTGATAGGGAAATTGATGGAGATGTTACTAATAGAATAAATACAGGCTGGCTAAAGTGGAAAGGCGACTCTACTATTCTCTGTGAAAAGAAGATTCCTTTGAAAATAAAAGGAAAGTTTTACAAAGCACCTGAGAGCATTGTTTTTAAAAACGCACCTCGAGACGCTGAGGCATATGCCTCGAGGCATTTTTCAAGGAAAAACACCTTGAGGTTATAACCTCATGCAACCTCAGTGAGGCGTGCGCCTCGAGGCTTATGAGGCGTGCCTCGAGGCGTAAGTTGCCTCATGCCACGAACAACAAATAGGGCAAGAGACACCCCTGCCTGGATGGAAAGAGGCTCATCGCCTCCTAACCAGAGTACGCTCCCAACACTGGATCCAAAGAAAGACATTGATTTTCAAAGGGACTCCCAACATCCGGATGAACTTGCAGTCACGTTCTCTATTAGTTGAATAAGAACCACGAGAAGTTGTTAGTGCAACATAAACCTTCTTAACCGAGAAGTACCCATCATGCCAAATCCAATGGCCTCTCCCCTCCATTGGGCCTGTAAACCAGAGACAAGGCTCGATAAAGTTAAAAAATCTTCGACCATTTGCTTTGAGAAACCTACGAAAAAATTGGAGCCCACTAGTTGTCCTCCTAAACATCACTAAGATAAGCACTGGTTGGAAGCCAACGCAAAAAAGCGAGGGTACCGCAGTTACATGGGACCAGACCCCTTCCAGTCATCCAACCAGAATCTGAATGAAGAGCCGCCGCTAGTGGATGGTTAAACGTGAGCACACAATTCAGGAAGCACAATACATATTCCTCACCAAAATGTCGTATGAAAACGATGTGCACATACAAGCATGTACGAGCTCGATGGGAGGTCGTAAACCTTCCTAACCAAACGTACACAAGGTCAATTCTGTCACCCCATATTCTAACTGCCCACTTGAGGAGAAGTACCTTGTTCATATCATCTAGTTTGTGAACTCCCAATCCCCCCAGTCCATGGGGAGCACAACAGTTTCCCAATTAATCAAGGGTATGCCACTAGATCTACCATTCGAGGGGCTCCAGAAAAAAATTCATATAAGTGTCAAGTCTTCTTCTCTCCCCCAATCGAGAGAATATGGATGGACATGAAGAAAATTGGAATCGATGCCAAAACTATCTTCAACATGATCAATCATCCTCCTCGAGAAAGGTACTTGCTTTCCTGTCGACTAACTTTCTTTCTAGTCGTTCTACCACATGTAGCTAGTCTAATTGTTGCAATCTCTTGCTTGTGAGTGGTAGGCTCAAGTAACTGAGTGGAAGGCATCCTCGAGGGGTCGAAATGATAGTTGCACACTCAATAACTCCATTCTCAGACAGATCAAAAGGAACAAAAGTGGACTTAGTGCAAATAATTTTAAGGCTAGAAAGCTCCCCAAATATGTCAATCATCGCATCATACCTTTAACCTCCTCTCCCCCCCTTCAATGAACAAAATGGTATCATATGCATATTGTAAAAGACAGATAGAAATATTCTCATTGTGATAGCCGAATAATTCTGAATAGTCGTCGGCATACCCGACTATTTTTTATTCAGTAAACCCTCTGACTGAATACTAAATACCGACTTTTGCAACACTGGTTGCATTACAGTAAAGAGGCGCATGGACCTTGGTTACTGCCCTTGTAAGAGCCTCGATGGTAGACTACAAATGGGTCTTTACAGTGAAACATAGAGCAAGAGGTAATGTTAATCAATACAAGGTCAGACCTGTGGCACAAGGGTTCACTCAGCTATATGCGGTGGACTACCGGAACACTTTCCTATGGCTCGTCACTCCACCCTTTGGATCCTACTCTCTGTTGCAGTGGTAAGCAGTCTTTAGATATATGGTCTAGGCAACCAAATGTGCGTATTAGGTCACCCGACCGAAGTGTATATGCTATATGCGGCATTATGCGGCCAAAACACATAAGCGGACCAAGTAAATGGCATACATGCCTGTATACGTGATTGTATATATGAATAAGGGATCTGTATATGATATCCATATTTTGTAATCGTGCTTCATTTATTTTACAAAAGCTGATTCTATTAAATCAATTCATTTACTTCTCATTCCAGCCAATACAACATCTTCTAGTGAAATAAATTAGCAAAATTAATTACCAGCACATACATGTTTCCTTCTTGTTTTCTGTGGTGGTTGCATGAAGTAAGTATAATAGTAAAATGTTACTACTTTTGGGTATTTCTGGGGATTGTGGCATGACCAGAAGCATTATTCTGTGGTTGTATAGTGAAATCATTAGTTGCGTCGTTAAAACATCACATTTAGTTAGGTAATCTAGTGTGCTTCAATCGCATCGGTAGTAGGAGACTTTCAATTTAGTTTCTCCATCATCTTATTGCCATTTTGTAAATTAGACTACATTTTGTCAATCCTTTTTGTTTAAGATTTTGTTTGGCTAAAATTGTTGAGAGACAAAAATAATATATTCTTAAAACACTCTCTTACTACCTATTATGTAGAGATTAGTGACCAATTGTAGGCCCCAGCAGTTATAAAATGCATAGTACAATCTAAACTAAATTGCTGAAAAAAACAAAAAAAATCCCAATTTCTATTCTTTATTATGTAAAGGATCTATGAATGTACTCATAATACTTCCAAGAGTCCCAACAAGCTCGAGCATTTATACGAAGTATGCTCATCTTAAAAAAGTAGTGATATAAGGTCCATAGGAATGCGGTAAACATTTAATGAGCTTGTAATTCCCAAAGTATCTTCAGATTTGAGCATCCATTTTTTTTTTGAGAGAACGGTGGGATAGATCTCCTTTAAAGATCTAGCCAAAAAATTGTATAAATCAAAAAAACGTAAAAATTACATCCGCCACAACTAAAAAAGGGCAGTGGCGTGCCCCAAGACATTCTCAACATAAAACCTCCCTCCCCTGAAAATTACATCGTTTCTAGCCAGCCACAATGTCCACACGATTGCACAAGATTTAAGTCTCCCTTCCTCAGAGCCCGTCCAACCTCCACTAATTGAGTTCCAGAAAGACGATTTGTCTCCCCAGCTTAACCCCACGCAATCTCCCTTTTGCCACACCTCAACAGAGCCGGGGCACACAAAAAACAAATAATCAATGTCTTCCATCTCTGATCCGCATCGCACGCATCCGGCCTCAGTATTAGGTAAAATTCTCGCCCTCCAAGCCGATGTTAAGATCTTCTCCCTTCTAAGCAGCCAGAAGAATATCTTCACCCTCGATGGGATCTCCCATTTCCATAATCTTGAACAATCATCCCTCATACCCATGCCATCTACCGGTTACTGCCCCACGAGTGCCATGTATGCCTTCTAACCGAGAATGACCCATCCCTCCAGCGCTAATGATCCCTTCCCGCAATAGGACCATCGATATCTCCCAACATGGTTGAAAGATGCAGGAACTCGTCAATCTGCTGCTCAGAAAGAGTTGAAACAAAGCTCGGTGCCCACACACCATCTGACCAAATGTCCGCCATCGATGCCTCCTTGTTGGAAGCTAACGCATACAGTTGTGGAAATCGCTCACTCATCCTACCAAGACCAGACCAGTCAGCAGTCCAAAATCGGAAACCCCGGCCGTTCCCCAGCTGCGAACTCAGAAAACGCCCCACGTCAGGCAAAGTTGAGCATATTCCTCTCCAGAAAACCGTAGGCGACGCAACACAATCCACTCTAGCGTCCAGTTCCGAAGCAACCCCATAGATAGAACGGATCATCCTGGGGAGCAGGTCGCACCCGGACCCCCAGATCTTTAGTATCCACTTTGTCAGCAATACCCTGTTCATATCCGCGAGACGCAGCACTCCAAGACACCCCTCTTCAAGCGGAGTGGACAACGTAGCCCAGTCGACCAGAGCCAACCCCCTCTTCGGAGTAGAGGAAGACCAAAAGAAGCGACACATCAGAACCTCCAGTCGTTCCTTCATATATTAAATCTCCATATTTTAGCTTATATTAACTTAAAACTTTTGATTTTAGATTGCGCCGAATTACCAACTATAAATTAAATCTCTAACACGATGATTAATTATGACATTTATTTAATATTTTAAATTTAATATTACAAAAAGCATAATCTGTATATGCCCATATATACTCCTCTGCATATACGCTTGATCGCTTTCGACCGTCTAACCAAATGAATACAACATACCATATTTTCGAACCTTGGTGGCAAGATACTGGATGCTTTCTCAACTTGATATCAAGAATGCCTTTCTGTATGGTAACCGGCTGGAGGAAGTCTATATGCAGTAGCCACCTAAGTTCGTTGTTGAGGGGAAGTGGCAGAAGATATACAAGCTCCATAAGGCTATTTATGATTTTAAGCAAAGCCCAACCACATGGTTCCAAAAGCTTTCAATCTTGATAGAGCTACAGGGCTTTAAAATATCAAATGCATATCACTCGTTTTTCGTACACAGGACACCACGAGGTATTATCATTATTTTAGTGTATATTAACGACATCATTATTATTTTTTTATTGCAGATGATCTGCAAGGGATTATTAAGAGAAGGTGTTCCTTGGACAATAGTTTATCACCAATGACCTTGGAGAACTACGCCAATTTCTTGGGGTTAAATTTGCCATGAACAAAATAGGACTAGCGATGATTTAGAGAAAGTATACTACTAATATCCTTTTAGAGACTAGGATGGTAGATTGCAGACCTCCTATTACTCCTATAAATGCCAGTATGAAACTCTATGATGATGATGACACTAATGAGTAGATAAAAGGAGATACATGGTGCTCATCGAGAAGATCCTATATGTGGCAATTACCAGACCAAACATTTCCTTTGGTGTAAGCAAAGCCATCCAGTTTATGGAGCAACCACGTGACCAAGTCAGGCGCACATGGATGCACTTCCCTTGATCATAAGGTACTTGAAGTTTTTACCAGCTACATGTTTACTCTTTAGCAAAGGGACATTTATTGAGATCACAGTCTGTGTGCAAATGATTATGTAGGATATCCTAAAGATAGGAAGTCAACATCAAAGTTCACGGTCTTTATTGGAATCTCACATGACTCATGGAAAAGCAAGAAACAAAGTGGTGTTACTAGGTCAAGTGCTAAATTTGAATACAGAGCTCTAGCACAAGGTAGCACTGAGAAGATATGGGTTAGGTCTGTATGAACTAACCTAAACATTGAAGCTCCTCTTACTTTGCAACTGTTATGTGACAATTAAGTTGCAATAATTATTGCCAACAATCCAGCATTCCATGTTAGAACCAAACACATCGATGTGGATTGCCGCTACTGTTGGACTTGTAAGCCCTTAACGACCCATGTCTATTTGAAATAAATGTTTGTAAATGGACTTAAATTAATGTCCTTTTGTACAATTAGGGTTAAGTACCGTGGCTATATTGAATATCATATATATTCAATAATTATTTCAAGTCTGAGAAGAGATGGTAATCTTTCTCCAAAGACTGATTTCCGACTGACTTCTTGATGCATATCCTTTACAAAGGAATAGTGATTCGAAATTGTTGAAATAGTCAACTCAAAGAGTTAACTTGATGGGGTCGAGATAAAGTAAGACCTAAATCATAACGGTTACGATCGGGCACACATCCTTTGATTAAAGACAGATATACATCTATATACCTGAATGTGCACATTAGACAGACCATTAGGTTGAAGACCTAACCAAAGTTCATATACCAGCAAGTTGGTGTGCATATGAGGGCATATGAGAAATACGATCTCCTAAAGGAAACCCACAATTTCATTTATTTTTGAAACCAACCACGGGTAAACTCCCAAGCTGGGAGCTACCGCCTTCAGGGTTGTAAAAGTCGCCCGACTGGCCTGACTAGTAGGCCCGACTAGTCTAGTCAGTGGGGTGGCCGACCGAGTACCGACTAATTCCGACTAGGTACACTAACCGACCAATTTTTCGCTTGAAGATACCATATTCTTATATGTTTTGCTTTTTTTATAAGCAAACGTATTAGAATATGCTCAGTGTTTTATTTAAATTCAATTACTTTTTTATTTTATTATGATAGTATAAAAATGTACAAAATCTATGTAAATATATGTATAAAAATGAGTTATATATTTAAAATAATCATAAAATTCAAAGCCGATTAAAGTCCGACTAAATCCGATTAATCGTCCGACTGTCGATTAATCCTTAGTCAGTGACCCAACCGACCGAGTATCGACTACCGACTTTTGCAACCTTGACCGCCTTAAAAATTGATTAAAACCAATGGTGGTGTTACATTAACGAGAAGCCCAGAAGCTGTAAAGGGCTTTACAATGTATAGAAGCATTTTCCGAGTAGAACACTTGGATTTTAAAGATGTTGTCATTTCTCCCCAGCCAGATGGCCCACAACCCCGCGAAAGCTATTGAGACATCCGCTGTGGACCCCTGCCTCACCCTCCTGATAGACAACCACACAATTTCATACTTGATGAACTTGGAGACAGAGCTCACTCATGAGATATTTTGGGGTCAAATAATTCCATGCATGGTCGTCGTGTTTATTAAATAACACACGAATTCAAGATATTAATATATGCTTTTGGAAAGTATATGATTAATATTGTCATCCAATTAACGAATGAGAAATCTATTGATATATCACGAAGAAGACAATCAAACTAGGGTTTGAACTTCAGATATATCAAAGCCTTCCAGTATGAAGGATGAATGAGTATTGGGAATACTCTGAGTTAAAATCTATCTCAATAGATCATCTATCATGACACTTCCATTTCGAGGGAATGATGAAATCAGGTGGATTTTAGTGACTTCACTTCTTGTCTTAATGATATGATAATTAATTTGATCTAAGTCACATTTCATTTGATTCCAATATCCAATTTCAATGTCAAATGTTGGAAATAGATATGGTAATGGAAAAGGAGATAAACTCACTCCTTAAGCTCATTTCTAACCTCGAAATTGTTTGGACTATGATTAGAAATGGAGTAGGAAGCTGAGTTCATCAATATACTCATTTATTGAGCTCATGGAGAGTATAATGAGTTTCGTTGAGCCCACTTAGAGTGTGAATCATTTCAGCTCAAGCTCAACATTTGTAAGTAATGCATTTCGCCAAAAGTGGTATAAACCATGAAATTGGATATTTATCCAAATTTCAAGTCACTATACGTGGATAGTATGATCTCTTAAACACTATATCCAAGTATCTGCGACTGTAACTCACGAATCCTATATGTGGATGGGGAGATTGTTTGGTGTGACTGACACTGTGTGACAGGTGTGTGGGGATGGTGGAGGATTCAGACCACCTGTTTTTCAGATGTCCAGCCTCGGTGCGGGTTTGGAGGGAGGTTGGGATTCAGCAGGTAGAGACTGGAGGGGATGAGGAGTTCTGGAGGTCGATTCGTTCGGTGGGCGGCAACTCTAACGACGACGTTTCCAAGATGTTTGCGGTTCTGTGGGCCATCTGGCTCGGGCGAAATGACGTGGTCTTCAATAACCAGAGATTTTCGAAAAATGTAATTAAAAGTATATGATTAATATTTCACGACTTATTCTGTGGTACTTTATTTTAGATGGTAATTAAAAGAGATAATTCAAGCCTTCTTTCTTGAAGGACGATGATTTAATTAGTACCTTTGATATACCTTCCAAGGGTAGAGAGAGGACGTCTACTATAAAGAGTACGACTCTTCATAGACGTCCCCCCATGTTATATAAGAGAGGGCATAACCTCTCTCCAAGAGTATGCTTCATTCCACCAAAGTTCTATTTCCTTGAGAGTTGAAGAAGAGAAGAGTCTTGAGAATTTGGAATTATCATACACATCTACTTTCCTCTTCAACAAAACCCTACACGTCCACCATCAAGCATCTTCATCTCTCTTCATAGATGTGGTCTTGTGGAAGAGAAGATCATCTTCTTCTCTGTACTTCTTGTGCGTGAATGAGTGATCGATTTCATCTGACGAAATCAGGAGCTTGAAATCATCTTGATCATATCCTTGCATGAACAACTTCAAAAAGTCGACATCGAAGTTTGTGGGAAGTTATGTGATTCATCATCGTACCCAAGAGAGAAGCATCTGCAGATCGTACTTGATTTAGGAGGTTTCTTTGTTTAGAAACGCACGTTTCAATAGGTAACCGTGATCTCTTCTCTATATTCATTGAAATATGCGAAACGATTATGAAAAAATGTTTTCTTAATCACGTGTTTCCGCAATGTACAATTTGTTGTACTGGAATTTTAAATTTATGCGATGAACTCTATGTAAATAGTTTGTTATTTTCCATGTTTCCGTGATGCGGAGTTTTTAACTTCCTTCAACTATACCAAGGACATGATAAAAACAGGGTTCATCTCTACGTCTCATGTCACCTCAATGGAACAAACATCAGATGTATTCACTAAGGATCTACCCAAGAGGCCATCCCAGAAGTGTTCATCCAAGCTAAGCATGAAGACATCTAAGGTCCAGCTTGCAGGGAATTGTTATAGGAAATATTGATTACGTTATTTCTCTAATATGTTATTTCCTTTTTTGTGTATTTCCTTTCTTATGTTTTACCCTCTAGAGTTTCTCCTCTATATAAAGAAGCCATACGACCTCTGAATAAATAAGTCATTCATTTCTTTCTGCATTTTGGATTTTTACAATATCAAAACTTTCAACAAAAATAAAACTACGATAAAATTAATATTTCTGTATTGACTTTATTTATTTCATCATATGGTTCCACAATTAAAGTTTTTATAGTCATATGTACATAAAATGGGTTTGTTGTTTGGATTTGATTCGATTTTCCATATATTTTTGTGATGTGTAAGGTCAAACCTCCCATAAGGGAGCACCCTTTCTCGATTGAGGATTGACATGTTTCTTGCTTCACGGGATTTTTTTGAGGGTTTTCCAGTGGTGAAGATTACTACTAAATCAAGACCTTTCTCGGATTACACTTACTAGTTTGAGATTCCGATGAATGGAAACTCTTGGGTTCCTAGAAATTCTAGAAGGCAAATACTGAAGGTTTGTCATGGCGACAAATATAGCAACCACGACCTTGGTCGCTAGATTGCGGTTCTCGCTAAGTAGAAAAGGTCCATAAAGGAGATGTAAAAACAATATCATTCGACAATGTTTTAGTAGATTGGGTTACAATATAAGTAAGCTCTTTGGTTAGGAGAAAGATGAGTTGAGAGGCCATGTGAAGACATCTAGGGCGAAGGATCTAAAAAGAGAGGGTGAGTGGAAGAGACAAAGGTCAAGCCACATGAGGCTTAGACAGGAAAATTAAAATTGGCATGTTATAAGAGCGAGAGGAATTGGTAGATAAATGTGATATTGGAAAGGATTTGTTAGGTCATGTTAGGATTTTTAATGCAAGGGAACAAATGAAGATTGGATGTGAATTGGAGTGTTGGCATCTAGATTGGACTTAAACAACATAAGTAAGCGATGGCATGCCGAAGGGCATAAGGTGGTGCTTGACACCTTAATGTAAGAGGGCTTGCATGAATCTAATATGTTCTCAATGTTCTATAGGGAATTCAAGGATCTTGTCAGAGGATATGTGAACGTGATTTCAAAGTTTATGGGTGATCCGCATGTTTAGAGAGGATCGATAGACTTTTCTTATTCCTTTTGAGATAGCATGAGGTAGCGAAGATAATTTGTGACTAGAGATCCATTGCACTTTCAACTCCATTACATGATTATGGTCAAGGTTCTAGCATCATATAAAGAAGGTATTAGGTGCTCCACATGTTTTGAGAGGCTCGATAGATATTTCTTATTCCTTTCGTTTTACCGTAGTATGAGGTAGCGGAGAGAATTAGTGGCTAGAAATCCAATACATTCTCAAACTCCAATATATGATTGTTAGCATCGATGCAAAAGGAGGTATTGCATTATCTAGCTAGCTCAGTTCAATCAATCAACGTTTCTGACAAATCATAGATGAAGAGTAATGTTGCAACACCGTAATTGTCTCACATTAGAAAAGAGCTGAGTTGAAGGGCTTCATGTCAAAAGTTAATTTTGTGAGGGTCTGGGACACATTGGACAGGCTAAAATTATGTAGCAGATTAAAGGCACACAACTTCCCCAGACTATAGTCTGCTTGGATGGATAGATGTAACCATGATGTTCATTGTCCTGGTCAGTGGTAGATCCAAAGGTGGCTGGATAAAACACAAGAAGGGTGTGATGAAGGACTTATCTGATGCCAATGTTGTTGAACCTGGCTGCAGATGGTCCTGACTTTCGAAGCTGTGTAGGCAAGTTAGAGGGCCTTTTTCTTAGAGTTTTCTGCGGAGGAAGTATGCCATTTACAGACTATGATACTCATAGAGGTTGGTCAGATAGGCACATCATAGGCATCATGTAAAGATGTTTGTCAGCATCTTTAGGAAGGCTTCTAGGCACGTGGTTAATAATTACAAGTCCTCTTTTATGGTTGTCAATATAGGCAAGGACGAGCTAGGAATTGTAGGTAGGCATCAATACTCATATGAGCAAGGGGAATTTAGTGGATATCCAAACAATGCACTCGTGTCCTAGTTGAACCATTGGCAGAATAAATTTTGAACCTATATGGTCCCCTGAAGCAGTCATGTCTTTCTTCTTACAAGCCTTTGTGTGTGTCACCACATGGATAACCCATCTGCTAAAACAATGCCACCCTTCTTGATGCAGCACGAAATTAACATATAGAGCTTGACCTTTTATCCGTCAATTAGAGTTTAATTTTATTTACGTTTATTTGAGTCGTTGCAATTTCTATTTAAATAAAGAGATCGCATGTGATCTCGAAATTAGTTAATCGGTTTTAAATTTGAATTTCGAATTTTGAATTAGAGTCAAATTAGGATAAGGTAGATTTAAATCTTGATTCAAATCAATTAAAGTCCATTAAGATCGAGTCAGATTTTTTTTTGATTCACTTTCTATTTTTGTAATTCCACCTCTACTATATAAAGAGGTTGGTAGTCTATAGTAAGGGGACAGTTCAGATAATATAAAATTGAGTTTATCTCTTTGCCTCTCTCTCTCTCAGCGACCTTCGCATTTCATCCCTAAAGTCCCGCGCAACCGGTGCGCTTCTCTTCTCCCACCCTCTAATCTCTTCTCCACCAAATATTTCCACGTCAAAATTAATCTTTCACCGTTTGGAAATTTTTTGTTGCATCATTTGGTATCAGAGCATGGCAACCGAATCGATCCTGTCGCATATTGGAGGATGCAATTCGATTTTAATCTTCTATTCCATGGCTCACATGCGCATTCGCGACAACAAAAGTTCAAGCGACGTCTTGTATCAAGCTTCAAGATTCAAGCATGGCTGGATGCGACATTCGATGAAGATTCACTCGACAACGACAAAAATCAGTTCACAGAAGCTGCTATACAACCTACTTTTGATCAAGAAAACGAAGGTATTTTCCTTCTAGATGAAGATTTATTTAATAAAACTATTGTGCAAGAAGAAAAGGAGGACCAAGGGCCCATCTTTGATGAAGATCTCGCCGAGGAAGAATACGAATTTGTGGATTTTCTCGAGGCCGCACTTGCTGTCCAGGAAGATATGGAACCGATATACGACGAAAGCGTCACGGAAGAGATTGTTAATCTCCCTGCGATGACCCTTTCCATCGCAGCCCAGGAAGCACGTGCTTCCCTGCTGTCACCACTAACTGCGTCAGGCTTGACCGCAACGCCGCCACAAGCCGAACAACCCCCACCTGTGTGCTGTCGCTGCCAGTCGCGAAGCGATTCTCCTGCTAGACGCAACACACGCGAAACCCGTGCAACACCTGTTCATTGTTTTCACAAAGAGTGGGATCGGCCCTGCGGTAATCGCCACCTTTGTTGGGAAAAATGAGACTTATTTATTCCATACGCCCTAGGCTCTCTTATATAGGAGAGTAGCCTATGGGTAAAATACATAAAGAGTCCAACGGAAAAAAGAAAATACGAAAAAGTACAAAAGAGAATAACATATATCTCTACACTCCCCCTCAAGGTGGAGCATAGATGTCAATCATGCTCAGCTTGGACATGGGATGGAGAAATAAACCCCTTCTGAACGGCCCTCGAAGTAACGACTTGGTAAAGATGTCTGCAGTTTGGTCCCCTGAGCTAACATGGGATGTAGAAATAAACCCCTTCTGAATCATATCTCGTATGAAGTGACAATCAACCTCAATGTGCTTGGTTCGTTCATGAAATGCTGGATTATTTGCAATGAATAGAGTAGCTTGATTGTCACATTCCAGAGCCATAGGAAGAGGGACTTTTATATATAGATCTGTAAGCATAGCCTTCACCTACATCATTTCTGTACTGACCTGGGCCATAGCCCTATATTCAGACTCAGCACTAGATCTTGCTACAACCGTTTGCTTCTTGCTTCTCCATGAGACCAGAGAGTCTCCGACATACACAGCAAATCCAGTGGTGGACTTACTATCCTTAGGACATCTTGCGTAATCTGCATCTGCACATGCTGAGATAGTATTCTCCTTGTCTTTCTTAAATAGAATACCTGCACCTGGAGGTGACTTAAGGTACCTGAGTATCATATGTATAGCATCCATATGTACCTGACGTGGTTGCTCCATGAACTGGCTCACCCGACTCACAGCAAAGGAGATATCGGGTCTGGTAGTAGTAACATAGAGAAGCTTGCCCACCAGTTCTCTGTCTCTTCTCCTATTCGCCTCATCAGTGTCGTCATCATATAATTTCATACTGGGATCCATAGGTATAGTGGCAGGTCGGCAACCAAGCATTCATGTTTCACTCAACAGGTCAGCGACATATTTCCTCTGGGTCATTACCAGCCCATGAGGATTTCTGGCGAATTCCAGTCCCAAAAAATATCTAAGAACTCCAAGGTCCTTGGTGACAAATTCACGACCCAGCATTTCTTTCGCCCTCATAATTCCTTGTTCATCATCACCTATAACCAAGATATCATCTACATACACCATAATTGCAATAATACCTCTGGGTGTCTTCTGTACGAACAAGGGATGATCTGCATTGGAACGTCTGTACCCATGTTTTTCAAACAGGTCTGAGAGCTTCTGGAACCAAGCTCAGGGGCTCTGCTTAAGGCCATAGATAGCCTTATAAAGTCTACACACCTTAGAACACTCCCCTTCAACAACAAAACTAGGTGGTTGTTGCATGTGGACTTCCTCCTGCAAGTCCCCATATAAGAATGTATTCTTGACATCTACTTGGTATAGTGGCCAATCACGAGTAAGTGCAACAGAGAGGAGGATCCGTAGGGTGGAATGGCGAGCAACCGGCGAGAATGTATCAAGATAATCCACCCCATATGTCTGTGTGAATCCACGAGCAACCAGGCGTGCCTTGTATCTGTCAATGCTGCCATCTGCATTCTGCTTAACTGTAAAGACCCACTTGCAGCTCACCGTACACACATCAGTAGGTGCAATAACAAGGCTCCATGTACCTCTTGACTGAAGAGCAACTATTTCTTCTTCCATGGCTAAACACCATCGACTATCCTTCAACGCATCTTGGTAATTCCGTGGAATGTCCACCGCCGATAGTGCAATGACAAAGCTCCTGAAATCTCCAGTTAAGCGATCAAAAGACACAGTAGATGCTATTGGATATGACGCGCAGCTGTGCTTCTGCTTCCGAAGTGCAACAAGTATATCCAAATCACCTGCCTCCTCATTTGGCCTCTGCAACACATCCTGCTCAAGGAAATCGTCAGCAAGGTTGCAAAAAGCGGTATGCGGTATTCAGTCAGTAGGGTCACTGATTACTGTTTAAACGGTATGCGGGAGTTTAAACGGAAATTAAACGGGTTATGCGGTTTTGTATTTTTAATTAATAAAAAAATATTTACATATATATAATTAATAAGAAATATAACTAAATTATAAAATATAATCACATATTCACAATATATATCAAATATTATCATATTCAATGATTTTTTCCCTATCAATTGTCAAAAATAGCATAAACAAGTAGAATCCATAGTCGAAGTTTGGAATCTCGATTTTGATTTATGAAGATAAACAACAAAAGGAATGAAGCGAACAAGTTATATCGGATATCTAGAATCTAATATCTATAGAGTTGTTTCATCTCCATTGCATAAATCCAAAGGGGGTGAAGCTCCCCAAGTTGAAGACCCATTGTATGCACCCTCGTGTCACACCATACCCTACAAGAACAAAGTTCTTGATACAACTGGTCAACGAGCCTGGGGACTAGGAGGGGCCCATGTTAGGGAGAAAACAAGCACATTCTCACATTCTTGACAGGCTGATGTAAAAAACAGGGTTTAAACGGCCGTTTAACGCTGATTAAGCGGTCTGGCCGCATATGTGCCCGCCTGGGCTTAGTCGGTGTGGTCAAGGACCGCATGCGTGAAAACGGCCTTTTAAACGGCCGTTTAGGCCGTTTTTTACATCCCTGATCGTCAGATCCATCAATATCGATAATATTCTCAGAACATACCTCATGCGAGCTAGATGATGGGCGGTGACCATGAGTAGAAGAAGGCCTACGGGTATAGTGGAATGGCAATGGGGAAATAGGAACGGTAACAGGAGGTGTAGATGATGGCAGTGGTGGAGATGGTAATGGTAGTGGTGGAGGTGGTGATGGTGGTGGCATGTATATAGCTTCAGTAGTGCCAGAGGATACCAATTGATCACCTGTAGAAGAGAAGTACATAACAGACTCGAAAAAGGTAACGTCAACACTAACGAGATATCTCCTGTGCAATGGATCATAACACATGTACCCCTTTTGTGTTCTGGAGTACCCGACGAAAACACACTTGACAGCCCTAGGAGAGAGCTTGTCAATCCCTGGAGACAACTGGTGGACAAAGGCAACCGAGCCAAACACACGAGGAGTGAGAGAGAACAATTCTTTGTCTGGAAAAACAAGGGAGAAAGGAATCTTCTCACCTACGACAGACGACGACATACGATTAATGAGATAACATGTCGTTCGAACAGCATCGCCCCAGAAAGAATGAGGGGCATGACTCTGTATGAGAAGCGACCGGGTGACATCAAGTAAATGACGATGTTTCCTTTCTGCAACCCTATTTTGTTGGGAAGTATAGGCACAAGATATTTGGTGGATAATCCCGTGAGTTGAAAAATAATTGGAGAGAGCATGAGTACAAAATTCCAAGGCATTATCACTTCTCACACTCTTTACAGATGCAGAAAAAGCATTACGAACTTCATTGATGAATTTATGATAATATTCCCCGCTTCAGATTTATTCTTTAACAAGAAGACCCACGACACACGAGAGAAATCATCCACAATAACCATATAAAACCTGTGTCCCTGATGATCAGGAACACGACTAGGACCCCATATATCGACATGAAACAACTCAAACTTGGAGGTACTACTCCGACACTGATGACTGGGAAAGGTAGACCGATGGTGCTTTCCCAACTGACAAGCCTCACATTGGATGGACATGTGAGGTGAAACCTGGGGTAACACACGACACAGTTTCTGAAGCGGTAGATGTCCAAAGTGCAATAGAGTGGAGGCTTCGGCATAAGGGGTCCGACTGAGACGATATAGGCCGCCTTGTTCATAGCCACGCCCAATCACGTTGTCCGTAAGGATGTCCTGAAAAATGAGAGAAGATGGATCAAAAATTGCTCGACAATGTAAATCCTTTGTAAGTTGGCTAATGGACAATAAATTCATAAAGAAATCAGGTGCATGCAGCACGTTCTTGAGGTGCATAGAAGGTGTCAGGCTAATCTCCCCCTAACCAGTGATAGGAGAATGTGTCCCATTGGCAATAACTACAGTACGGCCTGGAGGGGCCTGTCGATAGGCTATAAGTAGGCCTTGATCACCACACAGATGATGTGTGGCACCAGAGTCCATAATCTACTCTAAAGTATCTGATCCACTACTGCTAGTAAATGCATAAGTGCTACCTGAGATACTGGTGGATGCAGAAGCAGCAACATCGGGGTGACTATCAGAAGCAGGTACTGATGCAACTGGGCCAGATGGAGGAATAATGCCCCTCAGACGGGCTACACGATCATCAAAATGTTGATCTAGAGTGAGATGAAGCAGATGGAGGCTTAATCTGTTCAGCTACTCGTGCGGAAGCAGGAAATCCATGTTTGAGTAGCACGTGTCTTCAGTATGCCCAGAACGGTGGCAAAAAGTGCATGATGGCCGAACTCGACCCTCTCTATCCCGAGGTCCACGACCACGGGACTGATGATGTCCTCCACGAACTCAATTCGCTGCCATAGCTGAGGCGGTCTGATTTGCAGTGGATGAAGGAACAGTAATACTGCTCAGTCTGTGAAATGATTCCTCCATCGGAGGAATGGTGGAGTCCGCCAAGATCTGGGAGCGTGCAGCCTCGTACTCTCGATCTAGAGCCGCCAGAAATACACCAACCATAGTGGCATTCCGGTAGGTCTTCTGTTGCTCAGGAGTAGCTGAGAGAGGCATGAAGTTGTAAAGCTTCTCAAACATTCCTTGTAAAGATGTGTACAATGAGTGTAGAGGTCGTCCATTCTGCTTGATAGTAAAGATGTCATGCTGGAGTTGCAGAATCTTCGTCACATTCTTGCCTGGGAATATGTAGCAGCCAAAATACCCCACATTGCTTTTGCAGTGGGCTGATGGAGAATATCATTGGCAATCTCAATTGCCAAGGTTCCTGATAGTCAAACATTGACATATGCATCATCTGCCTCCCATGAGGCATTGACCCCAGTCTTCTCAGTAGGCTCTTTTTCGGTAAAAATGTGCTTCTTACCGGTTGACTTCATCATACTCATGAACTGCATTGCCGACAGTTCGTAATTTGAACCATCCATCTTCACAATAGGCACTGGACATCTGAAGGCGCCTGTATATGGGATGTCTGCTTTGCTTTCTTACATTATGATAATGGAAGACTAGGGTAGTAGACTAAAGATATGATCGTCCACACGGACATTAACGGGTTTAGTTGCATGTGTAGACTCAAGCAACCAAACCCATTAATTTGGAAACGCGCGCACGGAACGAGTGATGGAGCCGCACGCACGCTAACCTAGGGTTGCACGCGCATGGAAATCAGGAGCTTCACACGCACAGATGCGCGCACAGGGGCGCGCACAAGAACACGGGGGCTGGCGCACAGATGCGCGCATAGGCACACAGGAGCGCGCACAGGCGCACCGAGGTACGCACAAGGGCGGCGCAAAGGAGACTGGTGTGCAGGGGATGGCACGCGCGCAGCTCGCACAGGAGAGCGGCTCGAGACCATTGGGCCGGATACGGGGTCGAGCGGAGCCGGATGCGGGGCCGGGAGCAGGGGCGGCGCGAGACGGGGAGGCGCGCGCGCGGAGGGCTCGAAGGTGGAGGCTAGGGTTAGGGTTTGGTTCGAGAACTCCGGTCTAGGACCGTCGCTCTGATACCATGTTGGGAAATATGAAAGACTTATTTATTCCATACGCCCTAGGCTCTCTTATATAGGAGAGCAGCCTATGGCTAAAATACATAAAGAGTCCAACGAAAAAAAGAAAATACGAAAAGGTACAAAAAAGAATAACATATATCTCTACAACCTTCCCTCCGCGCGAGGCTTGGGCGAACACGACACGAGGCGCGCACGACTCCTCCCAGCAAAACGTGCCAGCACCTCAGGGCGAACTCGTCGTTGCCATTCTAAGCCATGCCCGCATCACCAGCAGCTCCATCGGCAAAAGGTTCGAAGCCCTCAAAACCATGGCTTTGGTCGGAACAGGCCTTCCGTGCACCAGGGATGCCGCTTCCTGAGATCATGCGCACCACCTCGTGCGCAACTTGTACAGCCCCATCGACGTCGCATGTCTGCAACCACGCGCCCTCGATGTTGCACATGCATCTGCAGTACTCGCTGGTGCGACTGCTCAAGGCCTCCCTGCCTGTGGCGCCGTCACCCGTGGCATCCCCTCCCAAACACATGTCGTCCCTACAAGAGAAATCGAATCCCTCAACTCTAGGGATTTGAGATTGAGTTGGAAATTTTGCAAAAGGTTCCTCCACCAATTTATTTTAAAGATTAAAGATGGTGGCCACTTAAGAAGGGATATTTTAATTGAAGGGGTAAAAAAATTGCACTACAACCACTTGGAGCGAGAATATTTAAAGAAAGGTGCTGAGAAAAAGGAAATGAGGCTGCTACCTTATCCAATTAGGACTAGGAAGGTGGGATTTGCCTACAAAAGGACCCTATGAGTTATGACATTACCCACATCTCCCCTCATCCTAGGCTTATGCCACACAGTTGTTATGGGTTCTCCGAAGGCTATGATGTCCATGCCTCATCAATTTTTCAATCATCGCAATAAGAGGACAAAGTTCGTGGATACGCCGCCATTTGTGCTCCATATGTTCTTCCAACATGAGATTGACGACTCCGTCACCGCACCAAAGCCATCTGGGTTCCACCGTTTACTCCACATCTATTCTTCCAAGAGACGAACAAAAAAGTTGACGTCAAAACGTCAAGATTCGAAGATAAAGCAATTCGTTGGGAGACGAATTTTTCAAGCGGAGGAGAATTAGGGCTTGACCTTTTATCCGTCAATTAGAGTTTAATTTTCTTTACGTTTATTTGAGTCGTTGCAATTTCTATTTAAATAAAGAGATCGCATGTGATCTAGAAATTAGTTAGTCAGTTTTGAATTTGAATGCCGAATTTTGAATTAGAGTCAAATTAGGATAAGGTAGATTTGAATCTTGATTCGGATCAATTAAAGTCCATTAAGATCGAGTTAGATTTTATTTTTGATTCACTTTCTATTTTTGTAATTCCACCTCTACTATATAAAGAGCTTGGTAGTCTATAGTAAGGGGACAGTTCAGATAATATAAAATTGAGTTTATCTCTTTGCCTATGTCTCTCTCTCAGCGATCTTCGCATTTCATCCCTGAATTCCCATGCAACCGGCACGCTTCACTTCTCCCACCCTCTAGTCTCTTCTCCACCAAATATTTCCACCGTCAAAATTAATCTTTCACTGTTTGGAAATTTTTTGTTTGCATCACTTCTCTTTCATTCGCATTCTCGCTCCTCTAATTCTCTTGAAATCACAACCAAACATGCGTACAGAGGAAGGAAGCATGGAGCCAATACAAGCGGTGGTCAGGAATGAAAAAAGGTAGATATTGGGAAGAAAGATTTAAGGAGGGACAAAAAAGGGACATAGTTGTGTCTAAATTCATCATTCATTTTATCCAAACAACTTAAACAGTATTGTTTGACCAAGCTAAGTATGTAACTATGAAGGATTTGGTTTTATAGAATGATATTAGAAATATCTGAAACTGCACGTGCCACCAAAATCTCTACAATGTATCAATAATAAATCCATTGAGAAGAACTGCCTATGAATCCAATGTGGTGAATCAGCCCGTCTACTTGAAAACCATACAGGCTTTTATAAGTCTTGAAAAAGCATGAGTGCAGACTCTACTTGGGAACATGAAAAAGAGAAAAATAAATCATCAATACTTTACCAATAGTGGCGTAATTGCTGTGCAGAATTGATACTAAAGTTGTTTCCCCTGTATACTTGTTGAAAGAATTCAGGTCCAATGGTGGATAACCATTATGGGAAACAGCACAGCCAGAAATCTTAGATGCTGAAGTTTGCACAATCTCAAACCAGATTCCAGAGGGAAATCTTCCCTTCCTCAGCATCCACAGTAGAACTTCAGTGTTGGGGATAGCATGTAGCAATGATATCATTACTTCGATAAAAAAGCAGCAGAAGCTGATGAAAGAGTTCACAATTGTGAAAAATACATAGAATACAGAAGTCGTCGGTAGCAGGAGTAGGAGAGGTGTAAAGAGAAGGGAACCAACGACATGCTCCTCTACAGTGTAGTCAAAGCTATCAAATCTCTGCCGCAAAGGGTTCCATTTTCGGCCTCTATAATAAAAACAGTCAGCAGCTTGACAGCCAATATTACAAAACAATAACAAAAATTAAAATATAATTCTGCAGTAAATGCAGTAAACTAAAAACATTTGAACCTGAAAAGGCGCCACAGAGAAGCCAACGCCATGATTTGTTGTGAGTATATATAAGAAATAAGCCAGTGAAGAACTAAAATATGAAATGTCACAAGTCTCAACATATCCATGCACAAAGCAGAAAGTACTGTCAGCCCAAGAAAAATACCGGACAAGGCAATTGCAATAATGGCATAAGGTAGGGCAGAACCCATGAAGAACCAGAGTGTGGACCATATCTGAATAGCATTAAGAGATGCCATGCCAAGAAATTCTGCAAGCTCAGTATTCAATTTAAATCCAGCCGGAACCCCCATCAACCATACACAACCCGAGCGCAATAAATTGTTTGTAACTTGGCCAGAAAAGGCTACAACTTCATAGGAAATGTTGTCTACATGTACCAACAAAAGCACGCCCATCACAGTACCCAGAAAAATATCAGAAACAATGTTGGACCAGACATTGTGTTTCCGCAATTCAACTTTGTGCATATATTCTACATTTAAATTTGAACTGGAAATAAAAGTGACTATATATAAGAGCACTAGAAAGCTGATTAACTATGTTGAGGATAATTGGAAATTCAAAGGTTCGCCATACCTGGAACCGCTGCCAAGAAGGATTACCGGCCAATATAGGAATTCACAACTACGGATGTTCACATTCAACCATGCATGTCTGAAAACATTTTTAGCTAATGTACATAGTAATGGCCGGGATCTGATGCTCAGAAACTTACGGCAAATCTGAAGATTTATGTAAATAAGAGTGGAGATAGACGCTGCACATGTTGATAAAAATTGCCAGAAGAGTGAAATAAACCTGTAAAGGAAAAGGGCAAGTTAATTATGCAAAATGAATAAAGAACATCTAAAAATAAAAAGAGTAATTCCAAGAAGTGACATGGGCTTAATTCTGGGGGAGCTTAAAGTAATGCAAGTTTTCAGATGTCCAGTAAGATGTTCCTCTGCAGCATTGGAACAGTTGATAGACAAGACAATTTTCTCCTGTACAAGGTAACAAATAAAAGCATGGTATCATGTATACTGGGATCAGAGACTACTGATAGAATTATTTAAGAGTAATACCAAATCAAGCGGTGAATGTCTCGGTTGTAGTTTTCTATACCAATCAGGAACTTGAAAATAAGTCCCAAACTCTTTCATGGAGAAATTCCAGCAGTTCAAAGAAAAATGGTGGCTACCAAATTTAGGAGGATCATATAATATAACCTAAGTCCAATATGATGTGCATGTCAGACAAAACAAGCAATGAAATATAATACTCTTTATGCATTCAATTTCCCGCAAAAAGATGGTGTCCCCTGACTTACATACGTGAAGATGATATAGAGAATTCGCTTTCCCATTTTCATGCATGTGATGCAACTTGGGAGTTCCTATTTCTTTTTTCGAACAATCAGTTGAAAAGGTCAGGTAAATCCAGGTACCATTTTCAACAAAATACCATCTTTGCTGACCTAAAATTCCATCCAACTCATGACATCCACAAGACGTAAGTTTGCTGTTTGTACTATTTGCTCTGAGATCATTGACATCATTGCTGATAATGTTGGCCGAAAGATAACCGATAACAGATAGTTTCGAGCAATTCAGTAAAGAAGTAGGCATTTCCCCATTTACACAATGAAGAACTTCCTGCAATCAAATAAAATACCACTTAGATAATGCTTTAAAAAAGACACATTACATATGCTAGTAAGCACGCGAGCTTATCGGTGCTAACAGTGAAACAAAATTTAAAGAAAATTATTGATTTTAAATCTGAATATATGATCTAACAAATTTCACCCGCATATTCAGTAACAAATCATGTTACTATTGCAGATTCCAAGTTTAATAAGAGATGGGCATTTCCAAAACTGAATTCTGAAGCCCTTTCAAGGCTGTGATTTCCCACTGCTTGTTATTTTGTTGACAGAATACATCCGCCCCTTGCTATACAAACTATTTCTCTTAGGTCAAGACTCAAGTTATGAAGTCAATTCTTCTTTGGTATATAATTTTCATTAGAACATAAATTCAGAACTCAACAAGGTCAGACGTGTAATCTTAGTGATACAACAAGCTTAACATTTTTGGTTGCATGACAATATTGGAAAATGTCGCATTATAAAGGATTAGTCAATAACACTTGATTCTTTATCAAGAAAACACAAACTTTGGTTGTAGAATGGTAGTAATCAATTTATTGGATACCAAATAATTAGCCATCAAAATCAGAACCTTCCCACACCCACAGACCATGGAGTTCTTGACATTCTTTCTATCAAATAACCCTACTTTTATGCTAAGTTGCATGGCCATCTGTACACGTGCATATAGGGGCACTAGCACTCTTTAGGAGTTTGGAGATGATTTCTCAGGCTTTTAATGGATTTCCTTGAATATACTCTTAACATCATTTATCTAAGAATTTCTAAGATCCGAAATGTATGTATTTAAATCCTTGTCTCATGCATTAGAACTCTACTCTATTGTTAGATTTATGGCTAATCTGCTTAAGATATGGATTTTCTTGCAATAAACCCCAGTTTAGTGATATCTATATAGGAATTTAGTAGTAAATAGCCATTCTATTGACTTAATAGTAAATAGTTATTTAGTAGACAGTGACGGTAAATATTACACAAGCCAGGAAAGCTAAACTCCACTAACGCAGACCTCATTGGTAGCTCTCGAGTCTGACTTGATAAATTTAATGAGTCGAGCTCAAGTCGCAACTTCAGCTTGGTAGCCCAAGGAATCGATTTGAGTAGAACATTGTTCAGCTCAATAACTTGAAACAATAAGAATATACATATAGGGATATTTACACCCATAACCCTGAGTAATTCCATAATTACCCCAGGTATCCAAGATAATCACGAATTACATACAAGAACTTGAGTAATGCTTAACTCTTGCACCCAGAACCCTGTGTTAATTTCCATCCAATTTCCCGTCAACTATGACGGTATCCGTCAAGAATTTAATATTTTATACCCTTTAACTTTGAGTTATTTACAACAAAACCATTGTCCCCTTCCTCCCTCCTCCTTCCCTCCTTCGTC
Source organism: Ottelia alismoides (assembly GCA_037367405.1). Lineage (NCBI taxonomy): Eukaryota > Viridiplantae > Streptophyta > Magnoliopsida > Alismatales > Hydrocharitaceae > Ottelia > Ottelia alismoides. The sequence goes on along the minus strand of JAZKJV010006151.1, from coordinate 857,541 downwards.
CTCCAAGCATCTCCCCCACCCAGGTCGAGGCCTCCTGCCGACCGCCTGCACCAGCAAACCCCCTCCTCCATCGCCTGCAACCCAGGTCAAGGCCTCCTGGGATCGAACAACAGCCCCCCTGCAACCCCAGGTCGTGCCCGCGGCGGAGGCGCCTCCGCCTGCACCCCTCCCCTCCGCCTACCATCGAGCTGCAGCCCCTCCCCCCTCCCGACGCCAACTGGGATGGAGTCGCAGTCCCAACACCCCCTCCTGGCGCCTCCTGGGATCGAACAAGCCCCAGCTGCCCCCCGCACCCCCCTCCTCGTCGCCCCTCCCGGGATGGAGCTCCAGGGCAACCCCCCTTCCCGCGCCTCCTCCGCCTGCAAGGTAGTGCCCTGGCGCCCCCCCCCCTTCATGCGAATCTGCCCCCATCCCCTCCCCCGCGCGACTCTGCCTGCGGATCCGCCCCCGCACCCCCCTGCGCCTCCTGGGATGGAGCTCCCGCCCTTCCCGCGCGACTCCGCTGCCCCCTCCCCCCCCCTCCCGCGCGCCTCCTCGGATGGAGCCCCCCTTCCCGCGCGACTCCGCCGCCCCCTCACCCCCCTTCCCGCGCGCCTCCTGGGATGGATCCCCCCCCCCCCCCGCGCCTCCTGGGATGGAGCTCTCCGCCTGCGAATCCGCCCCCTCACCCCCCATGCGCCTGCTGGGATGGAGCTCCAGGACAACCCCCACGCCTGCGCCTCCTTCCGCTTGCAGTCTTAGTTGTGCCCCAGCGCACCCCCCTTCCCCCGTGCGCGCCTCCGCCTGCGAATCCGCCTGCAGGTCCAGGCCCTGCTCCCCCCTCCCTCCCAGGTCGGTCACACCTCCCCTTCCCTCCCCCTCCTGTGAACCCACCTGCAGGTCCATATCGCGCGTCCCCCGCCCGCCCGCGCCTCCGCCTACCCCCGCACTCCGTTGAAAAACCCATCAGCTGCAAGATCCAGAATCGAACCCATGTTCTTCTTTTTTTATTAATCTCAACCGTTAGATCATGGATGAGGTTAGATTAACTCAACCATGTGGTTGAGTTAATGAAGTAAACTAACGGAAGGTCATGGGTGTAAAACGGAGTGGTTATTCAGGGTCTTGTATGTAATTCGTGATTATCTTGGGTACTTGGGGTAATTATGGAATTACTCAGGGTTATGGGTGTAAATATCCCATATATATATATGTATAATTCGCGACACATCCGTGACCTCCAACCACAGTTCACTGAGAAGGACCATGAAATCCCCCGAGCAAGGGTTGGTCAATCTTCTATTAAAAGAATGACATTGAACTCACTGTTAGTATCTTAATTGCATACTAATTGTGTCATTGTTTTGATGATAACAAACTTTGTGAGTACAAATAGATCTGCAGATTTCATGTTAAGTATACTCCAAGTATGAAGTATAAAAGTTGTGGACAAGTTGAAAGTTGTAGACAAAGTAAAGAAGAAGAAATAAGATTTTTGTAAGAGGCATATGTAAAAAGTCTCAAATATATACGCATGTGTATCATGTAGGCATATTAAGTCCAAGCCATATTGATCGATCAACATTCCTGATCTGATCGATCAACATAATTGACCTAACCGACCATCACTGATTAAACAACCCACTTGATCTAATTGATCACTCTTGATCAACCAACTGTCTTTTATGATCAATCATAATTTGAATTCAACCTCCCAATGGCTATCGGATGTTGATCTACATGATCGATCAACTCGAGATGATCGATCACCTTCTTTATATGATCAATCATATGCATCAAATCTTGGTTACTTCTTTTCGGGTTTGTTTCCAATGGCTACATTTTTGAATGGACGTCCCCCACTACTATAAATAGGATAATAAACCCATTGTTGAGAGCACACATTCCAAGGCAAAGCTTCTCTCTCTCTCAAAGCTCTATTCGAGATCGCCTCTCTCGCTCTCTACTTCAAGATCCCATCTTGAGAGCAAGTCGTCTATAAGCTATGTTTGCAATTCAATTATTTATTATAGCGTGCATTTTCTTAGCCCCATTAGTCGCATTGCATGTTTATCTTTGAAGCTTTATAGATTGTTATAATTTTTACTTTACTAATGTACATTAACACTTCAAGTTTGATCTAAGGTGTTCAAAGGACTTAGTGTTTCATCCAAGTTGTAGGAAAGACTTTGGTGTGTGATCCAAAGTATCTATAAATGGTTGAGTTATCCATGGGGAAATAACTCGAGATAGTGGAATAGTTGATTGACTCCGTCAATCGTAAATCATAAATTAGGGAACTTGGGTCATGGTTTTTACCGAGTGGGGCTTCCACATTAAAATACTTGTTTTTTGTGGTTGTTCTTGCTTTCTAGATTGATTGTGTATATCTGTGGTGATTATTTCTGCGATAATTATTTATTGGGCGTAACTTTTTGTTTAGGATCCAGAGGAACTCACATTTGGTATCAGAGCATGGTTCGCGTAGATGACATAATTGAAATTCGCTATATGACTGCCATCACCAACACCGCAGACGAACAAACTACATTAAGACATCCATTGTTTGATGATACTACTTTTCTTATTGGAAGATCCACATGCAGATTTATTTAGAAAGCACGGGATACGGAATATGGGATGTCATTGAGAGTAACTATCAAAGGCCCAAAGGAACCATCACCACCAACAAGGAGAAGATGGCAACGAACAGCTCCAAGGCGATGAACAATTTATTATGTGGATTGACCATTGAAGAATTCAATAGAGTCCGCGTGCAGATCTACCTATGAAATCTAGAATCGACTCACCATGGCATATGAAGCTACGTCAAAGTTGAAAGAAAGTCGAATCAGTCTATTATAACATAGATATGAGCTTTTCAAGATGAAAGAAAGAGAAAGTATCATGGAGGTGCCTACTCATTTCATGGAAATTATGAACTCATTCCAAAATTTGGATGTGGAAATAAAGCAAGCAATACTCGTCAAGAAGCTCCTCAAATCGCTTGTTGTTGAGGGGAGGACCACAACGACGGTGATCAAGGAAGCGAATGATATGTGTTGGAGTATGCATCAGAGATGGATAATTGGATCCTTCCATGGTCCAATTACCATATCCATAGGTTTATCAGTGGACTTGGTCATCCTGGTGAGACTATATAAGAAGCCACATAACCAATGTAACAGTTGAGAGAAAGCAATACAGAATATATATCGCTTGAGAAGCCTTCACCTGTGGCTTCATTCCGCTCCTTATAGAGTAGGGTTCGACGTAAAATCCTAGTGTTCTTCAATGTTTTATATTTCTTTATCTTTGATGTGCTTATGCATTCATCATTTTCTACATGGTATCGATGGATTTTTCGTTATTGAATATTTGAGTTTCGATTTGTTCTTGAAGATTTTATTTTTGTTTGTATTCCTTGATCTGTGAGATTTGTTCACGAAAAAATGTTCAGTATTTGTTTTGCATATATTTACATGCTCTAAAGAGCATGTTGTTGCTGAGTTCCACGCAACTAGGGTTTTGTTGAAACCCAATAATGCACCGACACGAGTTCTGACAAAGAAGAATCATCGAACGTTTGTTCTGAAATCCTAATCGTGGCAATCTCCAGTCCGAGTACAACGCACAATTCCCAGGCGCACGAATCATTGCGTAAATCCTCTAGAATTGAAGTGTACGGTTTCAGCACGACGTGCAGTAGATCGGGACCTACTGCATGCGTGATGTCCAATGGGTTCTCTATGTTGGAGAAGAAAAAGGTGAGTAAGCACCTCCAGATCCTGGGAAGGTGAATCACGCAAGATGGGGTCTCTTCTCCAAGCCCCACACATATATAACGGAGCAAGCAGACTATGGTTTCATGCATGAAGAAGAAGAAGATCAAATCATTGATGTGGGGTTTCTTTTAGGTGGATTCGAGGCATGAGAAAAGAGGTATTTACTTAATAGGGACACGATAACCATGCTGAAAATCGAAGGGTCTTGGCCAACTGAAGCTCGAGCATATGAATAAGGCTATCTTGGCTAAATATGTAAAAATTTGGGGCAAGAATTATGTCTTGGTTTATCAATTGATGGAAACATTTATGACATTGGACTTAACATTGTATGTCTTGTATGGATATCTATTTATCATCTTTGTTATGGTGTGGCATCTCTAGCATCCTTCCTGATTTGACGATTCTGTTGAGGCTAGTTGTCAGCAATGGATGAATGGAATCATGTGCGTTTTGTGATCGTTTTCCTAGGCTTTTTACTTTGACTGGTGATCGCGATGTTCAGCTGGTGCAGGCATGGTCGAATAAGACTTGGGCACATCCCTTTGTGGCGAACTTCTCTGAACAAAGATGTGAAGAATAACATGAAGATGTGTGGTGAGTTGGAATGTAATGGAAGGTCGTCAGTGTGAAGGGACTACTGGAGATGGGCAGACGGATCCTTCTCATTGAAAAAAACAAATAGAACTCCAATGGTCTCTGGAGGACAAATACATGAGGATATGCAACTTAATTATGTGTTAATATAGAAAAGTGAAATCTCACGGTGTATCAATGTATTTTTTGGCTAGTGAGACATGGTAGACTACTAACAAAGGCGCACATGGAGAGGATTTGTGAACAAGGGGCACACTCTACCCTAGATGCGAAGTTACGACAGAGGACTTCAACAATTTATTTTTTGGTTGCATTCACTCTGCTAGGTATGGGAGTACGCAGGTATCTCATGGCTTAGGATGGGCAACTCGGTTTGTGGCAGCTTACAATATGATTGTTCGATGTCCTTCGCACATCTTTGGGCAATTTGGTGCACCAGAAATGACCTCATCTTTCACAGACTTTATCATGAAAGCATTATTCAACATAGCAAGGCCCTTATATTCCTTGGTCTTTTGTACTATGATGGCTTAATATAATATTTTTGTGGTGGGTCACATCTTGTGACTGCGCCCTTTCCTTTAAAAAAACTGTAAAACACGAGACCTAATCAACACCCTGAAAGCAAAGGGCACTTACAACTACCCAGTCAAGATCGGTCTCAATTCAAATGTCTCTCGATATACAAGAAAAGAAAAGATGATCAATGTCCTCTATCCCCTCAGAACATCGATGATAGAAGCCATCAGATCCCTGGAAGAACCCATCCCTTCGGACACGCGCTCTCTTCCCATCAACCACAAAAAATCTTGACCCATCAGAAGATCTTCATGCTTTATATTTGTTTACACAGTGACTTAGCAATCCCAGGGTAAAAAAATAGTCGATACATAGAGCACCTTGTAAGCCTTCTTTACTGAGAAAGGATCATCCACCCACGTCTGCTGATCAAGCCTAGTAAATAGACTTTCCAAGTGAGAGAGAGAGGCTCACTCAATGACAAGAACTCTACTATACGTTGGTCCGAGAGCTCAGAACGAAACTGTGTGAGACCAGATCCCATTTCCGCAAGCCAACTGAAATTAAAATAAGATTAATAAGAGTTTAGAACATGATTAAGTAACTTATGAAGGGACATAGCTTGACTAGATTGAAAATTCAAGAGAAAAAAAGCCCAATAAGGTGTTAATACGTTATTAATAACGATTAAGAGAGAGAGAGAGATTAGGATTAATACAAGGCTAAAGAAGATTAATGGACTAGTCTCGTAAAAGAAATTCCAATGAGTCTACTTGTAATTGAGATAGCATCTTTGGTTTATTGGTATTTTCACAAAGCAGTGACTTGGCAGACTTGGCATATATGAGGATGTCTCCAAACTTAAGGACACCATAGCATCAAGTATCACTGAAATTCGATTGAATTTCGATCATATTTGTTGAGAGTTTTATGTTCATGTATTATTTATCACTCCATGTTTTGTTTGTCGTCTTTATGTAATTTTCTCATGGCCTCTCAACTCTATATAAGAGAGCCATAGGTCACCATAGAATAATAAGTTCTTTTCTCTCAATAAGGTATCAGAGTGACGACCCTAGATCAGAGCACTGAAACCCTAACCCTAGCCCTACACTACTCGTCACCCTCTTCTCCCTCTCCTCTATCTCGGTGCCGTCGCCACCCCTCTCTCCGCCATCTTGACGCCACCACCGCCCCTCTCCTCTATCTCGGCACCACTACTGCCCCTCTCTCTGCCATCTCAAGGTTGCCACCGCTCCCCTCTCCATTCAACATGCCGCCGATCAACAAAAGGGAGGTTGTGTGACGCCCTCAGATCCGGGTACCCGTTTACAACACATTCGATGTATTACATTAATAAAAAATCGCACAAGTTATATGAAAATACAAGGAAATTTTTCGCATGTTTTTGCCATGACATTCAAATCAATATTCACAACAACAGAACAACAGGAAGATATGCCACCAAAATTTCATTCGTTAATTTTTCCATATATATACATTATTTAACAAAAGAGTTGATAGTGTATACATGTATCCCATAATAAACAGAAGAGAAGGAAGCATTTTACATCATAAACTGAACAAAAACTGTGACAAAAGTAATTGTACCATCTATAATAGCAGCGAATATATGAAGTTATCAACTAGCTACTGAGTTGGAGGTTGCTTGTCTGCCACACATGAAAGGTACAAGAGACGTCAGCGAGCACTGGTAAATCCTAAAACTTATTAAAAAAAACAGGTATTTTAAGGTGATTGCAAAAAAAACAAGTATTAAGATATAAACAATTTAAAAATTTAAAACTACTTGCTACTCTGAAAGGATTTTTTAAGTTTTACCCATTACCTTTCATATTTCATATTCTTATATCGTGGTTAATGACTTATATATATATAATCTCTTATTATTTAGAGATCTTAAACATGGAATTTTATAATGAGAAGATGAGATTTTGAAACAATTCTTGATTTTATTTAATTTCTCAAGTTTAGTGGATATTCTGTGGTCTTAGTCTGTGTGTGACCTCACATTACGACTCTAAAGCGTGAATAGTCCCTTCAGGTTAGGGTGCCTCGGTAGGCATGCGATGGTGTTTAAATGCATCCTAAATAAGTTTCCAACACGTCCACTAACTTAATTCTAAACAACTCTAACCAAAACAACTTATAATTGATTTCATCTTTTAGCCAAGATCCAATATGCTTCATTCCGAGTTCAACTGTAACTTCTCCAATTTCAACTGTAACTGATTCAAATGTGACCCTAATTGATTCAGATGTAGACATAAATGATTCGGATATAGCATCATCAAGTTGGCGGAAAGTAGCCAAAACTCAAGCGGTGAGAAAGTCTCCTGAGAGACTCTTCCCTCTCACTCTCTAAATGGAAGTACGGTCCATTAGAGGGATATGTCTACTCCAAAACTACGCCCCGAAGACGGGTGAGAGACTCTCCGGAAAAGTCACTCTAGGCGGACCCGACCGGTAGGGGTAGACGAGCTCGTATGAAAAATTAAAACTAAGGATCTCCCGCATGGGTATCCTAAAAATGAAGGTCAGTGGAACTAATCAAAAGTTGGGATCCCAACGAGGCGTAAAAACATTGCGAGCTCGCGTAAAAAACCGTGAAAAAGATTGGAATCCTAGACCCGCGTACTTGGCGACCGCTGCCCTAACTGGGCTTCCTTTCCTCTGCCTAGTTGAGGGTCACCGTGCCCTCGCACGGTCAGGTGTAAGGGTCAATGTGACCGACACTATTCATTGTCATCCATGATTTACCTTCATACTTATTTGATTCCTCAAACCTTTCTTAATCTCTTATGTGATCATTTTAACAAATCTAGACATCTTGGTCAGCTATCTTCTTGATAGTGATTCATAGATAGGAGAGTATTTCTAAAGGATGATTTCATGAATCTATTCTCGCAAGATTCTGCAACTCTCCCGTAATGTTTCTTTTTCATGGATCAGCAACAGCAAAACCTTCCGTCAACCTTCTTGTAAGCAGCCTCTAAATCTGATGTCTCAAGCTCTCGAGCCGACGTCTACTTCATTCTTCTTTGAAGGATTTTTTCCTAATTTTTTGTGTACTTAAGATGATTCTGATTTCTATATCTCCTTGGATAATGTGTGTCAACCATCACAAACACTTTGGACTGGTGATGCAGCACGAAACTGATAAATAGGGCATCAGTTTTATTATTAATTAGAGTCTAATTTTATTTACGTTTATTTGAGTCATTGCAATTTTATTTAAAAGAGATCGTGTGTGATCTACAAAATTAGTTAGTTAATTTTAAATTTGAATTTCGAATTAAAGTCAAATTAGGATAGAGGTAGATTTGAATTTTGATTCAAATCAATTAGAGTCAATTAGGATCGAGTGGGATTTTAAATTTGATTCCCTTTCTATTTTTGTAATTTCACCCCTTCTATATAAAAGGGTTGGTAGTCTATTGTAAGACATTTCAGAATATATTGAAATTTGAGATTTATCTCTTTTATCTCTCTCTCGTTATTCTCTCTCTCAATGTGTTTCTTCACGATTCCTTTCCAAAACCCCGCGTAACCGACGCGTTATTCTCTTTCTTCCTTTACCCTCTAAATTTTTTCCATCAAAATTATTTTCCGCCGTTGCAAATTCCTTTTTTGCATCATTTGATATCAGAGCATGGCAACCAAATTGTTCCTACGATTCGACGATCCTGTCAAGCATTGGCGTCTGCAAATACGTTTAAGTCGTCTCTCCCATGGCTCGCATTCACAGTCGCATTTTAGGAAGTTCAAGAAACGTCTTGTATCAATCACCAAAGTCCAAGAATGGTTGGACGCGCAAATCGAGGAAGAATCGCTCGTCAACGACAAAAATCAGACTGTCGTTTCCCCGATTCAATGTGATTTCGTCCAAGAAAATGAAGACTCTGGGCCCATATTTGACGAAGACCATAAAGAAGAAACAGGGGAAATCGTCGACCTACCTGCTATCCCGACACCATCCAAGCCGTCACGGGTACCCCCTCCTGCTGCACCTTCTTCCCCAACCCTAGTCCCAACCCCGGCGAACCCCTCTGTCCCAGAACCCTCGCTCGCACCTCCTGTGATGCCCGCCTCAGCCCCAACGCCAACACACCCCCCAACTCCAGCACCCCTCGCAGTGCGACCCCCAGTCCCAACACCCCCTGTCCCGCAACCTTCCCCAGATCCACCATCCCCACCCACAGCACCTGTACCCCAAACTCCCCTCCCGGCACCGCCACACCCGAAGCCCCACCTACTGGGATGCATGCCCCCGCACCTCCTCTCGTTACACCAGCACCGTCGAATCCCCCTGCCTCAACGACCCTTCCCACCACCCCCGCTGTCAACTCCTCATGCGCCGAGACCCTCCTTGTCACCATTCTCCGCTCGTGTCATGCCTTTCGTCGTCGCCGATCCATGTGCCGACCGCCCGCAGCGATCACGTGACGACGCCCTGTGCTCCCATCACGCGGCCGCCACCAACTTAAGAAGAGACGAACCCTAACAAGGATAGGAGAGTCCACTTCTATCGGATCCCCTAAATTAAGGGGTGAAATGTTTTGGAAAAAATTACAAGTAGCCCCTCCTCACCAAAGTTTTTACCTAAAGGTCCAATTGAAGGATAAGTTATGAGATGGAAAGATCTTAAGTGAAGGGGTAGAATATTTGCAGTCATGCCCCTCAGTGGAAAGAAATTATAAACGTAACATTGAAAAGGATCAAATTGGGGAGTTTGAAGCTACAGTTCCGGATCGAATTCTCCACCGACGGAACGAAGAACGAGCAAGCTAGGGATGTCAGCGGGTCGGGTTTGGGGCGGGTATTACTGTTCCCAAACCCATACCCATTTATAATATCACTACCCATACCCACCCATTTATTAAATGGGTAATTTCTAGCGGGTACCCATATACCCGTCGGATACCCATGTACCCAATGGGTACCCATATCTTCGACATGGTAAATCTTAAGTTGTTTGTAAATGTATATAAGATTTTCACATATAGATGAAATAGAGCGAGATCGTGTAATAAAAATGTGCAATATATAGATAATATTAAAGATTTATATATGTAAAGTGTTTAACTCTTTTGTGTTGATAATTTTTATTTATTAAAGATATAAAAAGTTAGTTGAATATGAATAAATGGATGGAGAGGAGAAAATTGAGTCGGAAATTTATACATGTAGATCGATACGTATTCGATATGAAATGTATTTGGGGCTAGTTTAATTAAAATGCAACACACACATCTATCTTTTTATATATTTTTTATTCGGGTTTGGGGCGGGTTCGGGTTCGGGTACCCACAAGGCAATCCCAAACCTGTACCCATACCCGCATGGGTAGTCAATTCAAAACCCAAACCCATCCAAAAGTAAATGGGGCGGGTTTCGGGTCCTTAAATGGGGTGGGTTTGGGTTGGGTACCCAATGGGTAAACCCAAATTGACATCCCTAGAGCAAGCGGAGGAGAATTGATGCAGCACGAAACTGATAAATAGGACCTCAGTTTTATTAGTAACTAGAGTCTAATTTTATTTACGTTTATTCGAGTCGTTGCAATTTTATTTAAAAGAGATCGAGTGTGATCTCCAAAATTAGTTAGTTAATTTTAAATTCGAATTTCAAATTTCGAATTAAAGTCAAATTAGGATAGAGGTAGATTTGAATTTTGATTTAAATCAATCAGAGTCAATTAGGATCGAGTGGGATTTTAAATTTGATTCCCTTTCTATTTTTGTAATTCCACCACTCCTATATAAAAGGGTTGGTAGTCTATTGTAAGACAATTCAGAATATATTGAAATTTGAGATTTATCTCTTTTATCTCTCTCTCTCGTTATTCTCTCTCTCAATGTGTTTCTTCACGTTTCCTTTCCAAAACCCGCGTAACCGACGCGTTATTCTCTTTCTTCCTTTCCCCTCTAAATTTCTTCCATCAAAATTATTTTCTGCCGTTGCAAATTCCTTTTTTGCATCAACTGGATTTATCATGCACCCACATAAGTTAGAAGATAAAAAGAACCCGGGTATTTGTTTTAACTAGTAGATGTCAAAAGAGACTAGTTCTAATACAATCTTTTATTCAGGTATTTCCTCTCATTCCCGAACACAAGTCATTCTCGTGTACGTAAAAATTGTCCCATGAGAACCTAGCTCACATTCATCTTCCAATCATCAGATACAGTTCTAATTCCATTTCCCTTACAACCGATGCTACCTTTCAATTTTAAGGTGGGTGATACCATATGGATTCTCCAGTCAAGCGGAGACGCTTTTGCTACACGTGTGATGGTAATGCTAACTTCACATGTTTCAAATGTTAACATACCTTGAGTTTTATCCTAATAACTGAAATTGCATTTTGTATGCCGTTGATTTTGTCAGAAGCCTAGAGTGATGTTTATAAATATATTTCTCGTGATGGCTCAGTCTCATAGGTTGAATATTTGAGGATCATCATCACATATTTATAGTTAACCAGGGGGTGTCAAGAAAACTTAGGATCGGTGAATTCGACTTGGATTCAACGTGTTTATCGCTCGCATTTACAGCATGACTCGTATAATTGTCTACATATGTGAGCTGGTTAACAATATTTTACCAACTATATTATATAGTAAGATGTGTAAACCCTGATCAACACAAGTTGCACACTTACAGTGATGCAGTTTCTGTAATGAGACAATATGTATATGTATTTATCTAGAAATGTAATAATAATAGATATTATCCTAAACACTAACATAGTATAATCAAAGGAAGACATAATCCTTTTAGAAAATCTTATAACAACTCCTGATTCAACCGCTAATTTAGGATGTATGATTAGGTAAATCTTGTCTTTAATCTAAATGACTCTTGTATAGACAACAATTTCCAGAATGTTATAAAAGATAAGTCCACGACTAATTACGTTGTACTATAGAAATTACTGTAAGATTTTAACTAGCAGTATAGGAAATAAATTTCCAAAATCTTAATTTTTTTATAACAGAAAATGATAATCAAATATTTAATTTCTGAAATCAAAATTTATTATGTGTATATTTTTTTAATAACAGTAGAGATTACAGTAAGAAAATGATAATTTATAAATGATAATCAAATATTAAATTTCTGAAACCAAAATTTATTATGTGTATATTTTTTTAATAACAGCAGAGATTACAGTAAGAAAATGATAATTTATTATGTGTATTTTTTATAACAGCATATACAATAAGAAATGGATAATTAGACCCCTACTTCTTCTAATATTTTATTCAAGTAAGGACATCAAGGATATGAAATTAGCATGCATGGCAGCAAGGAGGAGAATGTATGAAGTTGTACCTTCAAATCCAAGCTTTTAAGCTCAAAATTGGGTCAAAATGGCATGCAACTGGGATTTCCAGGAGTTGCTTCAGCAGACTACAGGACGACAATTGTAGAGAAAAAAAATTCGATTGGGGCTTTTGTGAGGGAAAAATGGAAGGGAAATTGGGGATTTTTGGAACAAGAAAAGAGGAGAAAGGAGGGGTTCCACGGCTAGAATTTGGAAAGGGGAAGAAGCGTTTTTTGTTGGAATTAATAGGAGAAAAGGAGAGGGGAGGGTTCCTTCCAGGACCCTTCCTCCAAGGATGACATCAACAGGCTGACATCAACCTGCTGATGTCACAAATCAACTCTCTTTTTTTTTAATTTTTTTATTTCTGTAATCGTGTAGACTATGATACAGTCTGTAGCAGCAGGAATTGAATTTTTTTTATTTTTATAATTATTTTTTAAAAAGAAAACTCTCTTTATTTGAAAAAAAATTAAAGTTGATTGTATTCACGCTTGGGACATCGGATTTTGACGTAGAATATCTCGATTTGATGGTCTCTGAACGATAATTAAAATGAGTATAATATTGATATATTTTAGATCGGGTTTGCACGCCAGAATTTTTCAAGATACGGTTTCGATTTGTGGTCAATTTTGTAATTTAAAAATATCAAAGGAACTCCGATTGACGAACGGTCGATTCCATTGGTCTTATTTCATCGAATCAGATTTTTGGGTGGTCTCGATTTGTTTTGCGATTTCCGAATTTGCATCGCAGTTTTTTCGAGCACGCATCACGATGCGCTCGGCTTTTAGTCGATTTCGCCCGAACGACTTTTGATTCACGATTAATTGATCAATTTTAGTTATTTATGGTTATTAATAACTTTATTGAGTCATACAGACCCTAATCGGGTCGGGTTCGGGTTTGTGCGAATCCGGATGTTACAAATATAAAAACCTCAAAGGGAGTCTCGTCCTCGAGACTCAAATCAAGGTTCCTATACGTGTCTTGTTGGGATTCCATCTGGCCATAAAAACCTCAAAGGGTTTTGTGGTCAATTTTGTAATTTAAAAATATCAAAGGAACTCCGATTGACGAACGGTCGATTCCATTGGTCTTATTTCATCGAATCGGATTTTTGGGTGGTCTCGTTTTGTTTTGCGATTTCCGAATTTGCATCGCAGTTTTTTCGAGCATGCATTACGATGCGCTCGGCTATCCTGCTCAACTTGGAACTGCATTTCTCAAAAGGTCCTCGAGTGAGTGCATTGGTGAAGATATCGACTGTATGGTCACCTGAATTGACATGAAAGGTAGTAATCAGTCCCTTCTGAATCATATCGCGAGTAAAATGACAATCTAGTTCAATATGCTTTGTTCTCTCATGAAATGCTGGTTTATTGGCAATGAACAAGGCTGCCTGATTGTCGTACTTCAGCTGCATAGGGAGAGTCACACTAATGTGGAGGTCAGAAAGAATGAACTTTACCTACATCATTTCAGCACTGCTCTGAGACATGGCTCTATATTCAGGTTCTACACTAGATCTAGGCACATCCGTTTGCTTCTTGCTTTTCTATGACATGAGTGAATTTCCAACAAAAATGCAGAAACCTGAGGTAGATTTCATATCTTTAGGGCACCCAGCATAATCTGCATCTGCATAGCCAGATATGGATTACGAGGTAGTCCTATTTAATAATAAGCCCTTTCTTGGTGATGACTTCAAATATTTGAGGAGTATGTAGACTACATCCATGTGCACATGCCGTGGTTATTCCAGGAACTGACTAACTTTACTAACTGCAAAAGAAATATTAGGCATGGTAATGGTGACATAAAGTAGTTTCCGTACAAGTTCTCCGTACCTTCGCTTGCCCACTTCCTCAGTGACATCTTCATGTAGCTTCATACTTGGATCCATAGGCGCGTATGCTGGTCTGCATCCTATCATTCCAGCTTCTGAAAGTAGATCCGTCACATATTTTCTCTGTCATTACCAATCCTTGCTGGCAAATTCTAGGCTTAGAAAGTACCTCAACTCTCCTAGGTCCTTGGTGACAAATTGTTGACCTAGAAGTTTCTTGGCCTCTGCTACCCCTTGAATATCGTCACATGTCACAATGTCATCAACATACACGAGGGTAGCCACCGTACCTTGTTGTGTCTTTTGTACAAATAAAGAATGATCTAAAGTGGATCGTTTGAATCCTCTCTGTTCTATTAGACCTGAGAGCTTTTGAAACCAGGCCCTGGGACTCTGCTTAAGTCCATAAATGACCTTATGTAACCTGCATACATACTTCCCCTCAACAGCTAACCCAGGTGGTTGTTGGATATAGACCTCTTCTTGAAGATCTCCATATAAGAACACGTTCTTGACATCTAGCTGGAAAAGAGCCCAATCACGCACCACAATTACAGAGAGCATGATTCATAGGGTAGAATGTCTCGCGTTAGGAGAGAAGGTATCGCTATAATACGAATCGTAGTTCTGCGTAAAGCCTTTGGCAACAAGCCTGGCTTTATATATGTTAACTGTACCATCTGCCATGTGCTTCACAGTAAAGACCCATTTGCTGCTGACAACAGAGCTCCTTCCGGAGCTGTAACAAGTGTCCATGTCCCACGTGATTGAGGAGCAGTCATCTCTTCCTCCATCACTAGCCTCCACTGACTTTCTTTAAGGGCATCTTGGTATGTTCATGGGATCTCAATAGCAGATAGTCCCAATACAAATTTCCGATGAGTCATGGACAGTTTATTCAGAGATATTTGTCTTGCTAGCAGGTACTTTGTACATGCCCGTTTCCCTTTCCACAGTGCAATTGGCCATCCCATATCATCCTCATGTTTGCTGTCATCCTGTGGCATACATGTTCATCATTCAACCCACTAGTGACATCAATAGAAATCAAGTTTTCAGAATTTACTTGGGTCGTGCTGGATGTTGGGAAAGACCGATCAGCATCGAGCATGGAGGTTAGTGGGAGGAGGTGGAAGATGGACCTCCCCAGACTCAGACGTACTTAACCTATCCCCTGTAGGAGTGTAATACACGATGGGCTCAAAATGGTAACACCGACACTAATATAATACTTTCATTGGAGGGATCGAGGCATTTATTGCCCTTTTGGGTGTGAGAACAACCCACAAACATACATTTGACAACCTGAGGTGCAAGCTTGTCACGACTAGGGGGCATAAGGTGCACAAAGGCAACATACCCAAAAACTCATGGGGTAAGAGAAAACAATTCTTTCTTAGTAAACACAAGAGAGAAAGGAGCTTTTTCGCCAAGAATAGTAGAAGGCATGCGAGTGACCAGATAACATGCAGTCATGGCATCATCTCCCCCAAAAGAGTGAGGGGCCCAACTCTGAATAAGAAGAGTCCTAGTGATATCTAATAGATTACGGTGCTTGCGTTCAGCAACACCATTCTGTTGTGATGTACAAGGGCAAGAAGTCTGATGCACAATCCCACATGAACTGAAAAATTGAGCTAAAATAGTTGTACAAAATTCCAAAGCATTTGACCGAACATATTTTATTGAAACTGAGAAAATATTGGATATTTCATGAACAAATTTTTGAATCATAGTGCTAGCATCAGATTTATTCTTAAGTAAAAAGACCCACAACAATCCTGTTACCTGTGTGGCTCTACTTCTGAATCCTGCTACCTGTGTGGGGTGGGGATCGAATCGGTGGACCATTTGTTCTTTAATTGTTCTTGCACTGCCGGGTCGTGGGACGACCTTGGCCTTGGCTGGGTCTGCTCGACGTCCTTCGACGCGTTATGGGATTCGTTTCGATCCGCTCGTCTCCGGCCGCAGGTAGAGTTGTTGGGCCCGCTGTCTTTGCTTTGGATTATTTGGCTGGCAAGAAATGCTCTGGTGTTCTCAGGCCACAGGTTCTATAGTGAGAATGTTTTGTCTAGTTCCAAGGCTTTTGTAGAAGCCTGGTCGTTATTGTGATTTCTTTCCTTGTACTTCTTTCTTTTCATTTTCTTTAATTAATATATTGGGGAGGGCACCATATCGTGTTACCCCCTCTTTTGATCTTCGAAAAAAAGACCCACAGCAATCTAGAGAAATCATTAACAGCCACAAGGTAGTACTTGTGTCCCTGATGATCAAGGACACAACTAGGACCCCAAATGTCAAATGAACAAGTTCAAATAGACTCTGACTACTACGACTAAGGAAACTTGGAAACTAGACCGGTGTTGTTTTTCAAGTTGACATGCATCACAGTGAAACTCAGACTTGACAGAAACCCCCTAGAATGAGACGACATATCTTTGACAGCGGAAGGTAACCAAATCATAGATGTCATGTGTATGGTGATTGTGAACCCCCAGAAAGCAGACCAGCACCATTCATATGGAGTCTGGATCAATCGATAAAGGCCTTCATACTCACGGCTACATCCAATCACTCTGCCCGTGAGTATATCCTGAAAAACAAGGGAAGTGGGGCCAAATACGGCACGACAATGTAGGTCTTTTGTAATATGACTTATAGATAATAAATTCATTGAGAAATCTGGTGCATGAAAAACATTCTGTAATCGCAATGAGGGAGCCAGGAGAACCTCCCCGTAGCCTGTAATGGGGGAATGTGTCCCATCATCAATCACCACAAACCTACCATTCTGAACAGGATTATATCAACTGAACTGTGAGCGATCTCCACACAGGTGGTGCGAGTTTCTTGAATCCACTATCCATTCTAAAATATCTGGCATGTACTGACTATTATATGCATAAGTAGTATCTGTGGCACTCGTGGATGCGGAAGCAGCAAAGTCTGATGGACGAAAAGAGGAGCTCTGGGAAGCATCTACATATGGCATAATCTTTCGAAGGTGCGCAACAAGCTCATCAAAACGTTGATCTATAGAGTCTCCTATGGTGGAAATCCATGCTTGGAATAACATGTATCTTTAGAATGACTTGATTGATGATAGTAAGTGCAGGGTTGGCATGATCGTTGAGATCCATGCCCACATGAGCCACCTCTCCCTATGAATGGATAAGAACCACCTCTCCCACCGGAAGCAGCCATAGCAGTTGACGTCTGAGCAACAACATGGGCTGAGGAGACGATGAGTTGACTCAGTATCCGGTATGCCTCCTCCATGGCAGGTATAGTAGAATCTGTAAGTATGTATCTGAGAACGAGTTACCTCATATTCTGGGTCAAGGGATGCCGGAAACACCACAGTCATCATTGAATCACGGTACGCCTTCAACTGCTTAAGCGTGGCTATCAATGGTATGTAGCCATGTAGCCTCTCAAACATACCACTGAGAGAGGTATACACAGTGTGTAGAGGTCGACTATTCTATTTGGTCGTGAAAATGTCGTTTTGAAGCTGTAAAATCTTTGACTCATTCCTCGCTTGAGAGTACGTAGTAGCGAGGATGTCCCGCATAGCCTTCGCAGTAGACTGGCTCAGTTTGTTATTGGCTATTTCCACAGACATATTTCAGATAGCCATACTCAAGCATAAGCATCATCCGCCTCCTATGAGGAATAGATTTCCGTCTTGTTCTCCGGCTCATCCTTTGTAAGTATGTGTTTCTTTCCATGGCACTGCATCAAACTCATGAATTGTATTGCCCACAACTCGTAATTCATGCCATCCATCTTGCCAATGGGTGCGGGACCTTTGAAAGCACCCGTGGATGTAACATCACTGTGATTTTTTGACATATTGCCTGACGAGGACATGAAGACATAGTAGACAGAGGATAAGAATGAGTCTACACGTACATTAGGGAGATGGTTATCGGTGTAGACTCAATCCCACAACCATTCCCTTACTATTTTCTTTCTACGCAAGCGCGAGAGGTGACTGCAATAGTCTGATTTTACTTTTTCTGAGCAAAATCAGACCGTGTAGGGTGTCAAAACCCTACACAAATCGATGAATCGGACCACCTTGAGGCCCTTAGGCAGCCGCCACAAGCAGCAACCTGTAACATCCGGATCCACACAAACCCGAACCGACTCGATTAGGGTCCGTATGACTCAATAAAGGTATTAATTAATGTTAAAATAACTTAAATCGATCAATTGATCGTGAATCAAAAGTCGTTCGGGAGAAATCGACTAAAAGACGAGTGCATCGTAATGTGTGCTCGAAAAAGCCACGATGCAAATTCAAAAACCGCAAACCAAATCGAGACCACCCAAAAATCCGATTCGACGAAATAAGACCAACGGAATCGACTGTTCGTCAATCGGAGTTCCTTTGATGTTTTTAAATTACAAAATTGACCACAAACCGAAATCGTAACTCGAAAAATTCGAGCATGCAAATCCGATCTAAAATATATCAATATTATACTCATTTTGATCGTCGTTCAGAGATGATCAAATTGAGATATGTACATCAAAATCCGAGGCACGAGGTGTGAATACAGTCAACTTTAAGTTTTTTTAAATAAAGAAAGATTTGTTTTTTTAAAAAAATAATTATAAAAATAAAAAAATACAATTCCTACTACAGATTGTATCACAGTAAAAAAAATAAAAAAAGAGTTGATTTATGACAGCAGCAAGCTGATGTCAGTCTGCTGATGTCATCAGTGATGTCATCATCCTTGAAGGAAGGTTCCTGGAAGGAACCCTTCCCTCTCCTTTTCTCCTATTAATTCCAACGAAAAGCACTTCTTCCCCTTTCCAAATTCTAGCCGTGGAACCCCTCCTTTCTCCTCTTTTCTTGTCCCAAAAATCCCCAATTTCCCTTCCATTTTTCCCTCACAAAAGCCCTTGTCGAAGTTTTTTTTCTCTGCAATTGTCGTTGTCCTGTAGTCTGCTGAAGCAACTCCTGGAAATCCCAGCTGCATGCCATTTTGACCCAATTTTGAGCTTAAAAGCTTGGATTTGAAGGTACAATTCCATACATTCTCCTGCATGCATGCTAATTTCATATCCTTGATGTCCTTGCTTGAATAAAATATTAGAAGAAGTACGGGTTTGATTATCAATTTCTTATTGTAATCTGCTATTATAAAAAAATATACACATAATAAATTTTGGTTTCGAAAATTTAATATTTGATTATCATTTTCTTACTGTAAAATCTGCTGTTATTAAAAAAGTATACACAGTAAAATTTTGGTTTTGGAAATTTAATATTTGATTATCATTTTCTTATTAATCTCCTGTTATAAAAAAAGTATAAACATAATAATTTTGATTTTGGAAATTTATTCGCTGTACAGTATTTTCTATAGTACAACTGTAATTAGTCGTGGACTTATCTTTTATGACATTTTGGAAATTGTTGTCTATACAAGAATCATTATTTAGATTAAAGACAAGATTTACCTAATCATTCATCCTAAATTAGCAGTTGAATCAGGAGTTGTTATAAGACTTTCTAAAAGGATTCTGTCTTCCTTTGATTTTGCTATGTTAATGTTTAGGATAATATCTATTATAATTACATTTATAGATAAATACATATACATATTGTCTCATTATGGAAACTGCATTACTGTGAGCTTGCAACTTGTGTTGATCATGGTTTACACATCTTACTATATAATATAGTTGGTAAAATATTGTTAACCAGCTCACATGTGTAGACAATTATACGAGTCATGCTGTAAATGCGGGCAACAAACACATTGAATCCAAGTCGAATTCACCGATCCTAAGTTTTCTTGACACCCCCTTGTTAACTATAAATATGTGATGATGATCCTCAAATATTCAACCTGTGAGACTGAGCCATCATGAGAAATATATTTATAAACATCACTCCAGGCTTCTGACAAAATCAGCGCCATACAAAATGCAATTCCAGTTATTAGGATAGGACTCAAGGTATGTTTAACATTTGAGACGTGAAGTTAGCATTACCATCGTAAGCTTCTCCGCTTGACTGGAGAATCCATATGGTATCACCCAACTTAAAATTGAAAGGTAGCATCGGTTGTAAGGGAAATAGAATTAGAACTGTATCTGATGATTGGAAGATGAGTGTGAGCTAGGTTCTTTTGGGGCAATTTTTTTTATGTACACGAGAATGACTTGTGTTCGGGAATGAGATGAAATACCTGAATAAAAGATTGTATTAGAACCAATCTCTTTTGACATCTACTAGTTAAAACAAATACCCAGGTTCTTTTTATCTTCTAACTTATGCGGGTGCATGATAAATCCAGTCCAAGTGTATGTGATGGTTGATGCACATTATCCCAGGAGATACGGAAATCAGAATCATCTTAAGTACGCAAAAATCAGGAAACAATCCTTTAAAGAAGAATGAAGTAGACGTAAGCTCGAGAGCTTGAGGCATCAGATTCAGAGGCCGCTTACAAGAAGGTTGATGGAAGGTTTTACTGTTACATGAAGAAGAAACATTACGGGAGAGTTGCAGAATCTTTCGAGAATAGATTCATGAAATCATCTTTTAGAAATACTCTGCCATCCATGAACCACTATCAATAAGATAGCTGACCAAGATATCTAGATCTGTTAAAATGATCACATGAGAGATTAAGAAAGGTTTGAGGAATCAAATAAGTATGAAGGTAAATCATGGATGACAATGAATAGTGCCTGTCCCAATGACCCTTACACATTACCGTGTGAGGGCGCGGTGACCCTCAATTGGGCGGAGGAAAGGAAGCCCAGTTAGAGCAGCGACCGCCAAGTGCGCGGGTCTAGGATCCGGTTTTTTTCACGATTTTACGCGAGCTTGCAGTGTTTTTACGCCTCGTTGGGATCCCGACTTTTGACCAACTCCGCTGACCTGACCCTCTGTTTTAGGATACCCATGTAGAGGATCCTCGATTTATTTTTTCGTACGAGCTCGTCTACTCATACCGATCGGGTCTGTCTAGAGTGACTTTTCCGAAAAGTCTCACCCGTCTTAGTGGCATAATTTTGGAGTAGACCTATCCCTCTAATGGACCGCACTTGCATTTAAGGGCAGGATAGAAGAGTCTCTTAGGAGGCTTCTTCACCAAGGTTTGAAATAACGAAAGGTGGAACGAGGCGAGGTGTAGCCTCGAGGCGGTCGAGGCGTAAGCCTTAGTTTCTATAGGAAAATAATTACAAAATAAATATATTTATTGGTGAACTAAAGTAATCTGACAAATATATAATACATAACAATGTAATATATGATGATATTATGAAGATAAGAACATGGAAAAAAAAGATATGTCAATGCCATAAACATTTCTACTAAATTTCTACCCAGTCAAAAGGAAATCATTGGCTATAACTGTCACTAAAATATTTATAAAAAAGGGATTGGCTATAGTTGTCATTATAGATATCTAAAATGTTGATATGAATCATATGATTTGAATCCTAACCGCATAATCTACCGAACCCCGATGAAGAAGGATTTGATGTCCCCCCTGTGCCACCATACCCTACCAGTACGGGGGTCTTATATGGGCATTCGAATTCACACATAGTTTCTTATATGTTTAAAGGGTGTAATAGTAAGAGATCTCTAAAATAATCGGACATATTAATGGTAATATGAATATGAAAGAGGTCAAATTTAAGCATTCATCTTGCATAAATATATACTCAACTACTAGACCTTTATAAACATCTGAAAATACTAATAAGACTAATTATTTACTTTAAAAAATGCTTGAAATAACCCCAAACGCCTCACCTTGCGCCTCGCCTCGCCTCGACCGCCTCGCCTCACCTCGGACATATGAGGTGCACGCCTCAAGCAGGGGGTCCGAGGCGGTCGCCTCGGGGCGTTTTTCCTCCGCCCTGTTTCGCCTCGACCGCCTCAACGCCTCGAGGCACATTTTTTTAAACAATGTTCATCACTGCTTCAGTTTTGGTTACTTTCCGCCAACAAGCTTGGCAATGCTATATCCGAATCATTTATGTTTACATTTGAATCATCTAGGATCACATTTGAATCAGTTACAATTGAAATTGGAGAAGTTACAGTTAAACTCGGGATGAAGCATAGTGGATCTTGGCTAAAAGATGAAAACATTTATAAGTTGTTTTGGCTAGAGTTGTTTAGAATTAAGTTAGTGGACGTGTTGGAAACTTAGTTAGGATGCATTATACACCATCGCATGCCTACAGAGGCACCCAATCCTAGGGCATTATTCACGCTTTAGAGTTATAGTGTGAGGTCACACACAGACCAAGACTACAGAATATCCACTAAACTTGATGAATTAAATAAAATCAAGAATTATTTCAAAACCTCATCTTCTCATTATAAAAATCCATGTTTAAGATATCTAAATAATAAGAGATTAATATATATATATATGAGTCATTAACCACGATATAGGAATATGAAATATGAAAGGTAATGGGTAAAACTTGGAACATTCCCTTCAGAGTAGAAAGTAGTTGTAAATTTTTAAATTGTTTGTTCTTTACTACTTGTTTCTTTTGCAATAACCTTAAAATGCCTGCTTGTTTTAATAAGTTTTGGGATTACCAGCGCTCGCTGACGTCTCTTTTACCTTCATGTGTGGAGGGCAAGCAGCCTACAACTCATTAGCTAGTTGATGATTTCAGATATCCGCTGCTATTGTAGACGGTACAGTTACTTTTGTAATAGTTTTTGTTCAATTTATGATGAAAAATGCTTCCTTTTATGGGATACATGTATACACTATCAACTCTTTTGTTACATGATGTATATATATGGAAAATTTAATGAAATAATTGGTGGTACATCTTCCTGTTGTTCTGTGGTTGTAAATATTGATTTGAATGTCATGACAAAAAAACGTGAAAGATTTCCCTGTATTTTCATATAACTTATGCGATCTTTTGTGAATGTAATACCGCGAGTGTGTTGTAAACTGGTACCTGGATCCGAGGGCGTTACAGTTTGGTATCAAAGCTGTGATACCTCGATACACACATTGTAGTATTGTAATTCCAATCACATTAAGTTCTCGGATAACGATAGTCCTCCGACTTGTCGTGAGTCCGAGAAGGGAAATATGACATTCAAATTCAATATCCACAAATGTCACCAATTTCATTAATTTTCATATTATATCTCAAGAAGAGAAAAAGTACATATGATAGTATCCGTAAACAACAAATTTTATGGTTAATAACGGTTCTCATGTAAAGCCATGACGTCCAGAGCTATCCAGGATATGACTGACCGTTTGGAATGCATCATGACCGCACTCACCGATCTCCAGCAACAGCGGGCTGCCATGCAAGGTCAGCGTGATCAGATACTAGCGCAGCAGACTGAGATTGCAAATCAACATACTAACATAGAGATGAGGTTCGAGGTGCTCTCTGATTCCACCTACCCATCCATCTCAGGATGGAATACGACAGGACCAACATCAATCGGTTGAGGTATATTAGTCTCATTTTAATGATCCACATGAGGAGATACCTGAGCATGGAGCAGATGATGGAGACTATGACAGAGCATGACCCTGTATACTTTACAGACGAGGATGCACTCGAATACTCAGCTATCCATAAGTACCAGTCTGTTTTTACTTCCTACCAGCGGGCCAATGTACCTATGTTTGAGGGCACCGAGACGTCAGACCAGGTCGAGCAATGGCTGAAGAGGGCCATGAAGGTGCTGAGGATGATTTGCGCACCACGAGACTCGTGGTTTTTAGGCAGTAGTTTCTGAGCTGGGACGCAGGCCCACATGGGATGACTTCGAGACGAGATTCATATCCCACTTTTTTTCTGCGAAGTGGAAGAAGTCCCAGCGCTGTTTATTTGCAGAGCTTCGTCAGGGACGGATGACAAGCAACGAATACTTTGTCCGATACACCGAGCCGTCTTGCCATACACCTGCGGCCGTCACGTTTCCAGATGAGAATTTGGAAAAGTTCATCAGAGGGATAAGAGAGGATGTGCAGGAGAAGCTGGTCGGACTACGCATCATGTCCATCTCCGAGGCTACTGACGCAACGGAGAAGTTGAGGACATCAGAGAGAGACGCTTTGAGAGCCCGTCTGGAGCGGCACTTAGACCACAACGATCATTTGGGCCGATACATAGACCATTTCAGCAACAGAAGTCATCCAGGCGGTTCCGTCCTACAGATTCGTCATTCTCAGGTAGTGCTCGTTCATCTCCATTGACTACCTTAGAAGGAGCATTTGTCGGATGTGGCACCGATTCGGCACAACCATCTGGGTCATAACGAGCAAACAGACCCCCAACATGACCGGCTCAGAGCACAGACACGATCACTCCGTCTACTCGGCCAGTCCGATGTTACTTATACCATGAGTGGGGACACTATCGATCTCAGTGCCCACAGGCTTCTGGTGAGCCTCGACCACAGCCGCAGCCTTCACAGCCACAACCACAGGCATGTCATACATGGAGTTTTCGTTGCAGGAACTCCAACTTCAGGAGGCCGCAGACAGACATAGAGCATGGCAGGTTCCAGTACCGTACCAGCTAGACAAGGTCAGTTACATGTCTTAACAGAGGAGCATGCCCGTTCAACAGCTAATGTGGTGAAAGGTATGGTCTCAGTCTTGGGCCGACCTTTTCACATTTTGTTTGATTCTGAAGCTACACATTCTTTCATTGCTTCGAGGTTACTAGCTTCACTAGGTAGAGTTTCTGAGGCCTTATATCCTCCTTACCACATCCGAGGGTCAGGTGGCCAGTTGTTTATCATTTCACTGATAGTCAGACACTTGCTAGTACTGATTGGCGGTCACGAGATGATCGCAGATTGTCTACGACTACAGCTTGATGAGTTTGACTTGATTCTGGGCATGGATTGGTTATCAGCTCACATGCATTTGTTGATTGCTTTAGGAAGACGGTTGTCTTCAGGATTCCAGATTTGCCCGAGCTCATTTTTAAAGGTACCTTACATGACTTCAAAATGAAGTATATTTCAGTATTGCGAGCCCAGAGGCTAGTTGATCAGGGATGTGATTCATATCTAGCATTTGTCAGAGAGACATCCGATCATGAGCCAATGATCTCGATGGCTCCTTGTCGCATGACAATAGCTGAGTTGAGAGAGCTGAAGATGAAGTTACAGGAGTTGCTTGACTTGGGATTCGTGAGGTCGAGTACTTCACCTTGGGATGCTCCGATTCTATTTGTCAAGAAAAATGATGGATCCATGAGATTATGCATTGATTATCAGCAGCTGAACAAGAGAATGGTGAAGAATCGTTATCATTGTCGCGTATCGATGATTTATTCGACCAGCTTAAGGGGCCTTCGGTGTTCTCGAAGATCGATCTTCATTCGGGCTATTATCAGCTGAGGATTTGAGAGTCCGATATTCCGAAGACAACTTTCAGAACTCATTATGGACACTACGAGTTTGTGGTGATGCTGTTTGGGCTCATCAATGCACCTGCAGCATTCATGGATATGATGAACATGATTTTTCGTCCATATTTAGACAAGTTTGTGGTGGTGTTCATTGATGATGTGCTCATATATTCTCGAAATGATTGGGATTATGCGAATGATCTAAGGATTGTTTTGGATACATTGCGAGAGCACACGCTATATGCCAAGCTAAGCAAGTGCGAGTTCGGGTTATCCCAGGTCTCATTCCTTGGGCATGCCATGTATGGAGCAGGCATCGCAGTTGATCCTACGAATATTGAGACAGTTATGTCTTGGGAGTAGCCTAAGACAATTACTCGTATTCAAAGCTTCCTCGGATTAACGGGCTATTACAAACACTTTGTCAGCAGATTTTCTCAAGTTGTTCGCCCTCTGACACGATTAACACAGAAGGAAGTTCCATTCATTTGAGATGATTCTTGTGAGCAGGCCTTCAAGACATTGAAGGAGAGATTAACAACATCACCCATTCTTACACTTCCATCAAGCACGCAGGATTAAGCATTATACACAGATGCCTCAGGAGAAGGTTTAGGAGCGGTGTTGATGAAGAGAGGTCATGTGATTGCTTATGCATCATGACAGTTGAGACCGTATGAGCGGAATTATCCCACCCATGACTTGGAGTTGGCGGTAGTTGTCTTCGCCTTGAAGATCTAGCGCCACTATCTTTATGGGATGAATTTCAAGATTTTCACGGATCACAATAGCTTGAAGTACATCTTTGATCAGAAGGAGCTGAATATGAGACAACGCAGGTGGTTTGAG
Organism: Ottelia alismoides; assembly: GCA_037367405.1. NCBI lineage: Eukaryota > Viridiplantae > Streptophyta > Magnoliopsida > Alismatales > Hydrocharitaceae > Ottelia > Ottelia alismoides. The sequence goes on along the minus strand of JAZKJV010006151.1, from coordinate 831,200 downwards.
CTACTGAAGGATTAAGACTGCACGATCTCTTACCATCCCGGTAAGGGAAACGTGGTGGCAGATGCGCTTAGCAGGAGAGCTCATGCATAGGGTACGGCGAATTGGCTATACACATGGGATATGGTCGCAACTTTGACTGATTGGCATCATCAGGAGAGTACATCCATATCTATCGTTGTGCCTCCACGATTCAACAGTTTGTGAGATCGCATTGTCGAAGGCCAGAAGACAGATTCTTGGATTCGAGATAGATACATGTGCGTCGTCAAGGACGAGATTGATGATTTTGTGGTGATAGAGTCCATTTTATGGAAGGCAGGTCAGATAGTTGTGCCCAACGATGAGCAGTTGCGCAGAGATATTCTTTATGAGGCATACAGTTCCCGGTTGTCTATCCATCCTGGCAGCACGAATATGTATCGTGATTTGCGTCAACATTTCTGATGGGACGGAATGAAGCGTGGTGTAGCTCAACATGTTTGCAGATACATGACCTGTCAGATGGTCAAAGCAGGGTAAAGGAGACCAGCAGGATTACTGCAGTCTCTAACCACTCCCGAGTGGAAATAGGAAAGTATTTCTATGGATTTGTCACAGGGTTTTCGAAGACACCACGTGGCCATGATTCCATTTGGATCGTTGTTGACAGGTTGACTAAGTCAGCCCATTTCATACATGTCAGCATAACTTACACTCCATCTAGGTTGGCCAAGCTTTATGTGAAGATATCATCAGACTTCATGGTATACCACGTGAGGTGGTGTTTGACAGAGACTCACGATTTACATAGCATTATTGGCATCAATTCACATCAGCACTCTAGCAAGAGCTGAAGATGAGTTCCACGTACCATCTACAGACCGACGAACAGAGTGAGCGCACCATTCAGACGCTTGAGGATTTACTACGCGCATGCACTTTGGAGTGGAAAGGATCCTGGAAGGACCATCCGCCTTTGGTGGAATTCATGTATAACAACAGCTATCATTCCAGTATAGGCATGACACCATTCGAAGCCCAATACAGGCGGAGATACCTCACACCTCTCAGTTGGTATGAGTAGGTGATCATACTCTATCATGGTTGTAAAAGTCGCCTGACTGGTCCGACTAGTAGGTCTGACTAGTCTAGTCAGTGGGGTGGCTGACCGAGTACTGACTAATTCCAACTAGATACACTAGTCGACCAATTTTTTGCTTGGAGATACCATATTCTTATATGTTTTGCTTTTTTTATAAGCAAACTTATTATAATATGCTCAGTATTTTATTTAAATTCAATTACTTTTTTATTTTATTATGATAGTACAAAATGTACAAAATCTATGTAAATATATGTATAAAAATGAGTTATATATTTAAAATAATCATAAAATTCAAAGCCGATTAAAGTCTGACTAAATCCGATTAGTCGTCCGACTGCCGATTAATCCTTAGTCTGTGACCCAACCGACCGAGTACCGACTACCGACTTTTGCAACCTTGTATATTCCGTGCATCTCTTGGAGGAGACTGCAAGAGTTGTTGATCTTGTGAGATAGAGGCTTCAGACGGCACAGAGCCACCACAAGAGCTATGCAGACCGTAGAAGAAGAGATTTGGAGTTTCATGTATCCAATCCTCTTCTTTTACTCCTTTTGCAATTATGACTTAATCTGAACACATTCCTGTAATTGCAGGTGCGAGATTGGGTATTTCTCTGTGTATCTCCCATAATGGGAATACAAAGATTTGGCATTTGTGGCAAGTTGGTGCCATGATGTATTGGTCCATTCGAGATTCTGTCTAGAGTGGGAAAAGTGGCATACCGAGTAGCCCTTCCTCTACGTCTTTCTGCTATTCACGACGTATTTCATATATCCAACCTGAGAAAGTATGTGCGCAACCCTCGACACGTCATCAATTACGAGAATCTTGACGTAGAGCCAGATTTGACATATAAAGAGAGGCCAGTGCAGATACTCGACAACGTTGTGCAGAAGCTTCACAGAAAGGAGATTCCATTGGTCAAGGTGTTATGGCACCAACACGACGTTGAAGAAGCGACGTGGGAGACCGAAGCCGACATGCGGGCACAATACCCGCAGCTCTTCTCAGGTAATCATTAAGACAAGCTTTTGTTATTATATACATGAGTAAAACGATATGGCTTGTTTTTCCTTTGAAGTTTTTATGGGTTCAAAACCCTTTGAGGTTTTTATGGCCAGATGGAATCCCAACAAGACATGTATAGGAACCTTGATTTGAGTCTCGAGGACGAGACTCCCTTTGAGGTTTTTATATTTGTAACATCCGGATTCGCACAAACCCGAACCCGACCCGATTAGGGTCTGTATGACTCAATAAAGTTATTAATAACCATAAATAAGATAAATTGATCAATTAATCGTTTTATGTTCATGTATTTATTTATCACTCCTTACTTTATTTGTCTTCTTTATGTAATTTTCCCATGGCCTCTCAACTCTACATAAGAGAGCCATAGGGCACCATAGAATAATAAGTTCTTTTCTCCCAACATATTCGATTTCGACATGTCACCGAAATACGATCGAAATGGTCGATATTGCAAGCTATAAGGGGTTCGATGTATTTCTATCGATATTCAGTTTAGGTCAATCGCCGATACAGAGATCGAAACCGACGTTTGAGGCCTTGATGGACACGTAGTAAAGATCTGCATGCATTAGAGCTTATAAATATACATACACATAAATGAATGATTATCCCATCTAGTTATAAGCAAAACCTTGAACTAACAACATCACATCATAACATCAACTACCAACACATCCCGAAAGATGGGGCGATACCACAAAACATCCATTGAAGCACAAAACACCATGCCCCTCATAAGAGATAAAATATCCTTAACACACAAATCACTTGCCATTGCAGCAAGCCGGAAAAATGTACCATGCTGCCATCAAATGGTCACCTTATAACTTGTGTTACCAAATTCACCACCTCTTACGACACAATGCATCCTACAGCCCCTACCAGTCTGACCTCCTCCCTCCATTACATGTCTGAAGACACCTTCTTGTGCCAAAATCCGATGGTTGGACCCAAATCCCTAGCAGCGTAAACAAACCATAGGACGTAATACTCCCAAGCTCGATGTCCCCCCAACCCACACTGGGTATACATCTTGTGATGTTGTTATCCACGTGAGAGGATCTGTGAAGGACTTATTCACCTTTGATATATCCATGTTGTTGTGCTCACACCTAACGCCAATAAGTGGTGGCCCAAACACCTGACCCGCATATTCCCCACCACCATTGCCCCTCTCCTTCTCCCACTCCCTCCCATCCTCTCCTCTCGCTCTCAACGATCTCCCACCCCTTTTTTGTCCATTCCTCACCAACCCATACCCCTCCCCCTTGTGCTCCCTCTCTATGCTCTTATCACTCATCTAGAGGTACTAGTTAAATTGAATCACTCGAATACGATTAGGATTCGTTCCATAAAAGATCAAAAAAAAGTTGGATTCAAAGTAAAACGAATTGAATATGCATTGACTTGTAGATTCAAATCTAAATGAATCGAATCTTGAATTAACATGAATTCATTCAATAATAATTCGATTCGAGTATGGCTTCAAAAAAAATAATTCGATTAATATATATATATATATATACGTTTTATTTATTTATAATTATAAACATATTACAGTACATGCATGCATACATGTATGCATGTATAATTCTATTAGTTGAATACTGAATGTTCTATATAAAAAATAAAGTAAATAATATTAGCTAGAAAATCTAGTAGATACAAACAAATATTTAAGATTGTTATCCTCATTCTCAACCCTATATTTATTTCCATGTTCCCACATTCCTTATCCTACCTTTTTCCTTCGCATGTTTATTTTTTTCCATGATTGCACTATTTTAAGTTCCTCCTTGAAATCTATCGATTTCATGGCCTATACAAGTATACCTCTATCTTTCTATTTGTTGGTTATCCTAGCATGCATGACAATCCATTGTGATATCTATCATAGTCAAAACGACATTGATTATCATGTGAGTAATCTACGAACTCTTCTCATCATCATGTAAATTGTTCCTTTGTATACAGAAAATACACTGTAATTCATGACTTTAGTTTTTTGAGATACTATGATACACATGATAAATCCATGATTCATTAACATTCTTTCTGCATTTTGTCCTAAAACCCTTAACAAATACATGTAAATATGCATTAAATTTCATCTTTTAACAAAACTACATTCATGAATAAAAATGTCATTTTAGACATTAAAAACACATAAATAAATAAAAGAATAAAAATGAAACAAAAAGACGACAAATTGTAAATATGTATATATGTAAAATATGACTTATAGAATATAAATATAGCTGCAAGATATATTTATATAACCTAACCCTAGAGACCAAGTCAGCATGGATTGGTCGACAACCAAATGCGTAGGGGGAGATAAGGAAGAAAGCCACAAAAAGAATCATTTATACACTCTACACATTCTTCATTAATTATCAAATAAATACCAAAACTACATAGATTTTTAATTAATTCATTTGAATATGTTTTTCACCAAACTCTTTTCCTGTTTATTTTTAAATATATATATATATATAATATATGTATAAATAAGTTAAAAATATTATCTTATATATGCCAAGAAAGCCTAACTTTCAAATTATCAATTTCTCAACTTCCGAACATCATAACTTTCTCATACAAATTCCAATTTCATGCTACTCACCTTTAGAGTTCATAAAATAATATTCTCTAATTAATGAAGGTGATTTCACTAAAATCGGATTCTGTTTGCAAAAAGTCGTTTTGGAACCTATTGACAATTGGGTTTCTGTGCTATTTATTTTTTTTAGACCATATTATTTATTGTTTTATTGATTTTATATTTTTTTATTATTTTTCTATCTTGTATGTTAACAATGAATTATTTCATAATATTTTTAAATTAATTTATTAAAATCTGTAAAAAATCACATACACTTTATTTATTATCCTAATAATTAATAAAAAATATAAAATTAATATTTTATTTATTAAATTAATAAATTAAAAATACAATATCTATTTATTAGGTATTCTATATACCTATTTATTAGTATTAAATTTATACTCCATAAAATTTTATTATTTAGAAAAATAAATTATATAATAAATTAGATAATTTAATTATTTACCTTTTTATTTCATACTTTATTTAAATAATATTATTTGCTATTTTATATTTAATTTATAAGGTAAATTATTGTCAGCCTACCAGGTGCTGACACGAGGCAGTACCTGGTTCATCTTCCTTAAGAACAAACTCTCTCCAAGTCCAGAACAAACTGCCCGACCTAGCTCCTTCCTCGCTTCATTCTGGCCACCTCCAGTGGTAACAACGCCTAGGTGCACCTCCGCGTGGAAGAAGGTTCGTCGGAGAAGAGGTTCTAAAACCAACCTTGGCTTTGCATCGTCGCCGCGTGCGGTGTTGAGCTCCAGGACCACCGCCTTTTGAGCAGTGACCAGAGGTTCTTACAACCTCATTCCCCAGGTGACCTCCGTCATTTCTTCTCTTAATTTCCTCATGTTTCTCGCCCAATTATGCTTGCTAATCACTCATCATTAGTATACCTTAGTCATCTTGCTTTATACACATCTCAAATCAACTTCAATTCGATCCAATTATCCTCCAATTTTGCATCTGAACCCTCACTTTCTGGAACCCGTTATTCAATTTGCAATCTCTTTAATATGTGGTCGATTCCGTCGTAAATCGAGCATTAAATATATCATTTGCAGGTGTTGATATCGTCTAGAGCGAATTGATAGCAATCCATTTAGCAATTCTTAGCCATTATCAGAGCAGCATCTTCAACCAACTTCAAGAACAAAAGCAGATAGCCGCATCTGGAAACCTTAGTTCGTGACTCTGCGGCTCCACCTTTTTCCACTATAGGGGAGCTCGAAGGGAAGGCGTCCCCTTCTGGCCCTGCTGGAGCTCCATCAGCCTTTATGAGCGTCGGAGAGGTTCAGTCGAACCACCGAACAAGCCCTAGCAGCCATCCGTTCTTAATTTGGGGAAGAACGACCCCCAGTTCCAGATTGCGCAGAACGCTGCCACGCATCTCCGTCCAATGCTCCAGATCACCTGCCTTCGATATACTCTTCGTCGTTCAAGCCAAACGGTGTGAAAATTGCATAAAACACCCAGAAGCCCCAGCAAATATAGTTGTGCCTCCAGAAAGAAGCATATTTGCATTTAGGTCCCTGACCAGGGACCTAAACGTGAATATTTCCAAAGTTTTTTTGCAATTAGGTCCCTGACCAAGGACCTGATTGAAAGAATCGTGTATCTTTTCTCTTGTATTTTCTTTACACAATATTTTTGAAACTATTATGAGCAGTATAGGCTCGAGACCTTATTCTTTCATCGTATTATTTTTATTCATTTTATTTTGAGTCGATTTTCGAGGTATTTTGTCGATTTTTCATTAAGATTTTATTCTTCGCATTTCGACTCCGTTTTGAGTTTGTTTTGTGTGCTTTCTCGAGCCCATTGCTCGAGCCTCTTTCGTGGATCTACTATACAGTATCACTCTACATATCTTTACCATATTCTACTATATTGTAAATCACCTTGTTTGAAAAATATCCCTTTTGAAAATCAAATAAAAATTGGAAAAATAAAAATAACATAAAAAGATTAAAAATCCAAAATCAAAAGGAGTTTTCTCGATTTCAAGAAGAAAAAAATAAAGAAAGATAAAAATATCACAAAAATATTTCTTTACTCGAATTTTCACGAATGCGGTTTTCTACGTTCTTGTGTTCGACACAGGAACACTTGCCTAGTAAAATAAATAGTGAAACAAACTCTGTTTCAACGTTTATTGATTTTTGTTTGATTAAATCGAGATTATGGTTTCAAGCATCAAAATGGCGTCATTACTGGGGAAGCGTAGCCGCACTTGAGATTTTTCGAGTTTTATTTCTTGTGATATTTTCTTTTCTTTCTCTATTTTCTTCTTTTCGTGTTTTCTCGATATTTCATCAGTTTTTCGTGGTTTTCGTGTATTTCTTTTTCTTCTGATTTTTCTGGATTTTTCTTTTTATTTTCTCTTATTTTCTTTAAGAGTTTTGTGTGACTTTTTTGTCCTTTGTTTTTTTATTTTCTCGATTTTCTTTTCTCGATTTTTATCGGCTTTGTGTTGAGTCCTTTTTTTCGATTTTTGAGTTTGTTTTGTATTTGGTTTCTTTTGAATTTTTGTTTGATTTTTTTATCTGTTTAGCTAACCCACTCTGTAGGGCCAACAGGATTCACTGGCTTTTTCGAAAGTCGACTCAGCTGAGAATGCAAAGACCGGATGATTCTTCTCATATCCAGTTGCAGAAGAGCAGAGCGGGTTATCCAAGCATATTTGTATTTTTTCAGGACATAATTTTTTATTTTCTTCTAAGAGATGGCACTTGCCCATTTTTCTGTTTTTGTGAGAGAGGAAGGGGCACTTGTCCGTGTTTCTTTTTGTAGAAAGAGGTCCACTAAGGACATCCCGACTGTACTCAAACTTTAGATATATTTCGGGGTCTGTTTCACCAGGTGTCGGTGCACTTGGGGATCTCACTGTGGTTTTCGATTTTCTCGATTTTTCCTTTGTTTCGCGTGATTTCGTGGAGCCTAGGGGTGAATATTTGTTTGATTAGACGACTAAAGTAAAATCTAGTTCCCTAATCCACACTTAGGCGTAATTCAGAGAGTTTTGAAAAATAATATATTCTTACATTAGAACTGCTGATTAGGACTTGATTTTCATCGCTTTTGCATGCATTAGCCTAGGTTTTACAATTCTGAGTGGATTACTTGCATGTAAACTGTTGGCGCAAGGTATGATCTCTATCTCTGCATGCATCATCGTTTTCTGCCGCATTCCACGATTCTCCCTCTGTGAGACACATTTGGAAAATTTAGAAAAAACCGACATCCCGCTAGATATTTTTGAAAATATCAAAAAAAGTGAAAACCCTCAAAAATAAAAAAATCCCTTTTTAAAACTTGATAAAAATAAAAAAAATGCATGAACTTAATTTATATTGGGAGAGCAAACCCCTCATTGTATTCATGTACAACTCCAGACAGAGTGGGTGAGGATGCAACCTTAAGGTTTAAAGCCAAAAATCCCTAGACTTGTGCCTTAAGTACATGTGCATCACTTTTCGGTGCATGGTTGTAACTGTAAGCACTTGCCTCCGAGCATAGAAAGTCGTTTTGGTGTACTCATACCACACAGTTCACTTTAGGCCTGATATAACCTGGCAGCAGATGGTACCACTATTTAGGGGATTGTGAGCATGTACGCTGGGCAACCTGGCGACACCCTCTGTGAGTTTGCTTAATACAACTGATTGATCACCAAAAATAAAATTGAAAGGATAAAAGAACAAACTCTTACAGTCTCCACCGTGTGAAGTTGGTGAATATGGGGTTTGCATTCTGTTTGTATGTAAAATGTGCGTTATTCCGTGTCTTATACGCCTTCACACTCCTGTTCTTGACTTGACATTGTATTCTCTCCCGTACTTCCTTTTGACATCAAAGATGATGACTAGATGGATTTTACGCTCGAACTCCGTGAACTTTCAACCTTCCATTGTTCGTCATATGTCTTCATAGACTCGGGATGACCCTCTTCCCGAGTTGGTCCCATTTAGTCCCGAGGTGAGTCAAACCCAGACTCCCTTGCCTCCCAGCCCTTCAGTTAAGGTAGACCCACGCCTCAATTTATCGTCTATTTCTCCTGTATGTTTTTCATAGAGTTCTTATAAAACTTTTTCCTTCCCGGAGGATTCGAGGATCATGGCTAGAGGGAAGGGACTAGTTGAGATGTTGAGGAGAGACCGACTGATGAGAGACGTACAGACGGGAGACCTGATCCACCTTCAGATATTACCGAGAGGATTCTAGACACATTACAACAGACGAGCTTACAGATCAGAGATCAGTGTAGAGTCCAAGATGAGCTTAGAGCTGAAATTACCGCGCTAAGAGCAAGAGTCAGGAACCCACCACCACCTGTCGTGTTTCCCGCGACTTTATGAGATGAGCATGACCTAGGAACCAAGACGAGCTACACCGTTGGATTCGGTTACTACCGAATCAAACTGAGACCGTCCTTTATTTCACTGCTTCTCAAGTTCTATGGGAACACTCATACCAAAAAAAAGTTCTATGGGAATGCTTTGAAGGAGTCGTTTACCTTTCTACAGCAGTTCGAGATGATATGTGGTAAGGCTAGCTATCTAGGAGTTACGCAAGAGGTTGTACGCCTCAAGGCCTTCCCCTTCGCCTTAGCAGATAAGGCGCTTTACTGGTTGAGTCACTTGGGGAGGGAGATTTCTACATCGGACGGTCTGAAGTCCACATTCATGCGTAAATATTTACCTCTAGGACGAACGAATATGATGAGGAGTCAGATCTCCAATTTCACACAGTTACCATATGAATCATTCCATAAGGCATGGGATAGATTCAAGGATTTGATAGAGAGATGCCTCATCACGAGATTCCATTGAAGGTGCTTGTACATAATTACTAAAGCATAATTACTTTAGAGGACTCCAGTCGAATGTTTAGGGCCTAGTGAACGTCGCATGTGACGACAGTTATCTGAATAGGGATGTCGAGTCAGTTTGGTCCATCTTTAAGGGTCCGTTTGGTTGCAGGGTTGGGCAGGGTTGGGTTGGCCCAACCCGGGTTACCCCTACAACCAAACGCCCCAATCCTCCTCACAGTTTACTATTCACAGGGGTACCCCTGCCCAACCCAACCCTGCCCAACCCTGCAACCAAACGAGCCCTAAGGGGATGGTAGAGAACTCACACGTAGTTGACTCCACTTGGGCATTCCAGAAGGGCCCAGAGCCACCACACCACCGAGAGCATTAGAAGATGGCACATGTTTCAGAGTCTGATTCACGATCTGGCATGGGATTTATTAGTGAGAAGCTTACACTGGTCGACGTGATTCGTAAGCAAGTTCATGAGTTACAACCGCTACGAGAGTTGGAGAAACTCTCGTCACTTACTCAGCAGTTGAGCGATCTGACGAAGAAGGTGACTGAGTTGTAGCTTCAATACCAGCAACCATGGTTTTAAAAAGCGACGCCTCGAGGCGCAAAGGCATATGCCTCGAGGCGAGGCGCACCAAAAATGCCCCGAGGCGCACGCCTCGGGTCTGATGGGTGGGGCGCACGCCTCAACTTCCTGTGAGGCGCTCGAGGCGAGGCAGAGGCGTAAGCCTCGAGCACATAGCTTTTTTTACATTTTTGGTTATGTGTTTTGCACATGATCTTATTTTTCTCACTTGTTCTTCGGCTGCCCCTTGGTCCGAGGGATTTGGGATGATCTGGATTGGGTGAGATCGAATGACCTGTCTGCTTTCTGCGAAATGATGGTGTGTAACAGGAACAGGGCTAGGAGGGACATCTTGACCCTGATTGCTAGGTTGTGGTCCATATGGTTGGGAAGGAATGAGGCCACCTTCTCCGGCCAACACTTTTACAGGGATAACGTACTTATTCATTGCTCGCGTCTTGTGGATGACTGGTGTGTGGTGTAGGCCGCAGTTTGCTTTTGGGGGTGGTGGTATACTTTTGTATATTTGCTTTTTCTGTCTTGTGATGTCATGTACATTTCTTTCCCTCTCTGTCTTCTTCTTCTTTTAGCTTTTTAATATATTGGGGCGAACACCGTTGAGTGTCTCCCCCTTTTTTTGAGCCTAAAAAAATGATCCTATTTTTCCGCAAGCATTATATTTTTTTAAGTTTTGTGTTTTTTTTCAATGTTAAACCTTGTATATTTCTATATATAGCTCCATGCAAAGAGAAGAGATCACTTGAAACAAGCGAAACTCCATGATCTTGTATACATCATTTCACTTTATCACACATCTACACATAATAGTTCTATTGCACACAGATTTTTGTTTGAATTGTAATAAATGTTTTATATTAGTTGCAAGTTTGCAACTTGGTGTTATTTGGTTGTATAAGTTGTGAATCTTAAAATAGTTATCACATATATAAAGAAGCAAGGTTGAAAATAAACACGTTAAGTAAAATAATTATTACGTTTTATTGTGAATAGTTGAATAAAAATAATATCATTAGTTAAAAAATCGTCGGGGGCATTGCCCCCACACCCCCACAGGGGGGAGCGCACCTGCTCCCCACTAGACCCCCCCCCCACACAGGCTCGTTGACCGGGCAGCGAGACCCCCGTCTTGTTGGGGTATGATATGGCAGGAGGGTATGCATATGACGGTTTTCAAACTATGTCCAGAAAGACAAATGGTTGAGATTCAAGGCATAAAATTTTTCTACTTCAAACACTAAAATTTATGGTTTCTATTGTACTGCAGTATTAAGTATAGGCTTTAGTTCAATACTCATATAGAATCATTGAAATTGGAGTTGGAATTGATATTCTGTATATTAGTGGCTTAGTATTAGTTTTTTGAAAATTGATGCCTTCGACGCTTATGTATTGTATCTTTTACTAGTTTTAAATTATTCTTGAATGAGTTTTTGGCAAAGCTTAATATTATTATATACTTTTTTCAATGTATTTTGCTTAAATTTTATTTTTTTTCCCAAAAACTTGAGGCTTACGTCTCGACCGCCTCGAGACTTACGCCTCGCCTCAATTTTGAAAAAAAACCCCTCGGACTGCCTCACGTTTTTTTAACCTTGCCAGCAGCCTCGCACTCCTACTTCTCAGCCTGTACGGAGATCTTTACCTGCTCCTCCCACCCATCAGATTCAATATGCTCAGAGCGAGCCGGTACAGCCTAGTGAGCCTCCACGGATTGATTGGCATGAGGATCTGTCCAATGCCAACCCGAGTCAGATAACTAGCTCTGGAGATATTGATGTTGATTCTCATGCCACTCTTGAGATCAATGGGATTTGGTACGCTCTTGTTCAGCATTCACCACACTTTACTCCTCGTAGCATATACCACCATCAGCAGCAGCGTAGTCATCCATAGCATGGACGCCCACATTTCCAGCACCGCCAGCCTTACACGCAGCAGCAGTGTCACCAGCATGCTTATCAGAGACCACATTCACATCAGTATTCTACTACATATTCACAGTCTTATCAGTACCAGCAGCAACCAAGGTTCAGGAAAGCGGTATGCGTATGCGTTCGGACAGGTCACTGAATAGCGCTTAAGCGGTATGCGGGGGCATATGCGGGGTATATGCGATTCTACGCGGTTTCCTAATTTTTTATTTAAAAATAAATAAATATATACAAAAGTGACTACAACAGAACTAAATTTATGTATAATTGTGGTCCAACAGAAGATCTAAGAAAAATAACCTTCATAGAGTTCAAAATAATCTCTATCAATCAAATATCAATACTTCAATAGAACGGTTAGCACACAAAATAATTGACAACAATCAACAAAATAAAAAAGTTAGCGCACAAAATGCCTCTATTGTTGAATATAATGTCATTTATCTATGTCGTTATATTTATAATTGATCCTCCATCAAAAGTACGGAACTTTACATATAATATATTACATTCATAATAACTATTAGTTGACTAAATTAGTTTCCTAAATTATTAGTATATTATTCTTTTTCTTCCTTGCGTGTTTACTCCAATCTCACAATACAACTACTTTGACGATGGATATAAATGATCATGGAATGCTTGGTTGGCATACATGCAAAAGTAAGGAAAACATGGCACAAATAACACAACAAAACATGGCACAAATTAAAAAAAATAAAAAAATAAATAAATAAATGGGTATGCGGCCGCATAGACCGCATATGCGGCCGCATAGCCCGCATATGCGGCCCGCATAAGCGCACAGGGCGCATAATGCGGGGTTTCAGGAAAGCGGTGCGCTGAGGGCATCGCATACGCATATGCGGCCGCACGGACCGCTTTCGTGAACACTAGCAGCAACAGTATTCTTTTACACCACAGAGATCTCCTCATCATTGCAGACCACAACAACACACTCCTATGCAGGAGAGTGGTCAGTCAAGGACACCATACTGAGTCTGAGATATCTTCACAGACCCTGGCACTGAATCAGATCATGAATATGTTGAGCACGCTCCAGACAGCACATAGGATAGAGATGGAGCGGGTTAACCATCGCCTGAATGAGCTAGCTGTGCCCAAGACCACTCTCCTGGCCCAGCCTCAAATGAACCCGAACAACAAGAGGAGGCATTCAGATAAGGTAGACAACACATGTACGATCTCCTTTCTTGAATTTCTATCTAACTTCATTCGTCTCAGGAGCACGAGCACCTGATCGAGAGGACGAGAGGACACATGACGAGGAGCGAGAGTCGATCCATGATGATCTTGATCATACACATCTTGATGCTGAGGAGGAGGACCACCATGATGAGGACCAGCACGATGTCCATCACCATGATGATCAGAGAGAGGGGAGCGATACAAAGACAGTTGACATGGACACGGACGAGTCAGATGATGATTCCACGCCAGACCATGCAGATACTCCCGATGAAGATTTTTTTACTCCCATTTTAGAGAGTTTTGTAAATACTTCTGAGACTCTCGATATACATGTTGATTCCACTTTAGATGTGAATAAAAAGAAATTTATTGTTACTAAGATTGTTCCTTTTCTCGATGCTCTGTATGGAAAAGGAAAGAAAAATGCCAAAAAAGATGTTGTAACTCCAGAAACTGATTGTTTATTGAAAGATCAAATTTTTTCTAAAGATTCCAGTTCACGATGCCTTGGATCATTTCATTACGCTCAACAATCAGTTGAGGAACAAATGCACAATACGTAGGAAAAGGAGATCACGAGTTGAGAAATATGTATTGACCAAGGTGACTTCATGTGCTATTCAGAAGGTACCTAAGAAGAAGATAGATTCTAGAGCTCACTATGTCACATGCCAGATTGCAGATGTTGCATTCCATTGTACTCTCTTAGATAATGGTTCCTCGGTTAATTTGCTTCCATCTTCTTTGATTGATAAACTCAAGCTAGGCCCTCTTTACAAATCACGAGCGATACTTCAATTTGCAGATCGATCTGTGAAGAGACCTAGAGGAGTGCTGAGGAACATTATCGTGACCTTTTAGGGCCTGCATTTTCAGTGGACTTTACTGTCCTAGATATGACGTGCCCTACGCAGTTACACCTTGCTCCAATCATTCTCGGGAGACCCTTCTTGCAAACAGCGAGAGCACTCTTTGATTATGATGCTGGGAGAGTATCATTCCGTAAGACAGTGGAGAGATACACATTGACATGGTGAGAGGATGTAACAGTCCCAGATCAGCATTGTCATTCACTTCCGAGGATACTAGTCTTGCAGATGATTGCCAACACATAGATGGGACACAGCCTCTTGATCTTGAGAGCGTTTATTTTGATACGATGAACAGTAAGTTGCAGTAGACATCTCAGTGTCGCAGACTGAGAGTATACATATTCCAGCACGAGAATCAGCTGATTATATTTCACAGATCATACAGTCTATACAGCGTAGAGAGTCGAATGGTGTGATGGATACACATATAGACACCTTCTGTAGTCCGACTACAGAGACACGTATTTCAGTAGAGAGACCTATGTCACGTACAGAGTTCACTTACAGAGGTAGCTCTACTTGTTCAGACAAGGATCACTATATGTGAGTACAGCAGACGATTCAGTACAACCCAGGTTGAGGTGATATACTTTGTACAGGATGCATGACTACTCTTCCACTTCATTTCGTCATGTACCTGTGAGCCTTTCGGTTTTTTGGAGTACACCGCCACATGTATACTCTTCGTAGTCCCCAACCGTCCCCATATTTTACTTAGGATACCAAATCCTAAGTATAGGGGGAACTGATTGCCCGTTGATTCTCGTTTTTGATTTTGTTCTTTTTACTTTTCTTTTGTTTTCCTTTCTTTTACACTAACCATTGGTCCCTAATTTTTGTTCACATTCCTTTCTATATTTAGGATGCATTATCCTACGTATAGGGAGACCTAGTGATTTTGTTGATTTCTTTTTTCTTTCCTTCTTGTATTCCTCCGTTTATATATTCTTTTTCCTCAGTCACCTCATTTTTGTCTTCCACTATACTTACGATGACCTGATCGTAAGTATAGGGGGTCGACTGACTTCTATTCTTTTTCACCCACTTTTACTTAGCACGAGTTATGTCCTCCTTTTCTCTTTTGACGCTATGAGGACATAACACAAGCTAAGTATAGGGGGTGCATATGTATTGTATATATAATTTTGTTCATAACTCATACTTTTATGTATTTTCTATATAAATGGGGTTGCCCCCTGGTGGTAGCCAACATGGCTGCTCCGTCCCATTTTTTGTCAATTTTTTTATTTTTTTTGAAAAATATCGCCATGTATATTCATCCCTATATCCCTCCTATACGCCATTCGAATTTCGTCAGAAACAGAGACTCCTACGGCCTCCATCCAGACAGAGTCGATTTAAAAAATCCAGCAACCGTTAAAAAAATGACGTCTGGATGAAGGTCGTAGGAGTCTCTATTCCTGACGAAATTCGAATGGCATATAGGAGGGATATAGGGATGAATATACATAGTGATATTTTTCCAAAAAATAAAAAAAATTACGAAAAATGGGGTAGGGGCAACCATGTTGGCTGCCCCTAAGGGGCAGCCCCATTTTTCCCTTTATAAAATCTAAAAAATTGGGTAAATATAAATTTGAATCCATTTAATTTTTTATTATTTATAAAATCCATGTAAATAAATATGTATAAAATTCTTATTTAAAATTCTAAATTTAAAATATATATTTAACATGTACAATACTTATTTAAAATTCTATTTACTAATGTATGTGTAAAAATCATTTAATCTTTGTAAAATTCTTTGTATATAAAATTTGTAAATTACATTAGTTATTCAATCCAAATAAAATATGGATAACTTATCTTTTACATTTACTTGTTTATAAAAATTGAAAATTCCATAAAAAATACAAAGTCCTAAAATCCATAAAAGGTACAAAATCTTTAAAATCTATAAAAATAAGTAAAATTCAGAATATACTTCACAAAAACATGGTTGCATTTGCATTGGCATTTTTCAAAATAAGTTTGATTTCTCGAACTAAAGATTGGGAATAATCTAAAGAAAGGATGGAGCTTGATTATGGCCTATAACTTTTATTGTAAGGAGTCTAGTTAGGAACTGGAATTTAGACTCTTTAGGTCTATGACTTAAATCTTTGGGTTCCATGAGACCATGTTTGGGAAGTCAACTTAAACTTGCCTAAGTAAAACACTTGGTGTCATCCGTTTAACTCTTCATCAATGAACCAATTTTAGACACATGCACTTTGCACTTAGCTCGACTTGCATGGGGTTGCGAAGGGCAGTTCATTTTAGTGGTGCATTTTCATCCTTGTCTGGTGGCGCAGACATCTAAAGACCGGAGTTGTGGAGTTGAAATAATGCTTCAGATGAGGGAATGATCTTCTGGCATAATTTTTTTCTAAGACCTCAAAACATGGACGGAAATAAAAGATTAAATAACCGTCGAGGCACAAAAGATTTATGCAGTGCAAGTAACATTATAAAGCCAATCCAAAAAGAAGCAACCAAATACCAAATATGACCACAATGGTCCAAGCTTCCAAAAAGCATGCACCTTTTAGTGGAAACTTAGCTATATTGGCTGAGCTTTACAAGGAGATGTGACTACACTCGTCACACTCTAGTTCTCTTCTCATTCTTCTACATTCTCTCTATATATTCGATTGTGGACACAGCACGACTGACCTTAGAAGGGAATCCCCCCTCCTCGAGGAAAGAGTAGCTGGATGAGGGACCAATGGGAGTGTATTATTGGGATGGACGGTTTCTTTGCTTCTTTAAGCAGGAAGACCTAACACAATTCATACACCGTACAAATTGAATTCAAGATTGATAGAGTTAACGATATGGATAAGTGGATCTAAGCTGGTTGTTGAGGTGAACCTAAATAAGGATTTGTGGAACTTGAGGACTGTTGAGATTAAAATCCTAATCCTAGTCAAGGTTCTGATAAAATGCTTGTTTTAGGTCTGACCAAGCTCCGTCCTTTGTCCGTTCTCATGAATTGGTTTAGGAAAACAAATTCATTATAACTTTCTTTCTTTTTCCCTTATTTGTCAAATAAGTGTTTGCTAAGGGGCTAGCTAAGTTTAAGTATATGGGGTTGATGAATCCATGATTCATTAACATTCTTTCTGCATTTTGTCCTAAAACCCTTAACAAATACATGTAAATATGCATTAAATTCCATCTTTTATCAAAACCATGTTCATGAATAAAAATATCATTTTGGACTTTAAAAACATGTAAATAAAAAAAAGAATAAAAATAAAGAAAACAAAAAGAAGGCAGTAGGCCCGAAGCTGAAGAACAAGGAAATATGACTTATAGAATATAAATATAGCCAGAAGATATATTTATATAACTTAACCTCCAAGACCAAGTCAGCATGGATTGGTCGACAACCAAATGAGAAGGGGAAGATAAGGAAGAAAACCACAAAAAGAATCATTTATACACTCTACATATTTTTCATTAATTATCAAATAAATACCAAAACTTTAAATATTTTTAATTAATTCATTTGAATATACTTTTCACCAAACTCTTTTCCTGCTTATTTTTTAAAATATATAGAAAAATATAAAAATAAGTTAAAATATTATCTTGTATATATGCTAAGAAATCCAACTTTCAAATTGTCAATTCTCAACTTCCGAACAACATAACTTTCTCATACGAACTCCAACTTCATTCTACTCAACTTTAAAATTCATAAAATAATATTCTTTAATTATCAACATGGATTTAAGCAAACATACAGATTTCGTTGGGGCGTTCCCTACATTTACAAGGGTTCTCGCATGAGGAATGCATGCGGGTAATTAAGCTAGTTCTGTTGCATCACCGCCCGGATGCAGTCCAAAATTTACAAGGGTTCTCGCAGCCTGGATGTAGTTCAAAATTTGCAAGGGTTCTCGCATGAGGAACGCATGCGGGTAATTAAGCTAGTTCCGCTGCATCACCGCCCGGATGCAGTCCAAAATTTACAAGGGTTCTCGCATAATGGACGCATGCGAGTAGAGAAGTTAGTCCAAAAGAGATTGCAACGGAAGTTGCGGATTGGTAGTTGGAATATTGGCACTTTGACTAGAAAATTGATGGAGATAATGGATACGATGGAAAGAAGGAAGATTCATATACTATGTCTTCAAGAGACTAAATGGGTTGGAGAGAAAGCAAGGGAAATCGAGAAGACATGCTTTAAACTTTGGTATTCAGGTAAAGATAAGGGTAGAAACGGTGTTGGAGTGGTTGTTCATAAGGATTTGAAGGATTGTGTGGTTGAGATGCAAAGATTCGGGGATCGGATTATTTTGCTAAAATTGGTGCTTGAAGAAGAAATTCTAAATATAATCTCAATTTATGCACCGCAAATTGGTTTAGATGAAAGGACTAAACAAGCTTTTTGGGAGGATCTAGATAAGATTTTACACGGAATCCCACAAAGAGAGATGATTTGCATAAGTGGAGATCTTAATGGACATGTGGGAAAAGATGCTTCAGGGTATGCTAGTATTCATGGAGGACATAGTTTTGGGGATAAAAATGAAGAGGGAAAAGTCATCCTGGATTTTGTAACGGCATATGATATTTTCATAGCAAATACTCTCTTCAAAAAGAGGGAGGAGCATTTAATTACTTATAAGAGTGGGCCAACGAGAACACAGATAGATTACTTTGCGTTGAGGAGAAGAGATCGGTTGTGTTGTAAAGACTACAAAGTAATCCCAGGAGAGAGTTTGACAACCCAACATCGCTTGTTAGTCTTGGATGTACAAATAAAAGGGTTGGTAAAGAAAAGGAGGGTTCCTAAATCACTAGAACTAGATGGTGGAATCTTCCACTGAAGCAATCAAGCTTCAGGGAGAAGGTCTTAGAAGATTTATCTTGGTATTGTAGTGGAAGTGCAAACGAGATGTGGGAGGCAGTAGCATCTTGTATCCGAAAGGTAGCCAAAGAGATGCTAGGCAAGTCAAAGGGAGGAGCCTCAGGTCAAAAGGAGGCTTGGTGATGGAGTGAAGGGGTGCAAGAGAAGCTAAAAATTAAAAGAACATGCTTTAAAGCTATGTCTAAGGATAGAATAGAGGAAACTATCACAAACTACAAATAGCAAAGAAGGAAGCAAAGAAGGCTGTAAGTGAAGCTAAGTCGAAAGCTTATGAAGTTTTGTATAAAAATCTCGACTCTAAGGAGGGCCAGCAGGATATATTCAGGTTGGCCAAAGCAAGAGAAAGAAAGACCAAAGACCTTTCTCAAGTGAGATGCATTAAGGACGAGGAAGGTCACGTGCTTGTTACACAGAAGGATATAGAGACTAGATTGGAGCAGTACTTCCATAAACTTTTCATCAAAAAGGAAATAGAGAGATCACTTTGGGTGATCTAGCTAGTAGTGAAAGTTACTTGAATCGTGCAAGCTATAGACGGATTCAAAGAAAGGAAGTAGAGGAGGCTTTGAAGGTTACGAGACATGGGAAAGGTGTAGGACCGGATGACATCCCTGTAGAAGTTTGAAAAGTTTTAGGTGAGCGCGGTTTGACTTAGCTTACGAATCTATTCAATGTTATTGGCGAAGCAAGAAAATGCCTGAAGATTGGAGGAGTATCGTGGTGCCTCTTTATAAAAATAAAGGAGACATTCAAAATTGTTCAAATTATAGGGGTATCAAGCTGATGAGTCACACTATGAAAATTTGAGAATGCGTGATCGGGAGAAGGTGGAGGCAAGTTTCCAGCATCAAAGAAAATCAATTCGGATTCATGCCAGGTCGCTCAACTATTGAAGCCATCCATTTGCTGAGGAGAACAATGGAGATTTATAGAGCTAAAAGGAAGAACCTCCATATGATCTTTAAGATTTGGAGAAGGCTTCTGATTCTGTCCCACGAGAGATATTGTGGAGAGTTTTGGAGAAGAGACAAGTGCATGTCCTATACATTAACCTCATAAAGGACATGTATGATAGGGCTTTATCTTATGTAAGGACACTGTCTGGGAAGACTGGCTATTTTGACATCAACATTGGTTTACATCAAGGTTCAGCTTTGAGTCCATTTCTTTTTACTTTGATTATGGACGAGTTGACAAGTCACATTCAGGATGAGTTACCTTGGTGTATGTTATTTGCTGATGATATTGTGTTGATTGACGAGACTAGAGATGGAGTAAATGAGAAGCTCGAGGTTTGGAGACATGAGTTGGAGAGTAAAGGATTTCGTTTAAGTAGGGATAAGACAGAATAAATGGAGTGCATCTTTGATGGAAGCAATGGTGAAGGAATTGAGGTGAAGATTGGTGATGATAACATTCAGAAGAGAGATTCTTTTAGATATCTGGGATCTATTTGGCACGTGGTTATTAAGGCGGCAAGGCGACAAGGCGTTACACCTGGGCGCCTAGGCGCCTAGGCGCGCCTAGCCGTTTTCAAAGTGGCATCAAGAAATTTCAAAAATATCGCATTTGGATGCTAGATTATTAAGAAATTATATCGCATTTCAAAAATACGTCATGTATATTACATTTTCAATATGCGCTATGTATATCGCTTTTTGTAAATGCGCAATGTATATCGCATTTTGAAAATGAGATATATGTGCAGCGTGCATGAAAAACGGTCGCCTAGGCGTCAAGGCGTGCCTAGGCGCACCTAGGCGGCCGCCTAGGTGCCCAGGCGACCCAAGGCGCACGCCATTTGCTATAAAAACAAGGCGTTCGTTCTAGGCGCACGGCCTGGGGCGCCTAGGCGTGCGCCTTAACATCTATGATTTTGCAACATGATGGGGAAATTGATGGAGATGTTACTAATAGAATAAATACAGGCTGGCTAAAGTGGAGAGGAGCCTCTGTTGTTCTCTGTGATAAGAAAATTCCTTTAAAAGTTAAAGGAAAATTTTACAAAGCAGTCGTGAGACTTGCTATGCTCTATGGATCTGAATGTTGAACTGTGAACCATAGACATGTGCAGAGAATGGTTGTAGCAGAAATGAAAATGCTAAGGTGGATGTGTGGACACACACGTAAAGATCGGATTCGGAATGATGCAATCAGAAAGAAAGTTGGTGTTGCTCTGATCGAGGATAAGATGCAAGAAAATCGCTTAAGATGGTTTGGTCATTTGCAAAGAAGATCAGCTGATGCACCAGTTAGGAGATGCGAGTGTTGGGATGTTGAGCCGGCTAAGAGAGGGCGGGGACGGCCCAAGAAGTGTTGGAAAGAGACCATACGTAGGGATCTTTGTTTTGTGGATATAAGCCCGGGATTGACCCAAGATAGATCTGAATGGAGGCGAAGAATCCATGTAGCCAACCCGACTTAATTGTGGGAAAAGGCTTTGTTGATGTTGTTGTTGTTGAATATTCTTTAATTAATGAAGGTGATTTCACTAAAATCGAAGTCCGTTTGCAAAAAGTCGATTTTGGGACCTAATGACAATTGGGTTTCTGGGCTATTTATTTTCTTTAGAATATAATATTTATATTTATATTGATTTTATAATTCTTAATTATTTTTTTCATCATGTATTTTAACCATGAATTATTTCAGAATTTTATGATAATATTTAATATTATAAATAAAACAAATACCCTTATTTATAGATGAATTTGAATTGTAAATTATATTACTGTATTTATTAATATATTTAAATTAATTTACTAAAATCTGTAAAAATTCACATACACTTTATTTATTTCCTAATAATTAATAAAATATAAAATCAATATGTTATTTATTAGATTATTAAATTAAAAATACAATATCTATTTATTAAGTATTCTATATACTTATTTATTAATATTAAATTTATATTCCATAAAATAATTATTATTTATAAAAATGAATATATAATAAATTAGACAATTTAATTATTTACATTTTTTATTTTCATACTTAATTTAAACAATGTTATTTGCTATTTTATATTTAATTCATAAGGTAAATTATTGTCAACCTACCAGGTGTTGACACGTGTTAGCACATGGTTCATCTTCCTCAAGAAAGTTGTTGGCTGGAGTTGTTCCAACGACTCTTCTTCACCCATTTATTCCCGCGCTTCATCACATCATAAAATTAATCTAACCCCTCCATTTGATTCACCTAACTACCCTCGTACTCGCCTACCCTTGGATTGTCACCTATCCATCGCCATTTCACCTATTTATTGATCCAAAGTTGCTCAGTTGCAACTAACTCTCTCCAAGTCCAAAACAAACTGCCCTACCTAGCTCCTTCCTCGCTTCATTCCGGCCACCTCTGGTGGTGACAACGCCTAGGTGCGCCTCCGCGTGGAAGAAGGTTCGTCAGAGAAGAGATTCCAAAGCCAACCTTGGCTTTGCATCGCTGCCGCGCGTGGTGTTGAGCTCCATGACCACCGCATGTTGAACAGTGGCCAAAGGTTCTTACAACCACATTCCCCATGTGACCTCCTTCATTTCTTCTCTTAATTTCCTCGTGTTTCTCGCCCAATTATGTTTGCTAATCACTCACCATTAGTATACCTTAGTCATCTTGCTTTATACACATCTCAAATCAACTTCAATTCGATCCAATTATCCTCCAATTTTGCATCTGAACCCTCACTTTCTATAACCCATTATTCAATCTGCAATCTCTTTAATATGTGGTTGAGTCCATCGTGAATCGAGCATTAAATATATCATTTGCAGGTGTTGATATCGTCTGTTGAGCAATTCTTAGACATTATCTGAGCAGCATCTTCAACCAACTCCAAGAACAGAAGCAGATAACCGCATCTAGAAACCTTAGTCTGTGACTCTGCAGCTCTGCCTTTTTCCACTACATGGGAGCTCGAAGGGGAAGGCATCCCCTTCTGGCCCTGTCAGAGCTCCATCAGCCTTCGTGAGCCGCCGAAGAGGTTCAATCAAACTGCCGAACAAGCCCTAGCAGCAATCCATTCTTAATTTGGGGAAGAACAACCCCTAGTTCCAGATTGCGCAGAACGCTGCCATGCGTCTCCAACCGACGCTCCAGATAACCTGTCTTCGATATAATCTCCGTCGTTCAAACCAAACGGTGTGAAAATTGCATAAAATGCCCTAAAGCTTTAGCAAATATAGTCGCACCTCCAGAAAGAAGCATATTTGCGTTTAGGTCCCTGATCAGGGACCTAAACATGAATATTTCTAGAGTTTCTTTGCAATTAGGTCCCTAACCAGGGACCTAATTGAAAAAATCATGTATCTTTTCTCTTGTATTTTCTTTACCCAATATTTTTGGAACTATTGTGAACATTGTAGACTCGAGACCTTATTCTTTCATCGTATTATTTTTATTCATTTTATTTTGAGTCAATTTTCGAGGTATTTTGTCGATTTTTCATCAAGATTTTATTCTTCGCATTTTGACTCCATTTTGAGTTTGTTTTGTGTGCTTTCTCGAGCCCGTTGCTCGAGCCTCTTTCGTGGATCTACTATATAGTATCACTCTACATATCTTTACCATATTCTACTATGTTGTAGATCACCTTTTTGAAAAATGTCCCTTTTGAAAATCAAATAAAATTGGAAAAATAAAAATAAAATAAAAAGATTAAAAATCAAAAAGAGTTTTATTGATTTCAAGAAGAAAAAATTAAAGGACAAAAATATCACAAAAATATTTCTTAGTCGAATTTTCACGAGTGATTTTCTGCCTCCTTCTGTTCGACCAGGACCACTTGCTTTGACAAATAAATAGTGAAACAAACTTCGATTCGGGGCTTGTTATTTTGTTTGATTAAATCGAGATTTTGGTTTCGAGCAGTTCTCTACACCGAAAAATTCATTTTTACCGCTCGCAAGATTTCGGCTTATCAACCCATGATAAATGAAGTGGTTTTCTCTTAGTAAGTTATTGCTCTTATTCTCGTTGTTTCAAATAATAAGATAAGTTTGTATTAACTTTCTATAGGAGCTTAGTCTCGTCTTGCTTCAACATGCAATGGTGATCATTATGTGTTTAAACTTTAAACTTATGTTAGCCATCTAATTATAGAATAAAATCAGCTAAAATTATAATATAAAATAATTTATATAAGCTTTAAAACATCAATTGATATTTTGACTTTGATATAAAATAAATCAAATTTCAAGATTCAAAGACTTAAAATGAATCGCATTTGAATTCAAGTTACAAAATTTGTTTAAAATTTCATTCGGGTTCATATTTGAAGGTAGTCAATTTGATTAGCACCCCCTACACTCATCAACCCTCACAATATTCTCATATCATGTGTGAATTCTAATTCCAGTTAGGAATGCATGCATATTAAATAAATCATTATTGAATACAATCTCATGTTGTAAGAATAGATTGAATTGGTTTAGGCACCCACGTGGATTGGACTGGATCAAGAATTTTCACTCCATTAACAAGTGGGTTAGATTAAATTTAACCCTATTCAATCCACACGATCAGAAAACATAAATATAGATACAAGTGCATATATATATTTTTTGAATAAACGATCGGGTGTACTCCCGAGGCGGGAGTCACCACCAAGAGGTTTCATTCATTAAAAAAAGTGTTACATTGAAGCCCAGAAATTACATAACGCCCGATAGTGAGAAAGTACATTCTCGGAGTAGAACCTATGATTTTCGAAAACCAAATCATTTCGCCCCAACCAAATGGCACATAGCACAGCAAAAGGTTTGGAGCAATCGTCCGACGAGCCCATGCCAACCGCGTGTATCGACGTCCAAAACGCCTCAAAACCAGCAGTATCGACCCACTCTAACCCCGACTCCCTCCACAAATGCGCAGATGATGCACACCCGAAGAAAAGATGGTCGCATCTTCCACTTGGGCGTCACACCTGTCACAACTCGTGTCCTCTAGGCAAAATAACCTACCCCTCCTCGCTTTGTCGCATAGCCAGTTTCTTCTCATGCACCACAGAAAAATCTTTACCCTGTGAGGGCCCTAGCCGCCCAGATGACCTTCAAGTCCTGACACAACTCAGCGTTACGATCCTGCTCCATTCTGGAACCCCTCAAAGCCATATACGCCTTTTTTACCGAGAACCTCCCCCCTTCCCATTCAAAGCGATCCTTCTCCTGAAGTTGAAGAGCCGGTAGATGCGTCTCAGCCAACAACCTCGAGAGGTCCTCCATGCATTGTTCCGAAAGATCCGATACGAATAAAGGGGCCCAAGACCCCGCATCTGCCACTTGAGCAAGACTAGCTTCCTTTGAAGCCGCAAGAGCCAGTAGCCTGGGGAACTGCCTGCCAAGGGTGCCTTCACCCGTCCAGTCATCTCTCCAGAATCTGAACATCTGACCATCTCCGACAGTTGGTCGCAACGTAGCAGAGATAGATGGCAGTACAGAGCGGATTCCGGTCCAAAGCGGCGACTCGAATCTCTTTCTATTGGCGATTAATTCCCCCTTAACTCCCTACACAGTTCTCAGCAATCTAGCAACCAATGAGGTTGAGGAGCCCCAAACCTGAATCACCCACTTGGCAAGCAGTGCTTTGTTCATGATTTCAACATCCCGGACACCAAGGCCCCCATCCGCACGCCCTTTCGTAACATCATCCCAGCTCACCAGATGCAGCCCGACTTTCTGTTGTCTACCATCCGCCCAGAAAAAATTCCTCATTAGAGACTCAATCTTCTTCATGACCCCCACCGGCATTAGTCGAGTTGAGTAGAAGAAGATGGGGATGGTCGCAAGCACACGCTTGAGTAGCGTCAGCTTCCCTCCCTTCAACAAAGTCACGGCCTTCCAGCCGCCAAACGCTCCTCCATTCTGCGAGTCACGCAATCCCACTCTGACCTCCTCAGCTTTCCATCCACCAGCGGCAAACCAAGATAGGATATCGAAAGGTCCCCCAAAGGGCATCCCACCACATCCGCTAGCCTGCTACGCTCACCTCCATCCATCCCAAATCCGACTATTATCGACTTTTGTCTATTAATCTGAAAGTCCTGAAAGGCTGCCGAAGATATCAACCAGGAGTGCGGCATTGTGATTCTGTTCATCCGTCCCCCCAAGCAATAGAATCATATCATCAGCATACTGCAGCAAAGGAATAGATATGTTTCCCAGTCGGAAGCCCTCACACCACCCAACCTCTACAGCACGTCTGAACAAGACCGCCAGACAGTCCGCCACCAGAACGAAGAGCATGGGAGCCAGGGGGCAGCCCTGACGGATCCCACGGTGCGGCTGCACCAGACCACCCTCCAGCTTTCCATTCACCAAGATAGAGTAGGAGGCAGTAGTGACACATCTCTTCATCCAATGCACCCAAGTCTCCGAGAATCCCCTTCGCCGCAAACAAGTCCATAAGAACATTTTGTTTTAATGTTTCCATCTTTTAGCATCTCATTTTCTATCACCATCATTATAAGAAAAACAAAATTGGTCCATAATAACATTCCATAACTAGATTTAGCTAGAGTTAGACTCCACAAGAGTCGATATCAACCTTTATAACATGTCATGATCATAACTCCATAGCCACATCCACCTCTCCTAGCTGGCCTTCTAGCTCTCAATCAAACTTCCGACTGTATAGATAGAACTCCCTTAACTAACAAACAACCATACGATAACACCTCTCTAGTGTTCAATCACTCGCCTTTCACTCAACTTATGAGGCAATATCCACCAACCTTCACTCATAATTGTCAAGCAATCATGTAAATCCCAATTGGCAATTCTACAACTCAACTCACCCAATTTTATTGTCATCTTCTTGGATCCATCCATCTTCAATAGCATCTCCGTCAAGTTTAGATTCAATTTTATGAGTTCAACTCAAGTAAAGATGTATTGAGGCAAAAAAACTTTAATATCTTGAAAAAAACTTTAAAAAATCCAATCTCTAATCCACCAGATCGGATTGGGTTGAATTACGTATTTGAACGGAATTTATCACATTGGAGAAGTATAATTCATTTGGATTTGTTATTGTTGGTAAATCTGTAATCCAATGCATGTGCACCTTCAATTCTAATTATGAGTTACATACAAGATGTTGTAGTTAGGACTTTGAGATATATTTAAGAATTACAACTCTAAAACAAAGAACGTCTTTTCTCGTTGAAAATTATGAACCATTCAACATTCAGAATAAAAAAATTTGAAAGAAAAAAGGACATGTATCGTATAGGTTCATGCCTAAAAGCTTCACCATTCATCACCGGGAAAATATTACAAAGCTAAAAGCATTTACAAGTAACACAGAATTAGGAGATCTGACTCTCAACCAATGCATTGGCGTGCGCCACAACATTCTCAGCATAAAAATGATCTCGACAAAAAAGAACCTCATTTATGGCCAACCAGATCGCCCAGATCACCGCAACAGCCCTTGATCTATCTTTGTCTGTACCGATCCATACTGCACTAATAGAATGCCAAAAATCCTCAGCATCGGTAGCTTGAACCGCTTGAGTACCAAGTCGATTACAGATCTCTGCGGAACTATCGCATTTAAAGAAGAGATGGTCAGCGTCTTTTGCTTCCTCCATGCACCTTGGGCACTCAAGGCTAGTCCCCTGAACAAAACCCGCAAATCTAGCCCTCGCCAGCAGTTTTTCCCTCCTGAAAATCCATAAGAAAACCTTCACCTGAGTTGGAACCTTCCACGTCCAGATCCGCCTACAGTCTGCATCGCATCCTCCAGAATCAAAAGTCATAGGACCCCTCAAGGCCCTATATGCCTTCCGAACCGAGAAAGATCCATCACGCCAAGCCCAATAATCTTGACCTCCCGTAGGACAACTCACAGCCCCAATCTCAGACAGCATGCTCATGAGCTCTTCTACGCGTTGCTCAGAGAGCTCGGATCTGAACTGCGGGAAGGAGTGCCCATCCCAGATCTCTGCCACAGAACATTCTGGATGCTCCGCCAACACCTTTAGCCTTGGGAACCTCATGTGTAGGATCCCCCATCCGCTCCAATCATCGGTCCAGAATCGAAAATATGTGCCATTGTCAACCACTGGTCTCATAAAAGTACGTATATCTTTGCGCGCTGCAGACACCCCTCCAGAAGAGGGAGGGTACGAAACAAATGTCCCTGAGGCCAGGGAAGGAAAGCTCCGACTCATATATCCTCTGGATAAGATTGCACACCAGATTGTCACAGTCAACCCAAATACGAGTGACCCACCATAATAAAAATATTTTCTCATCACGCAATCATATTTTTTATCTGATAATGTTTGCAAGATAAAATGTTGTTCCTAATCATGTACAGACATGCTGAAAGTATAGGAAGAAACATGATTTTATTATCTAAAACTTAAGAGGATATTTCAATGGAACGCATTGGATAATAGGTTTTCATGCCAAGCTGCTTTTCTAAAATTATCCAAACTAGTAGCATCCTCCCTGGTGACATAATGATGGAATTAAACATAAGAATGGCCATCGATATCACCGGGAACTTCATAAATTACTCTGTTATTGTACCTATGCCAGATATTTCCAAGACAAAACTTCCGCATGTTGTATGATGCATAGCCTAGTGCCTGATGATAATCGAATCTAAAGTTGATTATATGCTTCTTAAGAGCCAGTGTTAATTGAAATCTTAGTAGGATTTGTTAGCGTGCATTATACTTATAGTTAGTTGATGAATTCATGTAGCTGGACTCACTTGAACGGTCAGGCGGTTCGGCAGTGAGTCGACTCAAAAGGCTAGGGTTTCAAAACCCAACACACTTTAGCATGAGAAAAGGCAGTTTTAATTTGGGTTTAGTACACGAAATCGAGTAACATAGGACGATCGTCAAGGGGGTGAACCCGTCAGCATTTCCATGAAAACTCGTCGTACCTGAAGGTCGGACAGGCGGAGAGAGGAAGAGGCATCCCGTGAAGGAATGCCCGCGGCAACGACGACGTCAAGCGAGAGCGGATCGGATCCGAAGAACCAGCCAAAGAGCAAGAGATCCGAGTGAGAAAGAAGCGGCAGAGGCCACCAGAGACGAACGATCTTCCCGTTCATCGTTTAACGCGTCGATCGCGTGAGAAGGGACCACGGTAGATATCAGGGGAGCAATGAGAGTAGCGGAGATCCCTCGACCATCACCGCCTCGCGGACGACTCAATAACCCCGTCCCGTTCAACTCTACCCCGCCATTTCCGGCGCCCATTCGGCCATTTCGCCGCCGCCGAACTGCCAGCAATCAACGCAGCGATGGGAATATAAAGAATGGAACGAGAAGGGCGATCCGGAATCCGGATCCGAAACGGGTTAAACTTTGTCCCTTGTTCTTGTATGGAGAACTTCACGCATGCTCCTGCAAATCGGTAAAGCTTGACTCATTGTCATGTGTAATCCGCCTTGTTTTATTACTATTTACTTTCCTTGTCCCCTCGAGGCATACTGCCATGTCACCTCAACAACGAAATATTTTCTCATAATTAAGTTTTTTTAGTCATTCTTGGATTTAAATCCAAATAATTAAGATCCCTTCGGATAGTCTCATTCGAACACTTCTTGGACCTTCTCCCCCTTTCTCTTAACCAGCTCAACATTTCAAATCTCATATCTTCTAACCGATGCATCAATTGACATCCTTTGTAAATGGTCAAACCTTCTTAAGTGATGTTTTCTCATCTTATTCTCTATCGGAGCCACACCAACTTTCCTTCTATCTTTTAGTTTATGGCCAGACATCCACTTTAGTATTTTCATTTTTGCTATCGCCATTCTCTGCATATATTTATAGTTCACATACCAACATTCTGATCCATAGAGTATAGCAAGTCTCATGGCTGCTTTTAGTACTTTCCTTTGACTTTCAAAGAGATTTTTTGATCACAAAGAACAGTAGAGGCTCCTCTCCATTTTAGTCAACCTGCATTTCAGGGATGAAACCATAATTTTAGTATGGGGGGCTAGATTGAGTTCATATTCATATAATACAAATATAAAAAATAGTAAAGACATCTTCCTTTACAAATTTATAAACATCTATAAAAAATACTAGTGGCACTTAAAAATATTTCTTGAAATTTAAAAAATGAAACTAACATATGATATTTTTCTTGAACATAATTAGAGTTGGTGATGCACGTCTTCTAATCAATCATTTCATATGGTGATCCATATCAATCCTGGTGTGAAGAAAACACAAGTAATTACTCATACTAAATAGCTTAAATTTATAAATACTTGAATAAGAGAAATATATTAGGTTTACCTGAATATGAAGTTATTTAAATCGTGCACGTCGTGACTTTAAATCATAGTCATCGATAATTGAATCTATTGAGAATTTCTCTACAACTTCCTTCTCAATGTATGTTAAAAGACAACTTCTAAGAAAATCATCTTCCATCTTGTTACGAAGTCTAGACTTTATTGTTTTCATAACTGAAAATGTTCTTTCTGTTGTTGCAGTTGAAATAGGTAAGGTATACACAAGTCGGATCAACAGACTAACCAAATAATAATCTCACCCTTCCGTGTTTCTTCTAACTTTTGACAAAGTTCTACGAGATTTGAAATATTCTTCAAAGTAGGATAAGCGGTAACATCTGATTTATAGTATACTAACTGCTTCTCCAATAATAATATTTTTGATCTGTAAAATCTGCATGATAGAATTCCCTTGCTAATTTGCATATGTCAACAATATTGAAGAATGTGTAACCATATGTAGGACTCAAAGATGCACTAAGAGCAAGAAGATTAGTAGCATCTTTATTAAATCTATTAGTTCGGATAATTGAGAGTCTATAGTTGAAGTAAATAGGTCCATCTATATGAGCCGATAAACCAACCAAGACCCGGGTGAAGGTATAAGAACAAGGGTCGTTGCGACCCAGATCTCGGTACTCAGCTCAATCAAGAAAATCGAACCACCAAATAATAAAGCAATGAAATCAAACAGCAGGCCTCGCTATTTATTTAACCTGGTATAGCGACCAGGGTCGGACACAAGGAGCACGAATTGGTCGGATCGGCTATGAAGTAGTTAAAAAAGGAAATAAAATAAAATAATTGTTTTTGGTGGATTTTTAAATATTTTTACATTTTTTTGTATTTTTGATAATAAGTAAAATATAAGAACAAAGGAAAAAGCCAACAATCAACTATTTATAGAACACACCAAATAAAGTCAAAAATTCAAATAAAAATTATTTTTATGTTTTTTTTTTAATTTTTAAGTGTTTTGGTGAATTTTTCAGAATTTTACAATTTTTAGTTGATTTTCTAAAAATCAAGAAAAGGAAAAAACAGTGAATCAATGTGCAACCAGACTTGAAAGGCTAATTAAAAATATCCAATTAGCCCCTAAAAATCTGGAGATAATTTTTATGAAAACTAGATACAAAAATTAAGCTACAGAAAAAGAGTTTGCATTTTTTGAATTTTATATAATTTTCAAGAATTTTTAAAGTTTTTAGGGTTTTGTGATTTTTAGGAGTTTTATAAATCCAAATGGCACAAAAATTGGATAGTAGCTCAAAAACAACAAAACAAACTATTCCTAATTTATTTAGAATTTTTAGATAATTTTTTATATTTTTCTTTGATTTTTCAATTCAAACAGTAATAAAAATGTGTGTTTTGATTTTTTTAAAAAATAGAAAAATAACTCAAAAATGAACCAAAAATCTAGTGAAATTTTTACACAGTGGCAGGAGCCACGTATCCAAATTTCACTGGATTTGAATTTGATTTGGTATTTTATTCAATCAATGATAGACACACATCATACAAGGACCTAAATGCAAGAAAACATAGTTCCAGGGCCAAATAGCTAACACATATAAAAACTCATGGGCCCTTTTGCAAAAAGCCCAGAAAAGCACGCGGCATACACGTGATTCACATTCACAGGGACTGAATTGTAATTTCTATTTATAAAAATGTAAACATTAACAGCTCGAAACCAGAGGATAAATAATGTAAAAGTTCCACTACTCACGTGTCGATGCATGTGTTTCACACAAACAGGGACTATTTTCCAAATATTATAAACCTAAGGTCCTAGATGCAAATTATCCAAATTAAAAACAACGGGCACAAATATTTACAGGACTAAACGACAAATACAAAATGAGGAGGGCCTAAGTGCAAATTACCCTCTTATTAATGATCAACGGTGGAGGTGACGCCACGTGGAAGATCGGATGGCTGATAACGGTGGACGCCTCTTCGCTGATGGACGTCCTGGATCGAATCCCAGATGGATCAAACGGCTGGAAACGCTCCGTGGATGGACGGCTATGATCAAAACTGGAGCGGAGGGTCGATCGGACGGTGGCTGGAGGTCCTCGAAGAACAGCTCGCCGGCAAACTTCGTCGGCCCAATACGTGCGGTGGAGGCTCCTCAGCTGCTGCTAGGATGGGGAAATCGATGCTGACGATGCTCCGTAGCGAATGGTCTGCTCCAATAGGGCCAAGAGCATCAAGAGAGCTCCGGCGACGAGAAGGCTTGGAGCTCCTGTGCCTGGACCAGTTGGACCCCCAGATGGGGTCCTCTGACCTGAAAACCTGCACAACATGAATCCTGGGTCGAGGGCAAAGTGCCTCGACCCGTTAGTGGGTGAAATGGGTGGTCGGATGGGTCGCGGCGTGGTCCTCCGACGAGCGGAGGAGGAGGAGGATCGAACTCCCAGTTCTGGGGCGAACCGGGGTGGACGAATGGATGAAGAAGATGGAAAGAGGTCTCGTGGATGTGAAAAGCGAGTCGGAGTGGCAGATGGGTGATCGGAGACGGTGGACGGCAACGGCGGAGCTAAATCGTAAATTCTGAAATTAGAAGAAGCTAAGAAGAATCTGACCTAAAGGGTGGCTGCAATCGTCTAGGCTGGAGGTCAAGAACCTCCGGGGTCGTCGCCTCGATGGCTCGACGGGGCCAGAGGCTCGGGCTCACCCTGCGGAGGAGCACGGCGGTGAAAGTCGCCAGATCAGTGGCTCTCGGTGCTCGCGTCCTCCCTGCAACTCGTCCTCACGCAGCTGCCACTCAGGCGAAGATGAGGAGCTCATCGACGGCGAGGGGGATGGCCAAAGATGCCTAAAATGGTGCGGCGGAGTTGAACTTTATACTGGTAGGGGTTCAGCAAAGAGGGAGTCGGACAATCAAATCGGAGCTCGGATCCCTAGGTAAGATCATCGGGTGTGGATCAGGGATGGATCAAGTGTAATCGGGGCCCAGGGTTTTGGGTTGATTGTGATCGGATCACGCCAAGAAAAAGGGAGAAAATCGGGTCGGGGCACAGATCTAGTGGATAGTGGTCCAGGGGGAGAGTTGATCGGGGGTCAACAATCCCCCGTGGACCAATCATGTAATTCCTTTTATTAATTATTTGTAAATTCATTTTAAAATAGAAAATTATTTTATTTGAAAATATTTTCAAAATAAAAAATATTTATTATTTTCAAAGTATTTTTTATTGATTTTTATTTATTTTTTGAAAAATATATTATGTATTTACATTATATTATTATTATATACATGTATATTTACCTATGTGTTTTTTTATTTTTATTTTTAATATTTTATTTATGTACATTTATTCCTATTTTATATTTTATTTGTTTACATCATAAAATATGGAATATAAAATGATTTTTATTGGATTTTTATTATTTATTTACTTGGGTGAAATAAATACATCTTTTATTGTATGTACATGGTATATATACACTGATGAGAGAGAAAGCAAATATTTTTATTTTTCTTTTATTTTTCCCATTTTTATTTTATTTTTATAAATATATACAAAATAGTACAAATCTATTTTTATTTTTGTTTTTTTAATAAAATAAAATATGTACATGAAGGAGCATTTTATCGGGAATGGCCCTATCTCTCTCTACTTGGGTTCTTTTGCGGTCAGGCCAATGCTTGGCCCTCCCTTGTGTTCGGGTCACTCGATATTTATTCTAAATATCTCCTTCTTTTTCTTTGTCTCTTTATTCTTTTATTTTTGCACAAAAACATGCTAATTATTAATATTTACACAATGCATGCAATTTGCTAAATTATTCTATTTACATGTATCTACATGGTGTTTTGCAAGGGTTTTGTAGCTAAAATAAAAGAATAAAGAGTGATGAATGGGGATTCATCACCCCGCTATACTTAACTTTGCTAGTCCCTTAGCAAACACTTATTTGAAAAAGAAGTGAAAATGAAAAGAAAAAGAAAAAGAAGGGGAAAATGAATAAATTATTAAACTTGCCTTCATTAAATTGAAGTATGGAGCTCGGTCAGATCTTTAGATTATTATTGTGTCGGACCCTTATTTGGACTTAGGTTTAAAACTTAACACCTTCTAAGATCCACTAATCTATAGTCAAGACTACTCAATAATCCAGATCAGAACAAGTCTACATACACAAACCCTGAAGATCGTTGAATCTTTCCTTGTACTGTGTAAGTGAGGTATAGCTCTCCACCTCAGAAGTAGCAAAAGGACAACCCTCCCCAATAAGGTAACTCTATGACCCTAGTCTGGCCACTCTTTCCTCGAGGAGCGGGGTAAGTTCAAGTTCAACCAGCTCAAGAAGAGGGGGAAGAAGAGAATGGACCATGGCCAGTGTAGCCATGTATCCCTGGGAGCTCAACCAGTGTAACTAAGTCTCCCTGCTGCAA
Source organism: Ottelia alismoides (assembly GCA_037367405.1). Lineage (NCBI taxonomy): Eukaryota > Viridiplantae > Streptophyta > Magnoliopsida > Alismatales > Hydrocharitaceae > Ottelia > Ottelia alismoides. The sequence continues at coordinate 796,476 of JAZKJV010006151.1, read as the reverse complement.
GCTACATAAGATGGAGCATGAGTCTCAAGCTTTGCTTATTGCACTATATACACTCCGGTGGGATTATCATTTTCTATCAGACCCACCACTTTTTTGGAGTTCTTTTCTTTTTGCATTTTTTTTCGATGTGCATCTGTACAACATATCTACATAGTGCAGCATATATACATAAGGAGCTTTTCCTCTTGAGCCAGTAGACTATCCCTCTTTTGAAGCATTATTGCAACCCACAACTCCTGTCGTTAGACCTCATGGCAACCAGACCAAGTTGAGACGCGCTTCCTTCACTATAAGAAGAAGAGAGGTTCCGCCTAGAAGTACTACCCTCGTATGCTACCCCAAGTCAAGGAAGACTGCCTCCTCACCACCTCATCCGTAGAGAGCTCGGTGTAAAGTGCGGGTCCAAGTAAAGCCATTGTCTATATGAGTCATGTGTGTGTTGTTAAGTGCTCTACTTAGGTTCATCGAGATGACATATGATCATAGCCTAGTGGACTCAAAGAATTAAGTCACCATGGACCTGAAAAGTTCAACCCTAAGCCCTATAAGGTTCCTCTTATAATTAGGTGGATTAAGACCTTAACCAAGCTCCATTTTTCAATTTAATTCCAGGCTAGTTTAAATGTCAACTATGATCCAGGAAAAACTATACAAGTATTTACAAAGATGTTATTTATAAAATATTTACACATGTGCAAAATTTTTGAAAAATGTTTTGAAAACATGGATGTATGCATGAATGCAAGTTTTACAAAATATGTACACAAATTTACACAAGGTTTTTGCAAACTTTTGATTTTCAAAACATTTTACAAAAATTTTGTACTATATACATAATTTTGATATGAAAATATTTACAAGCTATTCACACAGAAGATTTTTACAAAAATAATTTGTACAACTAGCTATGTATGTGCAATAATAGAATTTTATTTACAAGGAAACATTTTAATTTTTATGAATTTTTGGGTTGGGTTTTAACCATTTTTATTTATTAACACACTCACACAAAGTACGAGTTATGGCTAAAGTATATATGGAATATATACACCCCCCTATACTTAGCTCGAACGATGTCCTCAGAGTCAAGAGCGATGAAGAAGACATAAATCGTGCTTAGTATAGGGAAGTGAAAAGAAAGGCTATATACAAAGACGAATGAAAGAATAGAAATGCAAGAGGATCTCGGAGTTTCCCCCTATACTTAGGATCAAATAATCCTAAGTATAGCAGGCTGTACACAAAGGGAAATCCGAATGAGAATGTAAAGGGTCTACCTCCCCTATACTTAGGGTAAAATATCCCTAAGTATATGCAGCAAAACAGAGGCAGAAAATGACGAAGAAAACAAACAAACAAATATATACAAGATGGAGGGCATCACTCCCCCTGTACTTAAGGTGAAAAATCCTTAAGTATAGGCAACAACAGAAGTGATGAAACGGAAGGAAAGTAACAACTCAATGTTTCCACCCCCTATACTTAGGATGAGGTATATCCTAAGTATAGCAAAGATAATCCTATACGAGAACTGGGGTGAAAACAAAAACGGAAGAAAAAGAGATCAAATTACGATGAAACCTGTATATACAAAAGGGTACAATGTTGAGGTGTCTCTCAACAAGCGTTAGGTTTTACGTCCCTAGCTGGGCGCAAAGGCTAGGACAAAGCTGTGTCAAGGTTCAGGATGCATCTGTAAGACGAATGTCATACTGTCGTCGCAGTCTCGGTATGAGAACATCGACGAAATTAAAAGTGTAAAGAACGACACCCAGGTATGCAATCAGACGGGTGTCTGCTACTGGCCAAGGATATCGAAAGATGTGATCGGGATCCGGTAGCACAAAAGAGATCATCGGCTCAGGATTAGACTGGAGTGGAAGTGTAGAGCCGAAGAAATCAAACGTGGAGAAGGATGGATCAGTCATGGAATCCTCCACGTCGATCAGTGTCTCAAAGAGGTATAGAAAGTGAAGATCAGGAGACTCTCTAAGAAATCTGATATCCGATGCATGTAATGGAAACAAATCAGACATGTCATGAAATATCTCAAGGATATGCTCATCCTCGCGAGGGTCGTCGAGGTAAGATGACTCAGAATCAGAAGGATCAGAAGACTCGGTTTCGTGATCTGCCAGATCGGATACACTCTCAGAGGGTGAAACCGAGTACTCATCATGTGTGGCATTCTCCCACAGATAACCCTCGGGGAGGAATGCAAGATCATCAGTGAGGAGAAGATCAGAATCTAAAAGGACATCTGCTCTACTGTCAAGCACCCATTCTGTGCACCAGGATGCATCATCATATGAAGTATGACTCTCGGCAATCTAGAAGCAGGAGATGGTACTGGTCAACACCGCGAAGGCTGGTATTGTAGCTGCGGCTGATCCTCAGTCTGCGGCAATGCTGGTTGTCATCTGGTCCTCAACAAGTGTATCTGTCTCATCAAAGTGGAGGACAAAAGGCTCGAATACGGGACTATCTTTGTCTGGTCTCTCAGAATGGTATCCCAAATCGAGCTCTAGCTGCTGGGCTGAGTCATGGTATCTGTCTGACTCTGAGAAGTGTCTCTGTAGAAAAGAAGTTGAATCATCCGGGACTGGAATCTGTAATGGCTGGGTCGATGGCTATAGTAATGGGGGCTCCTCCGTCTCCTGGAGTATCAGAAGATCCGATATCCAAGAATCATCGACTGATAACTCTAGGGCTGACTCGAACTCTTGTTGGAAAACCAGCGGGAACGCGAGTAGACTCTGGGTCAGAATCTCCACTGTAGCAATCATCTCCTCTGTACTTTGTGGTTCTGCAGAATCCAAGTCCTCGGGCTGGTGTGTAGAAACTGTATCCTCATGTAGTGCGACACACCTCACTGGTAGTGCAACGTCCTCATGTGTTGTCCCGACTACAGTATCTCGTGAAGATGGTCTATGTGAAAGTAACCTCGAGATGGCATCTAGTAGGTCAATGTTGGAACCGCGGTGTGAACCGCCACATGAGGTAATCACCAGTGCTAACTGCTCCGCGGTCATCCCCCGCATGGAAATCTCAAAAAGATATGCCAGTTGAAGTCCGTGCTCGGGAAATCTCCTCAAGAGGTCACGAAACCTCGGCCATGCCTGGTGCAGTGGCTCCTGGGGGTCTACTGAAAATTTTGTGATCAAGGATCGCATCATCTCTGCTCTATGCTGGGGAAAGTATGTCTGTAGAAACTCTCTACGTAAGTCTCCCCACGTAGCGAATCTCCTTCCTAACCGTCAGTGCCATCACATGGCTCTAGACTGAAGTGTGAATGGGAAGGTCTTCAGCATCATCTCCTCTGCAGTGATATCTGAATAAGGCTATGTCCTGCAAAACTCCTCAAAGTAGGACATGTGAAGATAGGGCTCCTCGTGCGCCTCCCCTGAAAATGTCGGCAGTCTCTGAATAAGCTCCAAACCCAGAATGAATGAATCTAGTGTAGAAGCTGACTGAGCGCCCTGTCCTATCTGCTCATCCATCAATCTGGTGTAGGAGGCATCTGATACTTGCATCTGCTCTCTCTAATCAGGAACGGAGTGCACTCTCAACTCAGCAATGGCATCGTCCGGGTCTCATATCTTCTCACTCTGATCTCAACGAACGTGTAGCACATCATGCCCAGAAGAATGAAAAGGATGGGAGGGAGGGAGCGAGAGGTTGGTCGGGGATCCGTCCTCCCTCGAAGATGGACTGGATTGATGGTCAGAGGATGAAGAAGCTACAAGAGCCGGCAAGAAGTGAGGGGGTCCATCATCCAGGGATAGAGGAGAGGAATTAACTGGAAGACTGAAGGGAGGGTGGGTGGGAGAAAGATAGATGAATAGATAGAAGAGAAGATAGATGGGGAGAAGACAGAAGGGATCTGGAAACACACAAGATGAGAAAGCAAACCCCCGATTCACCTACTCAACACTGAGCTGAAGACCGTAAGAGATCGGTCAATTATCTTGTCAATTTTATTTAGGTGATCAAGTCAGTCTTTCAGAGCGATTACGTGAGCTGATAGGAATTCAATATTCTCAGCAGACTGTCCCGAATAAAAGGTCGGTAGTCAGTCAAGAAATCGGATATGGCTCTAGCCTAGGATGCGGGTCACTCTCTCGCTCATCTAAACCAAACAAGGAGGGGGTTACTCTCCCCAAGATAGATTTTTAAATAAGGTGTCTTTTAGGTCAAGTGTGATTAGCAGTCCCGATTTTATTGTTTTTCTTTTTATGTATTTTTCAAAAATCGTCTAACGAATTTTCCGATTTCCTTTTATTTCTAAGTCCAGAAAAACGGGGGGAGGAAAAACGGAAAAGCCGATGCGTGACAAAATCAATGATGCATGCACGAGATAGAAGGTGTACCTGACTCCAGCAGTCTACATGCAATTATGATCTGCGCATAAATTTAAACTACCTATATGGATGCAATGTGAGAACTGTCCTAAGCAGAAATTTCTATTATCGTGAAGCACGGGTTTATTTGTCTAGATCCAAACACGTTCTATGGGAACATATATTCTATTTGGGCTTTGGACCTAATGCTACCTGGCTCAACGAAAATAAAAACCTAAGTCTAGGGGCTCAAGCACAGAAATCCACGTGAAATCAAAGAAAAGAAAAGCGAAAAAAAAAACCACGGTGGGGTCCCCCGAGCACACCGGTGCTCGGCGAAACAGACCCCGCAAAGTCCACAAGTCTAAGAGTCCGGATACCTGTATTATTACAACAAATAGTCTGAAAATATACTAACTGTCATAAGCTAATCTACTACTCCCGCGCCCCTGCTCGCCTCCTCGCGCTCTCCTGCGGCTCCGTGCAGTAGGGAGTCGCCTCCGAATCCCGTGGTTGCGTCGGCTCTTCGAGAAGAACCGCCTCGGTCCTCGGGCCCTCGCAAGAAAACAACAAAGGTGTCAGACACAGATTATTAGCAAAATAAAATAAAACAAACTATATGCAAAAATAGAAAATAAACACACAAAGCAAAAACAAACAAAAACAAAATAAAAGAAAAGAAAAGAAAAGAAAAGAAAAAGAAAAAGAAAACAAAGAAAATAAAAAAGCCGCGAAAAGCTACGAAAAAAACAAAACCGAACAAAATAAAATAAAATAAAATAAAAAACAAAGACTACTAAGCCATGCTCCCCGGCAACGGCGCCATTATGATGAGCCGATAAACCGACCAAGACCCGGGTGAAGATATAAGAACAAGGGTCATTGCGACCCGGATCTCGGTACTGAGCTCAATCAAGAAAATCGAACCACCAAATAATAAAGCAATGAAATCAAACAACGGTCCTCGCTATTTATTTAACCTGGTATAGCGACCAGGGTCGGGCACAAGGAGCACGAATTGGCCGAATCGGCCTGCGAAGTAGTTAAAAAAGAAAATAAAATAAATGTTTTTGGTGGATTTTTAAATCTTTTTAATTTTTTTTGTATTTTTGATAATAAGGAAAATATAAGAAAAAAGGAAAAAGCCAACAATCAACTATTTATAGAACACACCAAATAAAGTCAAAAATTCAAAAAAATTGTTTTTATGTTTTTTTATATTTTAAGTGTTTTTGGTGAATTTTTCATAATTTTACAATTTTTAGTTGATTTTCTAAAAATCAAGAAAAGGAAAAACAGTGAATCAATGTGCAGCCAGACTTGAAAGGCTAATTAAAATATTCAATTAGCTCTAAAAATCTGGAGATAATTTTTATAAAAACTAGATATAAAAATTAAGCTACAGAAAAAGAGTTTGCATTTTTTAAATTTTATATAATTTTTAAGAATTTTTATAAGATTTTTAGGGTTTTGTGATTTTTAGGAGTTTTATAAATCCAAATGGCACAAAAACTGGACAACAGCTCAAAAACAACAAAACAAACTATTCCTAATTTTTTAGAATTTTTAGATATTTTTTTTATAATTTTCTTTGATTTTTCAATTCAAACAGTAACAAAAATGCGTGTTTTTGATTTTTTAAAAATAGCAAAATAACTAAAAAATGTACCAAAAACTTAGTGAAATTTTCACACAATGGCAGGAGCCTTGTATCCAAATTTCATAGGATTTGGATTTGATTTGATATTTTATTCAATTAATGCAAGACACACAGCATACAACGACCTAAATGCAAGAAAACATAGTTCCAGGGACAAATAGCTAACACATATAAAAACTCAGGGCCCTTTTGCAAAAAGCCTAGAAAAGCACGCAGCATACACGTGATTCACATTCACAGGGACTGAATTGTAATTTCTATTTATAAAAATGTAAAAATTAACAGCTCGAAACCAGATGATAAATAATGTAAAAGTTCCACTACTCACGTGTCGATGCATGTGTTTCACATAAATAGGGACTATTTTGTAAATATTATAAACCTAAGGTCCTAGATGCAAATTATCTAAATTAAAAACAACGGGCACAAATATTTACATGACTAAATGATAAATACAAAATGAGGAGGGCCTAAGTGCAAATTACCCTCTTATTAATGATCAACGGCGGAGGTGACGCCACGTGGAAGATCGGATGGCCGATAACGGTGGACGCCTCTTCGATGATGGACGTCCTGGATCGAATCCCAGATGGATCTGGAAATGCTCCGCGGATGGACGACTATGATCAAAACTGGAGTGGAGGGTCGATCGGACGGTGGCTGGAGGTCCTCGAAGAACAGCTCGCCGACGAACTTCGCCGGCCCAATACGCGCGGTGGAGGTCTCCTCAGCTGCTGCTAGGATGGGGAAATCGATGCTGGCGATGCTCCGCAGCGAATGGTCTGCTCCGATAGGGCCGAGAGCGTCAGGAGAGCTCCGGCGACGAGAAGGCTTGGAGCTCCTGTGCCTGGACCAGTTGGACCCCAGATGGGGTCCTCTGACCTGAAAACATGCACAGCACGAATCCTGGGTCGAGGGCAAAGTGCCTCGACCCGTCAGTGGGTGAAATGGGTGGTCGGATGGGTCGCGGCGTGGTCCTCCGGCGAGCGGAGGAGGACCGAACTCCCAGTTCTGGGGTGAACTGGGGTGAAAGAATGGATGAAGAAGATGGAAAGAGGTCTCGTGGATGTGAAGAGCGAGTCGGAAAGGCAGATAGGTGATCGGAGACGGTGGACGGCGACGACATAGCTAAATTGAAAATTCTGAAACTAGAAGAAGTTAAGAAGAATCTGACCTAAAGGGTGGCTGCAATCGTCTAGGCTGAAGGTCAGGGACCTCTAGGGTCGTCGCCTCGATGGCTTGACGGGGCCAGAGGCTCGGGCTCACCTTGCGGCGGAGCACGACGGTGAAAGTCGCTGAATCAGTGGCTCCTGACGCTCGCGTCCTCCCTGCAACTCGTCCTCGCGCAGCATGAGGAGCTCATCGGCGATGAGGGGGATGGCCAAAGATGCCTGAAATGGTGCGGCGGAGTTGAAATTTATACTGGTAGGGGTCCGGCAAAGAGGGAGTCGGACAATCAAATCGGAGCTCGGATCCCTAGGTAAGATCATCGGGCGTGGATCAGGGATGGATCAAGTGTAATCGGGGCCCAGGGTTTTGGGTTGATGATGATCGGATCACGCCAAGAAAAGGGAGAAAATCGGGTCTGGGCGCAGATCTGGGTGGATAGTGGTCCAGGGGGAGAGTTGACCGGGGGTCAACAATCCCCCGTGGACCAATCAGGTAATTCCTTTTACTAATTATTTATAAATTCATTTTAAAATAGAAAATGATTTTATTTGAAAACACTTTCAAAATGAAAAATATTTATTTATTTTCAAAGTATTTTTTAGTGATTTTTATTTATTTTTTTGAAAAATAAATTATGTATTTACATTATATTATTATTATATACAGGTATATTTACCTATGTGTTTTTTATTTTTATTTTTAATATTTTATTTAGTACATTTATTCCTATTTTATATTTTATTTGTTTACAGCATAAAATATGGAATATAAAATGATTTTTATTGGATTTTTATTATTTATTACTTGAGTGAAATAAATACATCTTTTATGTATGTACATGGTATATATACACTGATGAGAGAGAAAGTAATTATTTTTTATTTTTATTTTATTTTCCCATTTTTATTTTATTTTTATAAATATATACAAAATAGTAAAATCTATTTTTATTTTTTGTTTTATTTTAATAAAATAAATATGTACATGAGCATTTTATTGGCAATGGCCCTATCTCTCTCTACTTGGGTTCTTTTGTGGTCAGGCCAATGCGTGGCCCTCCCTTGGGTTCGGGTCACTCGATATTTATTCTAAAGGATTTTATCACTTGTGCCCCTCCAAGATATCGCAATATCAGTTATGCCCCTATCTTTTTGGTAATATCAGTTGTGCCCCTCACTTCTTGTCGGTTTTATCAGTTGTGCCCCTTGGGTTAGTTGCCGTCCATCCACAGTACAAACGGACGTTAACTTTGAGGACATAAACGGAATTAATTTTAAAAAAAAATGGTTTAATGGTCATTTTTACACCCTCTTCTTCTTCCTCCTCTTCCCCCATCATCTTCTCCTGATTACTTCCATTTTCGCATGCTTCCTTCACCCATCAGGGATCTTCTTACATTCACGTCATCTGTGTTAATTGGACTGAGGCTTCTTTTTGGCTTTGAGTCAATCAAAATCCTTGCAGGTTTCGGTCGATCGAGCTCCACAACAATTCCAGAGACGTAAATCATAACAAAACGTCATCCGAGTTGAGTATCAGAGATTCGAGATTGAGAATCACACATTGCTCTTGCTGCATTCGATGCATCAACACCCGACTGGAGAAAACACCTGGGGCTGTATCAATTTGATCATCTAAGATCGAAACATCACCGTCATCACAAGAAGTTCGAACCGCAATCCGATCAAAACAACCTCTACCGAGTGTTCTTCCACACACAGAACTTGATTGAGATGCAACTGAAAACCTCCACCGACACATGAATCTCCAATCGAATACCATTGACAAGGCCATGAGATGATTGGAGAACTCAGCAGAACACAGAAGAACAAATCCGAACTCCATCTACATCGTCTAACCACTGCTAAGCACCGCAACCTGCAACTTTCGTGCGGCTGTTTTCTCCAGTGCCTCCCCGCGCAGGCCGTGCTGCGGTGCCAACCACCGCTCCCCCTTCCGTGGTGATCCACCTGCACCCTAACCGCACCGCCACCTCCCCTCCCCCTCCCCCGCACGCACCGCCCCTGATCTCCCTCCCCCCTGCCCCGCATCGCCGCCTCCCCTCCCCCGCACGCACCGCCCCTGCTCCCCCTCTCCCCCGCCCCACACCGCCGCCTCCCCCTCCCCCGCACACCCCCCTCCTCCCCCTGCATACACCCCTCCGCTCCCTGCACCCCCTCCCCCCGTCACCCTCGCCCCCTGCACATCCTCCCTCCGCCCCCTTCACACCCCCTCCGGCCCCGCACCCCATCCCCCTATCACCCTCGCCCCCCCGCACACCCTCCCCCCGTTGCCCTCCACCTCAGACATGCACCAGGAACCGGATCTCCTCCCCCTCAGAAGCTTCGGACGGAGGTAGCTGCACCAGGAACCAGATCTCCTCCCCCTCGCACCTCCTCCCCAACCCTCCTCCTTATTTGATTTTATTCTGACCATAATACCCCTCTTAACCACATCATAGTTTGAGTAAACTATGGTTATTTTAATTTTTTGACCGTCAATCTGACAGAAGGGCACAACTGATGACGGAGAAAGAAGTGAGGGGCACAACTGATATTACCAAAAAGATAGGGGCATAACTGATATTGCGATATCTCGGAGGGGCACAAGTGATAAAATCCCTTATTCTAAATATCTCCTTTTTCTTTGTCTCTTTATTCTTTTATTTTTGCACAAAAACATGCTAATTATTAATATTTACACAATGCATGCAATTTGCTAAATTATTCTATTTACATGTATATACATGGTGTTTTGCAAGGGTTTTATAGCTAAAATAAAAGAATAAAGAGTGATGAATGGGGATTCATCAATAGTGTAGTAGTGTAATTTCTTGTACTTGTCCATAATTCCTCATTCAACTTCGAGAATAATAAGAATTCGGATCTGGCATGTCAATGCTTTGCTTCTGACAAAATAATACAATTTTATCAAATAAGACATTCCAACCATCATCTCGTAGTTTTTAATGTTGTTCTTTTGTTGATGAAACAAGTTGTAAAGCATTCAAAATATCTATATTTTTTTGCTGCAAAATTTGACATAAGCCTTTAGTGATTCCCAATATATTCTCCATTATATGCATAATAAGAATAAAGTCGAATGATGTCATAGCCTTGTAGCTTCATCTGCTTCTCCATGCCACAAATAAGTGTCACCTCCATCTATAATAGCCAAAAGTACCTTACACACCACACTATACATTTTGATAAAGCTACATATAGATTTATAATGTGAACTCCATCGAGCTTCACTAGCACGTTGTAGAGTGCCAATCTGGTTAATCCAGTTTCTGAATGAACTTCATTTATAGAAAGAAGATACAAAATATCATCAGCTTGAGCAGCTTGTAATTCGTCATGACGTTTAGAAGATGCATTGACAATGTTAACAACGCATGTCAATTTATTGAAGAACTTATGAACTGGAATTACTTCTCTTGAAGCATGAACAAGAGCCAATTGCAGACAATGAGCCAAGCAATGGATATAGTATGTATATTTATTATCTTTTGTAACCATGGCTTGCAATCCATTCTATTCACCTCGCATGTTGTTGGCTCCATCATAACCTTGACCTCTTATTTTTCTATAATCAAGATTATTTTGTAATAATACTCGGAATAGTCTATCTTTCAATGTAGAGGCTTTTATATATGGAATGTGAACTATATCAAAGAAATGTTCATGTAAAATGCCTTCTTTATCCACAAATCTAAGAATAATTGCCATTTGTTCTCTCTTTGATTCATCTCTAGCTTCATCAATTATAGTGCAAAAATCAACATCACAAATCTCTTCACGAATGAAGCTTCTTACTTTATGGGCTATAATTTGAAGAGTTTCTTTTTGAACATCAGGTGAAGTGTATTTAGCATTTCTTGGAGCATTCTCCAAGACAACTTTATCAACTTCATTATATGAAGTAATAAATTTTATCAACTCAATACAATTCCCACGATTTTTTGAACATGATCTTTCATCATTGCCTCTAAAAGCACAAGCTTGAAAAGCCAACCATTGTACGACATCAATAGTAGTCTTCAATCTCAACCGATTTACTTTTATTTGTTTGTCATCTTGTTTTACAAATACATGTTCAATGTATTGTGCTTTATTCATTATATTCCTCAAACGCTCCTCTGTCATATGATGAATTGATCCATGGCCTCCAGTGTGATTCAAAGAAGAACAGTTTTTTCCATCATTGACTTTTTTCCAATTTCGAAATCCACCAACAACAAAGACATATGTACCATACTTGGAATTGCATTTATCACAGAAAAGATAACAAGAGAAGCAAAATGTTGCTTCTTTAGAGGGAGAATATTCTAACCAGTAATGTTGCTCAAACCATGATGCTTGAAACCGTCTACGTTGCTTTCCACTAGCGTTATACGGATAATCTGCCTTGACATGCTGATAAGGAACCATATTAATATAAGTTCGAATCATATATTCTCTTTTTTCAAAAGGATATTCCCAAATCATCTGACGTAGTCCTGGATCCCTTTCTACTACAACGTCGTCAACACTATTGATTTCTACTCGTGGAATTTTGGCTGGCGGGCATTCATCTTCATTAAGATCGTTACATGCATTTACATTTTTCAGAGGAACATTTTCATTTATCTTCTTTGGAAAAAACAATAATCGTATTCATTGACATTTTTAAATCTAAATATGAAAAGATACACAAATTTATAATAAAAAAGGAACACTTAAAAGTCATAGAAGATGTCAAATATCATATGTTATAACAATAGTAAGCATATACATTATTTAAAAGATATGATTATTATGCCATTGTGAATAAATTGATCGAAACTGATGCACACTATTCCCAACTAGTAGATGAAAATAATCTCATTTTGTATTGTTCCTTAAATTCACCCTATCTCGACAAAATTTGAAGTTTCTCTAATAAAAATTATTCGGATCAGGCCATGATGAGGCAATGAGACTTGGACTTGTCACCCTTGTATGGGTTTGCAGTACTAAACTGGGGGTATACCTTATTTTTAGTGCACGACATGGAATGTCAAGCATGCATCATGCATGTATTATCCACGTGATTATCAATATAATAATTTCATCATGTAGTTTACATATTGAGAGAAAAATAATTTAATTTAAAGTTTATTTGACTAAACAAAAACTTGTATTGTCATGTATGAGGAGGAGAAACAGGAGTGAATCTTTTGTTGTACTGTGATCCTTTTTTGGTGATTTTTATCCCTCGAACTCTGTAATATTTATAAATAGCATTCTCACACTTGCGAACAACATTATTATCTGCTTGATCTCGTAAAGATGATCCATTTAACAACGTGGACCATTCCATTAAAATAATTTTTATCAACTCAATGCAATTCAAAAAGTTTAGAAATAAATTTTGTGATATAATCCGGTTGCATATAAATACTAATTAATGATTTAAACTTCAAAAAATGCATAATCTTTATTCACCGATCTCTCTATGAGTCCCCTACGAAACTCCTCTTCATCGGCCCAAGCGCACCTTGGACCACCCAGGACTCACGACCCTCTTGAGTCCTGGTTCCGTCATACCCAGGGTGGTTAGTCTCAAACCAACCCTTTCCTCTCCTCCGAGGTTACCGAGGAAGACCATCGCCTCGATAATCCCTTCCTTGATTTGTCCTCTGACACCGATCTTATTTCACACCCAGGAATAGAGGACAAGATGCCGCCTAAGCAGCCACCACCGGATGAGGAGCAACTACGACAGATTCTTAATCGCCTTGCTGAAGCCGAACAAAGAAATGCAGATCTCACGGCTCGGATGGGACAAATCTCAGTAGCAGGAGGAATCGACCGACCAATGGTCGAAGCCTACAACCCAGCGGAAAATGAGATACAGAATTGGTTGACCCCAGCGGTTCCTGCCGAAGCATTTGAGCTAAAGCCCCACTTCCTTAGCCTGCTACCGAAGTTCAACGGGAATGCCCATGAAGAACCGTATACCTTCCTCCGAGACTTCGAGCTAGTTTGCAACAATCTTAGCCATCCCAATGTTGGCCAAGATTACATTAGACTGAAGGCCACCCCATTTGCCTTAGGAGATAAGGCAGCACATTGGCTGAAAAACCTAGGGGTGATACGTACAACCTGGATGCAGTTCAAGGACCTATTCCTGAAAAAGTTCTACCCTCTCAGTAGGATTAACCAAATGAGAACGAATATCGCCAGTTTCTCCCAAGGACCTAGTGAACCTTTCCATGATGCCTGGGATAGGTTCAATGACTTAGTACAGAAATGCCCCTGCCACGGCATTTCTAAGGCGATTTTAGTCCAGACCTTGTTCTGTGGTCTAACCCTGGAGATGCAGGGGTTAGTCAGTGCTGCCTGTGGAGGAATCTATCTGAACAAGAACGAGCACGCCGTATGGAAGATCCCGGAGCAGATGGCAGAAACCGGCAGGTTGCAGGCCACCAGGGCCTATCAGTTGTCTCCCTCAATCCTATCCAACGAGACAACCCGAAGGACTGTAGCGGATCTGACCAAGGACCTCATCCCAGCATGGGGATGATTGCTGACAAGTTAACCATGGTCGAGCAGATCCACAAATGAGTCTCTCTCACATCTACCAAAGCAAGTGGAGGAACTTACTGAGAAGGTAGCTAAGATGAAGCTACCTGCCCCTTCTTACATCGAGTCCATCTTTTACAGAAACAGGAACCGAGGCCTCAGAGTGGCTGGGTGGAGGATCAGACTTACACCCAGCAGGACCAGCATGCACCCCCACAAGTGGAGACCGGATATGCGAAGCCTCCACAGGTGTTCAAGATCAACGGGCTATGGTACAGTCGTGACCCCGTCAGTAGACAGTCGGGGATGGGGAATGGTCAGCCGCACCGACCTTCCCCAGCTTACCAAGGAACCAGCTCCGTCCCCGCACCGTGCTTTCAGTCCAGGCCAGAACAAGGGTACCAGCCTCAGCAGTACCAGCAGCAGCAGCGCACATATCAGCAGGGCCCAGCACCGTCCCACCAAGAGCAGCAGTATCGGCATGGCCAGCAGGGCCAATACAGAACCTTGTCCGTGAATCCACCACCTCAGAGAGGAACCTCTAGCTCGGAGCGTTTGATTGGTGACAGAAATTGAGAGCTTCCTTGAGCGAAGACAGCCTCTCTTCTCCGACGAGATCCACGGCGTCGCCGCCGTGTCGCAACACCTCCTCCGCGAAGCTGCTTGAGCTCAGGACCTTACCGATCCCTCGAGCGACGACCTGGAACTCCAATCCGAGCTCCAATCCCCAGGTAAACTCCTCCATCTTCCTTTGATCTTCGTTTTAATTTTTCCTTTGATTTCTCGTATTTTATTCGCCTTCTACCGTGACCTTCTCGCTCCATCTTCACCTCGCCGAGCTCCACGATGGAGCTCTGACCTTCGCAGTTAATTTATCGCCCTCCGACACCTCACTTCACCTTCCATCAGCTCCAGCTCCGCCACCTGGGCGGAGCACCATCGCCGGACATCCCTTAACTTCGATTAGGCCTCGCCGTCACTCCCCACTTTTCCACGAACTCCCCCACGTGCTTCGACTACCCCTAACACCTGCAGGTACTCAATTCCACCATCGGCCGGAAGCTCATCGGAGCTACTTTCGCGCTTCATCGCCACGGTGCTCCAGCACCCCTCTTCCGCTTCTGAAGCCACTTGGAGCTTCGCCGCACCGCTGCGTATCTTCCGGGATATATCCGAGCCCCCGAGGAGCTTCACCGATGTCAGGAGGATCGGGCAGAGCAGAGCAACCATCGCTGGAGCCCCACCAACTCCTCCGCAGGTGGCGGAGGACCGTTGAGGACGAAGCTCGAGCCACCGTTCGATCATCTTGATCGAACGGTCCCTAGCCTGCCACGTCGCCCACGACCGGAGCAGCATCTCGCCGTTGGATCTCTCTTCGATCCTACGGTCAGCATCCCGCCACGTCGCCCCCCTCCATCGCTCTCCAGGCACCGTTGGATCAGCTTAGATCTGATGGTCTCTGATCACGCCACGCGCCATCCACGACAGCCTTTGGATCGATCTTGATCCAAAGGTCCGGAGCACGCCACAACTCTGAGCCTCTTCCCCGACCTCTAGGCTCGGACCACCCGAAGCTTCGCCGAGCCTCTGTTCGAGATTCGATCTTGATGTTGAAGATTTATTTGCGAAGATTATTTGTTCAAGATTATGACTTGTCCAAGTATTCTAGGGTTTATTTTTAAACCCTATTTTCTGGTCTCCTATTATGTTCTATTTTGTTCCCCACCATCGTTCAGATCCATGCTGCCGCACTGCCTCCCTACAGAGCCCTCGACGCATCGCGACATCTCCAGAAAGCAAGTTTATGGCCCCCTTCTTGGCAGGTCGACCCCATGACTCATTCCATTATGGCAGCAGTACAAACCTCCATGCAAGACCTCCGGCGCTCCTCCTAGGTCCCAGATGGTGGATCCATGCGTTGCCTTTCAAGTTCCTACTGCCATCTTCAGGCGCAGACTCGTTGGCGGAGCCCCATCGGCGGGAAGAGCCCCTTCTCTCCAACCGCAGTTCTCGGTAAGAAAAAGTGGTGGCAACCTAGTGTCGCTCCTCTGCTACTCGCCTCCAGGCGAGCCTCGACTTCTCCAGGGCTCCCTATCGCCTGGTATCCGACCCCAATCGTGCTTTCTCCCAAGACAGGAGGCTCCTCCATCTCTGGCCCCATTGACTCCAGGCGATTCCTACTTGGCAGCGCAACCCTAGGCGCCATATCGTGCGACAACGCTCGAACTCCATCACCAGCGCGCCACCCACACTTTCCGTGCACGAAGCCTCCCCTTCCGAGGACTCCCCATGCGACGACGGCCGCCAGCCACGGGCAGCTCTAGGCGGCATCGCCGTCCCACCACCTCCTCCAGTCGGATCTCGACCTCCAAACAGATGAGCGACTTATTTAAAAAAAGATGACGACTATATTTTTTTGAGAAAAGCCGAAAAAAATGTGACGGCTTATTTGGTTTTGTTTTCTCCCCATCTTTGTTGTCTTCTCTCAACTTAGTCAGTGTTTGCCATTCCGACCGGTATGGAAGAAAGAGAGAGTATTGTGCAGAGAGTATTGTCCAAGGGGTCATGTGCCAGGCATGTGACCCTTGGTCGATGGGGCGATTGCGTGAATATACGGACCTCTGGGGGCAGCTCGTAATTTTCCCAGCATGACCCCTTGTGACGTTAGCTGACGTTCCCTCACACACATGTGAAGCACGTGCGAGGGACCTCGGATCTTGAGCCTGACCCAGTGGTGGAGGAGGGCACTGGCGCCGCTGGTGGATTGGCGGTTGGCGAGATTGCAGTGGCTCGAGCGTCGACCCCCGGTGGCGAAGCTTTGCTCGTAGTAGGCGAAGACATGGTGGATCTCCAGGAGATGATGAAGATGTTGTGGATGGATAAGGAGCAGCTCCTGGAGGTTGTGCCGGAGATGAAGAGGACGACGGTGGCAGAGCTTGCAGAGATGAACGTCGAAGTCGTGGGAGTTGCAGCGTTGTTGTATTGGAGGTTGGATATCAAGAAGGACGTCGGGGAGATGATGATCGTGGATAGGCTCGACGGAGATGGAGGGGGTCGGAGCAAAGAAGTGACGGAGGAGGAAGCCTCGTCTTCAACAGCCACAGGGGGAGGCCGGATCTCGCAGGTGACGAAGAGGCGGGCTGTCACCACCACCCTCTGTTTGTGCTATCGGCGGATGAAGCTCGAGGGTCGTGACAGAGTTCTTAAATAAGGGCGTCGTTGGGGCCGTAGAAGGAAGGTCGGTGATGGGGGATTCGATTGGGATCAAGTGGAGTGATTCGCGGAAGGCGATGAGGGATTGAATCGTGATTTGGAGATGAGGATCGTGACGACGTTGAGGGGAGAGAGATTGATTCAAAGATGGAAGGTGAAGATTGGCTGAGGATTCGATGGTGGCCAGAGAAATCACGGGCGGAGGTTCTGATTTGGGAAAAGAGGTCTGATGAGGAAGATGAGCCCTGGCCTTCCGATTGCCCGAGATCGGGCGGCCAGGAGATCGACACGTGATGACTAGGGGGTAAAAGGGGCAGGGCACGTGCTTCGCGCGTGCCTGGTATGCATGTATGACGCATGTGCGGGTTTTTTTTTAAAAAATTTTTATAAAAAATATGAATAATAAAAACCCCAAAAACAACTGACATGTGGCGGCTCCAGGCGTTGCCACGTGTCAGCACCACAAAATTCGAAAAATAAAGATTTTCAAAAATCCAAAATAAATAGTAAACGACCTCGGATCAAAAAAGTTTCATACAAAAATTGCTCGTCTCGATGAGATCCACAACTTTCATGAAGATATCAAAACCAAAATCGACCAATTGCACAACGTTATATTTTTGGGGTATCCCATGTACATAGAATACCTATATTTTTGGATTTTATAATTTTTATGTCATTTTTAAACCAGATAAAAATCCGAAAAAATATGATAAAATTAAAAATAAATATTTACACATTAATCTAATTTCTTGAATTTTTTAATTAAGAAAAAGATGAAATAAAATAAAACACGAAAAAGACCCATTTTGTACAAACACTTAGTGGAGACTTGGACTCAATTTGTTTCCTTGATTTCAAGCTCGGTTTGGATTTAGATTTTTTATGCATTATAATAAAACTTTTATCAAAGTAGACAAATGAAAAAGAAATAAAATAAAATAGGTTAATTATGTACATTAAATACTAGGTCAAAATCAGCTAAAATACAAAATGTATAAAAGAGGCCCAAAACCCAACTTTCACATACGAGCTCTGATTCACTTAAACTTAGTCTTGTTTTGAAGATAATTGAATGTACATTAGTTCAAAAGTGAATAGGATAAAAATGGACACTGGATGAGGAAGATATGAGGGTTTTAGTCCGGAAATCCTGAAATTAGGGTTTGGGTTTTTGGTCCATTTATTTGGATTAGTGATTTTTTTGTATTTTTCTTTTATTCTTGTTAGTGATATGTACAATGTGGAGGTCGTTTCTGGTCATTCGGAATTAGCATGAATGAGTTAAAAATCAGGGAAGTTAGGCTATATACAGGTCAATTTTGGCTGGGATTTTTGGCTTCTTATTTTGTGCAAAAATAAGTGATAAAATGCAATTCTTATTAAAACATGCATGAATGCTAATTATGTCGAATAGATGCAGAAATGCTAATGATTTTGAGGGATTTGAGCTCTTAATTAATGAGATCTAGAGTGGTGAATCTGAGATTCATCATCCTCCTTTACTTAAACCATGCTCGTCCCTGAGCATCAAAAGAAATGCCATGATGTGAAATGAGATTGTGTTCCATACCAAGGCCATGAGCTGAAGGTGAAAATGAAACTACATTGGATCTTTGGATTAGTAGTTTGGCAGAACTTCTATGAGACTTAGAATTTTAAAATCAACAGCCTTCAAGTTCTACACATCATTGTCACAGTTTCGGCTCAGACGTTATCTTAGATCAATCCTCTTCCCAAAGCATACCCTATGACCATTGAACAATCGACTCATGTGTGTGAAAGGTTTTAGCTCTTCCCATCTAGAATGTCGGACTATCATGCAAACCTCCTCTCCAGTAACTCATCCTCGGGGAGTCAGGTATTTCCTTCTAAGGCCTGTCGTGTTGTGTTCACAATCAAATTGGGGGGAGAAGTTAGAAGAAGGAGAAAAGAACTGGAGGGTGGCTAGTGTAGTCACCTCTCCTTGTGAAACTGGCCAGTGTAGCCAAGTCTCCACCAAAATCTGTAGGTTTTCTTGAAGGTTTGGCCTTTTTGGTCAGATATTTATTTGGTAGAATGCTTCCTTCTATTTGGAATTTTTGGTGGTTCTGCTTGGATCTTTTGTGCCCCTACGGATATAGAATCTTTTTGATTCCGTACATTTTTTGGGGTCTTAGAAAAAATTGTGCCCAGCCATCCATCCCTTTTCCGAAGCTTTATTTCAACTCGTACTCCAGTTTTTAGATTTCTACGCTACCAGAAAAGAAACTCACACAATCTTCCAACAACCCATCTGAGTTGAGCTAAATGCATAGTGGAAGAGTACAAATTAATTCCCTATTCCAGAGTTGTACCCAGAATGAAGAGACCAGGTTAGACACTAAGAGTCAAACGCTGTTCGTTGTCATGTGGAACTCAAAGAATTAAGTCAAAGACCTAAAGTTTCTAAAATCCTATTTCTTGGTGAAGTTCCTCTGAAAATTAGGTGGATTAAGGTCAAGTCTAGACCACTCTCGGTTTCTACTCATAACTAGATTCAGAACCGAAAGTCTTTTCACAGATGCAAATGAATGAAATGCTGGATGAAGTGCAGGTGAAATGCAGACACATTTTTTCTTTCTTTCTTTTTTATTTTTAATTTGTATGCAAGGGATTTTTTTTGTTTTTAATGTAAAAATGAATAAGAAGCCATTATTTTTTGGGGGGGTGGACACAGTCAGTGTTAGTAGTAAAACTCTTTTTCTTTTTCTTTTTGTTTTTTTCAAGATAATTACCCACCCCATAAATACATATAGACTTACGCAAAAGTACAAGATATGGGTAAAATATATACACAGTATACATACAGACCCCCCTATACTTAGCGAGTGTTGTGTCCTCAAAGCACAAGAAGCGTAAAGAAGACATAGCTTGGGCTAAGCGTAAGAGAGTGAAGAAGAAAAATAAAAAGATGGATCGGACCACCCCCCTATACGTAGGTTGTGAACAGTCTAAGTATAGAAGAAGAGAGAGAAAAATGAGGTCGTCGGGATATGTGGATGGAGAGAGTATATACAAATGGGCATCGGTTCTCCCTATACTTAGGCTCTGATCAGCCTAAGCATGGAAGAAGGGTGGAAGTGAGGAGATTGTGAGATGGGGAAAATGGTATGTACAGATGGCATCGGTCCCCTCCTATACTTAAACCTTGGCTTAAGTAGAGGAAGAAGCTATACAAGGAGACCAATGTGGTTGGGAGGGAGGGTACGTAGCCGATGATTAAGGCGGTTTTTAGCTGATCTTTTTGTGAGCCTGTGGTGGGAGATCGTAATGAAGAGAAAGAGATGAAGCATATGATTCCCAACTATTATCAAAGTTAATATCCTCAGAAAAATCATGATGGATAGTAGATGAAGCATTTGAGTCAGATGAAAGGTATCCATCATCAGAGTTATCCTCAGAGGAATAGTATTTGAAAGTGGACACACTCCAAATATTCTGGTCTTTTTGTTTCTTCAGTTGTTTTCTCAGATTCCTTCTTGGGATCAAACGGTTTGTCCTTGGATGAATACTCAGAAGCACCAGTCTCAGTCAGCTCATAAGAAATAATTCCAATGTATTTGATGAGAGCAGGAGCGTCTGCTTTTGATGAATAATAGTGAGTAACGGGAGTCGTCTAACGAGAGTTGAATTTTGGATCCTTGTGAAGATATGGTTTTAGAACTGTAGAGCAGACCTCACTCATGTAGATGACCTTTTCCGGACCTGATGAGGTATCATCGGCCGATTCCTCTTCCGAAAGGTCAAAGGTGACTTTCTTTTTCGATGGAGTAGGTCCACTTGAGTATCCAGATGAATAACCATTTGAATTCTTCTCCTTGGTTGGTGTTCGTTCTGCTTGTTTGTTCTTAATGTTATTAATGCTGGTGCACTCTCGATTTGGGATGATTTGGTCAAGGTATTCAAAGTAGGTTGCCCCAGGGTGCGACCATGCATATGTATCAGGATCATAATAGACACATTTGTCTATTTTGAGATCTACGGGAATTGAAATACCGGGGAGAGTCTCTACATGTTCGTTCTAAATTAATTTGATGTTGGAGCATTCCTGTGTCGAGTTGATGTGATAGAGGTAGTCAGAATAGGTCATCCCAGGGTGCGACAATGCATGTCTCTGGATCATATGATTCATACATAGTCGGTTCTCCATGGTGAGAGAAGCTGGGAACGGAGCAGGGGAAAGATTCTCTAAACCAATAGTCTCATCAATAACCGCTATTTCGGATGTAGCAACGGGGTAGGGCTCCTCTACCGCTTCATGGTTACGGCTGTGGGGACTTCGTGGTTTGCATCAGAAAATCATGGTTCCTCAAAGATTGGGTGAGATCGAAGTGCTTCCAATGCTGTAAAATTGATTTGTCGAGTCTCACACTCAATAATTGCCTTAGCCAATGCTAAGAATGGCTTTTCGAGAATAATTGAAGACTGGGTGAATTCTCCTTGATGCTCACTATCAATGATCGTGAATTCCACTTTGAGCAGAGCACCTTGGAAAGTCATGATGACAGAAATGATTCCTCTCGGTCGCTTTATCGATCGGTCAGCCAATTGAACAATCTCTCGTATCTTCCTGATTGGTCCGAGTTTGAGTTGGTGAAATACAGAGGTCGGGAGGACATTGATCGGTGAATCATCATCAACTCGAGCATGGGTGAAAATTGTGTCTTTGATTATATAGTCAAATCTGGGAAACCACTTCACTATGTGGCTCTTGGTTTTTCTCCTCAACACCAAGGAGGAGGCCCTTGACAAGATATGTCTTTCAGTCTTTGTTCTTATCCTGCCCGACTTTTTCATCATTAATTTGTCCATTACAAGTCCTTTAAGGTCGAGGAAGTGTTCAATGGCCTGTATAAAGGGAAGTTAAAACATCAATCTTTTTTCTAGTGCTTTCCGTACATCAGGATCCAAATTCGTCAGATCTTTTTCAGTCTCAATTTTTATGTATTTTTTGGGATTTTCGATTTTTTGGGTGTTTTTGAATATTCCATTTTTTTGGTATTTTTTGTGTGGTGTGGTGATGTGGTGTGTTCCTCATATGAGCATGGGCTTTGATGTTCAGAGTAAATATCAGAGGCATAGTCATTCCTAGAGGAGTAATATGCAGAGGTGTCGATGTTGGCATCGTCCCTAGGTTTCTGAATATCCTCAAAATTTTTAGCATGAGATCCAATCATTTCCTCATTCATTTTTATGTTCGAGCTCCCAAAGAGTGAAATTAATCGGTCGGCAAATTTTTGAAATCTCCCCTCCGTTGATTTGTATCTCTTATTTATACTCAAAATATCATCCTCAAAATTTTGTTCATGATCAATCATGGGAGCAATCGGGGTGTATTTTTGAGATTCAATAATTTCCTCTTCAATTTTCCTTTATGTGCTAGGAGAAGAGTCTCTTGAAATGTCCAATATATGATCGTTATTTTCTGAAAATTTCTCCTCAAAAATTATGGAAGGAGGCTGATCATGTGATCCATGCCTGTGGAGCTGGTCTGAGTAGAGTTCAATCCTCTGATCATGATTGGTCAGATCTTGATATTGTGGAGTCAACATACAGGGGTTATGTGTGTCTATGTTGTCAGTCCAGTCCTCTGTATGAGTGTCATGTCTGAAGAGGGGGTTGTCATGGTCAATCCAAGATAATGGTTGTTCATTGGTGTTCAAAGGTGGGGTAGATGGGAGATGTGAAGGATTGTTAAATTCGATCATGTGGTTATGATCTCCCATGAATGATGGATTGACATATACCAAATATGAAGGATGAATTGTATGATCGGAATAGAGAGGATTTACATATGAAGAAGTGGAGACCTCAATCGGTTGTTGGTTTGTATGATCTAAACACAAAGGATTGACATTCATGAAGTAGATCAGAATTGTGGAGAGTGTTGGATCTATTAATGGTTGAGAGTCTCTTGTGGAAGTTGGACGGTGTGTAGTTGGAGGAAGTTTTGGACTTTTGGGTCTAACCGATACGAATTCATTTTCATAGTATACCTCTGATGGATTCTCGGATAAATGTTACTCCATTTTTGAAAGAGCTGAAAGGAATGACGGTTTGGGTCTGTTTGAGATGAATTGATTTTCATGATCTGGATCTGGAGAGTTCTTGGACAAAAGTTCCATGATTTTTGAATGAGGTCAAATCAAGAAGGGAGAGAGATGGCACATTTGTGTGGCCTTTTGATTTTCGAATTCAGCTCACATACGCAAATCAAATGCAAATCAAACCCCAAGTTCACCAACTCACACAATGAAGCCATAAGAGTTCGGCTATTATCTTTTCAATTATAAATGGTGATAAGAAGATCTTGGAAGCTTTTTAAACGAGCTGTTAGGTGCCTGTATTTCCCTACCAACTGTCCTGAATTCTTGCGACTAGTTGCATCTACTTTCAGCCAGTATGGGAGTAAGTACGGACCGTAGAACGACTACCCGTTACTTTAGGATGGAGCCTTACGCAGTGTCCTCTAAACCACCCACTATGCTAAGGAAATCATGACTGTTTACCGGCTACCCGTTAGATCCTCATTGAGAAGTAGCTAATCATTTTTGGTAGAATCAGTAGTCAATATGAAAATCCAGTTTTGGGCTCTAGCCTTAAGTGTCGTCTCTCGCTCACTTAGAAAAAATAAAAGAATCCAAGGTCGAGGTTGCTCTCCCACAAAAATTCTCGATTTTATGAGTTATTTAAAGTCGGCTATATCTAGCAGTCCCAATTTTAATTAGGCGATCACTGAAGAATTAAATGAGCACAAATGCACATCTATCATCCAGTCCCAATTTCCTTTAAACGTTATGTGATAAAACAAAAGCCGATGCATGTGAAAAACTATAATGTATGCTCAGTTAGAAGACTTACAGTGATTCCTTGCAATCTTTATGTAGGATGCAATATAGAAATTAAAAAAATTAATTCTAGATGAATGCAAGCCGATGAAAAACTGCACCTAGCAGAAAGTTCTACTAGCGGGGAAGAATTGAGTTGAATTTGGCTAAATTGAACGATCTATGTGCGTCTAAATAAAAGTGAAGTGTGGCCTTAGATCCTACGAGCACAATCAAAAATTTAAATGCTCTGAGAGTCGTAAGTGCAGGTCTATCCTAAGCGCTACTCAAGTCGGGCCACACCCTCACCGGAGAGTGAAACATGCCACAGCACACCACAGAAAAAGTTCAAGGTCTTTTTTACACATGCAAGAGTCTAAACGGACACCGCTATAAATGTGCAATTAATTACAGAAATTAAAAAGTTGTAGAAATAAAAATCTTAGACTCTACGCTCTCTCACGACTTGACTCGATCTTAAATTAATTGTGGCTTTTCCGAAGTCAGTGAAGAAGCTTCGATTTCCAAAAACCACTCCACGTACACCGGGTACCTCACAAGAACAATAAGAGAGAGAATGTAAGAGAGTGACTCAAAAATAAATCAAAAATAAAATAAGAAAAATAAATGCTGAAAATAAATGCAGGAAAAAATGGAATTTACAGAGAGAAATTCAGGGGTCAGACTACCAGAATGCGGAAAACCGAACAAAAAAATTTCAGACAAAAGAACTAAGTCGTTTGCCTCCCCGGCAATGGTGCCATCTGACGGGTCAGATATTTCTCTGTTTAAAATGTGTATATGTCGTGAATTGTCGTGTGCTAAAAGGAAATAATTTGTCATTTCGTTGTAGGCGGCAATCGGAATCGGTCAAGAAATAACGACACAAAATATTTACCATTTTTTTTAATAAAATACGGTTTTATATTTATTTTACTTGGGCAAGCCCTAAGGTTGAACACAAGTAGTCAAAGGAACAACCTAGAATTATGTCTATCGAAATTCGTGTGCGGTTTTCGAGGTGGTCTTTTTTTTGTAATTTTTAATGCAATAAAGAATGCAAAATACGAATTCAGCCTATTTTAGGGACTAAAATGTAAATAACACTCAAACAATGTCCGAAAAATATGAAACTTGGCCAAGATGATAATTACAATGAAATGAAAGCACTGAAAGCTTTTGGAATTTTTGGATGCAAGAAGATTTCTTATGAATTTGTAAATACAAACGAAGTGAATTTCAATATTTAATTATAATAAACATTAAACCTAATTATTTTCAAGGGATAAAATTATTTAAGATCTATCACTAGGTGATTGATATCATAAAAATCCTAAACCTAAAAAATACCAGATTCAATACCTATTAAAAATCAAACACTAAAATATACAAAATGATTTTTATAAGGCAAACTATGCATGCAAATTCAATTCTATTTGGGCACAATGTTCACCACAATTAATTCTATAATTGATGATTTTTTGGGAATTTTTAGAGCAACGGTTAATCAATTATAAATTTCAGAGCATGAAATGGGAAAAATATGCAATTCTCCACAAAAGAATTAAATATTAATTAACCATTTATCACAAAAAATGTCCACAATATGTCAAGATGTAGAGAATTAAGTGAGGAACAAAATGTTATTTTTTGGGAAATAGAAATATGCAATGTAGAGGTCTAGAATAATAAGGGAACAAAAGGGTAAAAGTGCAATATTACAATGGTTTAAATCAAATAAAATGCACTAGGGGGCTATAATGCAATTACTAATAAGTCAAGGGATACTTCTGCAATTTTTCCAAGGGGTCACGTGCCAGGCACGTGACCCTTGGTCGGTGGGGTAGTTGCGTGAATATGCAGACCTCCGGGGGGCTGCTCGTAATTTTCCCAGCGGGTCACGTGCAAAGCACGTGACCCCTAGTGACGTTAGCTAACGTTCACCTACGTACGTGCGGAGCACGTGCAGGGGGCCTCGGGTCATGAGCCCGGCCCTGTGGCGGAGGAGGGCACTAGCACCGCTGGTGGATTGGCGATTGGCGATATTGCCGTGGCTCGAGCGTCAACCCCCGGTGGCAGAGCTTTGCTCGTAGTAGGCGAAGATACGGTGGATCTCTAGGAGACGATGAAGATGTTGTGGCTGGCTAAGGAGCAGCTCATGGAGGTTGTGCTGGAGACGAAGAGGACAGCGGTGGCGGAGCTTACAGAGATGAACGTCGATCGTGGGAGTTGCAGCGTTGTTGTATTGGAGGTTGAATATCAAGAAGGACGTCAGGGAGATGATGATCGTGGATAGGCTCGACGGTGATGAAGGGTGCAGGAGCAAAGCAGTGACGGTGGAGGAAGCCTCGTCTGCAACGGCCACAGGGGAGGCTAGATCTCGCCGGTGACGGAGAGGCGGGCTGTCACCACCGCCCTCTATTTGTGCTATCGGCGGATGAAGCTCGAGGGTCACGACGGAGTTCTTAAATAAGGGCGTTGTCAGGGCCAGAGAAGGAAGGTCGGTGATGGGGGATTCGATTGGGATCGAGTGGAGTGATTCGCGGAAGGCGGCAAGGGATTGGATCGTGATTTGGAGACGAGGATCGTGACGGCGTCGAGGGGAGATCGATTGATTCAAAGATGGAAGGTGAAGATCGGCCGAGGATTCGATGGCGGCCGGAGAAATCGCAGGCAGAGGTTCTGATTTGGGAAAGGAGGTCTGATGAGTAAGATGAGCCCTGGCCGTCTAATCGGCCAAGATCGGGCGGCCAGGAGATCGACACGTGGCGACTAGGGGGTAAAAGGGGCAGAGCACGTGCGTTGCGCATGCTTGGGAAGCACGTGCGACGTACATGCGGGGTTTTTTTTTAAAATTTTTTTATAAAAAAACGAATAATAAAAACCCCAAAAACGGTTGACATGTGGCGGCTCCAGGCGCTGACACGTGTTAGCGCCACAAAATTCGAAAAATAAAGATTTTCAAAAATCCAAAGTAAATAGTAAACAACCTCGGATCAAAAAAGTTTCTTCACGAAAATTGCTCATCTCGATGAGATCTACAACTTTCATGAACACACCAAAATCAAAATCGATCAATAGCACAATGTGATATTTTTGGGGTATCTCATGTACATAGAATACCTATATTTTTGGATTTTATAATTTTTATGTCATTTTTAAACTAGATAAAAAATCCGGAAAAAATATGATAAAATCAAAAATAAATATTTACACATTAATCTTTTTTTTGGATTTTTATTAATTGAAAAAAATAATAAATAAAATAAAACACGAAAAAGACCCATTTTGTACATACACTTAGTGGAGACTTGGACTCAATTTATTTCTTTGATTTCAAGCTCAGTTTGGATTTAGATTTTTTGTGCATTTTAATAAAACTTTTATTAGGTTAATTATGTACATTAAATACTAGGTCAAAATCAGCTAAAATACAAAATGTACAAAGGAGGCCCAAAACCCAACTTTCACATATGAGCTCCGATTCACTTGAACTTGGTCTTGTTTTGAAGGTAATTGAATGTACATCAGTTAAAAAGTGAGTAGGATAAAAACAGACACTGGATGAGGAAGATATAAAGGTTTTAGTATGGAAATTCTGAATTTAGGGTTTGGGTTTTTGGTCCATTTATTTGGGTTAGTGATTTTTTTGTATTTTTCTTTTATTCTTGTTAGTGATATGTACACAGTGGGGTGGTTTCGAGACATTTGGAGTTAGCATGAATGAGTTAAAAATCGGGGAAGTTAGGCTATTTAGAGGTCAATTTTGGCTGGGATTTTTGGGTTCTTATTTTGTGCAAAAATAAGTGATAAAATGCAATTCTTATTAAAACATGCATGAATGCTAATTATGTAGAATAGATGCAGAAATGCTAATGATTTTTAGGGATTTGAGCTTAATTAATGAGATCTAGGGTGGTGAATCTGAGATTCATCACAGGTGTGACCTGAATTTCTCTAGTGCAAACACTACATCTAGCAGCTCTTTCTTAGTGACCGTGTAATTCTTCTTGGCATCATCTAGAGTCATGCTAGCGTAATGAATCACAAATGGTAGTCCAACCCGTCATTGTCTCAATACATCCCCAATATCACAATCGAAAGCGTCCTTTATGATCTCCAATGGTAGAGACCAAGTGTGGAGCTTGGATTATAATTTCTTTCAACTGATTGAAGGCGTGGAGCACTCTATCATTGAAAATAAATTCGTTGTCCTTGCCTAGAAGCTCTATCAAAGGTCGGGCAATCTTATTGAAAATTTTGATGAATCTTATGTAAAAGCCCATGTGCCCCAGAAAGGACCTGCCTTGCTTCAGTGAGGTAGGTATCTCAATATTGGAAATGACCTCCACCATGGCTAGGTCAACCTCCATTCCTCACTTGTAGATAACATGGCCCCTCACTATTCCATCGGCCACCATAAAGTAACTCTTCTCCCATGAGAGCACCAAATTTACTTTACAACAACATTGAAGAACTCGATCTAAATAGTTCAAGCATTTATCAAAGCTATCTCCGTAGATCAAGAAGTCATCCATGAACTCCTCAAGAAAACTGCCCACCATGTTTGTAAACACTGCTAACATACATATTTGAAATGTATCAGGGGCGTTACAAACCCCAAATGGCATCTGTATGAATGCATACGCCCCAAATGGACAAGTGAACGCGATCTTCTCTTGATCTTAAGGTGCTATTGCAACTTGGAAATATACTGAGTAGACATCCATGAAATAGAAATACTCCTTTGCGACCATCATCTCGAATATTTGGTCGATGAAAGGAAGTAGAAAAATAATCATTCTTGGTGGCAAGATTCAAACATCTGTAGTCTACACAGAAACACCGGCATGTTTGTACTCGGATGGGAATCTCCTCTCCTTTTTCGTTCATCGCAATCATGATTCCTGATTTCTTAGGAACCACGTGTCATGAACTCACCCATTTAGAATATGAGATGGGATATATGAAACCTGCATCGCACCACTTGGTAATCTCGTTGATCACTGTTGGACATGCGAGCCCACGGCGAGCCATTATGCAATAAATGTTATTGCAATTCACTCCTTAATCTGAAATAAAGAGTACATAATTTGCATAATAGGTCCCTTAGTACAATTAGGGTTATGTACCATGGCCATCTTAATGATCATACAGCAATTGATTCAATCATAGAGGCTGGTGCTTAGATGAATATCTAATGAGTTAGATTGAGGACTCATCAAGCACCGTCAAATGATTATTAAGAGATGATCTCCAGCCTGAGTAGGAGATGGCAATCCTATCTCAGTTAGGCTGATATCTGATCGACCTCTTGATGCTGGTCCTCTGCATAGGAATAGAGATTCGGAGGTGTCAGATGAGTTCGGTCAAAGAGTTGACTTAACGAGATCGAGATAACCAAAGTCCTATATCATATGTTGTCATGATATAGGCACGCATCCTCTGACCGGAGACAGATGTGTTACTATATGTTTGAATATGTACATTTGGCAGACCAATAGGTTGATGCCCTAATCAAGGTCTATACACCGGTGCGCTGGTGTGCATATAAGGGCATATGAGTAGTACGATCTCTCAAAGGGATCATACAGGTTCAGTTACTAAACCGGAAGACATGAGATCACTCATGAGATATTGGGAAGAATCAAATTCCATTCGCATGGTCGTCTCACTTTGGAAGCTTGACTGAATTTGTAGGTTTGATATATACTTTTGGAAAGTATATGATCAAGACCTAGGTATGATATATGCTTTTTGGAAAGTATATGATCGATACCGACTCCCAATGATCGAATGAGAAACTTACTGATAAAACCCTGAAGTAGACATTATAAAGTTGATCTAATACTTCGGGTTTATTCTAAGTCTTCCAGTATGCAGGATGTACAGGTATTAGGAATACCTGAGGGTGATGTGATCATAAACGATTGTATAACCATGACGCTTCAATTCCTAGGGAGTGATGAAACGGGGTTGGATTTTAGTGACTCCTCTCAGCAGAGAAGTAATCTGATATTAGTCCAAATGTTGGACATTGACCTGAATGTGATTCGGATTCAATAAGAAGATTAGATTTACGGTCTTGATTTAATCAAGCATCTATGGGAGGCCCGAGATCTGGATTTGAGATGTGATCTCAATATCCATGTCACTATACGTAGAACAATACAATCGCCCTGTCCTTATCTCCAAGTATTCGCGGAGAAAGCGCATTATCCTTGAAAGAGTTCATGGATAATTCTATTGTTGATATATGTATCCGAGCATTGAGAAATGGATAATTAAATGTGATTTAATTATCATGAATAATATGAATTTGATTCGTATTATAAGGAGAGTTATCTTAGATAATTAAATGTGATTTTATTATCAAAGATATAAATAATGTGAATGTGATTCATATTATTTGGGCACATGAGAATAAGTTATCCAATATAATTAAATGTGATTTAATCATTATGGATAAGAATAATGTGGATAGTAATATCCAATTATTCATAATATATTATAAATGTGATTTATAATTTATTAGAGAGAGCTAATTATAATTTATATGTGTTGATTAATTATTATGTGTATTGGATACACATTGTGTAATTAATTGACAATGTAAATTATATGTTGTTTTGGGTTGTGAATATGATTCACAATTTTTCAATGGCAAGATTGCAATATTCTCAAATATAATTGTGAATTATTTTTTGAAGAATAAAACCCAACAAAAGTTGTTGGAAATAAATAAAGAGATTTCCATGGAGATATGCAATCTCATGACATGTCATGAGATTGCTCTCCTCATGGAAAGCTTGGGCAGCACCCAATTCCAAATAGGAATGGGTGGCCGTCCATATGGAATGTACATGGAGATGAAATCTCCATGTATATTCTCTCCTTATTTATTTGGTGTAATTTTGGATTAATTTGTATTTGATTTTGTCAAATATATTTTGATCTAAATTTGTTGGTTTTACCAACAACAATCTTAGCCATTGGATTGACATAAATCAATCTCATCCATTGATTTTATGTCACATGGATTGAGATCCGTGGATCCCAAAACCCTATAAATAGAGAGGCATACCATGCTCTATATTTTTACACACAATGCTTGAGAAGCATCTCTCTCTCTCTTCTCTCTACTCGACAGCCCTCTCTCTCCCTCTCATGTGGCCATCCACCATGGATGACCTAAGAGAGGTTCTCCATTGTCGCGTCATCGTCGTTATGCTGCCCGTTCTTCTGCTCGTGGATCTCCGTCTCCTTCGGTGCGCCTCGCTCGTGAAGAAGACATCGGATCTCGTGTGTCGAGATCAGGAGATCCGCCGCTTGGATCATCAACATGGATTGCGAGAAGCACGCGGTTCATCCCCGCGCTCGCAAGCGTCTCCTCCGTCGGATCGGACTTGAGACAGGAGGTCTCTTCGTTTAGAGACTCGATCGCAACCACGCTTCAAGAGGTAATCATATTACTTTCTTGTGGTTTAGACGAAACGATCCGAGAAGTGTTCTTGGATCAAGTGGTTTCGTCGTATCAATTGTTTTTTAAAAATCCGCTGCATCGAGCAACTAGTACGACTAGTCGCTCCTCCTCGTATTCGATACGACGCTCACGCTTCCGTAATGCGCTTGAGGATCTAACCATATCCTTCAAGTGGCATCAGAGCCTTAGGTCGACGGTTTCGAATAATGATTCGCTAACCGAGGACGACTTGGGTTCGTTAAGGTCGCGAAATTTTTTATCGCATTTGATTTCGCAGATCTGTTTCGTAAATATATTCGGCACTGTTTAAATTGTTTAAACACAAACTTATTACTTGGATTTTGTTCCCCATTAAATAAGGAAATCATAGGATCTGAGTTTGCGTAAATCGGATTTCGTTTGCTCTAGATATGGTTGTTTTAATGAACATGTATTCACTGTTACGGGAACTGCGAATCTTAACGTAATTAAGGAGTTAATTACTGTTTAGAGATGCCTCGAAATACGTGCAAAATACATAGGTTCTGTTGTAAATCAAGTTAGCAAACTATGGAAACTTACTTTGCTTAATTTGGATTTTAATTGATTGAGATATGCTAATTTTAGTAAGTAGGAGTCACTGCTGAAATTACTTTCCTAATCAAGAACCATGTGATTGTCAATTAGTGAAATTAATTGTTAATTTCATGAAATAATTATGGAAAATATTTGAGAAATATCGGAATATGATTATTTCTTTAATTGACTTGACCTCAATCAATTAATTGATTAGATTTGATCTAGATCATAATTGGGAACACAATCATCAAACTCCTTGCTTGAATAGGATTGGGAATTTGTCTAGCAAATTTCCTTATAATCAAAATTATTTTGATTACTATATGGTATAATTTCGGTTGAAGAACCGATGATCATCTCAAGTACAAATTAATCCATTTGGCATTATCCTTTCCCGAGGCGGATATGGTGTCTAGTCGGGGATCGTTGGGGTAGCGGGTTGCAACGTATGCGGTCCGTCCCACTCCCGCCGGTACTGGCCATGATAGCGGGTAGGGCCGGGATAATGTCCGAGGGATTAAGTTGTATTTTCCTAATTATTAAAATACGAATTAATATGTACTTTGAGAATAATACCATATATATTCAAGTAAAACATTCAAGTTTGATTGATTGAATTGGATTGATAATTAATTTAATATGATTGAATTAATTATGTCCAATTGGAATACTCTAATATGATTAGAGTTGATAATTCCCTTGGAAGAATTAATTATATGAATGTGATTCATGATAATTAATTAAATTTGAATAAGAGGTGGAGGATCACATAAGTGACATCCATGGTCTCCCGTCAAGGCGAAGGGTTTCCATCGCCAGGGATTGTATGTAGGAGACGCCTGTACGTAGTGATAGCTCCTATATACAAGCGCATCTGGATCGGACTCTTTGCTTCTCGAAAGAGTAAGGCCGTATGCGTAGTGACCCCAATATCGGATCCTCATATTATTGGGGCGATATTGGATTACGCATAGCGAGTTCTATTCCTGTTGACAGTTGGTTCAATTAATGACGGGTCAACATCACCTTAGGGGTGGTGGGCCCGGGTGTTAAAGACCAAATTGGGAATGCAAGTTGGACTTGCAAGGCGGAATGTGTTCCCGCTTCTTTTTATCGGAGTTGCAGATTCTCATATTATTGGGATGTAACAAAGATAAGGAAGGAGATCCCAGATCTTGCTGAGATATGATGGTAAGTATATCTCTTACAATGAAAGTGATTAAGGGAATGAACTTTCAGTGTCGACAAGGCAAGATAACTTTGATATAAAAATTCCTAAATCAAAGTAAAACATGCATATATATAAATATATACCCTTATGCAAATTTCTTATTTCAGATAATCCTTCATTAAACCCACTCAATGTTATACTCATTAATAACCAGTAAAATATCATGGATTGGACTCATGATCCAGATGTTGTATTTGCAGCTGGACACATAACGTATGTAGTTGCAATATGCAAGTTTCCTTATAATAATGAGGAATGACAATTAAATAGATAATAGGACTTCAAACCTAGGGTTTGTATGTTTCTATAGTCTTGATATCATCAAATGTGCTTTGGAAGTGACATGTTGATGATAATCGCAATTGTCAAATTAATCCTTATAAAATCAATAAAGATATTCTGGCATACATATGTGCTCTTGACATTTAATCATGAATGACATGGTTCTCTACATCATGTAGAATGGTAGCTCTACAAGAGATGATGTATTCAAATTGTTTGAGTACCTACCTGAACCTATGTTTTAAGAGTTTAGATGGATGTAGATGATGAGTGTCATCATTCTACTGTCTATACTCTAGTCATTCATGAAGCTTCATAATATTCATATTGTATGAATTGGGTGAAGCATGTATAAATGTTGAAATACTCTTACATTAAATTCTTTTAAATTTAACATAAGAGATCCTTAGTCTTGAGTAATGGTTGCTTATAGATAAAGGGAGCGCAGTGGAAGCATGGGTTGGACCCAAGTAAGAAATATAGTCAAAAGGTTGACTGTATTTCTGTAACTTCCATATGACATTCAAAGAGTTGAATGAATGCCAATACTGCAATAAGTTGATGTGTTGATAGTATGACTATCAAATCTATCTAGAATCCTTAGAGAAAGAATCAGATAATGCATCAGATTAATCTACATATAATCATTGATATTGACTTACTTATTTGATAAGATAAAGTCTAATAATTGTATCTCAATTTTCTAATGACACTTGCAATTGGTTGCATATGTATTAGAAATTTGATCTTATGGTTTATTGGTCATCCATGTTGAAAGTGATGCAAGTGTTGCAACAATTTTCATGAGATCAATAGACTTCATATTTTCAGTGGGAGCTCTTAGTCTTAGAGAATGTCTCTATGACCTAGATATTAGAATACACTCATTGTTTATTTCTAATTGTTGGATATAAACATGAATTCTGTAATAAATCTATCATAAAGAGTTATGATGGAGATATTTCAGATAGTAATATAAAATCTAGTGGACTCTATTAAATTAGAAAATTAATGAATGGTTCATTAAGTTTTTTAATACTGAGAATTAAAAAGATCAATAGGAGGATAAAGATCATTTGATAATGATCTGACATCAAATTTTGGACAATGTCTGTTGATGAGATCAATGGACTAGTAAGACATGAAACTTTATTGTCTAAAGATTCGAATCTCACATACTTGTGAATATTGTATTCAAAGTAAAATGTCCAATACACCCTTCCTTGGGAAAGGTGTAAGATGTCAAGGTATTAAGGATCTCATACATATTGATGTATGCAGATCATCTATATCATAGTAAACATTATGGATATGTGATATCTGTTAATGATTATGTATGATATGAGATTTCTTCTCTTCACCTAAGAAACCTTTGAAATGTTCAAAGATTTCGTAATTTTGGTTTAGAACCAAAGTTTGAAGGAAGATGAAATGAATTTGATCTAACCAAGGTAGCCTGTACCTATTAGATGAATTCAAGAAATACCTTATGGAGATATGAATATCATTCCTATCTCAATCCTCCTAATGAACCTTAACTCAATGGAGTTGTAGGGATATACAATTGATCATGTGTGACATGATTTAATCAATGATTAATCCTAGCATAATTATCTCTTAAGTTTCCAAGGTATATATGTAGTAGAGACTACATTATATATAATAACGTTCCATGCATGTAAGCTGGAATCTAGCACTAGAGAGTGCTACTTCATTAGGAAAATAAAGGATGGTATTGTATACCCACTTTGTGACCTTGAGATTCTTAAAAGATCTCATCTTTGAGAATATGATTCTTATAGGATGACTCTCTTGAGAATCAAGATGAAAATAAAGAAAAGGAACTTATTTAATCTTGAGAAGATAATGAGGCTCCTGAAATCGGAAACTAAATAGACAATTAAAGATGAAACATTAATACATCTTCAAATAAGTTTGAGGATGGATTCCATGTGTCAGTTGAGTCTGAAAATGATCGGACTTCATGTGATGAAGCTCCTGAGGATCATGACATGGAAAGATGGATGTTAGCAATAAAAGTCTAATGTAGACTTCATATACAATTGTTGTATATGGACCCTCGAGGATCCACCTATATGGGTCAGATCCATTAAGGTGTAAATGGATCTTCAAGAGAAAGAAGGAACCTGATGAGAAGGTAGAGACCTTCAAAGCACGGTTCGTAGCCATGAGCTACACACCGAAGAGAAGACATCGCTTGCGATGAGACTTCCTCTCCAGTGACCTTGCTTTAACCCATCAGAATATTGCTAACCATAGCTACACAACTTGACTATGACATCTTGATGATGTAAGTCAAGATTGCATTCCTCTATGAACATCTCTCTGAGGATATTCATATGAAGTAGCCCCAGGGCTTCAAGATTGAGGAAAGCAAGATGTGCTAGCTGAAGAATTCCATCTTTGGACTCCAATAAGTTTCTTATAGTTGGAACATACGATTTGATGAAATTATAAATGTTGTGATTTCAGATAAAATCTTGATGAACCATGTGAAGCTTAGTGGGAGTGCCATTGTGCTAAATGTAGATATTATTCTAATCATTTGGAATAATATAAGAATAATAATAAGTGTTTTAAAATTTGGTTGTTCCATACTTTGAGATATAATCTCAAGGATACCTCTTAGATCTTAGTTCTGAAGTCGTTCAGAAACAAAGAGAAGAGGATATTGGGACCGTCACATTAGTAGTACACCTTGGACTTATTCCATTTTTCTAGAAAATTCCAAGAAAAGCTTCCTTCCCTTAAGATGTGGTAGTGACATGTCTAAAGGGATAGCACCTCAAAGAGTTGAGGAAGAGAATGCTAGAACTGCTTAGTTATGAGAAGCTGAAGTGTATGCTGGATGTGTACAAAAACCATATGTCGGCCATGCAGTGGGAGTAGTAAACTGTTACTAATTCCTACTCTGGAAATAAAGGCACTTAGTTGCAGTAATAACAATATCTTCAAAGATGATGAAACTTAGAGATAGTGATCTCAAAGTCTTATCTTCAAAAGTTTAAGACCTTGTAGATAAGTGGATCTACGAGGGTCTTAACTGTAAGATACCTTAGAAGATAGAGATCTCCAGGAATTAAGGTATTCTAATAAGGATTATGGGAATACTGGTTATGATAATTAATAAGATGTAGTGTCAAGGACACTATAACCGACAGGAAATTGAGTATCTGTTGCATAAGATGCAACATTCGCATTGGATGCGAGCACTATTACTAGGAGATATGCAAGTGCCGGAAAAGGACTGGCGTAGTCTTTGGGAACGGAATGACTGATTCAGCTTACCTAGCTATTTTCTAAAATAACCTATGATTGTCACATGAGTGTGG
The DNA here is from genome assembly GCA_037367405.1 of Ottelia alismoides. NCBI lineage: Eukaryota > Viridiplantae > Streptophyta > Magnoliopsida > Alismatales > Hydrocharitaceae > Ottelia > Ottelia alismoides. The sequence goes on along the minus strand of JAZKJV010006151.1, from coordinate 759,790 downwards.
TTTAAATGGATTAGCCCATTAATGGCTCTTTGGGCTAGTGGGAGATTGTTGGACATGCGAGCCCCACGGCGAGCCATTATGCAATAATGTTATTGCAATTCACTCCTTAATCTGAAATAAAGAGTACATAATTTGCATAATAGGTCCCTTAGTACAATTAGGGTTATGTACCATGGCATCTAATGATCATACAACTGTTGATTCAATCATAGAGGCTGGTGCTTAGATGAAATATTTAATGTAGTTAGTTTTGAGGACCTTCATCAAGCACCGTCCAAATGATTATTACTCCAGCCTGAGTAGGAGATGGCAATCCTATCTCAGTTAGGCTGATATCTTACCGACCTCTTGATGCTAGTCCTCTGCATAGGAATAGAGATTCGGAGGTGTCAGATGAGTTCGGTCAAAGAGTTGACTTAACGAGATCGAGATAACCAAAGTCCTATATCATATGCTGTCATGATATAGGCACGCATCCTCTGACCGGAGACAGATGTGTTACTAAACGTTTGAATATGTACATTTGGCAGACCAATAGGTTGATGACCTAATCAAGGTCTATACACCGGCACGCTGGTGTGCATATAAGGGCATATGAGTAGTACGATCTCTCAAAGGGATCATACAGGTTCAGTTACTAAACCGGAAGATATGAGCTCACTCATGAGATATTGGGAAGAATCAAATTCCATGCGCATGGTCGTCTCGCTTTGGAAGCTTGACTGAATTTGTAGGTTTGATATATACTTTTCGAAAGTATATGATCAAGACCTCGGTATGATATATGCTTTTTGGAAAGTATATGATCGATACCGACTCCCAATGATCGAATGAGAAACTTACTGATAAAACCCTGAAGTAGACAGTATAAAGTTGATCTAATACTTCGGGTTTATTCTGAGTCTTCCAGTATGCAGGATGTACAGGTATTAAGAATACCTGAGGGTGATGTAATCATAAACGATTGTATAACCATGACGCTTCCATTCCTAGGGAGTGATGAAACGGGTTTGGATTTTAGTGACTCCTCTCAGCAGAGAAGTAATCTGATCTTAGTCCAAATGTTGGACATTGATCTGAATGTGATTCAGATTCAATGAGAAGATTAGATTTACGGTCTTGATTTAATCAAGCATCTATGGGAGGCCCGAGATCTGGATTTGAGATGTGATCTCAATATCCATGTCACTATACGTGAAACAATACAATCGCCCTGTACTTATCTCCAAGTATTCGCGGAGAAAGCGCATTATCCTTGAAAGAGTTCATGGATAATTCTATTGTTGATATATGTATCCGAGCATTGAGAAAATGGATAATTAAATGTGATTTAATTATCATGAATAATATGAATTTGATTCGTATTATAAGGAGAGTTATCTTAGATAATTAAATGTGATTTGATTATCAAAGATATAAATAATGTGAATGTGATTCATATTATTTGGGCACATGAGAATAAGTTATCCAATATAATTAAATGTGATTTAATCATTATGGATAAGAATAATGTGGATAGTAATATCCAATTATTCATAATATATTATAAATGTGAATTTATAATGTATTAGAGAGAGCTAATTATAATTTATATGTGTTGATTAATTATTATGTGTATTGGATACACATTGTGTAATTAATTGACAATGTAAATTATATGTTGTTTTGGGTTGTGAATATGATTCACAATTTTTCAATGGCAAGATTGCAATATTCTCAAATATAATTGTGAATTATTTTTTGAAGAATAAAACCCAACAAAAGTTGTTGGAAATAAATAAAGAGATTTCCATGGAGATATGCAATCTCATGACATGTCATGAGATTGCTCTCCTCATGGAAAGCTTGGGCGGCACTCAATTCCAAATAGGAATGGGTGGCCGTCCATATGGAATGTACAAGGAGATGAAATCTCCATGTATATTCTCTCCTTATTTATTTGGTGTAATTTTGGATTAATTTGTATTTGATTTTGTCAAATATATTTTGATCTAAATGTGTTGGTTTTACTAACAACAATCTTAGCCATTGGATTGACATAAATCAATCTCATCCCTTGATTTTATATGTCACATGGATTGAGATCCGTGGATCCCAAAACCCTATAAATAGAGAGGCATACCATGCTCTATATTTTTACACACAATGCTTGAGAAGCATCTCTCTCTCTCTCTTCTCTCTACTCGACAGCCCTCTCTCTCCCTCTCATGTGGCCGTCCACCATGGATGACCTAAGAGAGGTTCTCCATCGTCGCGGCATCGTCGTTATGCTGCCCGTTCTTCTGCTCGTGGATCTCCGTCTCCTTCGGTGCGCCTCGCTCGTGAAGAAGACGTCGGATCTCGTGTGTCGAGATCAGGAGATCCGCCGCTTGGATCATCAACATGGATTGCGAGAAGCACGCGGTTCATCCCCGCGCTCGCAAGCGTCTCCTCCGTCGGATCGGACTTGAGACAGGAGGTCTCTTCGTTTAGAGACTCGATCGCAACCACGCTTCAAGAGGTAATCCTATTACTTGTTTGTGGTTTAGACGAAACGATCCGAGAAGTGTTCTTGGATCAAGTGGTTTCTTCGTATGATTTTTTTTTTAAATTCCGCTGCATCGAGCAACTAGTGCGACTAGTCGCTCCTCGTCGTATTCGGATACGACGCTCACGCTTCCGTAATGCGCTTGAGGATCTAACCATATCCTTCAATCACAACCTCCTAGAGGTTAGGGTTTATATGATGTTGAAACTCACAGGAGGGTTTGTCGTTCTCTTCCAGGTAGATGTGGTGCGAGCACAATAAAGGGTTAATCCTTTAGAGATATGATATTTTACAGCCTAACATCTTGCGGTTACATTCAAGAACCTCAAGCAGATGAGATTCTTGGTCCTTGGTCAGTTGTGCATTTATAATGATCAAGAACATGTTAGGATCACATGTATGGAAGGCATACTTCAATGTTGACGGTAATTGCTTCAGCTTTGGAGGAGTTGGACTCAGGTTTGTGGTGACCTCTGCAATTGTGGTAGGTGTATGATCATCCATCGGGAGATTGTCCACCATGGTCCCATTCGGCTTTGAGTCTAGTGTATCAGATAGATCTGCAATGAATTATTCTTGCTCCAACGAGAATGGAAGCTTTTCATTGAGCTCAGATAGTGCATTAGCATGAAATTCATCATCAAGGATCTCATGGAATTCGACTGCCATTTCTAGGGATTCCTCCTTAGAGAGGAAATCATGGGTTTCATCATCATTAAAAAATAATGCATTATATTCGATTTCGATGGAAAAATCACAGTCATCTGTTACATTCTACTTGGGCACCCTCTCAGTTGACACATATTCTACAGGCTTCAGTACTTGGATCTTCTCCACCTGGACCTGCTTGAGCGAAAGGTGATTGTGTCGGTGAAATAGTCCACTACTACCTCGGCAGTTCGAAGGAATGTTCATTCCAATATGATCGAGGTTTGGAGCAAAGGGAATGGGGTTCCCATATCTTGGACAATGAAGTTCACAGGGAACTAAATCCCTTAGATTGTGACAATAACATCCTCAAGCATACCCCTTGGTTGATTAACTGAAGTATCTACAAACTGCATAATCATTATGGTTGGCTTCATCGGTCCTAACCAAAATTCATTGAAGTGGGCATACGATTGATAGATTACCCGTTGTCAAGAATTGTTCGTTCCAACTCTTGGTTGAAGATCGTGCATCTGACGAGAGGTGCTCCCTTGTCCTATTTCTTGGCAGGGAGCTAGTTGATGGCGCTTATAGTGGCCATGGTGAGGATATGTTTTTATGTACGGTTGCATCTGTTTTTATAGGAGTGACGCTTCAAAGTGCATGCCACTTTCAGACTTTTCTTCAATATTGGCATGTATTCCATGGCTTTTAAAAGTGGAATTTTGATGAATCTGTGATTCATCACTCTAAAAGATGAAAATAAAGCTTTGTTCTCGAGTAATTAGCTGCATATCTCCACTTATATTGCATAATTAGCATTCATGCATATGTAAATAATCTGTGCATTTTAACATTCATATTTGCATAAATAAGAAGCCTGAAATTCTCTTGTACATAATCACTTGTATATTTGCCAAATTCACCTATATTTATCTATTTTATACTAACTCTGAATCCAACAAAATCAACTCTGTAGTGTATATATTACTAACACTAAAGAAAAAATATCAAAAATTACTAACTTGTAAAATTGTCCAATAAAACCCAAGCCCTAGTTTGAGACTAAGAACCTTAAAATGAGCATATCTCTCTCGCACAATGTCTAATTTAGGTCTACTCACTTTTAAAGTAATATACATTCAAAGATGTTCAAAACAAGACCAATTTTATAAAAATCGGAGATCGTACAAGAAACTTGGGTTTTGGGCCCCTTTTGTATATTTTACATATTGATCAAAATTCCCTTTATTTTCATCTTTTTATTAAAAATCCAAAAAATTAGAATGAGTTGAAATATTCCTTTCATATTTTATTTGACTTTATTTCGATTTTTCTCTTATTTAATAATGACAAAAAAACTGTAAAATATAAAAATACGGTATTTTATACATATAAGATAACACCCAAAAATACATTTTGTACATATGACTTCTTTTGATGGTTGGTCCCTCATGTAAGTTGTAGATCTCATCAATATGAGAAACTCTCATGTTTACCACTTTTTGATTTGACCTCATTTGTTATTTCTTTTTTATTTTTTATTATATTTAATTTTTGAATTTTCTAGGAGTGACACGCGGCCGCTCCTACAACCTCCATGTGTCACTACCATTTTTTAATTAATTATTTTTTATCTATTTTAATTTTATTTATTTTATTTTATATTATTTATTTATCTTAATTATTTTAATTATTAGTATTATTTTAACCCCTACCACATCGTCACCCTGTGCGCGCCACGTGGCGCCACCATCTTCCCCTTTTCCTCCATCTTTCTCTCTCTGATTTTATCTCTCTCTCCCCGCTTATTCTCTCTCTCCATCTCTCTACCCTTCTCTCTCTCCTCCCTTATTTTTTCCATACACGCATGTCACCCATGCATGCTTTACCCACGCCATGCACGTGTTTTTCCCTCTTATTATCTCTCTCCTCCCTTTCTTTCTCTCTCTCCACGAATATTCCCCACCACGTCCCATGCACCTCATGCCTGCTCCTGCATTCCGCATGACCCAACCATCCCGCGTCTCTCCTCTCCCTCTTCCATCCGCTCACCCACGGGACCCACTCGCCCTTCTCCCATCTCGCCCCATGTCACCAGCCCCGCACTTCCTGCGCGACTCCATCCACTCTTCGATCACTTCACCACGATCTTTGCCAACCACCTTCAAATACCCTATCACCACAAGCCATCAAAAACATCCACCATCTTGAGCACAAAATCCTCGAGCTCCACCCTCTTCTCGGTGACAGCGAGTGAGAGCCACCTCGTCGAGCGATGACAATCCCCTTTTGTCTGACGAGATACAATGAACTGCCCCATCCCTTTCCGTAGCCACTTCAGGCTACTTGAGCTCAATCTAGTTGCAACGTTGAGCGAAGATCCGAGAGTTCCATCCGAACTTTCACTCCTTGGCCTCTACTCCAACATTCACAGAAAGTAATATCCCATACCTTTCTTTTCTCCCTCCTCCATTTTCTTATTTTCCTTATTATTTACATCATATTCCTTCCTCCCTCTGCACTCACATAACATACTCTACGCACACCACATGCCGCAAACACCACACACACACAAGCTCACAACATAAACCATTACTCTCCCATTGTCGAACGCCGCATCCATCATCGTCCCTACGCACCCACCTGTGGTTGACCTCCCCACGCATCTATACCGCTTCATTTCCGCGCCCGCCCACAACCCTGGAGCTTGCCCACCAATGTACGTGCGATGAACGCCATCTTTCGTTCTCTTAGAGATGAAGCCACCAGCTCCAAGCTCTTGGCAGGTGACAGCTGAAGGATTACTTGTCGAGCGACGATGGTCGTACGTGTCCGGCGAGATCCAAGGTCTTCTCCGACCTTGTTGCTGCAGCCCTTTTGCAGCCGAGCCTCGTGGACAATGCAAAGCCACTCGAGGCGACAACTAGGAGCTGCGTTACCATGCTCCACCTCTCCGGCGAATCCGACCATCTCGGTCAGGTAAATCTTTCCCCCTTGTTTCTTCCCTTCCTTCCTTTTCTGTCTTTTCTTCTGTGTCTTTCTTCCTCTGCACTCCATCATCATTTTCACCTTCATTGGCTACACCCATCTCCACTTCTATTTCTTTCCATTTCTTTGCTTCCCTTCGTATCCTCGATCAACTTTTCTCTAATCTATTGCCAATCACGAAGCCTCCACACACCCTCGAGCACCCATCCCCAGTGTAGGTGCGACACTCGCTTGAATATCTCTAGTGCGATTCGGTCCACAACCGTCTTGAGATAGACCTATCAAGTAGAACTGCAGCTGAGAACCTTCGAGCATTGAGCTCTGTAATGCATGGATCAATGCCATGAAAATCAGTATAAGAGCAGTTCCTAGTAAATATTAAGCAGCTCTGACATCCGTTGGAGATACAACTTTGAACTCTTAGCAAAAGAGCACTTTGTCATCTTATAACAGCAATACTCCGTCGGTACATGCTATGTTCCTTCGATGACTCTGATGTTCATGAACAATAGCTGCGCCCGAGCATCCTCAGTATCAACAGATCCCTCCATTCGTACCCTTCGTTGATCAAAGCTAACTCACCGTACCTGGACTCTGTGTATTGTTACCTTTTCTAGCACCAGCACTCACCTGTAAGCCACCTGCGGTGCCGTGTTCCCTGCCACCGGTCCATAGGCCCCGAGCTGCACCCCTCCAGTGGTTGCCAGCCGCCGCACCGTCCCCCTGCCTGTGCTCCTCCAGCCCGCGACCACAACGAGCCTCTAATCACACTACCGCTCTGCTCCTCCACCTCCGTGCACACCCTCAGCCATCAGCGCGCGGCGCATGGTCGCACACTTCCAGCATCACCCCATGCAGAGCTACCTCCGCCAATGGACAGGAGTAGGATCCCACCACTCTGCACGCAGTTGCTGTCGCATGCCCACCCCTACGTAGAAGAAATCCAGCCGCCCCACGCCGGCGCACTGCCTCTCCTCCTGACGATGCCTCACCATAGGGTCTCGTCCTCTGCATCTCCTCGACGTCCACCGGCCTCCGCAGCTTGGCCGACCGTAGCCACCTGCGGCTGAGCTTGTCCTCGACGACCACCCCCGCGCACTTCCCCTTCATGTGCCAGGTGTCTTGCATGCCATTTCCACCTCACGTGAGAAGCACGTGAGGTTTGGAAAAATTACGACCACTCCCTTGTATCTTTACATATCTACGTCACGAGTCCCTGCCAGCCTAAGGACCCGTTCGGTTAGGGAATAAGTAGGAATAAAGATTGGGAATAAGGAATAATGGTCTATTCTTTGTTCGGCTAGAGGATAGGAATAAGGAGAATAAGGTGAAATAAAGATAGGTAAGGTGGGATAAAGATAGGAATAAGAGTGAAATAAGACTAAATAATGGGGAATAGTCATACCACGGGGGACCGTGTTGGGAGGAAAATGAGGCCTTATTCTCCTCTATTCCCAATCCTTATTCACCAAACGAACAAGCCCTAAGTCACGTAAGGATCGTGTTCTGAACCTGGAAGAATTGCAGAAAAGGACCCCAGAGTCTAGGTAATTGCATACAAGTCTTATCAGCATATTTTTTTATCAATTTTTATTTCTGTAGTTGCACTTAGACCATTGTGTTTGGAACTTAATTTGAACATTTATTTAGCATCATTTTATCATTTTAAAAACGACTCATTATAGAACTACTTATTCTGATCATTATGGATATTTGATTGAATTTTTATGAATCTTGATTTTAGGTTTTCCATCCCCCGGGTAGTCTGACCCCCGATTCTTCTTGTGAATATTTCTCTATTTATTTTCCAGCATTTTTTCCATTTTATTTTGTTTGCTTTATTGAGTCTATCTCTCTGACCACCATCTTCTTTTTATGCGAGGGCCCGGTGGACTTGTAGTAGCTTTTTAAAGTCGATGCATCTCGAAGCGCATCGGAGACCAACGATTCGTGGATCGAGTCATCTGTTGAAGAAGAGTTTTGAAAAGATATTTTTATTTTCATTAGTTTGTACTAATTGTTTGCTTTCTAGCGGATTTCGTTTGGAATCTCGTGCTTGTATCAAGATTAGATATTGTCCTTGTTATGGTTGTGTGGTTTACTTGACGAAGACTATGACCTGCTGATAAAGCGTCCCACTACCCTTATTAATTCGATCAAATTAATGTTCAAAATTAATTGATATCGTTCGTTGCAGTTGGATAATGAGAGCAAATCAAAAACCACTTTCTATTATATTCAAATTAATTTCGAGCGGTAAATTTTTTTACTTGATTGGAAGTCCAAGGTCGAACTCAGGGAGGCAGCTGTCTCCTTAGGTTGATTCGAAGTAAATTTCCAACGTTTGATTTTTAGAGGAGATATTTTTAGTCTTTTTCGTTTTTTTTATGCAAGACACATGCAAAATCAGGCAAGTTTACAAGTTAATTCAAAAATATAGTTATATTAATTCCAAAAATTATGAGACTTGGCCAGATGATGAAATATGATGAAATTAGACTACACTAATTTTTTTTTAATTTTTAGATGCATGGATAATAAAAAATACAGACCTTAGTGAAAATGACTAAACTAATTTTAATAATTAACAAACGATGATAATTTTCTGAAACAAAATTAATCCAAATAGGGCTAATTAAGAGCTATCCAAATCAACTTGAATTTCGTTAAAACACTTCACGGTTGATTAAATAAAAATCGATTAAGATTATCACTAAATGATTTTTCTAAAACAAATTATACGTGCAAATGGTGTGATTTTCGGATATGTTGTAGTAGAGACTTATATCTACCAATGATGATTTTTCATAGATTTTTCGATAAGCAGATAATGCGTAATCAATTAATCAGTAAAAATGGGCAAAATATTGCAATATTTTACCAAATTAAATTCTATAAAGATTATGCGAATCAGAAAAATATAAATAAATGATAAAATGGTAGAACAAGAGTTATGCTACACAATGCAATTTTCGAAATTGAAAATGGACAACATAATGATAATTAAATAAACGTGCAAATGCAGGAGTATGAGTGCAATACAGAAAAAGAGATATGAGCTCAAAGGAAGAACAAGGACTTACATGCAATTAGCAGAAACTTGGAATTTTTTTAAAAACTTACAAAGGGGTGCAAGTGTCCCCTTTGCAAATGCCCACTTCTTTATTGTGGGATAAGTATCCCCTGTTTATGGAGATGAAACAAGGGAGCTTGGAGGAGGAGCTTCACGCGCGGGGCGGCTGGAGCGGCGGTGGCAAGGACGACCGGCGGCGGCCACATGTCTTGCGGAGGTGGAGACGCGCGGCGGTGAGGAGGGAGGCTGCTTTGGAGGGCGGCTGGTTACTCGAGCTGCTGGCGTCGGTGGCTTGTTGGTGAATGGCGGAGGGTGGTCCTGCTAGCTGGGCGGTGAAGGCGCGATGGCGAGGAGGACGACCGGAGAGAGGAAGGAGATGATGGGAAGAGAACGTGGGAGGAGGAGAAGAAACATGGGAGTTTTACCATCTCCCCTGTTCTTCATGTATTTGTTTAAGTGGTTTAAATAAACGATTAATCGATTGATGAAATTGTGTCGGAAAAATAAATAAAAATCACCATTGCGTTCGCAACGTGTGATTTATTTGTGAAAGTGCGATTGCTTCGACGTTTTGATGGATGGAAGATTTGTGAATCGAGGAGAGAGAGAATGGGTGTGTAATGAGGAAGAAGAAGAGAGAAAGAAAATTACCTGTAGGTGGCGGATGGATGTGTCGTCTGGGAGAGGACCTGCAAGGTCCCTGTTCTTTGCTCGATGAAGTCGACGAAGGCTTCAGAGCTTGGCTGCGACGGATGGATCACAGCAAAAACGAGCGGGCTCGTTGGATCTCGCCTGGAAGACAGGGTGTTGTCGCTCGACGGTGAAGTCCTTCAGCTGTCACCTTAAGGATGCCGGAGCTCGTCCTCTCTTCACTCAATAATGGCGGATGGGGGTGAATGGAAGAGTGGAGGAGAATATAAAGAGGGAGAGGTGGAGGTTGGAGAAGAGATGGAGAAGGTGGAGGAGATGGGGTATGGAATGGAGGTGTCGATGGCTTCTCTCTTAAGTTAAGGGAGAGTGGGATGGAATGGGTAGATGGAGAATGAGAATGCGCCACATGACACGCTCGGATGCGGCCATGTGGCTTTTATTTATTTAGTAGCCAAAAACCATGGGGTTGACACGTGGCGACTTCCGGAACCACCACATGTCGCTCTCACAAAAATCCAAAGTTAAATAGAAAGAAAAAATAAAAAAGACATATCAAGGGCTTAAATCAAAAAGTGACCAACACGAAAGTTGCTCGTCTCGACGAGATCTACAACTTTTGTGAAGGATGGAAAATCAAAAGAGATCATCTGAATAAAAATATATTTTTGGGTGGTACCTTATAGGTATAAAATACCATATTTTTCCTTTTGCAATTTTTTTGTCATTTTTAAAAGAGAGAAAAATCAAAATAAAGTTAGAAAAAATATGAAAGGAATATTTACAACTTAATCTAATTTTTTTGGATTTTTAATAATTAAGAAATAAAAAGATAAAAATGAAGGGCAAAACGGTCACTATGTACAATATACAAAAGGGGCCCAAAACCTAAGTTTTGCATACGAGCTCCGATTTTAATGAAATTGGTCTTGTTTCGAAGGTCTCTGAATGTATATTACTTTAAAAGTGAGTAGACCTAATTCGGAGGTTGTATGAGAGAGATATGTGCATTTTAAGGTCTAAGATCTCAAACTTGTATTCGGGTTTTATCGGTCAATTTTATAGGTTAGTATTTTTTGATATTTTTTCTTTATTAGTGTTAGTAATATATACATAATGGAATTGGTTTTATTGGATTCGGAGTTAGTATAAAATATATACAAATAGGGTATTTTAGCTAATATAAAGGTGAATATTTACAAGTGAATTGGGCTTCTTATTTAATGCAAATATGAATGCTAAAATGCAGATATTATGCTTGCATGCATGGATGCTAATTTTACAAGATAAGTGGAAATATGCTGCTATTTACTCGGGAACAAAGCTCTATTTTCAACTTTTAGAGTCATGAATCACAGATTCATCACCCCCCTATACTTAAGCCTTGCTCGTCCCCGAGCAACTAAAATGAAATGCAAGAGTGAAATGATTTTAGGTTCCATACCAAGGTCATGAACAAAAGTTGAAAATGGAGCTTGACTCGATCTTTGGATTAATTATGTGGCGGAACCTTATTGGGATTTGAATTTAAGACCTAACAGACTTCAAGTTCCACAAGTCTTCTATTCAAGACGCCTCAACAGTCAGGTCAGAACAAATCCTCAAACGCAAATTTCTGATGATTATGATTCTCACTTGTACTATGTATGTGAAATGTAACTCTCCACATCAGAAATGGCTCAGAACCAGCCTCCTCTAACAAGGCAACTCAAATAACCCGGTCCAGTAACTCTTTCCTCGAGGAGCGGGGTATTCCCTTCTAAGTTCAAGTGCGACCAGCTCAAGAGGAGGGGGTAGAGAAAAGAATGGACGGTAGCCAGTGTAGCTACCTATCCCGGGATGCCTGACCAGTGTAGCCAAGTCATCCAGCTGTATTTTCTTTGCTAATATACATACTCCAACAGGTTTTTTTTGGACCTGTCTGATTTTTTGGAGTTCTTGCATTTTTTTTCTTTTTTTGAACTATATACAAGGTGCAACATGTACATCAGGAGTTTTTCCTCTTGAGCCAGTAGACTATCCCTTTTTTGAAGCATTATTGCAACCTACAGCATCCCGTCCTTAGATGTCAACACCACCATAATAGGTTGAGATGCACTACACTCCTTAGAGGAGGACGGATGTTTCCACCCATGTGCTACTCCAAGCTAAAGGATTCTACCTCCTCACCACCTCATCAATGAAGAGCTACGTGCATTGTGCTTGTCCAAGTTAGGTCACCGTCTATAAGAATCCTGCGTGTGCACGAGATATTCTACTTAGACTAATCAAGATGACCTGTGAACATAGACTTGCGGACTCAAAGAATTAAGTCACTTGACCTGAAAAATCTTAACTCCACCTCCTATAAGGTTTCTCTGAAATTAGGTGGATTAAGGTCGAATCAAGTCCATCCTCAATATCTACTCATAACTCGGTTCAGAACCCACTAGCTTTTCACCTTGCATATGCAAGATATGCAGATGAGATGTAGATGACATGCTATGTAGATGAATGAAATGCAAGACTTTTTTTTGAATGCAAGGATGATATGCAGGAGTAAATAAGAAGCCTGTATTTTTTTTGTTTTTTTTGTTTTTTGTTTTTTGTTTTTTTGTTTTTTTTTCCAAAACTTTGGTATACCTCCTATGTTACAACAATTTACAAGAGTTTATAAGTATTATACAAACTATACAAGTGTTATACAATATACAAGTATATAAATTTTTTTTCAATTTTTACAAAAGTTTTACAAGTATAATACAACAAGTACAATTTTTTTTTCAATTTTTACCCACCCGTAATTATTGCAAAAATATATATAAAAAGTACGCGAAAATACGCGATAGTACGAGCTATGGGTAAAGTATATATGTAATATATACACGCCCCCTATACTTACTGTGTGCTATGTCCTCAGAGCACGAAAAGCAAGGAAAAAGACATAGCTCGTGCTAAGCGTAGGAGAGCTAAAATAACAAAAAGTATAGAAGTCGTCCCGCCCCCTATACTTAGGCTATGGCAGCCTAAGTGTATAAGAAGATAAAAAATGGGGCGAACGAGATCAAGAGGGGAAATGTATGTGTATACACAGTGGGCATCGGTCCCCCTATACTTAGGCTCTGGTCAGCCTAAGTATAAGACAAGAGTGAGTATCAGGACCGATGTGATATGGAGGATGTACAATGAATAGTGAATAGACTCGGGTCACTCTCCCCCCTATACTTAGGATCTGGTTATCCGAAGTATAGTCATGAGATGATATGGAACTGGGGCGAGTGATTCAAATCACTAGGGAGGGAGGGAGAGAATGTATGTACAAGAAAGAGTGAGAATATACAAGGATTAAGAAGGTTTGTGACGAACCTTCTTGCGGACGCGAGGAGGTGGATAATATACATATGTGTCGCTGTCAAAATTGTCCTCATATGAATAATAGTGAGGTGTAGGGATCGTCCAACGAGGGTCGACACACGACTGCTTGCTTAGATAAGGCTTGAGAACAGTCGAACTGAGCTCACTCATATAAATCACCTTATCCGGATCAGATGAGGACTCCTCAGAAAATTCCTTCTCCGGTGTGTTGAAGGAAACTTTCTTAGTCGGTTTTCTAGAACCTAAATCATTGAGAGGGAGATGAGAGCGACACGCCTTGAGAGGTTCGGGGAACATCTCGAGGAATCAATTCTCGACTTCCTCTCACTAGATAGCCGACTAGAAGAGGGAGCAACCATGTTTTTATGTGGAGTCAATTTTGTCTGGGTTGTTTCCTTAGAAGGTCCGGGTCGTGGTGTGGTGCTGACTATGGGTTCCTCATCAGACGAGTCACCATATAGATTGTAATATTCCTGAAGGGTCAGCACATGTCTCGAGAAGGTTCTAGTGGTCTCAGCTGGCTTGGCATTATTAGGCTCTTGTGTTGGATCACCGAAATGATCAAGGCAATCCACACAGGTTGTGTCCGACTCAATGTTAGCTTCTGGTCGTGAGTCCTCCTTAGAAGCTGTCACGGTGGTGGTGCAAGCAGTTGATGAAGTGGAGGTGTGGGGAGTCTCTAATCCAACGGTCGTCCGGACAGTCGGTCTCTCAGGTGTAGCAGAGAGGTGGGACTCATCTACCTCTCGATGGTCACGACTGTCAGCGGATGTGCGGGTCACTTAGAGTAAAGTGTATCAAAGAATGGGTGAGGTCGAGGCGCTCCCAATGCTGAAAAATCATTTCTCAAGTCTCGCAATCTATAGTCGCCTTAGCCAAGGCTAAGAACGGCTTCCCGAGAATAATCGGAGACTGGGTAAACTCTCCTCGGTGCTCAATGTCAATGATCGTGAAGTCCACCTGGAGTAGAGCACCTTGGAAAGTAATGATGACTGAAATGTTTCCTCTCGTTCGTTTGATGGATCGATCAGCCAGCTGAACAATCTCTCTCGACTTCCTAAGTGGCCTGAGATTGAGCTTGTCAAACACAGAGGTCGGGAAGATATTTATCAGTGAGTCATCATCGATTCTTGCATGGCTAAAGATGGTGTCTTTGATTTCACACTCAACTCGAGGCAACCGCTTCACTCTGCGGCTTTTGGTCTTTCTCCCCATCACCAAGGAGGTGGCCATAGACACTATGTGTCTTTCAGTCCTTGTCCTCTTATTTCCCGACCTCTTGGGCATCAATTTACTTCTCATAGATCGTTTGAGGTCGGGAAAGTGATCTATGACCTTTATTAAGGGAAGATTAAAAATCAGTTCTTCATCGAGTGCTTCCTCTAGGGCAAGATCCAATTTTTTTAGGTCTTTTTCATTTTCAATTTTTATGTGATTTTTTGGTTTTTTAATTTTTTTGGTGTTTTGGATAGATGAATGATCGGACTCAAGATTGGAAGGCAAGGGGTTAGTAGAAGAGGGAGATAGAATGGACTCTAGCTGTACAGAAGATGTGTGTTCCCTAATGCTCGCTCGGTTTTCAACATCAGATCTACTTACGTCTTTTTCCACTTTTATTCCCAAGCTGGTAGAAACGGAGTGCAATATTTCCATGACATTTCTCAACTTGTTACCTATGGATTCATTTTTCTCAATAAGTCTGGAAATGTCATCCTCCAAAATATTCTCATGACAAATCATGGGAGAGTTCTGCTCAATTGGAGGAGACTGCTGAGATGTTGGGGTCTCATACTCAACATACCTAGACTCTGGCATGTAATGTTGGGTCGAGTATGGACTATCCAAATGGTAAATATTGGTCGGAGCCTCATATGATGAAATAGGGACTGATAAGTCTAGCTCTTGAGTCCAATCTTGTGAATGTATAGGCTCTCCAAATGAAGGCTGGTCAATGTAAACTTGATCACTAAAGTCAATCAAGTCTGGGAAGTCATGATGTACAGGCCTCTCCGTTCGGGGTTGTTTGATCGACCAAGTTATGCCCTAAGATCAAGTCGGGATGTGTATATGAAATTGTCGTATGGTCCCTACTTGAGGTGAGAATGAAGTATGTGGGGGCATATAATTTTGCCAATCATCGGGTCTCAGCAGTGGCTTGCTCTTCATTCAATTCTTTGATTCCAGCAAGCTCTCGAGAATAAGGACAGTCAGCCCAAGATGGAAGTGGATACATGGTGTTAGAATATGGAGTAGATGAGAAATTCGAAGAAGTGGAGAAGTCAGTCGAAGTTCTGACTTCATAATCGGATTGAGGTGGAGCCGACCAGGGGTAAGGGTCTCCCATGGGCGGCGGAGGATACATGAAAGAAGGTAAAAGATGAGATGAACAGTATATGGTCGAGGAGGATTGACCAGAGTCACAGGGTATGGGACCAATATCCCGACATCTTGAAGAGAAAGGAAGAAGATTGAGGTCGAAAATGTGCAATTACACATGATAACGTACACGGACAGACACAAAGACAAACACAAGAGCAAACCTCGAGTTCAACACTCAAACACGGTGAAGGACTCAAAACCGAGTCCGATTAATCTGGTTGATTTTAAGTGTTGAGTTTATCAAACAAGATAGCAAAGGTTACGCGGCCTACAGGGAAGTCGGCTCAAAGTCGGATGCGTCTTCCCTGTTAACCTGTCGCCTAAGATACCGTCGGTCCTTCCTTTCTTCGCTCCTATCCCAAGTTGATGGATTCAATGACCTGCCCTATCTACCTGCAAGCAGGCGGAGGCAGACAAGGCCGGAACTTCACCCCGAGGGGTTACTGGCAACTTGTCGCGGAGTACCGCAATTTCACCTCTATCTACTTGAGACAGGCATAGGCTACTTGGTACTAGTCAGTGAACTTGAATAATTCAACTTGTGATATTTGCTAGGATTAGTAGGAACATGATATGGAAGGTAGGGATTTGGGCTCTGCCTTAAGGTGTTCACACACACTCAAGTACCCTCACTCAGCCTGAAAACAAGGTCGGGGTTAATCTCCCGGAAACAGAATTTCCAATTTTATTGATTTTTTTAGGTCAATAATGTTAGCAGTCCCGATTTTAAGTTTAGTTTTCACTTGTTAGTCCAACCACACAGCACGTCTATCGTTCAATCCCAATTTCCATTTATTTAAGTTTGAAAAATAGAGGGAGAAATCGAGAAAAGCCGATGCAAGGAAAACGATGATGCGTTTGCTGAGTAGAGAATACTTACAGTGATCCCTTCGCTTTTTATGCAGGATGCAAAACAGAAGTGAGAACTTTACACTACATGCAGATGCAAGCGACAAAATCCGCTCCTAGATAAGTAGTTCTATTAGCGAGTGAAGCACAGGTTGTTTTGACTAGATCTGCGGTCTAGGTGCGTCTTTTAAGTGTATTGTATGATCTTAGAAATTTACGAGCACAAGAAAATCTTAGAGTGGCTCGAGGAGCCGCTAGTGCAAGCCTAATTTACAATTCAATCCACACAACACACGGGACACAGTTCCACTATCTTTACACACGCGACAACCCAAACGGGAACCGCTGGAAATGATGCGAAAAAAATAAAAAAAATAAAGGTACAAATTCTCTCAAATCACTCAAGAAATCAAGATGTCGATTCCTCGAAGCGTCTTCGACTCCTCGCGTTCCTCGCACAGAAATAACTTGAGGTCAGAGAATGACACAAAAAATGCAAAAATTAAAAGACAGAAAATATTCACAAGAAAACTGGGGGTCAGACTACCCGGGGATAGAAAATCAAACACTCAGAAATAACTGCAAATTAACCTAAGCCGTGCCTCCCCGGCAGCGGTGCCATTTTGATAAAGCGTCCCACTACCCTTATTAATTCGAGCAAATTAATGTTCAAATTAATTGATATCGTTCGTTGCAGTTGGATAATGAGAGCAAATCAAAAACCACTTTCAATTATATTCAAATTAATTTCGAGCGGCAATTTTTTTACTTGATTGGAAGTTCAAGGTCGAACTCAAGGAGGCAGCTGTCTCCTTAGGTTGATTCGAAGCAAATTTCCAACGTTTGATTTTTAGAGGAGATATTTTTGGTCTTTTTCGTATATTTTATGCAAGACACATGCAAAATCAGGCAAGTTTACAAGTCAATTCAAAAATATAGTCAAATTAATTCCAAAATTATGAGACTTGGCCAGATGATGAAATATGATGAAATTAGACTACACTAATTTTTTTGTAATCTTTAGATGCACGGATAATAAAAAAAACAGACCTTAGTAAAAATGACTAAACCAATTTTAATAATTAACAAACGATGATATTTTTCTGAAACAAAATTAATCCGCTAATTAGAAGATATCCAAATCAACTTGAATTTCATTAAAACACTTCACGGTTGATTAAATAAAAATCGATTAAGATTATCACTAAATGATTTTTCTAAGACAAATTATACGTGCAAATGCTGTGATTTTCGGATATGTTGTAGTAGAGACTTATATCTACCAATGATGATTTTTCAGAGATTTTTCGATAAGCAGATAATGCGTAATCAATCAATCAGTAAAAATGGGCAAAATATTGCAATTTTTTACCAAATTAAATTCTATAAAGATTATGCGAATCAGAAAAATATAAATAAATGATAAAATGGTAGAACAAGAGTTATGCTACACAATGCAATTTTCGAAATTGAAAATGGACAACATACTAATAATTAAATAAACGTGCAAATGCAGGAGTATGAATGCAATACAGAAAAAGAGATATGAGCTCAAAGGAAGAACAGGGACTTACATGCAATTAGCAGAAACTTGAATTTTTTTTCAAAACTTGCAAAGGGATGCAAGTTTCCCCTTTGCAAATGCCCACTTCTTTATTGTGCGATAAGTTTCCCCCTGTTTATGGAGATGAAACAGGGAGCTTGGAGGAGGAGCTTCACGTGCGGGGCGGCTGGAGCGGCGGTGGCAAGGACGACCGGCGGCGGCCGCACGTCTTGCGAAGGTGGAGACGCACGGCGGCGAGGAGGGAGGCTGCTTTGGAGGGCGGCTGGTTACTCGAGCTGCTGGCGTCGGTGGCTCGTTGGTGAATGGCGGAGGGTGGTCCTGCTAGCTGGGCGGTGAAGGCGCGATAGTGAGGAGGACGGCCTGAGAGAGGAAGGAGATGATGTGAAGAGAACGTGGGAGGAGGAGAAGAAACATGGGAGTTTTACCATCTCCCCTGTTCTTCATGCATTTGTTTAAGTGGTTTAAATAAACGATTAATCGATTGATGAAATTTTATCGGAAAAATAAATAAAAATCACCATTGCGTTCGCAACACGTGATTTATCCGTGAAAGTGTGATTGCTTCGACGTTTTGATGGATGGAAGATGGTGAATCGAGGAGAGAGAGAGAATGGGTGTGTAATGAGGAAGAAGAAGAGAGAAAGAAAATTACATGTAGGTGGCGGATGGATGTGTCGTCTGGGAGAGGACCTGCAAGGTCCCTGTTCTTTGCTCGATGAAGTCGACGAAGGCTTCAGAGCTTGGCTGCGATGGAGGGATCGCAGCAACAACGAGCGGGCTCGTTGGATCTCGCCTGGAAGACAAGGTGTTGTCGCTCGACGGTGAATTCCTTGAGCTGTCACCTTAAGGATGCCGGAGCTCGTTCTCTCTTCACTCAATAATGGCGGATGGGGGTGAATGGAAGAGTGGAGGAGAATATAAAGAGGGAGAGGTGGAGGTTGGAGAAGAGATGGAGAAGGTGGAGGAGATGGGGTAATGGAATGGAGGTGCCGATGGCTTCTCCCTTAAGTTAAGTCAGAGTGGGATGGAATGGGTAGATGGAGAATGAGAAGGCGCCACTTGGTACGCTCGGATGCGGCCATGTGACTTTTATTTAATTAGTAGCCAAAAACCATGGGGTTGACACGTGGCGGCTTCCGGAGCCACCACATGTCGCTCTCAGAGAAATCCAAAGTTAAATAGAAAGAAAAATCAAGAAGACATAATAAAATGGCTTAAATCAAAAAGTGATCAACACGAAAGTTGCTCGTCTTGACGAGATATACAACTTTCATGAAGGGTTAAAAATCAAAGGAAAACGTCTGTACAAAAATGTATTTTTGGGTGGTACCTTATAGGTATAAAATACCACATTTTTCCTTTTGCAATTTTTTTGTCATTTTTAAAAGAGAGAAAAATCAAAATAAAGTTAGGAAAAATATGAAAGGAATATTTACAACTTAATCTATTTTTTTGGATTTTTAATAATTAAGAAATAAAAAGATAAAAATGAAGGGCAAAACGGTCAATATGTACAATATACAAAAGGGGCCTAAAACCCAAGTTTTGCATACGAGCTCCGATTTTGATGAAATTGGTCTTGTTTCAAAGGTCTCTGAATGTATATTACTTTAAAAGTATGTAGACCTAATTCGGAGGTTGTATGAGAGAGATATGTGCATTTTAAGGTCTAAGATCTCAAACTTGTTTTCGGGTTTTATTGGTCAATTTTATAGGTTAGTGTTTTTTTGATATTGTTCCTTTATTATTAGTAATATATACATAATGGAGTTGGTTTTATTGGATTCGGAGTTAGTATAAAATATATACAAATAGGGTATTTTAGCTAATATACAAGTGAATATTTACAAGTGAATTGGGCTTCTTATTTAATGCAAATATGAATGCTAAAATGCAGATATTATGCTTGCATGCATGAATGCTAATTTTGCAAGATAAGTGAAAATATGCTGCTATTTACTCAGGAACAAAGCTCTATTTTTCAACTTTTAGAGTCATGAATCACAGATTCATCACCTGCACTTGTGGCTCTCAGAGCAAATTTTTTTACTTGTGCTCGTACTCTATAGGATCACACATAACACTTAACGAGACACACTTAGACTGCAGAGCTATGAGTAAAAATTAATTTGTTCATCAATCGCTAATAGAACTGCATGTTTAGGAACAGTTTTCTCGTGTGCATTTCATATAGTGTGAAATTTCAATTCTTTATTGCATCCCGCATGTAGAGAGCTGGAGGCACTGTAAGTCTTCTTACACAAGCATTCATCATCATTTTATCGATCGCATTGACTTTTTCTGATTTCCTCTCTCAATTTTTCTAGCCTAGGATAAAGGAATTGGGACTGGATGGTAGGCGTGATTGCTTGTGTGGATTAATTACAGTAACAACTAATCTCTAAATTCAGGAACTGCTAATTGAATTGGATCAAAAAAGTTGACTAAAATTAACCCTTATTTGCAGGAGAGCAACCCCATCATTGTCTGATTTACTTGTAAGTGAGAAAGAAACGACACTAGGATAGAGCCAAGCTAGGATTTTCATATAGACTACTTGTTCAAAAAAACGATTAGCCACTTCTCAGTGAGGATCTACGGGTAGTCAGTAAATGTTCCAGATTTCCGTAGTAGAGTGAGAGGTTTACAGGAAACCATGAAAGGCTCCGTCCTGAAGAAGCGAGTAGCTATATTTATAAGGTCCACATTTACTCCTATACTGGATGAAAGTGGGTGCAACTATTCATAAGAATCAGGATAGTCTGTAGGGAAGTATAGGCACCCAACAGCTCGTTAATCTTTCAAGACTTGCATTTATCACCAACTAAAACTAACAAGATAATTCGGCCGAACCTTTACAACCCTCACATGAAGAGCTGGTGATTTTGGGGTTTGCTCTTGCGTTTCTTTTGTGTCTGTTAGTGTGCGTTATTCTATGTTATTGCACATTTTCTACCTCGATCTACTTCAAGATGTCGGGATATTGGTCATCATATCCAGGTCACTCCTCTTTGACCATAATCCAATCATCTTCACCTTCTTATTCCTCCTCATACCACCATCCAGACTGTGAAGTCGGAACTTTGACTGACTTCTCCACTTCTCCGGATTACTCACCTACTCCACATTCTAGCACTTCGGATCCACTTCCATCTTGGTATAACTCATCATAATCTTGAGAGCTTGTTATAATTAAAGAACCATTCAATATGCAAGCCACTGCTGAGACAAATAACTGAAAAAATTACCTACCCCCACATACTTTATCTCCTCTTCATAATAATGATGGGACAAGTCAACAAATCACGTATACACATATTGACTTGACCTTAAGGTACAACTTGGTCAATCAAACAACGCGGAGAGGCCTGCATATCATGATTTCCCAGACTTGATTGACTTTAGTGATCAAGCTTACATTGATCAACCCTCATACCATCCATTCAAAGAGCCTATGGAGACATGGGATTGGACTCATGAATTCAATCTGCGAGCTCCTTCTTTATTAACTCCACCATATGAGGCTCTGACCAATATCTACCAACCGAATGGTCCATACTTGATCCATCTTATATACCGGAGTCCATGTATGTTGAGTGTTAGACTTTAATATCTCAGCAGTATCCTCCAATTGAGTAGAACACTCCTATGATTCGTCATAAAAATTTTTTAGAGGATGACATTTCTAGACTTATCGAAAAAATGAATCATTTGGTAATAAGTTTAGAGATGTCACTGAGATATTGCACTCGATTTCTACCAGCTTGGGAATGAAAGTGGAAAGGAAATAAGTAGATTTAATATTGAAAATCAAGAGAAAACTAGGGGACCCATACACTCTGTACAATTGGAGTCAACTCTACCTCCCTCTTCTACTAACCCATTTCCCTCCAATCTCGAATCTGCATTTTCTCCCTCCCCTACTTCACATATTGAAAATGCAAAAAAAAAAAATCGAAAATTCCAAAAAGTCTAAAAAAATGAAAAATCTAAAAATCACATAAAAATTGAAAATAAATAAGATCTAAAAAGCTAGATCCTGCCCTAAGGGAAGCACTCAAGGAGGAACTAATTTTTAAGCTTCCCTTAATAAAGGCCATAGATCACTTCCCCGACGTCAAAACATTTGTAAGGAGTAAAATGATGCCCAAGAGATCGGGAAATAAGAGGATAAGAACTAAGAGACACATAGTGTCTATGGCCACGTCTTTGGTGATGGTGAGAAAGACTAAGAGCCATATAGTGAAGCGGCTGCCTAGGGTTGAATGTAAAATCAAAGACATTACCTTTACCCATGCCATAATCGATGATCACTTACTGATAAATATCCTCCCAACCTCCGTGTTTGACAAGTTCGAACTCAGGCCTATCGGAAAGTCGAGAGAGATCGTTCAGCTGGCTGATCGATCTATAAAAGGTCTAGAGTAACCATTTCAGTCATCATTACTTTCCTAGGTGCTCTACTCCAAGTAGACTTCACAATCATTGACATTAAACACCGAGGAAAGTTTACCCTGTCTTCGATTATTCTTGAGAAGCCGTTCTTAGCCATGGTTAAGGTGATGATAGATTGTGAGACTAGAGAAATCGATTTTACAACATTGGGAGCATTTCGACCTCACCCATTCTTTGACACACTCTACTCTAAGGTAACTTAAAAAATACTAACAGTCGTGACCATCGAGAGGTCGATGAGTCCCACCTCTCTGCTACACATAATATACCGACTATCGAGCTGACCGTTGGTTTAGAGACTCCCCACACATCCACGATGCTCACTACGTGTATCACCACTACTGTGTCAGCTTCAATAAAATATTGACAACCCGAAGTTGTCATTGAGTTGGACATGACGTATACTGATTGTCTTGACCATTTTAATGATCTGACATCCGTGACTAATAATGCCAAGCCAACTAAGATCACTAGAACCATCCCGAGATGTGCGTTGACCCTTTAGGAATATTATAATCAATATGGAGACTCATCTGATGAGGGACCCATGGTCAGCACTGCACCACATCCTAGACCTGAAATAAAAGAGACAACCAAGACCAAATTGACCCAACCCAAAAACATGGTTGCTCCATCTTCAAGTCGTTTATCCAGTGAAAGGAAGTTGAGAATTGATTGCTCGAGGTGTTCCCCCAAACCCCTCAAGGCACTTCACTCTCATCTCCCTCTCAATGCTTTAAGTTCTAGAAAATCGATTAAGAAAGTTTCCTTCAACGTACCAGAGAAGGAATTTTCTAAGGAATCCACATCAGGTCCGGATGAGGTGATTTATGTGAGTGAGCTCAGTCAACTATTCTTAAACCATATATGAGCAAGCAGCCATGTGTCGACCCTCTTTGGACGATCCCTTCACCTCACTATTAATCATCTGAGAACGATTCTGATAATGACATAATTGTATATTCCCCACCTCCTCGTTCACGTAAGAAGGTTCGTTACAAACCTTCTTGACTCTTGTACATTCTCTAGAACCCATCGGTTCTCATACCCATTCATGTCCTATACTTAGGCTGACCAAAGCCTAAGCATAGGGGGGACTGATGCCCATCATGTATATATATTCATCCATTTCTCCTCCTGACCTCGACCGCCCCATTTTTTACCGTCTTCTACACCTAGGCTGCTAGAGCCTACGTATTGAAGGGCAGGTCGACTTCTATATGTTTTGTTATTTTAACTCTCCTACACTTAGCATGAGCTATGTCTTTTCTTCGCTTCTTGTTTTCTGAGGAAATAACACATGCTAAGTATACGGGAGCGCGTATATATTACATATATACTTTACCCATAGATCGTACTTCAACATATTTTTGTATATATTAGGAATAATTACGGGGTGGGAAAAAATGATTTTTTTTAAAATACATGTATACTTGTATAATATGTATAACACATGTATTAATTTGTATATAAGCTATGTAAATAATACTTTTTTGTAAAATTTGTTATAAAATAAAAGGTATATAATTTTTTTTAAAAAAAGAGGCATCTTATTTACTCTTGTATATCATCCTTGCATTCATAAAAAATTGTATCATGCACTTCATTCATCTATATTGCATGTCATCTGCATTCCATCTGCATATCTAGGATATGCAATGTGAAAAGTTAGTGGGTTCTGAACCGAGTTCTGAATAGATATCGAGGGTGGGATCTGATTTAACCTTAATCTACCTAATTTCATAGGAACCTTATAGGAACTAGAGTTAAGATTTTCCAGGTCAAGCGACTTTATTCTTTGAGTCTGCAAGTCCATGTCACAATGTCATCTTGATTGGTCTAAGTAGAATATTTCATGCACACGCACGATTCTTTTAGATAATGACCTAACTTGGACAAGCACCATGCACGTGGCTCTTCATTAATGAGGCGGCGAAGAGGTAGAATCCTTTAGCTTGGAGTAGCACACGGGTGGAAACATCCATCCACCATTGGGGAGGGTAGTGCATCTCAAACCTAGTCTAGTGGTGTTGACGTCTAACGACAGGATGCTATGGGTTGCAATAATGATTCAAAAGGGGGACAGTCTACTGGCTCAAGAAGAAAAACTCCAGATGTACATGCTGCACTTTGTATATTGGCAAAAAAAGAAGAAAAAAAAGAAAAGAAAAAGAAAAGAAAGTCCAAAAAATGGGACAAGCCTGATTGAAAATAAAATGCCTGCAATAGTATGAATAAGCAAGACATATGCTTCAAAGCCTCATACCATGGAAGCCTACAGCTGGAGACTTGGCTACACTAGTCAAGTTCTACGAATATATGACTACACTGGTCACAATCCATTCTCTTCTCCACCCCCTCTTCTTGAGATGGTTGCACTTGAACTAGAAGGGAATGCCCTGCTCCTCGAGGAAAGTGCTAGACCGGGGAATCAGAGTTACCTTGTTAAAGGAGGTTGCTTCTTTGCTATTTCTTATGTGGAGAGTCATATTTCACATACACAGTACAAGTAAGATTCATAGTCATCACAATTTGTGTATGAGGATTTGTTCTAACCTAACTGTTGAGAGGACCCGAATAGACGACTTGTGGAACTTAAAGGCTGTTAGGTTTTTAAATTCAACTCCCAATAAGGTTCCACCACATTATTAATCCAAAGGTCGAGTCGAGCTCCATTTCACCTTTTGTTCATGACCTTGGTATGGAACCTAAAATCATTTCACTCTTGCATTCTATTTTAGTTGCTCGGGGACGAGCAAGGTTCGACCAGGAATAAAGTAGAGGGAGATAGGGTACTTAATCAGAAAATTCAAAAAAATGCGTTGTAAATAATTTCCTGTGTATATTTATATACTTACACTATTTTATTTTGAAAATAAATTGACTTCAAATTAAATAATTTTCAAAAAAAAAGTTGTAAATAAAATATATTCCCTAAATAATAAAAATAATTGCAAAAAAAATCGTGTACAGAATAAAAGCAACCACACTAGGAAAAAAAGTTGTAAAGCGAAATTGAAAGATCAATTCTGTCTCCATATTAACTCGAACTAAATCAAACCCACTTCCATTATATTCTAAATTAAAGTATCTTTAAAATGGATGTGATTCCATAATTTTTGAGTTATGGTTTGAAAAATCAGTTTTCTGGGGCTTTTTTACACAATTTTACTATTTTTATTGTATTTATTATTTATTTTGCATATTATATTTTTATTAATTGTAAATATTGTTTAATTATTTAAATTAAATAAAAAATATCAAAAAATATTTTGTATACAAATTTTTCATTATTTGTACATGTGTATAATGTACATTGTGTATATATGATATGTATAAAATTAACCTCCTTATATAAAAACCACAAAAATTATTATCTAACATTAATTAATTAAATTAATATAATTATAAAATTTTGATTGATTGATTTATATTATTATTTGAAAACCTACCATGTATATACAATTTAATTGTGTACCTTAAATAACCATCATAAAGGTGGCTAATCAATTTGTACGAATTAATTAATTAATTTATTTAATTCCGAATTTAATTTTTAATTAATTAATTAATTAATTAAATTCTACCACTAACTTCCTTCCTTATTTTTCTTCCATTTAAAATTTGAAATTCAAATGTATATTCTTTCTATTTATTTGGCTCCTCCTCCATCATTCTCATTGATCAATCTTTGGTGAGAGGAG
Source organism: Ottelia alismoides (assembly GCA_037367405.1). Taxonomy (NCBI): domain Eukaryota; kingdom Viridiplantae; phylum Streptophyta; class Magnoliopsida; order Alismatales; family Hydrocharitaceae; genus Ottelia; species Ottelia alismoides. The sequence continues at coordinate 733,598 of JAZKJV010006151.1, read as the reverse complement.
CCTATTCTCTGAGAGTCATCTTGTCGCAGAAGGGTGCCTAGCCTACGAGCCGTCCGGTGACAGCGAATTGACCTTCATCAAGACTATTACCATCTTTTCTGCTCCTAAGGCGAGATCCATTTTTTCTCGTTCTCATTTTTCGCCAGATCCCTGTTCACGTATTCTGATTTGATTTTGGGATTGAGCTGTCGTGCTTGCATCCTAATTTGTTTATAAAAAATAAAAAATACATAGTTTTTCCTCTTATAACATTTGTTTTGTAGGATTAAAAAATAAAAAACTAAAAAAAATGATTTTTGCAGTTTGTGATTAAAAAAAGAAAAAATATAAAATTTTTTCTGTTTCTATTTTACAAAAATAAAAAAAATAAAAAAGAAGTCGTCCACCGCAGAATCGTCGCACCCAGCCAAGGCACCCCCGCGCAAAGCCCGCCATCACTCCCGACATCCATCGCTCCGCCGTAGATGTCTGCGACCAGTCGCCTACCCGCCGTCCACCGCAAAACCATCCATTGCACCACCGACCAATGCCCACACGAGTCTCTCAGCAACAACATCGCCGACCCACGATCGTCGACTCAACGCTATCGCCACCGCCATCTAGAGGCAGCGACTCTCCTCCAAGCCGACGCTACTCCAACAGGGGACTCCACCGCAACCCTCCGCTGAGGTGGGCGTGTGTCACCCAGTGTCCACCTTCGCTACGAGGCACCACAGTCACCACCACCTCCCTTCCTTACCCACTCCACCGTCAGCACCACCGCGACCACGATGCAAGGAGCCTCCACCGCGACCACACCGCCTGAAGCCCGCGACCTCCGACCGCCCTTCACCACCACATTGCCCACACGAGCCCGCATGCATCGCCTGCGCCGCCTAGCGCGTGCTGCAGACCGCCACCACTCCTCTGCCTTACCGCCGACCGCGGCCTGCCGTCTTGCAGTCCTTCATCGACGACCCTTCCTGGTTGAAGAGCAAAGGGCGGTCCCCCTTTGTTCTATTTGGGGTGAACATGAACGAAGTCCCACGAAGAAGCCCTAATTTTGGGGCAAATTACAATCAAGCCCTCAAATGTTTCGCATATTACAAATAATCCCCTGCGAACATTCAAACACTGGGTAAATTGCCTTCACACACTCAGATATTATTATATTTGCAAATCGATCTAATTGCCTTATTATTGCATGATCTATGTGAAAATTGTAAAAGCTTCCCTGCTTAATCTCTGTGTTATATATTGCTTGAAATCTTTTCAGAAATTACAGTTTAGTCCTTGTCTTACAGACTTGGATTTCTTGCTTATTTTGAATGAAATAAATAGTATTTGTGCCTAAAATTCTACCAAAATCATGATGAACTCCTTCTGTGCGTTGGTTCCTAGTCTGAATTTTTCATTGCTTTTTTTATTTGCTAATAATAAAAAATAAAAAACAACATCATTTTCTCTGCCTGAAATTCGAAAAAACAATAAAAATTCGAATATTGCTTCGAAAATTCTAAAAAAATTAGAGTAGTTTTTTGTGTGTTTAATTACTATCCAAATTTCATCCATTAATTTTTTGCAAAACCAAAAAAAATAAAATACTAAAAATCTTATAAAAATCATAAAAATTGTAGAAAAATCCAAAAGTAGTGATTTGAGTTCCTATGTGTAGATAATTTCCTTTAATTTATAGGAAAAATAGTTTCGCAATTTTTAATTTCATTTCAAATTTTTAAATTGGGAAATAATCCTGTTTGTTCACTGTTTGCATTTTTCCTTATTTTTGTTCATTTTAAAAATCCTAAAAAATCTAAAAATCTCTGAAAAATTACAAAAACAGAAAAAAAGAATAAAAACAAAAAGATTTTCTTTAGATATTATAAGCATTTTTGTTATAATTAAAAAAAATAAAAAAATGCATTTCTTTTGTGCTTGAATTTATTTTGAAAATCATATTTTTGAAAATTAAAATAATTGTAAAATAAAAATTCTTAAAAACTTTTAAACATCCAAAAAAATAAAAAAATAGAAATAAAAAATGTAAAAAAAAATTTAAAAGGTAAAAATCAAAATAAAACCAAGCATAGTATACATTGAGAATTTAGTTTTCTTTCTTTTATTAATTGAATCACCCTCGGGAATTGTAGCTCCCTGAGTTCGATCTTGTTTGCAATACAGGTAAACAAGTAGTAAAATTTTCTCTCGCTTCATTATTCTTGTAACTAATTTTGTAGCTTGAGAAGAATTTTTTTTGTTTGAGATGGGAATTTTGGGGATCGCAACAATAATATTAAAATAATTACCCCCGAGATTATCACACAACAAGGGGGTTGATGAATCTGCAATTCATCACTCATAAAGATGAAAATAGTGCTTTGTCCCTAAGTAATTAGAAGCATGTCTCCACATATATTGTATAATTAGCATTCATGCATGTGTAAATAATCTGTGCATTTTAGCATTCATATTTGCATAAATAAGAAGCCTGAAATTCTCTTATACGCAATCACTTGTATATTAGCCAAATTCACCTATTTGTTTCTATTTTATACTAACTCCGAATCCAATAAAATCAACTCTGTAGTGTATATATTACTAACATTAATAAAGAAAAAATATCAAAAAATACTAACTTGTAAAATTATCTAATAAAATCCGAGCCCTAGTTTGAGACTAAGAACCTTAAAATGCGCATATCTCTCTCATACAATGTCCGATTTAGGTCTACTCACTTTTAAAGTAATATACATTCAAAAACTTTCAAAACAAGACTAATTTCATAAAAAATCTATGATTGTATGTGAAACTTAGGTTTTGGGCCCCTATTGTATATTTTACAAATTGGCCAAAATAACCTTTATTTTTATATTTTTATTAAAAATCTAAAAAAATAGAATAAGTTTTAAATATTCCATTCATATTTTATCTGACTTTCCTTTGATTTATCTCTTATTTCAAAATGATAAAAAAATCTGCAAAAGATAAAAATACAGTATTTTATACCTATAAGATACCACCCAAAAATACACTTTGTACATATGACTTCTTTTGATTTTCAATCCTTCACAAAAGTTTTAGATCTCGTCAAGACGAGCAACTTTCGTGTTAAGCACTTTTTGATTTGACCCTTTTTGTTATTTCTTTTATATTTTTATTTTTATTTTATTTTTTGTTTTTCTGGGAGCGACACGCGATAGCGCCTACAACAAATACGTGTCACTCATTTTTTTAATTATTTATTTTTTTTATCTATTTTAATTTTATTTGGTTTATTTTACATTATTTATTTATGTTAATTATTTTAATTATTATTATTATTTTAACCCCCGCCACGTTGTTGTCACTGTACACGCCACGCCCCCTCTCCCCTCCATCTTTTTCTCTTTGTTTTCTCTCTCCTCACTTATTCTCTCTCTCTCTCTCCATCTTTCTCTCCTCCCTTATATTTTTTCTTTGCACGCACATCACCCATGCATGCCTTACCGATGCCATGCACATATTCTTCACTATTATTCTCTCTCTCTCTTACCTTTCTTTTCTTTCTCTTTATCTCTCTCTCCATGCATATTCCCCCTCACGCCTGCTCCTGCATTCCGCATGACCCAGCCACCCCGCGCCTCTCCTCGCCTTCTTCCAACCGCTCATCTACAGGACCCGCTCGCCCTTCGCCCACCTCCCCCACATCACCAACCTCATGCTCCCTACGCGACTCCATCCACTCTCTCGATCACTTCACCACGATCTATGCCAAGCACCTTAAAATACCCGATCACCGCGAGCCATCGAACTCATCAGCCATATTGAGCGCAAAATCCAATAGCTCCACCCTCTTCTCGGTGACAACGAGTGAGAGCCACCATGTCGAGCGATGATAGGCCCCTTTTGTCTGGCGAGATCCAAGGGACCGCCTCATCCCTTGACGTAGCCACTTCAGGCTGCTCGAGCTTCGTCTAGTCGTGACGTCGAGCGAAGATATGAGAGTTCCATCCGAACTTTCACTCCCAAGCCTCTCATCCATCATTCGCAGAAGGTAATATCATAGACATTTCTCTTCTCCCTCCTCCATTTTCTTCTTTTCCTTCCCCTTCATGTCATATTCTTTCCTCCCTCTACACTCACATAACATACTCCACGCACACCACATGCCACGTACACCACACACACACACACAAGGTCACAGCAGAAATCACTACTCCCCCATCATCAAACACCGCATCCATCGTCGTCCCTATGCACCCACTTGCGGTCGACCTCCCCACATGCCAACATCGCTTCGTTTCTATGCCCACCTGCAGCCCTTGGAGACAGCCCACCAATGTGTGTGTGACAAGCGCCATCTGCCGTCGTCCTAGAGAAGAAGCCACTAGCTCCAATCTGTTGCAGGTGACAACTGAAGGAGTACTTGTCGAGCATCGATGGTTGTCACTTGACCAAGGTCTTCTTCGACCTTGTTGCTGCAGCCCTTTTGCAGACGAGCTTCGTCACCAATGCCAAGCCACTCGAGGTGACAACTAGGAGATGCGTTACCGCACTCCACCTTTTCGGCGAATCCGACCATCTCCATCAGGTAACTCATTCCCCCTTGTTTCTTCCTTTTCTTCCTTCCTTTTATGTCTTTTCCTCTGCATCCTTTCTTCCTCTGCACCCCATCATCATTTTTACCTTCGATTGGCTACACCCATCTCTGCTTCTATTTCCTTCCATTTCATTGCTTCCCTTCATATTCTCCATCAATTTGGCTTTAATCTATCGCTAATCACGAAGCCTCCATACACCCTCGAGAACCCATCCCCAGTGCAGGTGCGGCACTTGCTTGAATATCTCCGCTGCGACTCGATCCACAACCTCCTTGAGGTAGACCTATCAAGCAGAACTGCGGCTGAGAACCTTCGAGCACTGAGCTATGTAATGCGTGGACCAATGCCATAAAAATCAGTACAAGAGTAGTTCTAGTACATCTTAAGCAGCTTGGCCAACTGTAGCCATATGTGGCTGATCTTCTCCTCGACTGCCACTCCCGCGCATATCCCCTTCACGTGCCAGGAGTCTTGCATGCTATTTCAACCTTACGTGAGAAGTACATGAGGTTTGGAAAAATTGAGAGCCCCCTAGATCTTTACATATCTACGCCATGAGTCCCTGCCAACCTAAGTCACGTGAGGATCATGTGCTGCACCTGGAAGAACTACAGAAAAGGACCCCAAAGTCTAGGTAATTGCATACAAGTCTTGTCAGCATATTTTTTTTTATCAATTTTCATTTCTATAATAGCATTTAACCCCCTTTGTTTGGACCTTAGTTTTAACATTCATTTAGCATCATTTTATCATTTTAAAAATTGCTCATTGTAGAACTACTTATGCTGATTATTATGGATATTAGATTGAATTTTGTGATCCCTAAATATTTAATAAATTATTTTCGTGAAAAAATGGATATTTTTCCCACTACGTGCTCTTCCATTATAATTAAATAATCTGTTGCTCTAAAACTTTCCAACCAACTTTAGATAGATTTTAGTGTGTTCTACATTGTGTCCAAATTTCATCTCATTTACAAGCATGTCAAGGTCAAAATAAATTAAATGGTGATTTGAATAATGGATTTTAATTTATTTGCTCACTAAGTATTTTTACGAAATAAAAATTGTTCTGGATACCCCTCATATAGAAGTATCTAGGATAATTTAATTTCTGGAAAATATTGATATTTGACATTTATTAAAGTTAATTAACTCAAAATCACCTAGTCTGCATATTTAATTCATAATTAGTTCATTTTTCATCTAAAAATTCCAAAAAATACACTAGTCTATTTTCCTTTCATTTCACATTCTAGCCAAGTTTCATAAATTTAGTCCCTGAACTTCGCCAAATTAGCATTTCACTCATTTATCGTTTTTAAATAATAAAACATATCTCTTTGATAACATAATCTCTAGATTGACTAAAAACCAACCTAAGGAGACAGTGGACTCTCTGAGTTCGACCTTGGGCTTGCCCAAGTAAAAATATTGTCCGCTCGCATTATTTTAAAAATTATTAAATTTGTGGTTTTTGGTTAATTCGAATTTGCCCGACTACACTAACGAATAATTTCAAAGTTAATTACGACACAGTTAACCGAGGACATTTTGTAGTTCATCACCGTTCTAGAATAATATTTTGTAAATTTCAATTACACATGGATAATAACGTATTATTGAATTTTCTATTTTTTTGGCATTTTTCATTGCATTGGGAAATGAAAAATTTACATCATCATTCAAAATTTGTTTTGGTGAATTAGTTGTTACATATAAATGATTAAAAGGGGTACGATCATTTGCTCTACTAGAAAGCTAACAAAAGGAACATTGGCGTCACTAGCTTATACTGGATCCATTGCTGATACTGGCGTCTTGTTGGCTGCATCGACGTCACCTTGGATCTTATTGCTTGAAGTGGATTTTTTGTTTTCTTCAATTCTTTGATTTTTTTGAACTTGGTTATACAAATTTCTCTTCTTCTCCACCTCCCGAACTTGGTGCAGGCATAAATGATGACTGGCCCAGTGAAGCTTTATTTTTGCCCTTCACGGTCGCAGGAGGTTGTAGTATCCTACGGCTCTTGAGAGTCAAAGAGTTAGATAACATAATTGGATCATTCATACAAGATTCGATCATGGATTGGACATTGCAAACTTCATGCTCCTTGCGTCAGAAATTTTTTGGATTTGCCTCAACTTGAGATGATATGTATGTTTTGGCTATGGTGAGGTCAACCAACTTCTGACTCATTTCACTTAAACTTTTCACCAACCATGCCAGGCAGTCGAATGCAGGATTTGCTGGAGCTGCCTTGGAATTCTCAGCGTGATGAGATCACTGAGGACAATACTGCTATGGATGTTGAGGTTGAGGTTGATGACTTTGATACAGAAAGGGAGGGAATTGTTGATAATTGTGCTGAGGGGGTGGATGATACTGATTTTGATAATAACCACTCGGCTATCGATGGTATAGCTGCTGCTATGGTTGGTGTTGGTTTCGAACATTTTATCTCCATTGTTGGGCGTGTTGTAGAGATTGTTGATTCTAGTTTGGCTGGAAGCTCCTTCCTACCAAATGAGAGTGGTATGGCCTATTTGCCAAGTTCTGACCCTGGTTTTGTCCACAAGGACAAGTCAGATTATTATCATTTTCCCACATAACATTCACCTCCTGGATTTATGGTGGAGGTGGAAAGAAGGATTCAACATAATTCAGGGCCTCTGGGTGATTTACCATCATCTAGGTCTACTGTGGTGATGGTGATCCATGGTATGGAGCTTGCACATAGTACATGTACTGAACTGACTGGGGTTGCCCTTCACCCAACTACATAGATTGATGCGGTGCTGGTTCTTTTGTCTCTGCATGAGTCTCGGCTTACACTGTCACAAAGTTGCAGGAATTAATGGTACTCACCAGAAGCCCCAATTTCTTTGAGATCTAGTCCAGCTTGTCCAGATGCTTGGTTCTTTGTTCGATCATATTCAGTTTTCACGATCTTGTGACCGCTTTTCAATAATGTTCACCTTGGAGAGATGGCTCTCAATTATGCTAAGATTGGAACTTTCATCCTTCTCTCCTTCATATAGTGTTTCCATATGAACATACTAATGAGGGTTCTGGGGATGCTTTTGGAATGTTTGAGATGAAGACAAGGTGGCCTATCCCTCAACCATCTCCTCGAAGATTTAACACACCACATCTTCGTCTTTGTTAAAGTGTGATCCTCTGTAGGCTGCAACTACTAGCTTCTGAGATTTTTGATTTAGCTCACCAAAAGTTTTGCACCAAACTAGTCTTCAGAATATCGTGATAGGGGCACTTTTCTTGTAGGTCCTTGAACCTTTCCCATGCCTCATGCATATGCTCATGGGATAACTATGAGAAATTGAAGATTTGTACTCGCATCTGATTTAAATGACCCAGAGGATAGTATTTGTATAGGAAGGCATATTTGAGGGCATCCCACGTCATCACCACTTTCCCCAGATGGTTTATCCAGTACAACGCCTTGTCTTGTAGATTGAATGAGAAACCTATCATCTTGACTACTCCAACATGATGTTGGGGCAGTAAATGGTACCACAAATTCTATTGAATAGTTGGAGGTGGATGTAGGGTCCTTCATTTGTATTCCCATGGAAAGTGGGAAGAAGCGAGAGAAGTTGCGGCTTGAGTTCGAAGTGGCCATGAATGGCAGGGATCTGGATCTACTATGTGATCTGCCCCCGTATTATAAGTTTCCTTGAGAGACGACTTGGGTCGCACTCTCACCCCATCCTCAGCTCCAGGGTTCTCTCCATCATGTCTGTCATCTCAACCATTATGTTCTTCTCCCCCTCTATTTCCTAGTTTCTCCTCATCTCATTCAGCATATCCTAAAATGCAACCTGAGATAGGGCCTGATCTGTCGACTACTATTGGATTGCCTGAATCGAAGTGAGTAGCTGGTTGTTGACCTCATTTAGATCTACTTGCTGATCTCATTCAACATATCATTCTGAAGCCCTGAGGTGACATCTCAGGTTCAGAGTCTGAACTGATCTCCAGATCAAGGTCAATATCCGTAGTTAGAAAATACCCTAATTAATTTTAAAGTATGCACCGGATATAGAGAAGCATTCATAATCATGGACGATTCTAATCTTTATTAAAGATGGAGAGGTGTAAGGAGTGAAATCAATCTCCATCTAGAAATGAGTGAATTCAGAACATGAGAGGCCCCGGTTTATTTGAGGAGGAAGCGGGGAGACTTGAGAGTGGTTCGTAAAGTCTGAACCAAGCTCTCGTGTATCGCCCTGAATTATTGGAGTTGTCTTTTCCATGGAATCGATTTTGGTGTCGACAGAGTCCGGACTAATCCATATGTGGGTCAACATATTGGAAGGGAGGAGGAAGTAGATAAGGAATAGAGGAATACATTGATAAATAAGAGGATGGAAAGGAGAAATGAAAGAAGGCTCAGACTAAGCAATGAATAAAGAAATGGAAGTCGAGAAAATGAAAAATGGTGCAACTGCATTGGATCGATCTTTGACCTCAAACTATATCCAAACAAACACAAAGCAAAGGATTCATCAACTCACATAAAGTGAATCTGTAAGAGTTCGGGTATTTTTATCTTTTCAATTTTATTTTGTTTTTCAGGAAAATCCAATAACAAGTCCTTACTGGGATAGCTCTATATGAGAGTGAGTATTTTCAGAAAAGAATCGCGTACATTTCACTTCCTTTGTAGCATGTATCTTGCACTTTTTTGAGAGAATCATTGCTATTAGGTTTGGATCCACCACTCAACCAAAGAATAGAGGAGGAAGTCGATAAGTGAAACCACTACTTCCCCCTAGCGGGGTACTCGATAGTGGAACAATGAGACAGACACACCCGTAAGAGCATGGCCTATGCTCAATACTTCAGACCAAGTCAGATATTATACACAAGGCGAAAAAACCTTTGTCGACAAGGCCCTACTTGCCCACGCACGATAGGAGCGCAAATACTTCACGAATCCAGTCAATAACAAGGAAATAATCAAGATGGGTTTTTAGATCTAATCCTTAGGGTCATGCCTCACTCAGTCTAGAATGTACCTGAAAACAATGTGGGCTTTATGAACTCCAAACAATGATGTCCATTATGAATTTTATTTTTGGTCGAAGTTTATTAAACAGTCCCGTTATTTCAATTTTTGGTTTTCAATTTTTTGAGTATTTTTTAAAATGATGAGCCTAATGATTTTTTGACTTTTCATTAAACCTAAGTGTTCAAAAATGGAGGGAGATAGTGGAAAAGCAGTGCAAGTTGATACTAGGATGGAAATCTCACCCTTGTGTCAGAATGTTGTATTCTCAGTAAGAAGACTTACAATGCTTCCCAATGCTCTCCATGTGAGATGCAAGACATAAATTTCAACTACACTACATGCAAGTACAAAGAAGTAAAATCACCCTAAGCAGGAATTGCTATTAGCGTGAACAAATTTGTTGATTTGCTCAGAGAAAAAACTGAGAGTCCGATCTTGGAATGTTGTTGGCATCCAAAAAATCAGATCCTGCAAGCGCTATATCGACTCTCTCATGGCACGTGGTATGAAACCCAAGCAATCAACCAAAATTTGGTCTAAGTCAAAGAGTAGAAATCATAGGAGCATGTGGATAATTAGGGCTGGAGCTATATTACCGAGTTAAACAATCCTAGAACTAAGGGATCACTCACATAAAACAAATAAAAGAAATATAGAAGGTACAAATTGTGGAAAAAATAAAAATAAGAGGAAAAAAGTGAGGAATAAAAGTAGAAGGCGAGGAAAACACGGCAAAAAACAATGAGGCCCCCGGGTGATCAATCACCCGGGCAATGGACCTCAGAAAGTGTGAATGTTCAAGAGTCATTGGGTACCTATATTATTACAAATTATGCAAATAAATATCTCTAAAGAAAAGTAAACTATTTATAAGATATGCTACTATGAAAATCTCTTGTATTCTTTTGCCACTCTCTCCTGATTGTGGGTGAAGAATCGCCAACGTCCGCGTCACTCGGGTGTAATGAGCCTCCTAAGAAGCTCTCCCTCGATAGGCAGTACCTCATAACAAATTCAAACAAGGAATGTGTCAGACAAGAACAAATAGAAAATACAATAAAGAGAGAAATGTGCAAGCAATATAGTAGAAAATGACAATAAAAACTAAGAAGTCTATTCTACTCTACTCAACCATTGCTCCCTGGCAACGGTGCCATTTGGTGACACGCTCTTCACCAGTATGATAATCAAACACAATTAGCAAACACTGAGGTGACCGAACAAATGAGGCGAATCAAACAACAATCATCCCACACAAGATAATCAAAGCAATCAAAGTGAAGGGAGTCAAAATTTATTATAACTCTACGACAAATGTATAATGATAAACGGTAGAGTGTTAAATACAAAGAGCAAAAGGGAGTAGAGAAAAAATTGAGAAACCTACTTAGAGGTTTTTCTGTCTTTTTATTTTTGGATTTTTTGTGGGTATTAATTATATTTAATTTTTATGGGTTTTAATATTTTATTTTTTGGTTTAATTTTAAAATTTTTATAAATATTTATAAATAATATCAATAATCATAAGAATTATATAGTAATAATATATAAGCTATATATAGGGTTTTATGTTTATAAATATAGATAAAAATACTCAAATTTCACAAAATAAAATATTTATATATTTTTATTATCTCTATTTTTATTAAATTATATGTAATTTTTGCTAATTTTTATGTGTTTTTAACTGATTTAAAAAGTTAAAACAAGGACGAAAATAATAGGTGTTGAATTACCATTCATGCACATTTACTCATTCATTTTATGCTTTAATCTCTAAATAAATGCATGTGCATATCAATAACACTCATGAATTAACACATGTATATTCACTTATATATTGCATATAAGTAAATGTAACTAAATTCTAAAATGAAGGAATAAATAAAAGAAAAGAAAAATAAAGGAAGTGTCATAAATACTGACTGACCCTGACCCTTGAGACTAAGTTAAGCCTTGATTTAGTCGACAAGGAATAAAGTAGGGGGAGATGGGCAGAGAAACCACATAAAAGGCAAAACCCTAATTCTTTTGTCAGTATATATACTTTGGGAATCATTTTATTTCATATTTTTAACCCTCAAATCAATAAGTTTTGAACATGAACATGTACATAAAAATATAAAGAAAAATACAAAACTTATTTCATTCCAAAATAATGCACAGTTTGCCTGGGACAAAGAATAAAAGGCCGTAAAGAAAACTTCTCAGACATGTATTCTTCTCCTTATTGTCTCAAAATTAACCAAAATCACTTTAATTGTATATAACTTTTAATAGTTATTTAATGAAGGTGGTTTCATCCAATTTGGAGTTAAGGTGCAAAAGTTGGCTTTTAGGCCCTCATTTTGCAATAAATCTTTATAAAATAATCAATTTATTTATTCTTTATATTTTTCCGATTCTTATATTTTTATTAATATTTAAATAATACTTGAAATACATGTACATAAAAAATAAAAATAAAATCATTAAAAATACAATAAAATTAATAATTTACTTTACAATATAAGTGAATGTACCAATAAAGTACTTATAATATATGTATACATATTTATTTATGTACATAAATAACTTCAGAAAAATAAGAGAAAAATGAACATATGTACTAAAATATAATGTAAATATTAAAATTATGTATGTGAAATAATAAATTGTATAACACAAAATAAAAATAAAATAGAGAATATATATGTATTTATACCTATAAATTAAATGTAAATATCAAAACCTTATAAAATAATGTGATAAAAATAAATAAAAATCACAAAAAATAGCTTATTAATTATGTAGCATATTTCATGCTTTAAAAGTTTTTAAGTAAAATCATTTTCTAATTTTAATTTATTAGTCTTTCATTTGTTGGTCTATTTTGTCGTCTAACGCTTAGGTGGCGCTGATGTGGACTAATCCCGCACTTTAGATTGGTGACCCCAGGTCAACACCCCTTACCACCTCTGCTCTTGTCAATTTCTATCCCCCACGCCGACTTCACCAATTTTTCAGTTGCTCATTTGGGCCCGATTCCTTTTTGAAAGTTGAAGATATGATCAAAACCTCATGCCCGCGGATCATCTGAATTTGATTTTTGTCGAGCACCCACACCGAAACCCTAATTTCTTTTGCCTACTCTGATGCTGGCTATAAATGAACAACCACCTTCTCCCTCGATTCGATGATCGTTCACTGTCTCCCTAACCCCCTAGAACCTCGTCAGAGCATCGCCTTGGTGACAGGAAGGTAGAGCACATGTTCTTGGGTACGGACAAAGGAGGAGGAGGTGCATCCACTCTTCATTGGAGATCTTATCGGTGAGGCTCTACTTCCATGTTTCTAACCATTGTAAGCTGCTTCTTCTTGCTTATTTTCATTCCTGAGGATAACTCTAGCTTATATTTATTACCAGATTGATTTTGTTGGAAAACATAAAAAGTCCTAAAAATAGATCTTGGTCAGAGCTCGTTGCTCCAGCACATATCTATGCTCATACACACACGCTCTGCCACCCTTTCCACCTCCACCAGCTTCCCTTTCACTTCTCCAATTCTGAGATCACTTCAGCCACTCGATCTTATAAAGATAGGGTCTGGCGGGTCTCCTTCACCGCCTCGTCGGAGACCCATTTCTCCAACCCATTCACCTCCCGTACCAGCTTCATTTTAGGCTTGAAAGCTTTGCTTCAAGGTCATGGTACTAACCGTGCAAGTCTTAGCCGTAGAGAACCCCATTTGAGGGGTTTAAAGTCTAGTAGGAGCTCCTCCAGGTCGCCGCTTCTCCGCTGACCTCCATGATATGTTCAGTGGGTCCCGGACCTTCTTCCAAAAATCCACCTCACCGACATCGTCCTAGGAAGCTCTTAAGCCCATGAGCCACGTGCGTGGAGGCCAGAGTTATGCAGGAGCCCAAATTGAATGTCACCAAGCGCTTGTTCTTTAACGATTCTTCTAGATCCATCAACCATCGTTTGATGATGAACAAACACCCAGCTTCAACGTCCATCGTCCGACGAACCAACCCCAGCACCATCAGATCTGATTGCTGATCTAATCTGAGCCAACGATCGATAAAGCGGTACCATCCGTTGGATGTGTGCCACATGTTTAACTGAATGGATCCCAACCATTCCTCAAAGCGTTAAGTAAGTGTAATTTGCAATATTTCCCTTGAGTTTATGGTATTTATGTTTTGGTCCTGAAATTTTTTTGTAGTTCAAAAACTTGTGGAAATTTTGCATCTAGAACCTTATGCTTTTTAGTATTTACATTTGGGTCCAAGCCATGTCACCTCATGTGTCATCCCACGTGAGGGTTTTTATGAGTAAATTGCACTATTTATGCTGTGGTTTTGGGGGACTTGTTTGGAAATGTTGAAACTATTTTCAGAAATTGCAATTTAGTCCCTACAAGTTTATATTAAAGTTATATTTATTGGAAAATTTACTTAGATGCACATGTATCTTTGTTCATTTGCAGAAATGCCCCTAGCATGTGTTTCTTATTATGAAGTTAATTGGAAAAATTGAGATTAGGCCCCTGGACTTTGTGTATTTGTTGTAAATGCATACTTAATGTTTTTTGAAATTGCAGAATTGTTCATGTGCTCTTTAATTAATTGGTTGCTTTGTTAAATTGTAATAATTGCATGATTAACTCTAAAAATTTTGGGAAATTACTTTAAATACCTTAACTGATATTATAACAAATATTCTTTTATTAAGCTATTTATATTATTTTCCATATTAAAAATTAAAGCTAGCTACATTTTACTATTTTAACTTTGAAAAATCATAAAAATCAAAATATAGCTTAAAAAATTACAAAAAATAGGGTAGGTGTATTTTACTACCTTCTATCACAAATCCAATTAAAACAAAATTACAGAAAAAGAATCCTAAAAAATTGTAAAATACAAAAAGCCTTAAAAATCATAAAAAAATCTTAGAAAAATAAAAAAATATATTCTAAATCTTGAAATTTTCATTTTTTATTTTATATACAAGAAAAATCATTTTGCACCCTTTCTGATCTGATAGATATTTTTTAGGCCCATTTGAAGTTTCTGTATTTTTTGTTTATATAATATTGTGTAATTTAATTCTTAAAAACTCCCTAAAAATCTTAACAATACCCTAATAATTCCCTAAATAAAAAGTATAAAAAATCTAAAAACATTTTATTTTGTGTATTTTGACTTTATTTTGCTATATTTTAAAAATACAAAAGACTCTTCTTTATATTTCTTTATATATGTCTCACATTAATATATATTTTCTTCATTATATTTTCTTAATTAAACAACATTTAAAAATTAAAATCCATAAAGTAATATAAATGAAAAATTACAAAAAGTTAAACCTATAAAAATTCATAAAAATCTTATTAGGTTGTGAAATCGACTATTTTGTGGTTGATTCATTAAGTCAGGTTTCATTTTTGTGGTATATCCCTATTTACTCCTATGGATGACACTCTTACTTGCCTTATATACATTTCATGTGGAGCTAAATAAGTTTTATAACTCACACACTTATAGGATCTCCTTTTAAATACACACCTATGGGTTTTTATTATTGATTGACTGAGTTGGGTGATTGGATCCGGGTACTGCGAGAGGTACCGATACAATGATTGCCTGACCTGACTTGTCGGGCACCGCAAGCACTCCAAGACCAGGCATTAGGGACACCATCATTCTGTAAAAATCTCATCTCTCGGGTCACATTAATTGGCACCATTACCGGGGAGCAACGATTGAGTAGATTAATAGCTTTAGGCACATTAGGTTTGCTTGTTTGTTTGTCTATTTACATAGCTTTGCTTATTACTTTTCTTATAGTATCTCATAATTGCTTATGACAACATCTCTTGATTACTTTATTGTGAGGGATCTCTTATTAAGGAGGTTGTCTTTGGATCACCTTCGCACCCACGAGAGGTGGAGCAGATCATTCCTCCCCGATCTATAGGAGAGAACACCAAAGGAGGAGCATAGTGTGAAGGAGAAAATTTTGCTTTAGTAGCTATTTATATTTTTATTTGTGAGAGTGAGATTTATTTGAAATTCTAATAAAACATCTACATTGAATACTTAGACTATTTGGGGTCTGTTTCGCCAAGTGCCCGAGCACTTGGGAGACCTCACCAAGTTTTTACAGTTTTCATAGCTTTTTTGTTCTATCCTTAATTTTCACTTTGTTTTGTTTCACGTGATTTGTGTGTTTACACCTTTCTTTTCATTGTTCAGTGTGAATGAGAACCTAGAAAGTAGGATTGCTTAATCGAGTAATTGAAGAGGATTGAGCTGAGGTCGTGTCTTTCCACAAGGCGGATCAATAGTCGCTGAGGTGACCTCAAACAGAATCCAAATCAATCAAAAATTAACCCACAATAAAGAACAAATCAATTGAGTTCAAAAAATGTGAATTAAAATTTGTTATAACTCTACATGTAAATGTGTATAGATGTAAGCACAAGTAGAGGTCGAACACTGGGAGCAAACGGAGCAAACAGTTGGGGGAAGAAATATGCACAAAGTATTCAATTCCTGTCTTGTCCATGTTATTGTTTTTGTGGGTTTTTAATTTTTATATTTTTATTTTTGGTTTTCATTTTAATTTTTCATTTTGTATTTTTTATATTTTCTTTTTATATTTTTAGTTAGAGAATATAGGTATATATATATGTACAAGGTAAAGGGGAGAGAGAATATATATAGTCAAAATAATTCACATATAATATTTTTGGGCCTTTTATATGTCTTAAATTTTTTGTTATTTTTCAGGAATTTTTCTAATTTTTATGCATTTTTAATGTAAAAAATATCCTTGAAATAAGATTAATTAAATATCTGAAACTAATTTGGGTTTTAAAAATAGTAAATAAATCCAAAAATTACCCAAACTAATTTTAATACATAAATAATAATATATAGATAATTATAAAGTAGAAAAACAAATTTCTGGAATTTTTGTTGAATTTTAATATTTTTTTGTTCAATTTTGGGGTTTTCTAATTTTTAAATTTTCTTTTACTCTTTTTATGGGTTTTTGGTTTCTGGACTCAATAAATAGCAAGATATAGCATATATAATTTTTTTGCAGTTTTTCAAAGCATCTTTATTTTTTTTGGTATTTTATAATTTAGACAAGGTTTATTTAGGATCCATTTTAATTTTAAAAATTAGATAAAATGTAAAAATGCATATTAAAAATATGGGCTTGAAAGTACATTGCATAAAGCATTTATCCATATTTTTTGTATTTTTAGGAGCTACATAGATATTTTTAATAAAAAGATAAAAGACATTAAAATGAAACAGCCTAGTAGGGGCATTTTTGCAATTAAAAATAAAGGCAAGATGTTCTGTGCAAAAATCCCAACAGAATAAACATTTATTTAATATTTTAGAACCTTTTTACAATATACAAAACTGCTAGGGGCATAAGTGCAAAATTCACATACACATCACGTCGGACAACACGTGATCCGGACTCAGAGGGACCAAAATGCAATTTTTTAATAACTCCAAGGGTCTCTGTACAAAATTTCTTCAAGTCACGTGGGACAACACTTGACTCGGCTGGGAAGGACCTCTATGTAATATCCAATTAATATAGGGGGTTCTATACATAAATCCCATTTATTTATAACATTACATTTATTTTACGGAACTAAATAATAAATACAAAAATGCAAGGGGCTAAAGGTGCAATTTACCCCTTAAGGTGCTGGATCGGACGGATGATGTTCTTGACTTATCCACGTGGCGCCTCCACGTTTGCCGATGACGCTTCACCGATGGACACGTGAGATTAGATCGTGGGTCGTGATCTGACGGTCGATGACAGGTCCATCCAACGACTTATCTTCAACCTGGGCCTCCCTCTTCATCCAACAGCGGGGACGATGGTAGGAATAACATGGAAGAATGCTCATCAGGGCGAGCTTCTTCCGATGATATCTCACGTCTTCGCCGGTCTTTGTCGCTCCTGAAGGTCTCTATAGCTTCCTGGGAGGATACTCTAACTGCTGGAGGACTTGGATCGACCTGAGGTATGCTGGAGCACCGCTACGAGGTCGGGGAAGAAATGGGGCTCCAGGTACCTCCATCGTCTTCGATTGTGTCTCCTGGCGTGTTTCAAGGCTCCTAACCTACACAGGAAGCTCACACGGCTCGAGGGCGTCCCCCTCGACCAGGGGTTTGAAGCAATTTGCACGAGGATGGTGATGGGCGAGGAAGCTCCGGCGAAGGGTGGTGGAGGAGCCTCGATTCGTGTAACCAAGGAGGCTCCGGTTTATAGGAAGTGGCTAGGAGGTGGAGAAGGCGATGGGGAATGAAATGAAGGCATAGCTCCGACGAACTACGAAATCGCTAAACTATACTAAACTAATATGCGAAACAAGAAACTAATTACAGGAATGAAATGCTGGAAGTAAAAGCTACTTATAAAAGCAAGAAAAAGGGCTCTAATACCTGGTGGGAACCAGGGAGCGTGGCGAATGCTGGAGCACCACCGTGGGTGCAGCTCCCACTATCTCCGACCGATTCAAGGTACTAGGGAGCTCCTCCTATCACAAGGATTTGACCTAGACCGAATACGAGGAAGGGAGACGGGTGAAAACTGACCAAATTTGTGGAGAAGCAGGAGCTGAGTTATGTAAGGACATTGGTTGCACCCTTATTGACCAGGCGGTAGGGAAGAATTTAAAGGATATACAAGGGAATAAAAGATTTGGCGTGATTTTACAATGAACAGCGGACAACTCTTGTGAAGGAAGCGAGTGCAATCGATGGACGAGACACCCACGAAAAATGCAAGAAAACCGAGGATTGAACAGGTCTGACGACTCAGAGCAGCAGATTGGTCTACGTAGGCCGTTAAAGGACAAAATAGAGGGTTTTATTCGAAAATAATTAATTTAAAATAGTAAATGATTTTATTATTTTTCAAGTGTAAAATAAAAAATGTTTATTATTTTATGTAGTATTTTAATATGATTTTTATTTATTTTTTTTGGATTTTTTATTAGTAATTAATTTTTATTAGTGTATTTATAGGTATATTTACCTATGTTTTGTGTATTTTTATTTTTATTTTTTATATTTTATTTTATTATTTTATTATATTATTTTATATATTTACAACTTATTTTTGTGAGTATAAATATATTTTTATTTGATTTTTATGAGTTTATTTGCATATTTAAAAAAATAGGTATATGAATTGTATAGGTATAGGTATATGTATTTTGCCTATGTTTTGTATACTTCTTTGTATTTTAATGAGTTTTTATTTTTGTTTTGTATTTTTAATAGAATACATATGATATTAACAATATTTTAAAAACATGAAAGAATAAAATAATTAAAGAATATAATTCTCTTTTATTTATATACATATCATTGTTTCATCTATGTTTTTATATAATTTTATTTTATTCTCCTTTTTCTTTTAGGTTTAATTCTAATTTTAATGTACACCTATGTTATAAATAATGTTTAAAAAATTATAAAAATAAGAATATGTAAAAATAATAAGTAATGAATAAATTAAATATTTTAATCGGTATTATGCACAATAGGGGCCCAAAACCTATCTTTTGCACAATAACTCCAAAAAATATAAAACCACCACCATTAAATAGCTCATGAAAAGTTATATACAATTAGAGTGATTTTGCTATGTTTTGAGTTCTTATTTGGAAGATATGGGTCTGTGAAGTTTGGTTTCTGCCTTTTTTTTACGGGTATAAAATGTAAAGTATATATTATTTTTGTACAAACTCAATTTTGTATTTTTATTTACATTATTATCTACAACTTTTATGTACAAAATTTCTTTATTTGATGAATTAATAATTAGATACAAATATATATCAAAAATGCATAAATCAAGAATGAATAAATGAAATATTTATTGTATTCTTGGCCCTTATCTCCCCCTACTTTATTCCTTGTCGACCAATTCCATTCTGGACTTGGTCTCGGGGTTAGGGTCATAAAATATTTGCAATATTTTATTCCTTTTTCTTTTCTTCTCTTTATTCTATAATTTTTGCATTAAAAACCTTATTTTGTATACAATAAATACAATAAATAATGAATGCTATTATAGATAAATTGTTGCTATTTACATGCATCTGTTGGGGTTTTTAAGGCCAAAATGATAGAATAAAGGTAATGAAATGGAGATTCATCACCCCCTATACTTGCCTTTGCTTGTCCCTAGCAAATACTTATGCAATAAATACAAAAAGAATAAAGAATAAGAAGAAAAGAAAAGGCAAGAATAAAGAATTTAAAGAATAAATTGAATTGATCATGATTGTTAAACTTATCTGTACAAAATCAAAATATGGAGCTCAGGTTAGACCTTGGTTTGAAAATGTGTGTGGAACCTGGTCGGGAACCAAATTTAAAACACAACAGCCTTCGAGAGTCACAGAACTTGGTTAAAATCACCTCAATAGCCAGGTCAGAACTAGCCTACATCATACGCAATCCCTTATGACTATGAAGCTGACTTATACAGTGTAAGTGATAGTGGCTCTCCCCAACAGAAATGATAAAGGAACTGACTCTCCAGAATGACAACCTAATGATTCCCCAATCCAGCAGTCTGTCGTCGAGGAGCGGGGTATTCCCTTCTAAGTTCAAGTGGCATCCAACTCAAGAAGAGGAGGTAGAGAAAAGAATGGACGGTAGACAGTGTAGCTACCTATCCTGGGATGTAAGACCAGTGTAGTCAAGTCATCCAGCTGTAGGCTCACATGGTATAACTTTGATGCTCAAGCTTTCTTATTTTCTATACAACGTATATACATACTTCGGCAGGCACTTTACTTTTTTATTTATTTACAAGCCTGTCCACTTTTTTTGGAGTTTTTTTTTCTTTTTTTCAACATACTATTTACAGCAGCGTTTACATAAGGACGTTTTCCTCTTGAGCCAGAAGACTATCCCTCTTTTGAAGCGTTATTGCAACCCATACTCTCCTGTCATTCTACTTCATTGAAACTTGACCAGGTTGGGGTGCACTTCCCTCCCTAGACGAGGACGAATGTTTCCACCCGTGTGCATCTCAGACTGGCAAATCCAACCCCCTCACCACTTCAATTGAGTTGAGCCAAGTGAAAGGTGCAAGTGTCCAAGTTAGGTCACGGTCGACAAGAATCATGCATGTGTCTCGAAAAGTTCTATTTAGTTAGTTGAGGTGACTTGAACCCAGCCCTGATTTCTCAAAGAATTAAGTCTGAATAGTCCTGAAGTACCTTAAACCTAGTTCCCAAAAGGTTCCAGTGTAGTTAGGTGCGGTAAGGTCCAACCAAGATCCAATCTTCGACTTTATTGGACTAGTTCAATCATCAAGCTCAATCAAAAAAATATGAATGCTATGAAAATGCTATATACAATGAATGATGCAATTTTTCAAAAAGAATTTAAAAATCAAAGAATCTTTTTACACAAAGAATTTTTGCAAATAAAAATCTTGGCACACAAAAAGTATGTACAACTATTTACACGGGCGTGCCACATTATTTTACAAGATTTAAGAATTTTAAAGATTTTACATGTTTTAATAAAGTGAGTTATTTAGAGTTTATTTATACAATTGATAAAGAATTTATATACACATTTTATTCCTATTTCAATGATACATTCATTCCTCAAATTTATTTGACAACAAATTTTGAAAACTATAGTACAAAATAATTTTGCAATCTTTTACAATCATTTTGCAAAGATTTTTCGCACGGTATATATCATTTTTCAAAATATTTTTACAAACATTTTCAAAATTATTTGCAAATCGGTTTCCAAACTTTTATTTCACACAAAGAAAAAATTTCTGCAATGAAAATATTTTTACAAAGGTTGAAAACATTTCACAAAAAGTTGTCCAAACGGTTCACACCATTTTTCAAATCATTTTGCAAAATTATTTTTAACCTGATTTATTAATCAGTAAATACAAAAACAATTTGAGGAATGACTGTTGTTTATTAATGGATTATGTGTTTATATATACAATATATTTAGCCATATTTATTATGAAAGTATGAGTTATGGCTAAAGTATATACAGAGTATATACGACCCCCCTATACTTAGCTTGAGCTATGTCCTCATAGGTCGAGAAGAGAAAGAGAAGACATAACTCATACTGAGTATAGAAAAGCCTATACTACAACGACTGACGAAAGAATGAAAGAATGAAGATATAAATGAATAAGAAGGTGACCTTCCCCCCTATACTTAGGATCAAATAATCCTAAGTATAGAAGACTATACACAACACATGGAGGGTCACGGGCGTTAATAAACAGACGAAAGAATGAACAAATCAGGGGTGCAACCCCCTATACTTAGGACAAAGTACGTCCTTAGTATTGGAAACTGACACAAAGGGGAAACACCTTTTATGTAGATAAATAAAAAGTAAAAACAAAAATAAGAAAAGACGAAAAGATAGATGAAAAGGTCTTGGAGAATGTACATCACTCCCCCTATAGTTAGGGTGAAAGATCCCCAAGTATAGGTAACAACAGGAGTGACAAAACAGGTTATAGAACAACATGGTGTGTACCCCCTATACCTAGGACAAGGTACGTCCTAGGTATAGTCACAAAGATATGGCGATAGATCTGGGGCACACATAACATTCGGGAGAAAGAAGGAATAGAAGACAAAACACCTATATACAACTAGCACATAGTGTGAGGTACAGGACAATATCTGGTAAGAGACTACTGTGCTCTCGTCGTCATCTCCCTATGAGAACGAGGACGCAGTCAGAAGGTGAAAATACACCCGAAAATGCAATCAAGTGGGTGTCAGCTACCGGGGACAAACATGTCAGAAAGTAAAGCAGGGACTGGTAGAGTAAATCTGATGATCGGCTCATAAGGAGTGAATGAGTGAGCAGGAGCCGATACCGTAAGATGCAGAAGAAGAAAGAGCAGTACCGACTCCTCCAAGCCAATCAAGGTCTCAAAAAGATATGAAAATTGAAGGACATGAGACTGTGTGATGTCCGGTGGTCATAGAGTCAGAAAGTCAAAGGACTACACCGAACACAAGATATGGCTCAACCCTGTGAGGGTCCTCAAAGTGAGCAGGATCATAGAATAATCAGAAGGCTCGGCTCCGTGCTCCACAGAAAGGAGGAACAACCAGGGAGGAGACCGAGTACCAAAATCAGATGACTCGACTTCATTCTCCAACAGAGAGGAAACACCAGAAGTGAAGCTGAGTACCTAGAATATGATGTACTCTCCCGCAGATAACCCTCGGGGAGTAGTACATGCTAGTCAATGAATAATTAGAATAGAAGCTCACCCTTGCGAGGGTCGTCAAGGTGAGCGGACTCAAAGGAGCTTGATCCATCAGATGGACATTGAAACGGTCTTGGTAGGGGACAGATCGGCTACCAGCAGAAGAGACCGACAAGTCAAGAAAGTGTGGAAGCATCCCGCAGATAACCCTCGGGGAACGTACTGCCAACTAAGCATCGAATAATCAGAGAAAGATGGCTCATCCTTGCGAGGACCATCAAGGAGAGCAGACTCAAAGGAGTCAAGTCAGGCGGGTCCCAAGATCCAACAGATCGGGTAAATATCAAAGCAATTTGGACCGAAAGCTTACCAAACGACTCGGCTCTGTGCTTCCAATAGTAGGAGACACAGTCTGAAAGGGAAACCCATCATAAAGAAAGTGTTGCATTTTCCCGCAGATAGTCCTCGGGGAGCAATGCAAGCTAATTAAGGAATAGATAGATCAGATCTCATCCTTGCGAGGGTCGTCAAGGAGAGAGAGGACTCAAAGGAGTCAATCAGAAAGGCCTCTGTAGACGACAGATCGTCTACCAACAGAAGATACCACAAGATTTAGCAAGGTGTCATAGTCTCTCACAACCCTCGGAGAGCACTATGAACTAGGCAATGAATAATCAGAAAAATGAAGCTCATCCTTGCGAGGACAGTCAAGGAGAGCGGACTCAGATGAGTCTTTGAATGGCCTCGTGTACCGGCAGATCGGTAACACAATCAGACAGAGAGGCCAAATAGTCATATCAGACGATACGGTTTCGTAACCCAACAGAGTGGCAGTACAGACAGTGAGTGTAACCGATCGTAAAGAGTGTGTCACTTGCTCTCGTAGATAGTCCTCGAGGAGTCATGTAAGCCAAGTCAATGAAATCTTGGGATTGCTGGCAAGTCATCTCAGGACCTCGAAAGCATTCAATCATTCAATCATTCGGAGGGCATAAGATCATGTGAGGGAGCAAATAATAAGGTCATTCATAAAACATCCCTCAGGTCAATCAAATCTGGCTGAGATGGCATGAAAGATAATCAAGAATCCTCAAAGTGCCATAGGTGTATAATAGAATCAAGAGATTGGGAATGGATCAATCACGAAGATGAGAGATCATGTGGGTTCCAATCATCGTCACCATGCAACATATATCAAGATAGTCTATCCAGCCCAGAAATCAAAGACGGACGAAACCTCAAAATAGATAGGTCAGTAGAAACATCATGATATCATCCTCAAATCACTGAAGCACATCACATCCTCAATCTGGTGTGCGAGATCTAAATCCTCAATAAAGAATCACACCTAATGCATCATGCATCATCAAAAATCCTCAATAAGATCCTATGCACGTATCCAAAGTCAAACCCACCAAGAGTAGTATATAAATCTCGACATCCTCAACATCATGCCCGACTTACTCCAATAATCAATGTAAGTCAAAATCCTTGATGCGGGCGGTCTCTGAAAGCACAACAATCTCGGGTGATAGAAGAGATGATAACGGGGAACACGAGGAGGATCGACAAGAAGGGGAACACAAAGGTCTGAAGAAATTGATTGAGCTCAAGTGCCAATATCACGACTCAATGCAAAATGAAGAGATATATGTATAAGAGGGGTAGAGAGACTCAAATATGAAAAATGCATGACTCACACGGATGGGATCGATAACTCAAAGGTAACGTGCAAATGGAATCCAAGTCACAATCAATACACAATGCAAACCCCCAATTCACCTACTCAACACAGTGAAGACCGAGATGTGGTTTTTTATCTTGTCGATTTTAGAGTTAGGTGATCATAGAAAGTTGTACACCAGAATTAGGCTTTGGGATTGGGGCACTAATCCTTAGCGTGTACATAGAAATAAAATGCTCAAACAATGAGGGGGTTGCTCTCCCCAAGACAAGGGATCCATTACATTTTATTTTTAGGTTCAAGTGGAGTTAGCAGTTCCAGTTTTATTTTTGTTATCACTTTTTTTTTGGATATTTTCAATGCACGTGCCTATCTAGGTTTCAATTTCCATTAAGCATCCTAGGTTGGCAAAAACAGAGGGAGAAGGTCGGAAAAGCCATGCAAGTCGGAAAACGATGATGCATGCCAAGTAAGAAGACTACAGCGCTTCCCAGCTCTCTCCATGCGGGATGAATAACAAAATTGAAACCTATGCTATATGCAAATGTTAATCCGAAGAAATCGCCATAGATACAGGATACTATTAGCGTGAAGAACATTATTTCAAAATTGACTAAGTCCCAAGTCACATCTATAGGTGCATGCATATATATTAGATTGGGCCTTAGTCTACGTCAAACAATCCTAAGCTAGGGCTCATTCACACAAAATAATAAAAATAAAATAATAAAAAAACATTAAACCGTCGAGGCCCCCAAGGGAACAATCCCTCGAGAACTGGACCTCGGGAAGTCGGAGCGTCTGAGAGTCCTGTATTATTACAATTATAGGGTCACTCTCTCACATAAATATACATAAATAATAAATAATGCAAAAATTAGACTACCTTCCAAAATTCTCCTCCATCTGCCTTCGATGCTCTCTCTTGTTGGCTGGTGTAGAAGAGCCAACTTCGCCTCACTCGGGTACATCGGACTTCCTAGGAATTCCTCCTTCGCTTGGCTGTCCCTCGCATCGAAGATAAATAAAGAAGAGGGTCAGAACAATCACAATAATATCGATAATACAAATAATCAAATAAATGTGGACAAGAATGAAGAATCAAATAAATAATAAGTATCCCAAACGACGTTGCTCCCCGGAAACGACGCCATTTGATGAAGAGGATTGAGCCGAGGTCGTGTCTTTCCACAAGGCGGATCGACAGTCGCTGAGGTGACCTCAAACAGAATCCAAATCAATCAACAATTAACCCACAATAAAGAATAAATCAATTGAGTTCCAAAAATGTGAATTAAAATTTATTATAACTCTACATGTAAATGTGTATAGGCGTTAGCACAAGTAGAGGTTGAACACAGGGAGCAAACAGTTGGGGGCAGAAATATGCACAAAGTATTCAATTCCTATCTTGTCCATGTTATTATTTTCGTGGGTTTTTAATTTTTATATTTTTATTTTTGGTTTTTTTATTTTTTATTTGATTTTCATTTTGTATTTTTTATTTTTTATTTTTATATTTTTAGTTAGAGAATATAGGTATATATATAGATATATGTACAAGGTAAAGGGGAGAGAGAATATATATAGTCAAAATAATTCACATATAATATTTTTTTGGCTTTTTATATGTTTCAAAATTTTTTGTTATTTTTCAGGAATTTTTCTATTTTTTATGCATTTTTAATGTCAAAA
The DNA here is from genome assembly GCA_037367405.1 of Ottelia alismoides. Classification (NCBI taxonomy): domain Eukaryota; kingdom Viridiplantae; phylum Streptophyta; class Magnoliopsida; order Alismatales; family Hydrocharitaceae; genus Ottelia; species Ottelia alismoides. Next base: position 707,350 of record JAZKJV010006151.1, on the reverse strand, counting down.
ATATCCCTGAAATGGGACTAATTAAATATCTGAAACTAATTTGGGTTTTAAAAGTAGTAAATAAATCTTAAAATTACCCAAACTAATTTTAATACATAAATAATAATATATAGATAATTATAAAATAAAAAAATATTTCTGGAATTTTTGTTGAATTTTAATATTTTTTGTTGAATTTTGGGGTTTATTAATTTTTTTAATTTTCTTTTATTCTTTTTATGGGTTTTTGGTTTCTGGACTCAATAAATAGCAAGATATATCATATATTTTTTTTGCGATTTTTCAAAGCATCTTTATATTTTTTGGTATTTTATAATTTAGACAAGGTTTATTTAGGCTCCATTTTAATTTTAAAAATTAGATAAAATGCAAAAAATGCATATTAAAAATATAATCGTGAAAGTACACCACATAAAGCATTTATCCATATTTTTTTGTATTTTTAGGAGCTACATAGATATTTTTAATAAATAGATAAAAGACATAAAAAAACAGCCCAGCAGGGCATTTTTGCAATTAAAAATAAAGACAAGGTGTTTTGTGCAAAAATCCCAATAGAATAAACATTTATTTAATATTTTAGAACCTTTTTACAATATACAAAACTGCTAGGGGCATAAGTGCAAAATTCACAACACATCACGTTGGACAACACGTGATCCGGACTCGAAGGGACCAAAACGTAATTTTTTAATAACTTTAGGGGTCTCTATACAAAATTTCCCCAAGTCACGTGAGACAACACGTGACTCGACTGGGAAGGACCTCTGTGTAATATCCAATTAATACAGGGGGTTCTATGCAAAAATCCCATTTATTTATTACGTACATATATTTTATAGAACTAAATAATAAATACAAAAATGCAAGGGGCTAAAGGTGTAATTTACCCCTTAAGGCGCTGGATCGGACGGCTGATGTTCTTGACTTATCCACGTGGCTCATCCACATTTGTCGATGATGCTTCGTCGATGGACGCGTGAGATTAGATCGTGGGTCACGTTCTGACGGTTGATGACGGGTCCATCCAACGGCTGATCTTCAATTTGGGCCTCCCTCTTCATCCAACGGTGGGGACGATGGCAGGAAGAATAGGGAAGAATGCTCGTCGGGATGAGCTTCTTCCGGTGATATCTTGCGTCTCCGTCGGTCTTTGCTGCTCCTGAAGTCTCTATAGCTTCCTGGGAGGATACTCTAACTGCTGGAGGTCTTGGATCGACCTGAGGTACGCTGGAGCGCCGCCACAAGGTCGGGGAAGAAATGGGGCTCCATGTACCTCCGTCAGCTTCGATTGTGTCTCCTGGCGCGTTTCAAGGCTCCTAACCTGCACAGGAAGCTCACACGGCTCGAGGGCGTCCCCCTCGACCAGGGGTTTGAAGCTATGAGCACAGGGATGGTGATGGGCGAGGAAGCTCCGGCGAAGGGTGGTGGAGGAGCCTCGATTCTCAAAACCAAGGAGGCTCCGGTTGATAGGAAGTGGGTGGGAGGTGGAGAAGGTGATGGGGAACGAAATGAAGACATAGTGGTGGTCGGAAACAGAGTGGAACACAGTGAAAAGCTCCGGCGAACTACGAAATCGCTAAACTTCGCTAAACTAATATGCAAAACATGAAACTAATTGCAGGAATGAAATGCTGGAAGTAAAAGCAACCTATAAAAGTAAGAAAAAGGGCTCTAATACCTGGTGGGAACCAGGGAGCATGGCGAACGCCGGAACACCGCCGTAGATGCAGCTCCCACTATCTCCGACCGATTCAAGGTACCAGGGAGCTCCTCCTGTCACAAGGACTCGACCTAGACTGAATACGAGGAAGGGAGACGAGTGAAAACTGACCAAATTTGTGGAGAAGCAGGAGATGAGTTATTTAAGGACATTAGGTGCACCCTTATTGACCAGGTGGTAGGGAAGAATTGAAAGGATATACAAGGGATTAAAAGATTTGGCGTGATTGTACAATGAACAACGGACAACTCTTGTGAAGGAAGCGAGTGCAATCGATGGACGAGATGCCCACGAAAAATGCAAGAAAACCGGGGATTCAACATGTCTGACGACTCAGAGCAGCAGATGGGACAGTTGACCAGAGGTCAACGAAGGCCGCGCGCGGATTGGTCCACGTAGGCCGCTAAAGGACAAAACAGAGGGTTTTATTCGAAAATAATTAATTTAAAATAGTAAATGATTTTATTATTTTTCGAGTATAAAATAAAAAATGTTTATTATTTTATGTAGTATTTTAATATGATTTTATTTATTTTTTTGGCTTTATTTAATAGTAATTAATTTTTATTAGTGTATTTATAGGTATGTTTACCTATGTTTTATGTATATTTATTTTTTTGTATATTTTCTTTTATTATTTTATTATATTACTTTATATATTTACAACTTATTTTTGTGAGTATAAATATATTTTTATTTGATTTTTATGAGTTTATTTGCACATTTAAATAAATAGGTATATGAATTGTATAGGTATATGTATTTTGTCTTTGTTTTATATACTTCTTTGTATTTTAATGAGTTTTTATTTTTGTTTTGTATTTTTAATAGAATAAATATTGACAATATTCTAAAAATATGAAAGAATAAAATAATTAAAGAATACAATTTCCTTTTATTTATATACATATAGTTGTTTTATCTATGTTTTTATATAATTTTATTTTATTCTCCTTTTTCTTTTAGGTTTATTTCTAATTTTAATGTACACCTATGTTATAAATAATGTTTACAAAATTATAAAAATATGAATTTGTAAAAATAATAAGTAATGAATAAATTGAATATTTTAATCGGTATTATGTACAATAGGGGCCCAAAACCTACCTTTTGCACAGTAAATCCAAAAAATATAAAAACACCACCATTAAATAGCTCATGAAAAGTTATATACAATTAGAGTGTGATTTTGCGATGTTTTGCGTTTTTATTTGGAAGATATGGGTATGTGAAGTTTGGTTTCTGGCTTTTTATTCCGAGTATAAAATGTACACTTTATATTATTTTTGTACAAACTCAATTTTGTATTTTTATTTACATTATTATCTACAACTTTTATGTACAAAATTGCTTTATTCGATGAATAAATAATTAGATACAAAATATGTGTCAAAAATGCATAAATCAAGAATGAATAAATGAAATATTTATTGTATTCTTGGCCCTTATCTCCCCTACTTTATTCCTTGTCGACCAATTCCATTCTGGACTTGGTCTCGGGGTTAGGGTCATAAAATATTTGCAATATTTTATTCCTTTTTCTTTTCTTCTCTTTATTCTATAATTTTGGCATTAAAAACCTTATTTTGTATACAATAAAAACAATAAATAATGAATGCTATTATAGACAAATTGCTGCTATTTACATGCATCTGCTGGGGTTTTTAAGGCCAAAAATGATAGAATAAAAGTTATGAAATGGATATTCATCAGTAATCTAGGTCCAAAGCTTAATATATTGTATTTTAAACTTTGAAGAAACATAAAAATTTAAATATAGCCTCAAAAATTTAAAAAATCAGGGTGGGTGTATTTTATTGCCTCTAATCACATATCCAAAATTAATAAAAAAATAACAAAACATAAACCTTAAAAATTGCAAAATACAGAAAATCTTAAACAATCATAAAAAACTATAAAAAATGTTCTAAAGCTTGAAATTTTCTTTGTATATTCTATATCGAAAAAATCATTTTGGGCCCTTTCTGATCTGATAGATATTTTTTATGCCCATTTGATGTTTTTTTATTTTCTATAATTTTGTGTATTTTTATTCTTAAAAATCCATAAAAAGCTTAAAATAACCTAGAAAATACCCTAAATATATAAAAATATATAAATCCAAAAACATCTTATTTTATGTATTTTGACTTTATTTACTATATTATAAAAATATATAAAAAAACTCTTCTTTATATTTCTTTATATATCTCTCACATTTTTATATATTTTCTTTTTTACATTTTATTAATTAAAAATATTTGCAAATTTAGAATACATAAATATAAATAAAAAATCTTAAAAAATTAAACCTACAAAAATTCATAAAACATTATCGGTTGTGAAATCGACAAATTTATGATCGATTCCTTAAGTTGGGTTTTATTTTTGTAGTGTATCCATGTTTGCTCTTGTAGATGCCACTCTACATGCTTGCTTAATACACATTTCATATAGAGTTAAATAAATTTCATAACTCATGCATTGCATGATCTCCTTATATATACACACCAATGGGTTTGGATTATTGATTGACCGAGTTGGGTGATTGGATCTGAGTACTGCGAGAGGCATCGATACAACGATGATCGGACCCGACTTGTCGGTCATCGCAGGGCCTCCAAGACCAGGCATTAGGAACTCCATCATTTTGTAAAAATCTAATCTCTCGGGTCGCATCAATTAGCACCTTTATCGGGGAGCAACGGTTGAGTAGATTAGAAGCTTTAGGCACATTAGGTTTGCTTGCTTTTATTTGTATTTACAAGCTTTCCTTATTATTTTGCTTTTATTGTCTCATAATTGCTTCTAACAACATCTCTTGATTATTTTGTTGTGAGGGACCGCGTATCGAGGGAGGCCATCTTCAGATAGCCTTCGCACCCATGAAAGGTGGAGTAGGTCATTCCTCCCAACCTACAATAGAGATCACCGAAGGAGAAGGAGCATAGTCTGGAGAAAATTTTAATTTAGTAGCTATTTTATTTTAATTTGTGAGAGAGAAACTTATTTGAACTTGTAATAAAGTTAGTACATTGGACACTTAGACTATTCGGGGTTTTTTTCGCCTAGTGTCGATGCACTTGGGGGACCTCGTCGAGTTTTGACAGTTTTCATTGCTTTTTCATTTCTTTATTTATTTTTCACTTTGTTGTATTCCAAGTGATTTGTGTTTTTCTGTCTTTCTTTTCTTTGTTTTGTATGAATGAGCCCCAAGAAAGTAGGATTGCTTGATCGAGTAATTTAGGTCAAAATCTTGTTATATTGCATGTTCCTATAGTCACTTCGCTTGGACATAGATTCAAATTAATTTGGTGCTTCACGTAATAACAACTCATGTTCTAGGATGATTTCACACCATTACATGCATTTAATGTATTTTCAATTATGTCTAGCATCCCACTTGGAGAGCACTGGGAAGCAAGGTGAGTCTTTTTACTGAGCATATATCATACAACACAATGACAAGTTTTCCAGCATTGTGTTACCTTGCATCGTGTTAGCTTGCATTGCTTTTTCGTTCTCTCCCCTATTTTTGATCACTTAAAAAAACAAAAGAAATTGAGAAATTATCAGGCCTTTGCAAACAAATAATCAAAACAAGTGAAAACACAAAAACATTTAAAAAGAGTCTACAAAAGGAAACGTGTCCTAATTTTAAAATCCGTAACCAATTTCATTGTCTTAGGTTCATAAAGCTTGCATTTATTTCAGATACATTCCAGACAGAGTGAGGCATGACCCCTAGGAATTAGAGCCCAAGTCCTAATATGTGGCGCATTGATAATCAGCTGGGTAGACGAAATAATGCTACTTCTATCATACATAGGCGAGTAGGGCCCTATCGACGATGATGTTCATGCCTTGTATGGAACATCTGACTTGGTTTGAATTATTGAGCATAGGTCACACCCTCATGAGGATGTATGTCTCATCGTCCTACATCCGAGTATCTCACTTGTGATGGAAGTAGTGGTTTTGCCTACGGCTTCCCCTCTCTTTTTATTTGGCTTGGTATCCTACAAGGCACGAGATCAAGGATTTCTAAGTATGTAGATCACAAGTTACAAAGGAGGTGGAACAAGTACCGAGTACTTGCCTGGCAATACACATACTTCTATAGGGATAGACCTCTAAGGACACGTGAAAAGATAATTGCCTGAAAATCACCAATAAAATTGAAAAGATAATTGCCAAACCCTAATGACATCATTGTGTTGAGTTGGTGAATCAACCCTTGTTTTTAGGTTTGTTTGGATCAAATCTAACAAGTCAAGATCAAAAACTTCGTGTACTTTGAGCCCTTTCAACTCTACTTCTCTTCTTTTACTTCTCATTCATCCTCCTAGGTTCGAGCTTTCTCTTCTCAATTCCTCTTGAATTCTTCTTCTTCTATCCCGTCTTCTTATTCCATCATCATCTCAAACCTTTTACCATTACGATGTCGCATCTTGGAGGGTTTTGTTCGGACTCCACAAACACCTACATCGACTTCATGTTGCCGACATTGCCACTTTGCCAAAGAGATCTCAGAGAGTTGTGTTCGGATTTTGTGGACCTCGTTCTTAGCTCCCTGATCTTCACTCCACTTAGGGTTCATGATGCCTCTCTTCTTGAATCCTCTTCTTTCACTACTCACCTTTCACCAATAAATCCGTTGTTCGAGCTTGACTCTAAGCTTGAAATATCTCTCCAGACTCCATCATTTCTACAGATTGATTAAGGCTCGTTTCATCATGCAAATCACAAGCCCGAACTGGAGTCAGATAGCAACACTGACTCAAAGATGCCTCCTTAGATACAGGGATAGAGCCAAGGATCAGACCAAGGTGTGGATCAGAATGATATTAACTCCCAGATGATTATGTCAATTCAAATCATACAACAACAACTAACTGATCATGCCAATGCCCAAGGTGCTTTCCAAGAAATGCTCATGGAGATGAGTAAGGAACATGAAAATTGAGGAGAAGATGACCATGAAGGTGAGCATGGCCATGATAAACTAGGAGGTGCCAATGGAGGAGGTACAAATGGAGGAGCTGGAGGACCCACAAGAGGAAACCATGGTGGAGAGGAAGATAAGAGAGAAGTTGAGCACAAACTGACTCTCAAAGAAACCTACAACCCTGGAGCCATGCAAGTCACATATTGGATATGCATTCAACAAATACACTATCACTTTGAGCTGAAGCCATCACTACTACCTCTCATGCCGATTGAAGAACCACTAAATGCCCTAGTTAATTTGTGTTGTGTTGTTATATCAAGGCAATTAGGATAAATCAAAAATTAATCATACGAATTTGATAAATCAATGAATTAATTAATGTACGATTTTGTGTTTATTTTACCTAGGCAAGCCCCAGGGTAGACTCAAGGAGGAAAAGGAACAACTTTGGCTAAAATCAAAACACTTAGAAAACGATTTTCTAAGCGGCCTTGTTTGGTATTTTCTTAATGCAAAAGAAATGCCAATGCATAAATGCAATTAAACTAGGTTTTTAATAAATCAAGCAACTTAGATAAATTAATTTTAATGTGAAATGAATCCAATTTAGCCAAGTTCTATTTTTCTTGAAAACATAATCCTATGATGAATGCAAACTATATTATTTTTGGAATTTTTGGGTTTAAAATGCAACAATGGAAAATGCAAACTTTTTAGTGGTTTTTATGTAATTTTTCATACAAACAGAATGCAAAAATTATGAAATTTTATTGGAAGTGAAGCATGAAGAAATGAAACTAAACTAATGTTTTTGCAATTTTTCGATAAAATATGAATTTTCTATGAATTTTTTAATGAAAATAGAGTGATGGTGAGTATTTAATTTTTAATAAATCCATGAAATCAAATTATCCAAAAACTAATTCACTCAAAAAGATTTTTAGTGAGCAATTCAAGAGACTTCATATTTCACAAAAGTAATATTTGTGGTAATTTAAAAGAAATTATGATAATTAGTCAAAACTTTTTTTATACACAAGACACATCCATTTTTGATGAAATTTGGGTATATATAAAGCACATTTAGATGCATCATCTCCAATTTCGCACACTTTTTGAAGTAAGCATTAATTAAAAATGAATTTAAGACCACAAATTGGGTAAAATTGATAACTTTTCAACAAAATAATTTTAATTAATTAATAACCGCTCACAAAATTATAAGTAAATATTCAAAAGATATAGAATTAATTTATCAATAACATGCTATTTTTTATTTAAATAAATTATGCCAATTTGATATCCAAATTAACGCATAAAGTCAGGGTTGTATGTGTTATTACATAATTTAAAACTCAACAAGATAAAAGTATGCTTGGGGGCTTCTTGGCAAATAAAGAAAGATGACAAAATAAAAATACAATTTTTACAATATAAAAAAATAAAAAGAGACAAGAACCTTCTTCGCCCCCCTTCGAAGATGGGGCGGTTAGTGCGGGGATGAACTGCAGGTGAGACGCGACGAGGAGGCCACTGGGCGACGAGCTTGTACTGGCGAGGAGGATGATGTGATACTGCAGTAAGTCCAGAGGGCAGCCGATGTGCGACACACAGTCGAAGAGGAGCTGCGGCTCAACTTGAGCAGTGCGGCGAAGCCATGGAGATGGGGAGAGGGCCATGGAGGCACGGGGGGGGGGGGGGGGGGTTGTGGAGGGGCAGATAGCGTGCGTAGGCGCGGGGTGTTGTTGGTCGAGATTTTTTAGGTTGGTTTTTATTTTGATGAATTAATTATTTATCAACAATAAAAATTATTTATTTTCTCAAGCTGAATTAATTACAAAAAAAGTGCAGCAAGAGAATTTGTGCTATTTAATTAACCGGTATAGCAACATGATCAGACTCAGGGAGGCTACAATTCCCGAAAGTTATTCAAATAATAAAAAAAATCAATTAATTGAAAAAAAGAATCTCAAATGCTAACTGTCTTGGTTTTTGTGGATTTTTTATCTTTTTAAATTTTTTTCAATTTTTTATTTTCTAGTTTTCAAATTTTTAATTATTTTAATTTTTGCATTTTTTTATTTTTCAACAACAAAACTTTCATAACAAATTTATATACAAAAGAAATATTTTTTTTGGATTTTTCAAATATGATAAAAATGATCCAAAATGTCTAAATAAAATCTTTATGTGTTTTTATTATTTTTTACCATTCTTTTAATTTTGAAGAGATTTTTAGTTTTTTTAGGATTTTAAAAATGAAAATGCAAACAATGAGCAAAAGAATTTTTTTCGATATAAAAATACCAAATAAATGCCAAAATAACTAAATTATTTTTCCAAAAAACCAGTAAATTATCTACAAATACTTTTGGATTTTTCTACAATTTTATGTGATTTTTTTAAGATTTTTAATATTTTACATATTTTGGGGTTTTAAAATAATTAATGCGTGGAAAATAGATAGAAAATAAAAGGCATAAAAAGTAAACTAATATAATTTTTTGGAATTTTTAGGCAATATTTAAATTTTTATGATTTTTCAAATTTCAAACAGGGAAAAATGCCATGTTTTTTATTTTTAAATAATAACAAATGGTCATAAAATGCAATGAAAATTTTATGCAAATAAGAAACAAGTGACATGAACTTAACTTGAATTCTGGAAATTTATTGACAAATAAAAATATTTATTTCAATGAAAAGAACATGCAATATAAACTCTGGAAATACAAGAACCGAATTGTAATTATTTAAAGTTGTTGAATAAAAAATTAACAGGAAATAAAATATGAGGAAAAAGGTACAAATTTACCCAGTGTGTGCATGCTACGCACGTGATTAACTCTAGCAGAAATGTTTTTGCAATTTTGGAAACCTCTAGGGGTGTAGATGTAATTTTTCCATTTTTTTAAAAGTCCCATAGGGTTCCTCTTTGTTTCTTTCTATTCAAGACCAAGGGGCACAAGTGTGTCACCCCTATGTTCCTTCTCTTCTCCTCTGTGGGTGGCGACGTCAAAGGTTTTCTACGCGGGGTGTTGTGGCACATGCATGGCTGTGGCTGATGGCGGTGACGAACGACGAAGTGGCACGGTGGACAGCCTTGTGGGACTGCGTCTAGGAGGCGGATGGCTAAGCTGCTCGAGGGGGTCAGAGGTAGACAGAGAGAAGGAGGAGGGTGACACACGCCCACGGTTCGTCGACAGAGTTGGTTGCGGCGATGGCGGCAGAGGCGCTTGAAAGCGGAGACGCGCGGTCTGGCAGAGGGTGGGTCCTTCTCGCAGGGCGGATGATCTACTTTGGAGAAGGAAGGTACGGGCTGGAAATGACGATGAAGATGGAGGTCTGGCGAGCTCCAAGGTGGCGATAGAGACGATGATCTATAGAGGAGGACCGATCGTTGTAAAGGGGGCGGTTGCGGCAACAATGCTGCCACCTTTTTTTATTTTTTAATAATTTTTTCAACAGCTTTATTAATTTTTTTCTTTTTTTAAACAACATCTGCAATATTTTTTCGTAAAAATAGAATATGATTTTTTGTATTTTTTCTTGTGAACCTGCACAAAATAAGGATAACCTGACTCGAGCACGATGGCTCGGTCAAAGAAAAATAAAAAAGGAATTAGTGGGTGAAGGGGTTCCGTCATAGATGATGGATTGGAACCTAGTCTCTAGTCATCATACGTGGCTGGAGATGATAGATCTGAGAGGTAGAACGTGAAACGACGAGATCGAGAAAATGAAATGAAATACCGGATCGGATTCAGATCAAATCGTGGTGATGGATTCTAATAGCTAGAAAAAAATGACAATGAAACAAAAAATACAAAAAATCAAACTATGATTAACCTAGATAAAGAACAAGAAAAAATGGATCTCATCGTGGGCCTCGATGAAGGCCGACTCGCTGTCACCGGATGACTCGAAGGCTAGGCACCTTCCTATAACACGAAGATCTTGGAGATTAGGCTCCTCTCACCAAAGATTGATCTATTGAGAATAAGGGAGGAGGAGATAATTAAATAGAAAGAAAAATTGAATTTGAATTTTAAAATTTGAATAGAGAGGATAAGAAGGGAGGAGGTTAATGGTGGATAAAATTGCATTATTTACACAAATAAATAATTAATTAACTTCATCACTTTATTAAATTAAATAATAAATGTTAATTATTTAAATTTTTTGTGGTGGTTAATTAAGAAAATCAACTATATACAAATCCTATATACAATATATACATAGTTAAATAAGGGAATGAGTTTTTTTATGTTTTAATTTTTTATGTTGTTATTTTCATTTTAAATAATTATTAAAAATATTTACAATTATTTACATATACAATATGTATAAAAATAAATAATTATATATACAATAAAGAAATAGTAAAATTGTAAAAGCCACCCCAGAAAATCATCTTTCAAACCGTAACTCTAAAAATTATGAAACTACTGCTATTTAAAGATAATTTAATTTAAAATACGATGGAAGTGAGTTTGATTCAATTCGACTTCATATGGAGCCGGAATTGGTCTATCAATTATTGCTTTAAGTCTTTTTCCAAGTGTGGTTACTTTTATTCTGTGCATGATTTAATTTTGCAATTATTTTTATTATTTAGTATACATTTTTATTACAACTTTTGTTTTAATAATTATTTAATTTGATGTCAATTTATGTGGTTAAAATAATGTAATTTTTGTACAAATATACACATTATAATGAGAAGTATTTACAAAACATATTTTTGGATTTTTTGATTAAGGACCCTATCTCCCCCTACTTTATTCATGGTTGATCAAGTCAAATCTTGACCTTCTCTCAGGGTATGGGTCAGCTTGTCTATTACATATATACAATCTTTTTTTATTTTTCTTTATTTTTCCTTTCTTTATTTCTTTATTTATTTTAGGTTAAAATAGTAATAATTGTGCAATATTTACACACAGATGTAGGTTAGTAAGAATATGTATATATCAATATATACAAGTGTTTTATATTGGATTTTAAGCTAAAATAAATGAATAAAGATGATGAAATGCAGATTCATCAAGTGCGGTTGGCACGGTTGGAGGACGGTCGTGTGGGGCGCGGGAGGGTGGCAGGTACTAGGCGACGGAGTGGCCGCGAGGCACGACTAGAGCACATCCGTGTGAAGGTGCATGCAAGCGGCTGGGGCCGCGTACGGTGGCATGGGAAGGGGTGGCGTGTGACTGAGGGCAGAGGGCATGGCTACGGTGGCCAGAGGAGTTCCATACAGGAGGCGGCACGCGGCGGTGCGCGACAGCTGTTGCGGATGGCCTGGAGTGAGGATGGCGGCGGTGCACAGATGAGAAGACCTATTGGTTGCAATTTTTATTTTTTGTTTTGTTTTGATATATATTTTAAAAAAAACTTTTCTTGGTTTTCTTAAACATGAAACAAATATATGAAGAGGAAGAGGTGGTGAATGGGGATGGTGATGATGGTGATGGTGTTGATTATCAGGTAGTGTGGAAGATGAATGTAGAACAACAAAAGAGAGTGTTAGATAAAATAAAAAATTGGGGAAATGAAGGTGGAAAACTTACCTGGGAATTTGCTGGAATCGTGAAGCGGCTATGTTGAACTCCTATCATCGTTTCAAGAAGATCGACTGAGAAGGACCTTCGAAGCTCTGCAGCTTCCCTGGAGGGCCACTGCTACGAGGTAAAAGAAACCTCCTCGAATCTCGCTGACAACTCATCGTCACTCGACATCGAAGAAGGAGCTGTCACCTCGTGGCTTTGATGGGGCTAGAACCTCTCTCTCGTAGAATGGCGGATAGGGAAGAATGAAGGAGGAAAAGGGAATAAAAAGGAGGAGGTTAAAAAGGAGGTGGAGAAAGTGGCTTGGGTGGGAAGTTGGAGTAGAGAATAAGTAAAAGGAGGGAAAATATAAGAAGAAAAAAATAGGTAGGCTACTAAAAATAATGAAGAGAAAAGAAAATAAAAATGGAAGAAACATATAAAAATTAAAATGAAAAATGGAAAAAATAATTATAAATAATTAATTAAAACGAAAAATAAATAATAAATAAATAAAATAAAATAAGCAAAATAAAATAAATTACGAAAATAATATAAAATGTGGTGACATGTGACAGCTCCAGGAGCTGCCACGTGCCACACCTAGAAAAATAAAAAATTAAACGTAAATAAAAAATAAAAAAGAAATAACAAAATGGGTCAAATAAAAAAGTGATCAACACAAAATTTTCTTGTCTCAACGAGATCTACAATTTTCGTGAAGGATCTAAAACCAAAATAAACCATCTGTACAAGAAAAATATTTTGGGTGGTATCCAATAGATATAAAATATCATTTTTTTGTCTTTTGCATTTTTCGGCATTAAAAAAATAATATAAAAATTCAAAAAAAAATAATAAAAAATATGAAATAAATATCTACATCTATTTTTTTGGATTTTTAATAATAAAGAAAATAAAGATATAAAATAAATAAAAGGGACATATGTACAATATACAACGAGGGGCCCAAAACCCAAGTTTCACATACGAACTCCGATTCTTTTGAATTTGGTCTTGTCTTGAAGGTAATTGAATGTATATTAATTCAAAAGTGAGTAGGAGTCCATAAGAGACTGTATGGGAGTGATATTCACATTTTAAGGCTCTTAGTCTCAAACTAGGTTTGGGTTTTATTTGTCAATTTTACAAGTTAATATTTTTTTGATAATTTCCCTTTATTAGTGTTTAATATGTACACTATAGAGTTGATTTTATTCAGTTCTGAGATAGTGGAAAATAAATAAAAGTACGAAAATATGGTGAATATACATGTGATATTTACAAGCGAATTTGGCTTCTTATTTAATGCAAATATGCATGCTAAAATGCAAACATTAATTCTAAATGCATGAATGTGGATAATGCAAAATAAACGGATAAATGCATGTAATTACTCAGGATCAAAGCTTTATTTTTGACTTTTTCGAGTGATGAATCATAGATTCATCACTGACCTTCCATGGAAATACCAATGAAAAACGTACATTCACCTGCAGCAATTCAACTGCATCTGTGGTACTATACACTACCCGGACATACCACTTGAGGTGGTGAAGATGACTACTTTCCCTTTAAGCCTTCAGGGTAAGGGCCTATACTAGATTAATTATTTAGGGAAAGTAGTCATGACTTGGGAAGAGCTAAAATCTTCATTTTTGCATAAGTGTTATCCCCTAGGTTGACTCAATCAGACGAGAGATCTCATTTCCAACTTCTCACAGTTGTCTCATGAGCATTTCCATGAGTCATGGGAACGATTCAAAGATATCCAGGAGAAGCTGCCCCGCCATGATTTGCCGAAGACAAGCATAGTGCAGAACTTCTTTGGGGGATTGCATCAAGAGAGCCAGCAGCTTGTGTATGCCACCTATAGAGGTTCCTATTTCAATAAAGATGAGGACGTGTTCTGACAAATTTTCGAAGAAATGGCATAGGGATCGGCAACATTGTCCTCATCTCATGTCTTTTAGAAGACTCCACAAATTCCTCACAAGGTTGTCAACATGACGACAAAGCAGTATGAAGAAGACAGAAAAGATGAGAGTTCCAACTTGAGCATCATCGGGAACCATCTTTCCAATATGGACATAATAGAAAAGTGATCACAAGATCTAAAGAAACTCAATGTGATCGAACAAAGAACCAATCACATTGATTAGCTTGATCTGATCATACAACAATTGGAGCTTCTTGTTGGTAGCATCGATGTCGTCCATGTTGTGAGCATAACCACTGAGATGCCTGTAGTTGAGCTAAAAGAGCAGACACCATCCCCATCACAACAACAACAGAGTCCAAGACAATAGCATGCAGTCCAGCATGTTTATTAAGTGCAAGCTCCGGACCACGGTTCATAGTCACCTCAGTACTCGCAGATGGTCATCTACCATCCTGAAGCTCCATCTTATACCGAGCCGTTTACTCCACCTCCGACTTCACAGATACATGAAGTGGATGTTGTTTGGGTGATAGAGCAGTCTTCGCCCCATCCTGGAGGACAACAACAGGGACAAGAATGGGCCAACCGACCGTTCCACTATAATCAAAGTGAATGGAGTTTTCAGCACTACTTGCACCAGCAACAACCCCCACTACCAATCTCCACCACATCCGAACTACACTTGGAGACAGAACTTCCAGCCACTGGAATATATTTAACCATTCTATCACCATCATCCAACAATTCAACACTATAATTTCTCTCATCCTCGATACCATTATCATTCATATCGTCTGCATGAGTATCAGAACTTCCAGCAACAACCTTATTTCTACCAACATCAGCAACCTCATGTTATTGAACCGTTTGAGGCAGCTCTGTGAATCCCGCTCTGGATTGCTTGGCTCAGTTGATTAAAAATATGAATGAGATGAGCCAGGAGATTGATGACCACACCGTTGTGAAGACGATCATACCAATGTAGGTAGAGGCCAACCCAACAACTTCAATCATAGGGAGCAGGTAGCTCGTAGTGCCCCACCACCTCCTGAGTCATGTACGCTTGATTTTATGTTATCTAATGTTGTGAATCTCAGAAGCAGTAGGAAACTACAGCCATTTGCTGCTGTGAAGGGGAAAACCAAAGCTTCTTTGGGAGAATATTCTACATCATCAACCGAGCCAACCTAGAGCCGTAGAGATGATGTACCTGGAGGAGATGATTATGAATCAACACGAATTCAACAAAATAAAGAAAAATAAAATACGAGCAATAATAGCAGAAGTCGAGCCGATGTAGCCAAGGAGATGCTAGTGCCAACAACTACTCCCATGTGAGCCGACGATGCTGA
Organism: Ottelia alismoides; assembly: GCA_037367405.1. Taxonomy (NCBI): domain Eukaryota; kingdom Viridiplantae; phylum Streptophyta; class Magnoliopsida; order Alismatales; family Hydrocharitaceae; genus Ottelia; species Ottelia alismoides. The sequence continues at coordinate 691,839 of JAZKJV010006151.1, read as the reverse complement.
ATTTCTTGTTTTTACTTCTCCCCCTATATGGGATGACTGTATCATTTCTAGTTGTCCAGATGTACATGCTGATTCCATTAATGAAAAATATATTGCTTTTGAAAATGTACCGGTAAATTTTCCATAAGCAATGAAAAACAAAACAATGAGAACATTGAAAACAACTCCTGATTATTCCATTGTTGAGATTTTAAAGAACATCATGCTTGAGATGCCACTATTGCAAGCCATGGAATACATGCTAAATATTAAAAAGTGTCTAATGGAGGCATGTAAATCTAAGTGTTAGCCCCACAAGAATCGACGCAGTCATGTATAGAAGCATACCCTGACCATGGCAACTGTCAACACGATCAACAACCTCCCACAAAAGAAGAAAGACAAAGGAGTCCCTTTGATTCAATGTGAGATATTCAATCAGATATTTGATCACACTCTTCTTGATAGCCGTTCCTTGATCAACCTCCTGCCCACTTCCTTGGCAAAGGAATTTGGGCTCGATCTTCTCAAACCAACCAGAATGATCCTTCAATTTTCTGATCAATATGTCAAGCGATCGTATAAAGTGTTGGAAAACATCATGGTAATGGTCCAAGGTATGAAATTCCCAATAGTCTTCATTGTCCTGGACATGGATTCCTCGCTATTGTTACTCCAGACACCTATCATCCTAGGTTGACCATTCCTCCGAAGAACCGAGGTAGTGGTTGATTATGGATCTGGAATGATCAACTTTTCTCCCACGGCGATAAGGTAATAATAGAGATGCATGCAAAGCCAAAGAATGATGCTTGTTCATGTGGCTGACTGTGACACAATTGAAGAGATCAAAGATACAGATGCTTTGTGGACTGCAACCGAGACCAAGGAATTATTTTTTCCATATGAAGACCATGAAAGGACAGTCGAATTTTGCTCCATCGCCACCGATGAGGTAGAAACTAAAGAGTTGATCCATCTATTTCAAGAGTATCCATCCCAAACCGAACAAGAGGAAATAATTGCAAATATGTTTGGTGTTGCACTATCTGAGCCTGGAGTAACTGAGGTGGACCCCAAATCATTGATGCATCATTCACAAGCAGCAAGTACAGTTTTAGAAGTAATCGAGAAGTCAGATCTGATTTCACTTGAGTTGAAGCCTCTTCCAGTAAATCTCAAGTATGACTTTCTTGTGGGTGAGCCCGAATAGTATCTGGTCATCGTCAGTTCATGATTAACTATTGATCAAGAATCTCATTTGTCTAGATAAAAACTGTAAGGCCCTTGGTTGGAATATTTCAGATCTCTGGGGGATAAATACGGTCTTGTGTTTACATCATATCTTCTTGGAGGATGACATAAAGTCCGCCCGTGAGTTTCAACATCGGTTGAATCCTAATCTCCGGGAAGTTATCATGAACAATATAACAAAATAGTGTGAGGCGAACTTCATCTATCATATCTCCAATTCTAAATGGGTCAGCCCATTTCACGTGGTTCCTAAGAAAGATGAGATCACTGTGGTTACAAATGAAAAAGGAGAGGAGATCTCGACCTGAGTACCTACGTCCTAGCGTGTCTGTGTAGATTACCGATGCCTGAACTCCGTGACAAGTAAAGATCACTTTCCTCTGCCCTTTATTTTGATCAGATCATGGAAATACTGGCAAGGAAAGCGTACTTTTATTTCTTGGATGGATATTCAGGGTATAACCAAGTGGCAATAGCCCTTGATGATCAAGAGAAGATTACATTTACTTGTTTGTTTACCACCTTCGCCTTTCGACGGATGTCATTTGGATTGTATAACGCTCCCGCTACATTCTAAAGGTATATGTTGTATGTGTTCGCTGACATGGTAGGTAGTTTTCTGGACGTGTTCATGGACGACTTCTCGATCTATGGTGATGACTTTGATTTCTTGCCTGATGCACCTAGACCAAGTGCTTAAGAGGTGTTTTGAATTTAATCGTGTGCTCTCTTGAGAAAAGAGCCACTTCATGGTTATAGACGAGACTATGTTAGGCCTCTCATCTCTAAAAGAGGTATGGAGGTCGACCCAACAAAGGTGGATGCCATTGCAAATCTTAAGCCTGAAGGATATGGTTAGATCCTCAAGCGCATCACGGAAGCGTGAGCGTCGTATCGAATACGACGAGGAGCGACTAGTCGCACTAGTTGCTCGATGCAGCGGAATTTAAAAATTTTTTTATATGACGAAACCACATGATCCAAGAACACTTCTCGGATCGTTTCGTCTAAACCACAAACAAGTAATTAGGATTACCTCTTGAAGCGTGGTTGCGATCAAGTCTCTAAACGAAGAGACCTCCTGTCTCAAATCCGATCCGACGGAGGAGACGCTTGCGAGCGCGGGGATGAACCGCGTGCTTCTCGTAATCCATGTTGATGATCCAAGCGGCGGATCTTCTGATCTCGACAAACGAGATCCAACGTCTTCTTCACGAGCGAGGCGCACCGAAGAAGACAGAGATCCACGAGCAGAAGAACGGGCAGCATAACGATGATGCCGCGTTGATGGAGAACCTCTCCATGGCATCCATGGTGGACGGCCATGAGAGGGAGAGAGAGGGCTGACCTCTAGAGAGAAAGAGAGAGAGAGATGCTTCTCAAGCATTGTGTGTGTAAAGAGAGAGCATGGGTATGCTTCTCTATTTATAGGGTTTTGGGATCCATGGATCTCAATCCATGGGACAACACAAATCCAATGGTTCTCATTGATTGTGTTTCTTTCAATGGCTAAGATTTATGTTGGTAAAAACCAACAACAATTAATTTAATAAAAATCAAATATATGTAGAATATAATTTGATTTATATTAAATCAATCTCAATTAGAGAAATAGGAAAGGAGGCAAGCCTCCTTCCATAAGAGGGGTGGACGGCCACCACATTCCTTGTGGGAATTGTGGCCGTCCACTCTTCCTATATGGAAGGTGGATGCCTCTCCTATTATATGAGATTGTATTATCTCATAATTCTCTCTAATATCTCTCAACAACTTTTGTTGAATATTATTTCACAAAAATAAATCCAATTTATTTTGTGAACATTTCAATCATGCCATTGGAAATTTGTGAATCACATTCACAACCCAAAACAAAATGTAATTTATATTTTCAATTAATTAGACAATGTGTATCCAATACACATTAATAATTAATCTACTAATATAAATTATATTTAACTCTCTCCAATACATTATAAATCACATTTATAATATATTATGAATAATTGGATATTACTATCCACATTATTCTTATCCATAATAATTAAATCACATTTAATTATATTGGATAACTTGTTCTCATGTGCTCAAAATAATATGAATCAACAATAGAATTATCCATGAACTCTTTCAAGGATAATGCGCTTTCTCCGCAAATACTTGGAGATAAAGGACATGGCGATTGTATTGTTCCACGTATAGTGACATGGATATTGAGATCATATCTCAAATCCAGATCTCGGGCCTCCCATAGATGCTTGATTAAATAGAGACCATAAATCTAATCTTCTCATTGAATCTGAATCACATTCAGATCAATGTCCAACATTTGGACTAAGATGAGATTTCTTCTCTACTGAGAGGAGTCACTAAAATCCAGACCCGTTTCATCACTCCCTAGGAATGGAAGCGTCATGGTTATACAATCGTTTATGATCACATCACCCTCAGGTATTCCTAATACCTGTACATCCTGCATACTGGAAGACTCAGATTAAACCCGAAGTATTAGATCAACTTTATACTGTCTACTTCAGGGTTTTATCAGAAAGTTTCTCATTCGATCATTGGGAGTCGGTATTGATCATATACTTTCCAGAAGCATATATCATACCTAGGTCTTGATCATATACTTTCCAAAAGTATATATCAAACCAACAAATTCAGTCAAGCTTCCAAAGCGAGACGACCGTGCGCACGGAATTTTGATTCTTCCCAATATCTCATGAGTGAGCTCATGTCTTCCGGTTCAGTAGTGAACCTGTATGATCCCTTTGAGAGATCGTATTACTCATATGCCCTTATATGCACACCAGCGCGCCGGTGTATAGACCTTGATTAGGTCATCAACCTATTGGTCTGCCAAATGTACATACTCAGACATATAGTAACACATATGTCTCCGGTCAGAGGATGTGTGCCTATATCATGACAGCATATGATATAGGACTTTGGTTATCTTGATCTCGTTAAGTCAACTCTTTGACCTAATTTATCCGACACCTCCGAATCTCTATTCCTATGCAGAGGACCTGCATCAAGAGGTCGGTCAGATATCAACCTAAATGAGATAGGATTGCCATCTCCTACTCAGGCTGGAGATCATCTCTTAATAATCATTTGACGGTGCTTGATGAGTCCTCAATCTAACTCATTAGATATTCATCTAAGCACCAGCCTCTATGATTCAATAATTGAACAACAGTTGTATGATCATTAAGATGGCCATGGTACATAACCCTAATTGTACTAAGGGACCTATTATGCAAATTATGTATTCTTCATTTCAGATCAAGGAGTGAATTGCAACAACATTTATTGCATAATGGCTCGCCGTGGGCTCGCATTTCCAACAATCTCCCACTAGCCCAAAGAGCCATTAATGGGCTAATCATTTAAACCCACACTCATGTGACAATCATAGGCTATTTAGAAAATAGCTAGGTAAGCTGATCAGTCACTCCGTTCCCAAGAGACTACGCCAAGTCCTTTTACGGCAATTGCATATCTCCTAGTAACAATGCTCGCATCCAATGCGAATGTTGTATCTCATGCAATCGATACTCAATTTTGTTGGTTATAGTGTCCTTGACACTACATCTTATTAATTATCATAACCAGTATTCCCATAATCCTTATTAGAATACCTTCATTCCTGAAGATCTATATCTCCTAAGGTAACTGCAGTCAAGACCCTTATAGATCACTATCTACAAGATCTTAAACTTTTGAAGATAAGACTTTGAGATCACTATCTCCAAGTTTTATCATCTTTGAAGATATTATTATTATTACTGCAATCAAGTGTTTTATCTCCATAGCAGGATTAGTAACAGTTTACTACTCCCAATGCATGGTAGACATCTGGTTCTTGCACACATCTAGAATACATTCAGCTTCTCATAACTGATGCACAAGTGCAAGCAGTTCTAGCATTCACTTCCTCAACTCTTTGAGGTGCTATCCCTCTAGACAGGTCACTACCACATCTTAAGAGAATGAAGTTTTTCTTGGAAGTGTCCAGAAAATGGGAATAAGTCCAAGGTGTACTACTAATGCGACAGTCCCAATACCCTCTTCTCTTGCTTCTGAACAACTTCAGAACTAATATCTAAGAGGTATCCTTGAGATCATATCTCGAGGTATGGGATAACCAGATTATAAACACTTATTATTTATTCTTATATCATTCTAAATGATTAGAATAATATCTACATTAAGCACGATGAACACAATGGCACTCCCACTAAGCTTCACATGGTTCATCAAGATTTTATCTGAAATCACAACATTTATAATTTCATCAAATCTTATGTTCCATCTACAAGAAACTTATTGGAGTCCAAATATGGAGTTCTTCAGCTAGCACACCTTGCTTTCCTCAACCATGAAGCCCTGGGGCTACTTCATATGAATATCCTCAGAGAGGTATTCATAGAGGAATGCAATCTTGACTCACATCATGAAGATGCCATAGTCAAGTTGTGCAGCTATAGTTAGCAATATTCTGATGGGTTAAAGCAAGGTCACTGGAGAGCAAGTCTCATCGCAAGCGATGTCTTCTCTTCGGTGTGTAGCTCATGACTACGAACCGTGCTTTGAAGGTCTCTACCTTCTCATCAGGTTCCCTCTTTTCTCTTGAAGATCCATTTACATCTTAATGGGTCTGACCCATATAGGTGGATCCTCGAGGGTCCATATACGACACTTGTATATGAAGTCTACATTAGACTTTTATTGCTAACATCCATCTTTCCATGTCATGATCCTCAGGAGCTTCATCACATGAAATCCGATCATTGTCAGATTTAACTGACACATGGAATCCATCCTCAAACTTATTTGAAGAGGTATTAATGTTTCATCTTTAATTATCTATTTTAGTTTCCGATTTCAGGAGCCTCATTATCTTTTCAAGATTAAATGAGTTCCTTTACTTCATTTTCATCTTGATTCTCAAGAGAGTCATCCTATAAGAATCATATTCTCAAAGATGAGATTTTTTAAGAATCTCAAGGTCATAAAGTAGGTATCCAATACCATCCTTTATTTTCCTAATGAAGTAGGACTCTTTAGTGCTAGATTCCAGCTTACTTGCATGGAACCTTATTAAGTATATAATGCAGTCTCTACTACATATATATCTTGGAAACTTAAGAGATAATTATGCTAGGATTAATCATTGATTAAATCATGTCACACATGATCAATTGTATCTCCCTACAACTCCTTTGAGTTAAGGTTCATTAGGAGGATTGAGATAGGAATGATATTCATATCTCCATAAGGTATTTCTTGAATTCATCTAATAGGTACGGGCTACCTTGGTTAGATCAAATTCATTTCATCTTCCTTCAAACTTTGGTTCTAAAACCAAAATTGCGAAATCTTTGAACATTTCAAAGGTTTCTTAGGTGAAGAGAAGAGATCTCATATCATACATAATCATTAACAGATATCACATATCCATAATGTTTACTATGATATAGATGATCTGCATACATCAAAATGTATGAGATCCTTAATACCTAGGCATCTTACACCTTTCCCAAGGAAAGGATGTATTAGACATTTTACTTTGAATACAATATTCGCAAGTATGTGAGATTTGAATCTTTAGACAATCTAAAGTTTCATGTCTTACCAGTCCATTGATTTCATCAACAGACATATGTCCAAAATTTGATGCCAGATCATTGTCAAATGATCTTTATCCTCCTATTTATCTTTTAAAGGTTTAATTTTCAGTATTAGAAATCTTAATGAACCATTCAATAATTTTCTAATTTAATAGAGTCCACTAGATTTTAGATTACTATCTGAAATATTTCCATCATAACTCTTTATGATAGATTTATTACAGAATTCATGTTTATATCCAACAATTAGAAATAAACAATGAGTGTATTCTAATATCTAGGTCATAGAGACATTCTCTAAGACTAAGGGCTCCCTCTGAAAATATGAAGTCTATTGATCTCATGGAAATTGTTGCAAAACTTGCATCACTTTCAACATGGATGACCAATAAACCTTAAGATCAAATTTCTAATACATATGCAACCAATTGCAAGTGTCATTAGAAAATTGAGATACAATTACTAGACCTTATCTTATCAAATAAGTAAGTCAATATCAATGATTATATGTAGATTAATCTGATGCACTATCTGATTCCTTCTCTAAGGATTCTAGATAGATTTGATAGTCATACTATCAACACATCAACTTATTGCAGTATTGCCATTCATCCAACTCTTTGGATGTCATATGGAAGTCACAGAAGTACAGTCAACTATTTGATTATACTTCTTGCTTGAGTCCAACCCATGCTTCCACTGCGCTCCCTTTATCTATAAACAACCATTGCTTAAGAATAAGGATCTCTTATGTTAAAATCAAAAATTTCAATATAAGAGTATTTCAACATTTATACAAGCTTCACCCAATTCATACAATATGAATATTATGAAGCTTCATGAATGACTAGAGTATAGATAGTAGAATGATGACACTCATCATTACATCCATCTAAACTCTTAAAACATAGGTTCAGGTAGGTATTCAAATAATTTGAATATATCATCTCTTATAGAGCTACCATTCTGCATGATGTAGAGAACCACATCATTCATGATTAAATGTCGAGAGCACATATGTATGCCAGAATATCTTTATTGATTTTATAAGGATTAATTTGATAATCACGATCATCATCGACATGTCACTTCAAAAGTACATTCGATAAGATCAAGACTTATAGAGACATACAAACCCTAGGGTTTTAGTCCTATTGTCTATTTAATTATCACTTCTCATTGTTACGAGGAAACTTGCACATTGCAACCACATACATTGTGTGTCCAATTGCAAGTACAATATCTGGATTATAGGGTCCAATCCACGATATTTTACTGGTTATTATTGAGTATAATATTGAGTGGGTTTAATGAAGGATTATCTGAAATAAGAAATTTGCATAAAGGTATATATTTATATATATACATGTTTTACTTTGAATTAGGAATTTTTATATCAAAGTTGTCTTGCCATGTCAACAATGAAAGTTCATTCCCTTAATCACTTTCAATGTAAGAGATATACTTACCATTATATCTCAAGCAAGATCTGGGATCTCCTTCCTTATCTTTGTTGCATCCCAATAATATGAGAACCTACAACTCGGATAAAAAGAAGCGGGAACACATTCCGCCTTGCAAGTTCAACTTGCATCTCCCAATTCGGTCTTCAATACCCGGGCCCACCACCCCTAAGGTGATGTTGACCCGTCATTAATTGAACCAACCGTCAACAGGAATACAACTCGCTATGCGCAATCCAATATCGCCCCAATAATATGAGGACCCGATATTGGGGTCACTACGCATACGTCCTTACTCTTTCGAGAAGCGACGAGCCCGATCCAAATGGATCATATGCAGGAGCTGTCACTTCGGACAGGCGTCTCCTACATATAATATCTGGCGACGAAACTCTTCGCCTTGACGGGAGACCATGGATGTCACTTATGTGATCCTCCATATCTTATTCAAATTAAATTAATTTCTATGAATCACATTCATATAATTAATTCTTCCAAGGGAATTATCAACTCTAATCATATTAGAGTATTCTTAATTGGATATAATTAACTTAATCATATGAAATTAATTATCAATCCAATTTAATCAATCAAACTTAATTTTATGCTTGAATATATATATGGTATTATTCTCAAAGTACGTATTAATTCGTATTTTAATAATTAGAAAAATACATCATAATCTCTCGGACATTATCCCAGCCCTACCCGCTGTCATGGCCAGTACTGACGGGAGTGGGGCGGACCACATACGTTGCAACCTGCTGACCAGCGATCCCCGACTAGACACCATATCCACCTCGGGAAAGGATAATGCCAAATTGATTATTTTGTACTTGAGATGATCATCGGTTCTTCAACCGAAATTATACCATATAGTAATCAAAACAATTTTGATTTTAAGGAAATTTGCTAGGCAAATTCCCAAGTCCTATTCAAGCAAGAAGTTTGATGATTGTAATTCCAATTAAGGTTTAGATCAAATCTAATCAACTAATTGGTTGGGCCCAAGTCAATTAGGCAAATAATCATGTTTCAATATTTCACAAATATTTTTCAAGATTATTTCACGAAATTAACAATTAATTTCACTAATTGACAATCACTTGGTTCTAGATTAGAAAAGCAATTTCAGCAGTGACCCCTACTTACTAAAATTGGCATATCTCAATCATATTAAATCCAAATTAAGCAAAGTCAATTTCTAAAGTTTGCTAATTTGATTTAGTACAGAACCTAAATGATGTTTCACGCATTTCGAGGCAAGTCTAAACAGTAATTAACATTTTAATCACGTTCAGATTCACAGTTCCCGCAACAGTGCATACATGTTCATTAAAACGACCATATCTCGAGCATACGAAATCCGATTTACGCAAACTCAGATCCTATGGTTTCCTTATTTAATGGGGAACAAAATCCAAGTGCTATTTTCGTGTTCAAACAATTTAAACTTGGCCGAAAAATTACACTAAACAGATCTGCGAAATCAAATGCGATGAAAAACTTTCGCGACCTTAGCGAACCCAAGTCGTCCTTGGTAAACGAATCACTATTCGAAACCGTCGACCTAAGGCTCTGATACCACTTGAAGGATATGGTTAGATCCTCAAGCGCATCACGGAAGCGTGAGCGTCGTATCGAATACGACGAGGAGCGACTAGTCGCACTAGTTGCTCGATGCAGCGGAATTTAAAAATTTTTTTATATGACGAAACCACATGATCCAAGAACACTTCTCGGATCGTTTCGTCTAAACCACAAACAAGTAATTAGGATTACCTCTTGAAGCGTGGTTGCGATCAAGTCTCTAAACGAAGAGACCTCCTGTCTCAAATCCGATCCGACGGAGGAGACGCTTGCGAGCGCGGGGATGAACCGCGTGCTTCTCGCAATCCATGTTGATGATCCAAGCGGCGGATCTCCTGATCTCGACACACGAGATCCAACGTCTTCTTCACGAGCGAGGCGCACCGAAGAAGACGGAGATCCACGAGCAGAAGAACGGGCAGCATAACGACGATGCCACGTCGATGGAGAACCTCTCCATGGCATCCATGGTGGACGGCCATGAGAGGGAGAGAGAGGGCTGACCTCTAGAGAGAAAGAGAGAGAGAGAGATGCTTCTCAAGCATTGTGTGTGTAAAGAGAGAGCATGGGTATGCTTCTCTATTTATAGGGTTTTGGGATCCATGGATCTCAATCCATGGGACAACACAAATCCAATGGTTCTCATTGATTGTGTTTCTTTCAATGGCTAAGATTTATGTTGGTAAAAACCAACAACAATTAATTTAATAAAAATCAAATATATGTAGAATATAATTTGATTTATATTAAATCAATCTCAATTAGAGAAATAGGAAAGGAGGCAAGCCTCCTTCCATAAGAGGGGTGGACGGCCACCACATTCCTTGTGGGAATTGTGGCCGTCCACTCTTCCTATATGGAAGGTGGATGCCTCTCCTATTATATGAGATTGTATTATCTCATAATTCTCTCTAATATCTCTCAACAACTTTTGTTGAATATTATTTCACAAAAATAAATCCAATTTATTTTGTGAACATTGCAATCATGCCATTGGAAATTTGTGAATCACATTCACAACCCAAAACAAAATGTAAATTATATTTTCAATTAATTAGACAATGTGTATCCAATACACATTAATAATTAATCTACTAATATAAATTATATTTAACTCTCTCCAATACATTATAAATCACATTTATAATATATTATGAATAATTGGATATTACTATCCACATTATTCTTATCCATAATAATTAAATCACATTTAATTATATTGGATAACTTATTCTCATGTGCTCAAATAATATGAATCAACAATAGAATTATCCATGAACTCTTTCAAGGATAATGCGCTTTCTCCGCGAATACTTGGAGATAAGGACAGGGCGATTGTATTGTTCCACGTATAGTGACATGGATATTGAGATCATATCTCAAATCCAGATCTCGGGCCTCCCATAGATGCTTGATTAAATCAAGACCATAAATCTAATCTTCTCATTGAATCTGAATCACATTCAGATCAATGTCCAACATTTGGACTAAGATGAGATTTCTTCTCTACTGAGAGGAGTCACTAAAATCCAGACCCGTTTCATCACTCCCTAGGAATGGAAGCGTCATGGTTATACAATCGTTTATGATCACATCACCCTCAGGTATTCCTAATACCTGTACATCCTGCATACTGGAAGACTCAGATTAAACCCGAAGTATTAGATCAACTTTATACTGTCTACTTCAGGGTTTTATCAGAAAGTTTCTCATTCGATCATTGGGAGTCGGTATTGATCATATACTTTCCAGAAGCATATATCATACCTAGGTCTTGATCATATACTTTCCAAAAGTATATATCAAACCAACAAATTCAGTCAAGCTTCCAAAGCGAGACGACCGTGCGCACGGAATTTGATTCTTCCCAATATCTCATGAGTGAGCTCATGTCTTCCGGTTCAGTAGTGAACCTGTATGATCCCTTTGAGAGATCGTATTACTCATATGCCCTTATATGCACACCAGCGCGCCGGTGTATAGACCTTGATTAGGTCATCAACCTATTGGTCTGCCAAATGTACATACTCAGACATATAGTAACACATCTGTCTCCGGTCAGAGGATGTGTGCCTATATCATGACAGCATATGATATAGGACTTTGGTTATCTTGATCTCGTTAAGTCAACTCTTTGACCTAACTTATCCGACACCTCCGAATCTCTATTCCTATGCAGAGGACCTGCATCAAGAGGTCGGTCAGATATCGACCTAAATGAGATAGGATTGCCATCTCCTACTCAGGCTGGAGATCATCTCTTAATAATCATTTGACGGTGCTTGATGAGTCCTCAATCTAACTCATTAGATATTCATCTAAGCACCAGCCTCTATGATTCAATAATTGAACAACAGTTGTATGATCATTAAGATGGCCATGGTACATAACCCTAATTGTACTAAGGGACCTATTATGCAAATTATGTATTCTTCATTTCAGATCAAGGAGTGAATTGCAACAACATTTATTGCATAATGGCTCGCCGTGGGCTCGCATTTCCAACAAAGCCACCTAGAACACTGAAGTAGGTGAGGTCCTTTCTGGAGCATGTCGAATTCTACAGGCGATTTATCCATGACTTTAGCTAGATTGCCCGACCTCTTACCAAGCTTCTAAGAAAGGTATTGAGTTTATAATCTATGACAAGGTCCTCCTTGCTTTTAACACTTTGAAAAGATTGGTTACTCAAGCATCCCTCATTCACTCGCCTGATTGGTCTCTTCCATTCGATATCATGAAGGATGCTTCAAAGCTTACTATTGGGACTATTTTGGGTTAGCACAGGGATGGAGTTCAATTTGCTATACATTATGCCAATAGAACCTTGGATGCTGCCCAGAGAAACTACACTATGACAGAGAAAGAACCGTTGGTCGATGTGTTCTTCCTCGAGAAATTCAGATCACAAATCTTGGGTTCAAAAATCATTGTCTACACTGATCAGACTGCTATCCGGTACCTACAAGAAAAGAAGGATACCAAGTCACGATTTCTCTATTGGATCATTCTACTTCAAGAATTTGATTTGGAATTAAGAGATAAATCTGGAGTGAAGAATGTAGTAGAAGACCATTTGTCCAGGCTAGAAATTTCAGAGACTCCCTTAAGTATTATACCTATCACTGAGACCTTTCCTGATGAATCGATATTGAGTGTCGGTTCTCTCCCATGGTATGCTGAGATTGTGAACTATCTCGTGACCAAGAAAGTTTCAAAGATTGGATGCTTGTCAAGAAGGACAAATTCTATCTGACATCCATTTCTACCAATGGGAGGACCCGTACCTTTACAGGGAAGGTGCAGATTGCATTTGGCGAAGGTGCATTCTTCAAGAGTACTCCTTATCCTCAAGCATCGTCATATGCTCGAAGCAGGAGGACACCATTCTGGACATCGAACGACAATGAAAGTATTGCAGTGTGGCATCTGGTGGCCCACACTATTCAAGGAAGCTGCAACATATGTGAAAGGTTGCACCGACTGTCATAAATTGGGAGTTACCATTGGTTCCAAAGATTATATGCCACTCAATTTCCCAAATTTCTGATGCATTTAATGCTTGAGGCATTAACTTTATGGGCCCTTTTCCTAACAATCAAGGATTTGAATGCATCCTTCTTGCCGTGGATTATATGAGTTGGTGGGTAGAGGTTGTCCATGCTCGTTTTGTTGATAGTCGTACTATTTGTCACTTTCTTAAGGACAATATTATCTCGTGGTTCAAGATACCCAAAATTCATATATCATATGGGGAAGTCATTTTGTGAAAAAGGAAGTTAGCAAGCTAATGAAGGAGTACGACATTGAACACCACATCACATCTCCTTACCAACAAAAATCAAATGGTTTGGTTGAGTTATCCAATAGGGAGATAAAACCTATTTTGCATAAGCTTATACGGCCGGATAGAAAGCACTGGACTCAACTCCTTGATTCCATTCTATGGGCTTATCAAACTGCCTACAAGACTCCATTAGGTATGTCTCCCTATCAACTGGTTTATGGAAAGCCATGACATTTGTTGGTTGAGTTAATTCACAAATCACTTTGGGTAGTGAACATCTGTAACTTGGACTCACAACATGTGGTCAGAACCGCATGATAGATCTAAATGGACTCATGGAATTCAGATATTATGCATATGACAACAGCTTGATGTACAAGGAGAAAGTCAAGAGATGGCACGACAAGCATATCAGGTTAAAGACTTTCGAGCTAGGTCAAAAGGTTTGGTTGTTTGATGCAAAGTTGAAGCTTTTCTTAGTTAAATTAAAGAGCAAGTGGATAGGACCATTTTTGGTGAGGACTGTTTGTTACAATGGTAGCATACTCATATCAGAGTTTTTACCAGACGCACATCCGTTTGCAGTCAATAGATAGTTGCTGAAGCTGTATATAGATCATGATACATTCATGTCTATTGTTGACTCAATTGATGTAATATTTCAAGAAAAAAAGTCAGAAGATTCAGATTCTTGAACACAAAAAGACTCTTTTATTTTTGCTCTTTTTCCTTTTCTTTTCCTTTTCAATGTATTCCTTCTTCCGTTTATTCACTCAACCCTTTCATCAATGTTATGCTTAGGATGAATTTATCCTAAGTATAGGGAGGTGAGTGTTTTGAGTGCTCATTCTTTTTTACCTCGATTGTCTCCTAACTTGTTGATATTCTTTCTATACTAGGGAATTCTACCCTAAGTATGGGGTCGACAAGTTGAGTCATTGATTTTGTATATTCAAACCCTCGCCCATCCCTACTTGGTGTACAATCTGCCACACTTAGGATTAATTGATCCTAAGTGTATGGGGGACGATCGACTTCTTATTCCTTTAATTTTTAGTCATTATAATATAGGATTTTCTATTCTTAGTACGAGTTTTGTCTTCCTTTCTCTTCGATCTTTGAGGACATAGTTCAAGGTAAGTATAGGAGGGTCGTCTATACGATTTATATACTTTATCCATAACCCAGACTTGTGTATTTTAATTAATATGGCTAATATAATAAATGTGTATAAAATCCTTCAAAAATTCTGTATATATACTGGAGTAATAAATCGGGTTAAAAATGTTTTACAAAAATGTTTGAAAAATGGTTGGAAAATACTTTGAAAAATCTATTGAAAACTGTTTGGAAAACATTTGCAAAATGCTTTCAAGCCTTTGTAAAAATGTTTTGTTTGTAGAAATATCTTTTATTCGTTTGAATACAACATTTTAAAAATCTATTTGCAAATGGTTTGGAAAATGGTTGCAAAAATATTATGCAACCATAGTTTGAAAAATCTTTGCAAAATGATTTTAAAATTGTTGAAAATGTTTGTAAAAAGTATTTGTAAAATTATTCGTAAAATAAGTTTTCAAATGTTTGTAAAATGTTTGTTGAAACTCTTTCAAATTATTTTGAGGACTTTGTGTAAAATTATGTAAATAATTCTTCAAATAAAAATCTTATATTCAATTTGTTTATAAAATCCTTTTAACTATACAACCAAGTCTTGTCAATATTGATGCAGTCCCGTGTAAATAACTGGACATATTTCATGGATTAAATTATTCAAAAATCCCTAAAATTTTGCAAAGTTCCAAAATTATAAAAATTAGCAAAATATTTTCCAAAATTTGCACAAAAAATTGTAAATCTTTTTCAAAAACACATAAAAAATCCAAATTAGAAAATATTTTACAAACAGATTTTTCTGCATTGTACATAGCATTTGCATTTGCATTTTTCTAGATGATATTGACCATTAAACTAGTATATGTTAAATATGAAGATTGGAGGTTGATTATAACCTTAATACACTTAAATTCATAGGAACCTTACGTGAACGGCATTTGAGGCTTTTCAGGTCAGCCTAACTTAATTCAAGACGGTAAGACTATGTTCACATGTTGTCTTGATATGCCTAACTAGAATATTTCAAGTCACATGCAAGACTTTGTAGACGGTGACCTAGCTTTGAAACTTTCACCTTACACCATGCTCAACTCAATTGAAGTGGTAGAGGAATGGATTTGTAGGAATGAGACACAAGCTAATGGAAACATCAGAAGACACGGCTGTATGGCCATTGTGCCCCAACTTGGTCTAGTAGCGACGAGGTCTAAAGACATGATGTCATGGGTTGCAATAAAGCTTCAAAATAGGGACAATACGTTGGCTCAAGAGGAAATAGTCCTTATATAAATGTTGTTGTACATAATATTCAAAAAAAATAGATGATCAAAATTCAAAGAAAAATCAAATCCCATTGGATCATGTATGTATGTATCTAATAAGTAATCTTATACTTCAAGTCAAAGTATTCATGTGAGCCTGTAGTTGGATGACTTGGCTACACTGGTCAAGTATCCAAGGATAGGTAGCTACACTGGCTACTGTCCATTCTCTTCTCCACTTCCTCTTCTTGAGTTGGTTGCACATGAACTTAGAAGGGAATACCCCACTTCTCGAGGAAAGAGTTGCTGGATTGGTGAATCAGTGTCACCATGTTGGAGAAGACTTTCTTTTACCGCTTCAGCAGAGAGGAGCTACTTACCACTAACACTATACAAGAAAGATTCATAGTCATAAGAGTTTGCGTATGAAGAGACTTGTTCTGATCTGGCTATTGAGGAGACATGAACTAGACCTAGCCAAAATGTGGGCCAGGCAGGCCCATGGGCTGGGTCGAATAGGATGAGGTTTAAAAAAACCTCTATTTAAAGCTTCCCATGGGCCATCCCATGGCCCATTTCATTATTTTTTATTGAATTTTTTTAATGGTATTTAATATGCATAAATTATTTTATTAATACCATTTATACTTTATATAACTAATATAAGTAGTTTACATATTACTTGACATGTAAACTATTAAATTTTATTTAAAACTAGTGTCACATATGAAAAACTTGAAGTGTATCATATTAATACATGTATTATTCAGATTATATTTATATATTTTTTATTTTTTGCAGATCGAGCCATCCCATGCCCAAATCTCCTAGCCCAAGCCCGACCCATGAGCGGGCTCGGCGGGCGGGCCCCTTGCTCGTTGGCCAGGTCTAACCGAACAGTGGATTGTGGTTCTTAAAGGCTATTAATTTTAAATTCTATTCCAATTGAGGTTCCAACAAATTAATGATCCAAAGGACTAACTAAGCTCCAATCTTTGATTTTACGAAGATAAGTTAAGAGTCAATGACCATTCTAAATTTTTTTTCTTATCTTTTCATGCACTTATTATCATAAGTGTTTGCTGGGGACTAACAAAGGCAAGTATAGGGGAGTGATGAATTTCCATTCATGCACATTTATTCATTAATTTTAGTCTTTAATCCCTAGATAAATGCATGTACATATCAATAACACTCATGAATTAGTTCATGTATATTCACCTATATATTGTATATAAATTCATGTAATTAAACCCTAAAACGAAGGAATAAATAAAAGAAAAGAAAAATAAAGGAAGTTTCATAGACACTAACTGACTCTAATCCCCGAGACTAAGTTAAGCCTTGACTTAGTCGACAAGGAATAAAGTAGGTGGATAAAGGGCAGAGAAACCACATAAAAGTAAAAGCAAAACCCTAATTCTTTTATCAATATATACACTTTGGGACTCGTTTTATTTTCAGATTTTTACCGCCTAATAAATAAGTTTTGAACATGAACATTGTGCATAAAAATATAAAAAAATACAAACTTTATTTCATTCCAAAATAATACACAGTGTGCCCGAGATACATAGAATAAAATACAATAAAGAAAACTTATAAGACATGAATCTTCTTGGTAGAGTCTCAAAATTAACCAAAATCACTTTAATTGTACATACTTTTAATAAGCTATTTAATGAAGGTGGTTTCATCCAATTTGGAATTAAGGTGTAGAATTTGGCTTTTGGACCCTCATTTTGCAACAAACATAATCAAATTATTTATTCTTCATATTTTTCTGATTCTTTTATTTTTATAAATATGTAAAGTATACTTGAAATACATGTACATAATAAAACTATAATAAAATCATTAAAATACACTAAAACAAATAATGTACTTTACAATATAGGTGAATACACCTATAAATTACTTATACTATAAGTATACATATTTATCTATGTACTTTCCAAAAGCAAGACTTATTAAATAAATAACCTTAGAAAAGTAAAAGAAAAATATGTACACGTGTATTGAATATAATGTAAATATTAAAATTATGTATATTAAATAGTAAATTATATAACACAAATAAAAAATAAAATAGGGAATATATAGGTATTTATACCTATAAATTACATGTAAATATCAAAACCTCATAAATAATGTGATAAAAATAAATAAAACTCACCAAAAATAGCTTATTAATTATGTAACATATTTCATGTTTTAAGTTTTTTTTAAATAAAATCATTTTCTATTTTTATTTTATCATTCTTTCATTTGTTGGACTATTTTATCGTCTAGCGCCTAGGAGGTGCTGATGTGGACTAATCCCTCGCTTTGGAGAGTTAACCCCAGGTAAACATCTCTTCCTGCTTCTGCTCTTGCCAGTTTATGTCCCCCGCGTTGACTTCACCGATTTTTCATGTGAGCACCTTTGCTCATTTAGGCCCGATTCCTTCTTGAAAGTTGAATATATGATCAACCTCTTGCCTGTGGATCGTTTGTATGTGATTTTGGTCGAGTGGCCACGCCAAAAACCTAGTTTCTTTTGCCTACTTCACTACCGACTATAAATAAGCAACCACCTTCTCTCTTGATATGTTGATCGTTCATTGCCTCCCTAACCCCCTAGAACCTTGCCATATCATCACCTTAGTGACAAGAAGGTCGAGCACATGTTCTTGGGTGCAAACAAAGGAGGAGGAGTTGCATCCACCCTTCATCGGAGCTCTTGTCGGTGAAGTTCTGCTCCCATGTTTCTAACTGCGGTGAGCATCTTTTTCTTGTTATTTTCATTCCTTTGGATTAATATAGCTTGGATTTACTTCTTGCCAGTTTGATTTTATTTAAAAATATAAAAAACCTAAAAATAGATCTTGACTGGATCTCACTGCTCCATCACTTATTTCCACTCGCACGCACGCACGCGCGTACGCACACACACACACACATACACACACTTCACCACCCTTTCCCCCTCCACCAGCTTCCCTTTTACTTCTCCATTTCCTAGATCACTTTACCTACCCCAATCTTGTAAAGATCGGGTATGACAGGCCTTCCTCCATTGCCTCGCTGGAGACCTATTGCTCCCGCCCATTCACCCCCCATACCCGCTTCTATTTTGGACTGAAAGCTTCGCTTCCATGTCCGGGTTCTAACTGTGCAAGTCTTAGCCGCAAAAAAAACCACATCTGAGGGGTTCAAAGTCCAGTAGAAGCTCGTCCAGGTTGGTGATTTTCCGCTGACCTCCAGGACATGTTCAGTGGGTCCGGACCTTCTTCCGACCATCCACCACTCTAACGTCATCCAAGGAAGCTCCCGAGCCCAACAACCACGCAGGAGGAGTCTAGAGTTACGCAAGAGCCCTGTTTGAGAGACGTCGGGCACTTGTTCTTCAACTATTCTTCCAGATCCTTCAGCTCTCGTCCGATGAAGAACAAATGCCCAACTTCAACATACATCATTCGAGGAACCCTAGAACTGTCAGATCTGATCGTAGATTTAATTTGAGCCAACGATCGACGATGCGGTACCAGCTGTTGGATGTATGCCAACTGTTCTAGTGAACGGAGCCCAATCGATGTCAATATGCAAAGTAAGGATAATTTGCACTATTTTCCCTTACATTTTCGATATTTATGTTTTGGTCTTGTAAATTCTTGTAGTTCAAAAACTTATGGAAATTTTGCATCTGGAACCTTATGTTTTTGGTATTTACATTTGGGTCCAAGCCACGTCAGCTCACGTGTCGTCCCACGTGATGGTTTTTGGGGGTAAATTACATTATCTATCTTGTGGTTACGGGGGACTTATTTGGAAATGTTGAAACTATTTTTGGAAATTACAATTTAATCCATGTTGGTTTATATTAAAGCTATATTTTATCGGTAAAATTTCTTAGATGTACCTGGATCTTTGTTCATTTACATATATACCCCTACCATGCATTTCTATATTATAAACTTAATTGGAAAAGTTGTTATTATGCCTCTAAACTTTGTGTATTTATTGTAAGTGCATACTTAATGTTTCTTAAATTGCATAATAGTCCATGTGCTCTTTAGTTAATTGTTTGTTATTTTTTATTGTATTAATTACCTAATTAACTCTAAAAATTTATGAAAATTAATATAAATACTTTGACCGATATTATATCATATATTTTAGTTAAGGTGTTTAGTATTATTTTCATAATTAAAAAACTGCAAAACTAGCTATATTTTTTGTGTTTTAACTTTGAAATCATACAAATTAAAATATAGCTTCAAAAATTACAAAAAATAGGGTAGGTGTATTTTTACTATCTTTTATCACATATCCAAAATTCATAAAAATATAAGAAAAAACATCTCAAAAATTGTAAAATACAGAAAAACCTTAAAAAATCATAAAAATGGTATGAAAATAAAAAATATGTTCTAAAGCTTGAAATTTTCTTTGTTTTATATTCTATACAGAAAAATCATTTTGGGTCCTTTATGATCTAATAGATATTTTTTAGGCCCATTTCAAGAATTTGTATTTTCTGTTTATTTAATTTTATGTATTTTAATTCTTAAAAAATCCATAAGTTTCTTAAAAATACCCCAAAAATAAACTAAACAGAGAAAAAAATCGAAAAACCTTTTCTTTTGTGTATTTTGACTTTATTTTCTAAATTCTAAAATTACAAAAGACTCTACTTTATATTTCTTTATATATCTCTCTCACATTATTATATATTTTTATTTATTATATTTTATTAATTAAAAAAACATATGCAAAAATAAAATTGAATAAAAAATATAAATTAAAAATCATAAAAAATTAAAATCAACAAAAATATATAAAAAACATATTAGGCTACGAAACTGATAATTTTATGCTTGATTCCTTGAGTTGGGTTTCATTTTTATAGTTTATCCATGTTTTCTCCCATCGACGACACTCTACCTGCTTGCCTTATACACATTTCATGTAGAGTTAAATAAATTTCATAACTCACACACTTGCATGATCTCCTTATACATGCACACCAATGGATTTTGATTATTGATTGACTAAGTTGGGTGATTAGATCTGAGTGCTGCAAGAGGTGCCTATACAACGTTGGACCCGACTTATCAGGCACCGCAGGCCCTCCAATACCAAGCATTAGGAACTTCATCATTTTGAAAAATCTCATCTTTCAGGTCACATCAATAAGTCAAATGTTTTAGGGTTTTAAAAATAGATAGTAGGTCAAAATTCCCCTAACTAATTTTAATATGTGATATATAATATAAATAGAAACATACACAAGAATATCATTTTTTTATATTTTGAAATGTTTTTATTTTTTATATATTTGGGAGTGTTTTTCAATTTTAAGGTTTTTCTTTTATATTGTTTTGTGATTTTTAGACAAGAGTTATAAAATATAGTAATAAATATACTCTATTTTTTTGGATTTTTAAAAGTGATTTTATAATTATTTATATTTTCTATCTAGATAAGAATAAATAGCCCTTAAATGATTTTTAATAAATAGAAAATTACATGAGATTGATAAATAAAAAATATGGCAAATATTAGAATATTATCAAGCATTCCCACAAATTTTCCCATAATTTTTGATGCTTTGGAGCAATTTAACAAAAAAATGAAAAGACATAAATTAAATAAAACAACCTCACAAGGATATAATTCTAATAAAAATTAAGTCCAAGGTCCTCGACGCAAATTACTCAAATGGCACTAATTTGCAAATTAAAAATACTAAAAAAAATAGAAGAACCCGGGAACGTACGCTTGCAAAATATCCAGCCTACGTGGGGTGCCACATGAGGTGACCTGACATGAACCAAAGTGGAATCATAAGAAAATTCAGGGTCTCTAGTGCAATTAATATAAATATTTTACAACACAGATGAACGATTAAATACTAAATATTGAACATAAAAAGGCAGGCGGGTGTTGGGTAGATCGGGGTATCGGTGCAAAATACCCCAAATAGTGCATTGATCAATGTAGAGGTTCCTTCACTTAAGTTTATCTACGGTCGATGTTGGCGCATACTGGTTCGTCAATGGTTGGCTTGGATTTGATCTCAAGGACGATCTAATGGCATGTTATCTGTTCAATCCAACATCCCTAATCGGAACTTGAGTAGCACCTGCGTCCAACGATTGGTGCTTCCCAACAAGAACAAGGAAGAACATCCAATGTTTGTTGCTTCAATCCGCAAAATCTCCATGTCCAGATGGTGTTCTCGACTGTTGAGATGCTCACAAGGTTGCTGGGCTTCATCAACATCGCATGGAGGTGATGGAAGGATTTGTTCCTCGCCGGGTGAGACCTGAAGCTTAAGGAACCTGGGGCTCCAACTGAACTTCGAACTCTTCCCCAGGTAGCTTGTCAATCACTCCTACACAAAAAGACTCTTCAGTTCGAGGGGAGTGTCCTCGACCTGGGAGTGAAGGTTGTGGCACAGGGAATGGGCGAGATGGATGAACTTCGGTGAAGGGAGGAGGATGGAGCTCGATTGCTCTGATTCAGGAGAAATCATAAGGGGAATACATAGGGGAATTGTGGAGAAATGGATGGGAATTGAAGATGGAATGGAGAGGGGGGAAATAGTGAAGGGACACGATGAATTTGGGGTCAAAGCTTGCAGCTCCAGCAATTCTGGATCTCAAAATTATGCTTAGATTAATGCTAGGTAAGGATACTAAGACTTGAACTACTCTAAGGAAGTAAAATGCGATATATATAAATGAAATAAAAGTATCTCTAACCTGAAGGTTCCAGGGAGCAGGGAAGCATCATCGGAGCTAACCCCAATGAGATGATTCTCCACCTCCGGACTCTTCTAATCATTGCCAAAGCTCCGGCAAGCTTGCATTTGTCACTAGCAAGATCAAGCAAGTGAAGGATTAGGGTTACAAAGAATAAAGGTGGGGGTCCAACTCAAAAGGGGGATGGGGTGCTTTATTTATTGGCAAATGAAGGTGGCACATTACAACTTTTATTTCTCTTGAATTGATGAGGATCGATTAGATCTCAAGCTCGGGCGTAAATTAAGGAGATCAAATCTACACTTTTTATTCAACACGCCAAGCCATAACATGATTGGATCAAGCGTGAAAAATGGCACAAAATCGAGCTCTAACAATCACAATGCTCAAAAAGGAGAGAGGGGGTAGCTGACCAGGGGCCAACGAACGAAGGAATCTGGTTGGTCCACGTGGACCAACTAGAAAATAAGAGCAAAGAATTGTCTTATTAAATCAAAACAAATTAGCAGATTTTTCTATTAATTTTTTGTTAAAATGTAAAGAATAGTTTTACTTTATGCAGTATTTCAGTATGAATTTTACTTATTTTTACAAGTTTATTTATTATGTGCTATTATTCACATGTATATGCAAAGGTATATATACCTATATTTGATCTATTTTTTTTATATTTCGTATTTTAATATTTTATACAAGCATTTATATATTTATAACTTATTAAAATACATATTTATATATTTTTATTATTTATTTACTTAGATAATTATGTACATATATTATATATGTATGCTATATATATGATTTACTTCTATATTTTATAGCTTTATTTATTTTAATGTATTTTAATGGTTTTATTTTAGCTTTAGTATTTAAATGTGTTTTGTATAATATTTACAATAATCTAAAAAGATAAGAAAGTGAAAAATATAAAGGATAAATAAAATGAATATTATATACGTGTATATTGCACAATGAGGGCACAAAAGTCAACTTTTGCATCATAACTCTAAATTGAATGAAATAACTTTCATTAAATAGATAACTTATCTTTATGAACAATACAAGCAAGTTTGGTCATTTTTTATGTATAGAGAAGATACAGGTCTGTGAAGTTTTCTTTTGCAGCTTTTATTCTGTGTGTCTCGAACATACTGTGCATTATTTTTTAATGAAATAATTTTTTTATTTTTCTTTGAATTTGGTATACAAGTTTTATATTCAAAATCTATTGTTTTGAGGTATAAAAATATGAAAATAAAATAGGCCCCAAAAGGGCAATTATTGTCAAATTGAAATAAAGTTTCAAGTGTTTTATGTATAATTTCCCAGCCCTATCTCCCCCTACTTTATTCCTTGTCGACCAAGTGAATCATGATGATTGAGTTCGGGGTCTAGAGTCATTAAGTGTCTTTGACACTTCCACTCTTTTCCTTTTTGTTCAGTATTTTATACAGTATTTTATGTGAATTATTGAGTGTTGTAATGTACAAATTAATGCTATATACATGCATTTAGTTAGGGATTTAAGGTCAAAATGAAAGAATAAAGGTGTTGAAATGGAGATTCATCACCCACCACCTGTTTAACACAGATATGCATCATCCTTGAGGACCCCAGTTACTTAAAACCAGACGCCATTTCACCTTAATTTTTTTACCAGTGATTTATTTCAAGTGTTATTGTAATCCGACCGCTAATCTTACCATCACATGCCTCAACATGGCACGACCACATCTTCTGTTGTTCAATCTGAAGATATTTACAACTGATACCACCTATTGCAAAGCATTCAATCATTTTGTACGCACTTATCATAATAGGGCGACTGTGTACCACCTAGGTAGGGCCACACCAATACGGGTTCCTTCCGATAAAACTACAGGTTGCATACCCGATTTGTAGTTCTACTCGTGACCATCCTTAATGTAACATACGATCCTTTTCAGGATCTATTTCAATACACATCAATTCCCTTGATGTAATTCTTCCATTAAGCCTTCGATTCGCTTATTCATCAAGATTGAGTACAAACCTACATATATATATATATACATATATATTAGTTCCTATGTATATATAATCATATTTATACTTATTTTAACTCCCAAACCCTAACTTTCCAAGCAGTGCATCAATTCGATACTTAGCAGTTATTTTAGTGGGAATCACAAATCAACTCTTCATATTTTCTCAAAAATAGGGAAATTAGGGTTCTTCGTAGTGAAGACCATAAAAATAGGAATTTCAACTATTTTAAACAAAAAGCAATAGAAAAAAATAGGATCTCCCTCTCACGTAGGCAGCGCTTTATCACTCGTTTTCAGAAAAGGTGATCTACAGCTCCTGAAACAACCGATTTTCACTTTGTATAAGGAATACGAAGAACGTGCCAAGAATGCGAAGAAAGAATGAAGAACACGAAGAATGCAAAAAACATATTTTACCTTGTAAATTCAACAGAGCTTCACCTTGTACAGGATGATATTTGGAGGAAAATTTTGGCAGAGTTTCCCCTGAGATCGGGACATAAAATTCTATGAAAATTTTGACAGAGTCTCCCCTTATATCGGGACATATTTCTATGAATGTTTCAGAATAATTTCTCCTTATATTAGGACATATTTCTAAAGAAAATGGAAAGAGTTTCCTTTATAAAATCATTGAGAAGAAAAACAACAACAAATAAAAAGAATATAACAGTATTGCAAGCGATGGAGAATTAGTAGACACCAAGCATCTTAGATGAGTGAAGCATGTAATAAATCATAGGGTTCACTAGTGTCCTATTTACTCACACCTAAGTAGGGTGTTACACATATTCCTCCATTAAAAGAACAATAAAATCGATAAAAACTATAGAATCGACAAGTCTCTTATCAAGGGTGAGTGAGTCATACAAAGAAATCGTAAGCTCACTGATGGCCGAGCCTCCCGCACCCGAGCATGGTTATGCTCAGATTTATCCTTGAACAATAACATAAAAGTAATTAGAAAAGAAGATGAATAGAAAACTAACTCAAGTTAGAGCTACTTACCTCCTACATGAAGCCATTTAGGGTAGGATCGCACCACCCTCATCCTCCTCCCAGTAGCGTCTCGCTAGCGCTCCTTCCCTATCTCCTCTCCTCCTCCCAATGGTAGCCTACAGTTTAGGCCTTAGAACATCACAGAAGTGCGAAGGTCACATCGAATATGACCAAGGGAAACCAATTATACTAGCTGCAAGGGGCGATGAAATTTAAAAAAATAATAAAACCGTATAATTCGAGAACACTTCTCAAATCATTTCATCAAAGATCACAAGAGATAAGGATTACCTCTTGAAGCGTGATTGTAATCCTCAGACTTCTAATAAAGAAGCATCCTTGTGAATAATCAATCCATCACATTATATTTACTTGAGTTGCATGAAAAGTTATTCTTTTCGCACCCACATCGTTACATTTTTGCATAAATTAACTTACATACACTCCATACACATGGCACACAAACATCTACAAAAAATAGATATATACTCTATTAATCTCTTTTTAGATATCAAAACATGTATGATTACCTAATATAAATTATATAAATTATATATATATATTATGGTTAGATTACAATGGATCAAATATAAGATATATACCTATATAAAATTCATATATCATGTCATTAATATTTAGTAGCCCAACAAGAGCATTATGTATTTAAAGGACCAACATGGATATTTTGCATTCTCTCCCTCTATTCTTTTATTTTCCACATCATTTGGCCCCATTCATATACTCTCTCATGTAAAGAAAGCACAAAATCAAATCCAATCTCCACTTATTCCAAAGAAAGTATTTGGATGCCTCATCCAACCTCCCCTTATTACCAATAAAAGGAATACACGTCATATATATATCCAAACGATTAAAATGTTTTCTTTCTTTGATTCTTGTCACATATAATACAAGTCCCTTATTATCTCTTTATAGGTAGAAACACCATCTCCATTGGGAAGAGGTATAGATGATATGTTGAGCAAATATCCTTGGGACAATGCTTATGTCCCATCCAACCTCCTCCTCCCGAGATTGATATATCATTTCCGTCATCCATCTCTCCATGTCTTGAAGATGAAGGGAAAGAGCTATACAAAAACCACCCTCTTCCACCATCGTCTCCATCTTCTCCTCAAAGAAAATGGATTTCTTCTCATCTCCTCCTCAAAGAAAATGGATTTCTTCAACAATATAAAGAGGGAGATTACACATGAAAAAGGGGGAGAAAAATAGACAGGGAATCACATAAGGAATAACACCAACAATATATATATATATATATATCATTTCCCTCATCCATATCTCCATGTCTTGAAGATGAAGGGAAAGAGCTATACAAAAACCACCCTCTTTGATAACACGATATTCCACAAGGGTCACAATGAATAATATATATAAGGTGTCGCTGAAGCGACCGCTCGCAGAATACCATGTTAACCAGCAACTAACCCACAATGAAAGAATGAATGAATTAAGTCAAAAAATGTGAATTAATATTTATTACTCTACCACAAAATGCATAGTGAACAAGCATGTAGAGGTCGAACCACAGAGAGCAATACAAAAGTGCAATAGCCTAAGATGTGCATGTACCACAGAGTCATCCTTGTGTGAAGCATATTTTTGTGGGTTTTATTTTTATTTATTATTATATTATTATTATATATATATATTATATTTTTTTATAATATAGTTATATAATAGATATGTATATATACAAATTATAGAATATAAATATATAAAGATATATATATATATATATATACCCATAGAGGGTAGGTATATTGCATATAATACATACATTAGAAATTAAAATATTTTTTTCCTTTTTTTAATGTAATTTAATTTTAGAATTTTATATATTAATAATTACGTGTATACATATATATATAGATATATATATATATATATTTCTTTTCAATAGGGGAATATATATATAAAGGGGTGAGAGGAGTGATACAATATTTATAAAAATATATAAAAATAGTCAAAAATTCAGAATTAAAATATTTTTGGTATTTTCATAATTTTCTACTATTTTGTGATTTTTGGGTATTTTTCAAAATATTTTTAATATTTTTAAATAGCAAAATAAAGCAAAACAGTGACATGGCTACTGGCTGAGGTTAAAATGGAAATTAAAAATATGAAACAACCACAAAATTCTTCCCAACTATTTTTAAAAGAAAGAGGATAAAATATAGAAACTACAGAACTTGAGTTTGCAATTTTTGGAGTTTTCTAGAATTTTTTATATTTTTTAGACATTTTTGAGTATTTTTTAATTTCTAAGGTTTTTCTTTTGAAATTTTTAAAGATTTTTTGATTAACACTTAATTAGGATAAAATAGACCCTAGTTAATTTTTTTGGAATATTTCGAGGTGTTTTAATATTTTTTTGGTATTTTATAAACTAGACAGTAAATAAAATGCATGTTTTTGATTTTTAATAAATGCAAAAGTGCAACAAAATTAAAAACTAAAAATATTGCGTGCAAGAGTAAGCTAACAGTGTCCATTTTTGCAAAATTTTTCGAATGATGATGAGGCATGAAATAAATGGACAAAGCATACAAAAATACATGGCTTGGCAGGGGCATTTTTGCAAATAAAAATAAAGGCAGGGTCTTATGTGCAAAAACACCAAAGTTATAACACGTGCTCTGCAATTTCAAGGGCCAAAATGAAATATAAAACCCGCCAGGGCCTTAGCGCAAAGTACCCAGCACGTGGGACTACACGTGCTCTGCACCCACAGGGACCAAAACGTAATTTCCAAAAGTTCAAGGTCCTTTTTATAAATTTTCACAAAAATATTACACGGGGAATTTTATTTTATAGACTAAAGGCTAATTTACAAACATACAGGGGTGCTTGTGCAATTTCGCCACCTCACGTGAGGGTACACGTGAGGTGACGTGGACTGGACCTCAAAGCAATTTCAGGAAAATACAAGGGGGTCCATGCAAAATTTTCACGCTAAAATAAACTTCAACTTTTATTTACAGGGGTAAACAATAAATACAAAAAGGACTGGGGTAAAATAAGAAATTTACCCCTCATTTAGGCGCTGACAGACGGCGATGAGGGCTTCACTTGGACATGCGTCGCTCATCCGATGGCGGATACCGGTTCGTCGATGAAGGGTTCGGATTAGATGCGGCGAGAGGCGGAGGTGGAGCTCTGATTCACAAGGACTGGGGGTCCTCGGTTGAATGAAGATGCGCGATCGATGGAGAATACGATGGGGAATGAAGTGGGATGAACGTGGCAGTCGGATACAGTTGATGTCACCGTGAAGAAGTCACCGGAGCGGAGCTCCGACGAACTTCGATTTTTGGATTTTAAGCTACACTAATGATCTAAAATCTAAACTAACAATTGGAACGAAAAGCTAGAATCAAAATCTACCTAAAATGCATAAAAAGGATAGCTCTTATACCTAGGGGCCACCAGGGAGCAGGACGGACGCCGGAGCTCCGCCGCGTCAAAATCGTCCCTGCTCCGGCCGATTCAAGGTGCTGGAACACTCCCCCTGTCACGAGGAACCTTCCAGGATTGAAATCAAGGCATTTGGGTGGATCAAATTGGCCAAATTTGAGGAGGGGGGGCGAAGCTTTTTATTTATAGACAATGGCCTGGAGCCTTATTGACCGGCGTTTATTGGTTAATCCAATAAGTATCAAATTGATCTAAGAGTTCGGAGGGTATCAGTGATCATCCGAGATCATTTCTTGTGAAGAAAGCGAGCCTGATCGATGGACGAGATGGCCGTAAAAAGGTATGAAATCCGGGGAAAAGATGGTTCAGAGACGCCAGGGCTCGGATGGGACAGTTGACCAGGCGGTCAACGAGGGCTGGCGCCCCATTGGTCCAGATCGGCCGCTAGAAGACAAAATAGGAACCCTTATTCGAAATTGATTTATTTAACCTAGTAAATGATTTTATTATTTTTTTTCTTATAAAATAAAAAATGTGTATTATTTCATGTAGTATTTATTTATGATTTTTATTGAATTTTTTGAAGTGTTTTATTATAGTTTTATTTTAATAATTTGTATATGCATATATTTACATGTATTTTGTGTATTTTTATTTTTAATTTGTTTATTTTATTTTATTACTTTATTGTTTTATTTTTATAAATTTATAATTTATTTTTGTGAGTGTGAGGGTATTTTTATTTAATTTTTACGAATTTATTTTCATTTTTAAATAAATAGGGATAGGTATATGTAGGTATATTTGTAGGTCTTTTACCTATATATTATATATACTTTATTTATTTAATTTATTTTCTTGGTTTTTATTTTAAATTTGTATTTTTGATATATTAGGTATAATATGTACACCATTATAAAAATATGATAAAAGAAAATAATTAAAGAATGTGTTCCCTTCTTATTTATGTACATATTGGGATCATAGGTATTTTGCCTATTATCTTGCATTTACTTATTTTTATTTGTAAATCCCCTTTAGTTTTATTCTAATTTCAGTATGTTATATACATTATTTACAAAAATTCTAAAAATATAATTTGCTAAAAATAATGGACAATGAATATATTGAATATTTTAATCAGACAGGCTGCACAATGAAGGCCAAAAACCTAACTTTTGCAGATGGACTCCAAAAATTATGAAACCAATTTTATTAAATAGTTCTTGGAAAGCCATATAAAATTAAAGGTGAGTTTGAGTGATTTGGAGCTTTTATTTGCAAGATATGGGTCTGTGAAGTTGAGATTTTGGCTTTTTATTCTGTGTATAAAATGTACACTGAGTATTATTTTTACACAAACTCAATTTAGTATTTTTATTTACATTATTGTCTACAACTTTCATGAACAAAGTTTCTTTATTTGATGAATATGTACAAAATAGGTGTCAAAAATGCATAAATAAATGCATAAATAAATGAGGTATTTATTATACACTGGCCCTTATCTCCCCCTACTTTATTCCTTGTCGACCAATTCCATGATGGCCTTGGTCTCGGGGTTAGGGTCATAAAATATTTGCAATATTTTACTCCTTTTTCTTTTCTTTTCTTTATTCTATAATTTTGGCATTAAACGCCTTATTTAATGTATAATTAATACAATGAATGATGAATGCTATTATGTACAATTTGATGCTATTTACATACATTTACTGGGATTTTTGAGGCCAAAATGATAGAATAAAGGTGATGAAATGGAGATTCATCACCCCCCTATACTTGCCTTTGCTAGTCCCTAGCAAACACTTATGCAATAAGTACAAAAAGAATAAAGAAAAGAAAAAGGAGACTTAAAGAAAGATAGAGTGAATAAGGATGCTTTCAGTGCCATGCATGTCTTTATAAAATCTGAATTTGGAGCTCCTGTCAGACCTTGGGTGTAGATGTGTGTGGAACCTAGTCAGGAACCAGCTCTAAAATACATCAGCCTTTGATAGTCACAGAACTCGGTTCAACCCACCTCAATAGCCTGGTCAGAACTGGTCTACATCATACGCAAACCCTTATAACTATGAAGATGACTTGTACAGTGTAAGTGATAGTGGCTCTCCCAACTGAAATGATAAAGGAACTGACTTCTCCAGAATGACAACCCAATGATTCCCCAATCCAATAGCTCTTTCCTCGAGGAGCAGGGTATTCCCTTCTAAGTTCAAGTGGCAACCAGCTCAAGAGGAGGGGGTGAAGAGAAGAATGGACGGTAGCCAGTGTATCTACCTATCCTGGGATGCAAGACCAGTGTAGTCAAGTCATCCAGCTGCAGGCTCACATATTTGACTTTGGAACTCAAGCTTGCTTATTGGCTTTACAACATATGTACATACTTTGCAGGCATTTTATTTTTGTACATGCCTGACCATTTTTTTTGAAATACTATGCACAACAGCATTTACATAAGGAGTTTTTCCTCTTGAGCCAGTAGACTATCCCTCTTTTGAATCTTTATCGCAACCCACAATCTTCTGTCGTTAGACCTCATGGCTATTGAACCAGGTTGGGGTGTACTTCCCTCCCTAGACGAGGACGAATGTTTCCACCCGTGTGCGTCTCAGACTGGCAAATCCAACCCCCTCACCACTCTAACTGAGTTGAGCCAAGTGAAAGGTGCAAGTGTCAAAGTTAGGTCACGGTCGGCAAGAGTCATGCGTGTGTCTCGAAAAGTTCTAGTTAGTCAGTTGAGGTAACTCGAACCCAGCCCTGATTTCTCAAAGAATTAAGTCTGCACATACCTGAAGTACCTTAAACCTAGTTCCCGTAAGGTTCCAGTGCAGTTAGGTGCGGTAAGGTCTAACCAAACTCCACTTTGAGACTTTATTGGACTGATTCAATCATCAAGCTCACTCAAAACGATTATGAATGGTATGCTCATGCTATGCACAATGAATGATGCAATTTTTCACAAGGAGTTTACAAGAATCAAAGAATCTTTTTACACAAAGAAATTTTGCAAATAAAAAGTTTGACTCATACAAAGGTATACACAATTATTTACACGGGCGTACCGCCTTATTTACACAAGGTATGGATTTTTAAAGACTTTACAGGTTTTAATGAAGTACTTTTATTCAGGTTGTTAAGAAAGAATTTTATGTATTTGATTTACAAGTGTTTGTAATGATGCTTTTATTTCTCAGATCCAGTTTGAAAATAATTTTTTGCAAACTATAGTACACGATAATTTTTGCAATCATTTACACACATTTGAAAACTAGTTTTGCAAAGATTTTCACAGCATATATATTTTTCACAATAATTTTGACAAACAATTTTCAAAACATTTGCACATAGATTTTTCAAATCCTTTATTCCACACAAAGAAAAGTTTTGCAATCCAAACAATTTTACACAGGTTGAAAACATTTCACAGCAAATTTTTTAAACAGTTCACACTATTTTTCAAATCATATTGTATAGGTAGCTAACCTGATTTATTAATCAGTATATACAAAAGAAGAAAACTGTATTTGATGTACAATATGGTTTTGGCTCTTATCAGCTTTATTCGGGATTGTTCTAATTTTTGTATGAGAGATTTTCGTGCAGACTCCTCAGACTTATTCAAGAATCATTTTCACAGAGTTTTGAAAACTATAGTCCAAACTAATTTGACAAACATGTTCACACATTTGAAAATGATTTTTACAATAGGTTCTACACATCATAGATAGGTTTTTCAAAACAGTTTGACAATCCATTTATACAATCATTTGCACACTGATTTTCACACATTTTGATTTCACTCAAAGAAAATAAATTTTACACACAAAACTGTTTTTTCAAAGGTTGAATACTTGTACACATTATTTTTCAAGCAATTTTCACAAGATTTTTCAAAGAACATTTTGCAGAAAACGCTTTTCTTGACTCAATAATCAGTACAAGTACAAAGAGTCTGAGGATCTCACAATCATCTTTTATTATTATAGAGTTACTTATTACTTTATTTATTGAATTGATGTTTTATTTTTCAGTATGAGTTATGTCTTATAGTATATACATGGTATATACGACCCCCTATACTTAGCTTGAGCTATGTCCTCATAGATCGAAAAGAAAAGAGAAGACATAACTCGTACTGAGTATAGACAAGTCGAAAGAATATATGAATGAAAAATGAATGAATGAGAAGTTGATCGTCCCCCCTATACTTAGGATCAAATAATCCTAAGTATAGCAGACTGTACACAAAGCAGGGAGGGTCAAGGGTGGGAATATACAGATCGTACTCAAATTGTCTCCCCCTATACTTAGGGTAAGATACTACTAAGTATAGACAAGAAGAGGAGACAATGGAGAGGATCGGGATGAAATGAAAAAACTCGGGGTGCACATCCCCCCTATACTTAGGACAAAGTACGTCCTAAGTATAGAAAACTGTCTACAAGGGCGGCACCTTTTAGATACAACAATAAGCTAGAAAAGGAAAAGAAGGAAAGAAGAAAATCAGATAAACAATTCTTGGAGTACATCGTCTGAATCTTCTGATGCTGCAACAGTTGTGGAAATGTCTTCGTGGTGCACTAGCTGAATGGAGTCTACAACGGCCAAGAATGCATCTGGTTCGAGGTAAGGCTTCAGTAGTTGGCCGTTGACGATGAAGGGTTGTGCATCAGAGGACAATTCTGATATGGCAATACTTCCGTTGTCACGCACTTCACAAACTCAAAATGGCCCTGTCCACTTACTCTTTAATTTGCCCAGGAAGATCCGCAACTTTGCATCAAATAACCACACTTTCTGTCCAACATCAAAGGTCTTTCGTCTGATGTGCCGGTCATGCCAGCGTTTCACCTTTTCTTTATACATCAAGGTGTTATCGTATGCATAGTCCCGGAACTCAAAGAGTCTGTTCAGATCATCCTTTCTTTTCTGACCACTTTTGCGTGAGACCAAATTGCAACTGTTGATTGCCCATAAAGACTTGTGAATTAATTCCACGGGCAGATGGCACGATTTTCCATATACAAGATGATAGGACGACATGCCCAAGGGAGACTTGTAGGTGGTTCGATAAGACCATAGGATCGAATCCAAGAGTTGGGACCAGTCCTTTCTGTTTGGCCTAACAAGTTTCTGCAGGATTATCTTGATTTCTCAGTTTGATAGCTCCGCCATGCCATTGGTCTGAGGATGGTAAGGAGACGCGACACGATGATCGATGCCGTACTCCTTCATTAACTTCTTGACCTCTTTGTTAATGAAGTGGCTACCCCCGTCTGATATGAGAATTTTCGGTATCCCGAACCGCGAAATTCTGTTCTTCTTCAGGAACTGGCATACTGTTCGGTTGTCGGCGGCTCGAGCAGGGATAGCTTCAACCCAACGACTCATGTAATCGACGATAAGAAGGATGTGCTCAAAACCTTGACTGTTAGGGAATGGTCCCATGAAGTCAATTCCCCATGCATCAGAAACATCTGCTATCTGAATGATCTTCAGGGGCATCGAATCTTTGGCACTGAGTGTGCCTTTCAATCTCTGACAGTCAATACATCTTTTGACAAATTCTGCAGCATCCTTAAATAATGTGGGCCACCAGAAGCCACACTGAAGTACTTTGGCTGTCGTACGATCTCCAGAGTGATGTCCACCAGATTCGAGCGAGTGACAATGCTCGAAGACACTAGATTGCTCCGTCTGAGGGATGCACCTGCGCCAAATGAAATCCACTCCTTCCCTGAATAAAAGAGGATCCTCCCATTGGTAGAATCAGATGGTCGACATGAATTTATTCTTCTGGTTTTTCGTCCAATCCGCTGGTGTTACCCCAGAGGTGAGGTAGTTGACTATATCAGCATACCAAGGAAGAGAATCTACTGCAAGGATTGATTCGTCAGGAAAGGTTTCTGTGATAGGTGCATTGTTCAGAGGAGGTTCATGCTGCTCTATTCTGGAGAGATGGTCTGCCACCACATTTTGAACTCCAGGCTTGTCCTTGATTTCCAAATCAAATTCCTGGAGGAGAAGGATCCAACGAATCAGTCTTGGCTTGGCATCCTTCTTCTGCTGTAGGTACCGGATAGCAGAGTGGTCTGTAAAAATTGTGACTTTTGATCCCAACAAATAGGATCTGAACTTCTCGAGGGCGAAAACCACAGCCAGCAATTCTTTCTCTGTCACTGTATAATTTCTTTGTGCTTCATCTAATGTTTTGCTGGCATAGTGAATGGCATAGGGCGCTCTCTCTTTCCTTTGCCCAAGAACAACCCCGACTGCAAAATCTGACGCATCGGTCATTATCTCAAAAGAAAGAGACCAGTCCGGCGGCTGTAAGATTGGAGCCTGAGTAATGAGCTCCTTCAACTGATTGAAAGCAAGGAGAACCGGCTGATCAACAATGAATTCAGTTTCCTTGCACAAAAGTTCTGTCAGAGGTCGGGCGATGCGGCTGAAATCCCTGATGAATCGCTTGTAAAATTCCACAAGCCCCAGGAATGACCTCACATTCTTCACTGTCTGAGGTGGCTGGAGATTTGAAATAACATCCACCTTCGCCGGGTCGACTTCCATGCCACGTTTGGAAACGACGTGACCCAACACAATGCCTTCAGTGATCATAAAGTGGCTCTTCTCCCTTGAAAGCACTAGATTGACTTCTCGGCATTTCTGAAGCACTCTGTCTAGGTGCTCAAGACAAGAATCGAAACTATCACCATAGACAGAGAAGTCGTCCATGAACACCTCGAGAAAACTGCCTACCATCTCGAAGAAAACTGCTAACATGCATCTTTGGAAGGTTGCAGGTGCATTGCATAAACCAAAGGGCATTCTCTTGAAGGCGTAAGTGCCGAACGAGCAAGTGAAGGTAGTCTTCTCTTGATCTTCAGGGGCGATTGCCACTTGGTTGTACCCGGAGTACCCATCCAAAAGCAGAAGAACTCCTTGCCTGCTAATCTTTCCAGAACTTGATCAATGAATGGCAAGGGAAAGTGGTCCTTCTTAGTTGCTGTATTGAGACGGCGATAGTCAACACACACCCGCCAGGATGTTGGTACCCGAGTGGATATTTCCTCTCCTTTATCATTTGTAACCACGGTAAGCCCGGATTTCTTTGGAACTACATGCAGTAGGCTTACCCATTTTGAGTCGGAGATGGGATAGATGAAACCTGTGTCACACCATTTCGTTATTTCTTTCATGACAATGTCCCGAAGGTTAGGGTTCAACCTTCTTTGAAATTCGCGGGACGGCTTGGCATCTTCTTCTAGATAGATGTGGTGTGAACACAAGGCTGGATTTATCCCTCGGAGATCTGATACGCTCCAACCAAGTGCCTTGCGGTTCTTT
This sequence comes from Ottelia alismoides, assembly GCA_037367405.1. Classification (NCBI taxonomy): domain Eukaryota; kingdom Viridiplantae; phylum Streptophyta; class Magnoliopsida; order Alismatales; family Hydrocharitaceae; genus Ottelia; species Ottelia alismoides. Next base: position 655,183 of record JAZKJV010006151.1, on the reverse strand, counting down.
TCTAGAACCTCGAGAAGACGAGATTTCTGATCCGCATTCAGCCTGCTGCTGATGATGACCGGATATATTTATTCTTCACCCGCAAGGAAAGAATACTTCAGGCCTGCAGGAAGTGGCTTGAGTTCTGGTGTTGATTTGTCCAACTTGTTGGTCACTTCAGAGACTATACTGGTGGTGGGATGTACTTCCTCGAAGCTGCTACCATCCTCATCATTCTGTTGAGATCCTGGTGATGTGCCGAACGGTTCTACGCTAAGCTGATCGTGTTCGGTCTGGAGTGAATGATCAACTAGATGCGCCTGCATCTGAGAATCAGTCTCCGAAGAATAGTCGGAGCATAAGCTAACTGCGCTTTCCAAGTCCTCCTCAAGAGTGAGGATTTCTCGGGTCCATTCATCGTCCAATGATAAGGATGAGTCTCTGATCTCCACAATAAAGTCACAGTCTGCTTCACATGCTGCCTGGCTCTTATCAGTCGTGGCATTCAGCTCTATGTTCATGTTTATCGTGATTTGCTGGGTGTTCGAGCTGAAAGTAATCTTGCCAGACCCGTAATCAACCATGGCGCCTGAAGTACGAAGAAATGGTCGGCCAAAGATGATAGGGGTCTGGAGTAGAGGTGCAGGCGAGTCCATATCAAGGACTACAAAATCGGCTGGGAATTACATCTCCTACACTTTAACTACTACGTCTTCCAAAAGACCTCGGGGCCGCTTGGTGGATCGGTCAGCGAACTGAAGGATCATGCGTGTCTGCTTGAGCGGACCCAGCCCGAATTCTTGCATTATGGATGAGGGCAGAAGGTTGATGGAAGATCCACTGTCAAGGAGAGTGCGCTCAAAGACCTGTTCAAAAATCTCACAACTGATCAGAGGTGCTCCTGTGTCTTGCTTCTTCTGCGGGAGGTTACTGATAGTTGCTATAGTGGCCATGGAGAGTACGTACTTCTCTACATCTCGACGTCTGTTTTCTTGCGCTGGGTGACGCCTATTAGTACATGCCTCTTTTAGTCCTTTCTTCACAGCTGGCATGTACTCCACGGCCTTCAACAAAGGAATCTCAACAGTCAACTTATCTAAAATTTCCACAACTCCTGGATCATACAATGCCTTTTTTTGTTTTACAATTTTTTTGGATTTTTCTATTGCACGAGGAAAAGGAATATGTACATCACTGGCAGGAAAATTAGAGTTCTTATTTACATCAAAATTATCGCCCATCAAATGTTGTACATCCGAACTACAAAAAGGACTACAAACTGTATCTTGGCATACTGGTGCTCCAGGGCGATCAAAAAGGGTAGCGTCTGCTCCGTCGACTGGCGAGGGATCGGCTGCTGCTGGCGGCTCCTCCAAGGCTGGCGCGGCTTCGCTTCGGCTGCAAACTTCTTTTTGGTGTTTTTGGTTTTGCTGATTTTTTTGTATTTTCTGCTGAGGCTGCTGCAAATGCACGACGACTGGAATGGCTTCTCCTTCTTCTTCCTCCTCACCCACCCCTGTAGCTGGCACGGCTGATGCAGAAGATGATGATCCACCTGTTTCTTTATTCACCCCAATCTTGGTGGCAGGCGGAGGCAAGACCTTACCGCTCCTGAGAGTAACAGCATTAGAATAAACAATAATATCATTATTAGACTTGGACAGGACATCACAATCTACCTGCTCTTTCTTCTTGAAATTATTGGGGTTGGCTTTGACCTGAGCCGGAATGGTAGTTCGGGTGGTGGTCAGGTCGTCAAGCCGCTTGGTCATCTCCGCTAGCCCTTTGACAAGCTGGGCTAGACAATCCATGGTGGGGTTCGCAGGGGGTACTTCAGTAGGTTCAGCGTGCAGACCACACTGCGGTTGTATAGCTGGTTGTGGAGGCTGTTGCTGGTGGTGCTGAGGTGGTGCAGGAAGTTGAAGTTGTTGATACGAGGGAGGAGGATACTACTGATATTGCTGAGAGGGAGCAGCCGCATACTGGTGATACGACTGTGGGTGGCGGTACTACGACTGCTGCTGGTATGGTAGATTCTGCCTCCACTGATTGGCATACTGGGGAGGCTGATGGTACTGCTGATGAGGCTGAGAGGACTGCCCAAAACGACCACCCTGAGGTTCGTGGTATTGCCGGTTGGCAAGTGGCTGACCCTGGGGTTGTCCAGTAGGACGGGTTGGCTGTGCATCATTGGTCCATACCCCGTTCACTTCCTGAATCAGGGGTGGTGGTGGGAAAACTGGATCAGGTCCTGAAAGAAACTCTGGCTGGTACACAAACATCTGCTGTTGCGGCTGGCCCTGGTCGGGCGCCTGCACGTAGTACACATGCTGGACTGCCGGTGGCTGCTGGCTCGGCTGAGGCTGATGCTGCGGTTGCTGCTCGTCCTTCTTCTCAGCGGGAGTTTCCGATGGTGTCGCCGACTGAACAGAGTTGATGGTGCCCACCAACAGTTCAAGGTACTTGTTGATCTGATCAAGCTTGTCTAAGTTCTGGGTCCTCTTCTCGATCACAGTGAGTTTTTCGAGGTCCTATGATCGCTTCTCGATGATGTCAACTTTAGAGAGATGGCCCCCGATGATACTGAGGTTGGAGCTCTCATCGCTCTCTGCCTCCTTAGATGCTGCCATGTGTACTTGTTTCTGGAGGATCTGGGGCTGCTTCTGATATGCTTTGGATGAAGAGAGGGCGGCCTCTCCTTCGGCCATTTCTTCAAATATTTGCCAGACTACGTCTTCATCCTTGTTAAAATGTGAGCCCCCACATGCTGCGTCAACGAGCCTTTGGCTTTCAATGTTTAGTCCCCCGAAGAAGTGCTGGACCAAGCTGGACTTCAGAATCTCATGATGGGGACACTTCTCCTGCATGTCAGTAAATCTCTCCCAGGCTTCGTGTACTAACTCATAGGGCCCTTGGGAGAAATTACTGATACAGGCTCGCATCTGGTTGAGCCGACCGAGAGGGTAATATTTATGCAGAAATGCGGACTTCAACTCCTCCCAGGTCGTCACGACCTTCCCCAGATGGTTGACCCAATAGAGGGCCTTGTCCTGTAAGCTGAATGGGAATGCCGTCATCTTGATAATGTCCAAAGGGACATTGGGATAGTGAGTAGTGCGACAAATGCGGGAGAATTGCTGCAGGTGAATGTACGGCTCTTTACTGGTATTTCCATGGAATGCAGGGAGAAGAGCAATGAACTGGGACTTCAGCTCAAAGTGAGCGTGTACCGGTGGAATGAGGATCCACTCGGTCATCTGGCTGTCTCCCGGATTGTATGTTTCATTAAGTGTAGGTTTGGGTGGTGGTAGAAATTCTAGATCATCATCTGGACCACCACTTCCAGCTCCACCTCCTCCTCCTCTGCCTCCTCCTCCGTCGTCACGGTTCATCATATCATTCAACATATCCTGGAATGCTGTCTGCGTGAGGGCCTGCTCGGTCAGCTGCTGCTGGATGGCCTGGATAGATGCCAGTAGCTGTGCATTGACTTGATTCTGGTTTGGCACCTGTCCCTCTGGTTGGGGTGGCTGCTGACCCTTGCCCTTTCCTCTTGGATCCATGTCAGGGTCTGAGTCGGACGAAATAAACTCTGGAGTAGTCTCCAGGGCTCGCTCTGTCTTCTATCTGCATAATGAGATAGTCCAAATCAGATCGCTTGCAATTGTGTTCAGCTGCCGTGATGAAGCTGGAATTCAGGTCAACTCCAGCATGTTGTGAATGGAAAAGGATGTAGACTGTAATCGACTTCCATTCACAACGGCGAAAGCGGGACAAAAGTGATCCCAGTTTATTGGGTGGCCAAGAGAAAGGTAGAAAACGAGGAGTCTGGAGATCGATCCGCAAAGTCCGGATCGGGTTCTCGGGAATCGCCTCGAACTTATTGGTGGAGTTGAGTCCATGGAATCGATGTGGGTGTCGGCATGGTCCCGACGGAAACCATCCATGGATCAACTTCGCGAAGCACAAGAGAAGATCGGATGTTGGAAGAAAGATACGATGGTCAACGAGGAATAAAAAGAGTGTAAAACAGTAGAGAGGCTCGGTTGAGCAGGGTGGTCAAAGGGAGAAACAACAAAATGTGCGCAAAGGCGCGAGACTTGATCTTTGAACCTTAATCTAGATCCATACAAACACAATACAAAATCGGGTTCATCAACTCACGCCATGTGAAGCCGTGAGAGTTCGGCTATTTATTATCTTTTCATTTTTAGAGTTGTGATTTCAGGCATATCTTATAACAAGTCCTTAGTACGCTACCCTATAGGAGAGAGAGTACTGCCAGAAGAGTATCCTGTACTTGTCCTCCTCCTGTGTAACCTGTAGTCTGTACTTTTTGGAGTCCTTGTAACCCTTCATGGATCCCTACTCAGCCAAAGAAATAGAGAGAGGAAGCCGATAGGCGAAACCAATACTTCGGTTCTCGCTCGCAACGGAATCACCCGTGAGCGTGCAAGAACCTACTCGGACGCATGACAATGAGACATACACCCCCGTGAAGGCGTGGCCTATGCTCAATACTTCGGACAGGGTCGATGCTCTACACAACAGAGAGTCATCATTGGTGACCAAGCCCTACTCGCCTACGTACGATAGAAGCGCCATTACTTCGGAAATCCAAGCGATACACAAGGCAGTTGCAGACTGGGTTTTTGGATTTAATCCTTAGGGGGTCGCATTCGCTCAAGGGAGTAGGGTTTTGGTCCCCCTCCAAGGTACCTGAAAACAATGAGGGCTTTATGAACCCGGTACAATGATAGTTCATTACAGATTTTAATTAAGGTCAAAGTTTATTTAGCAGTCCCCTTATTTTAATTTTTGGGTTTTCACTTTTTTTGAGTCTATTTTCATACCAGCGCCTAACGTTTTGGTAGATTCTCATTTTAAGTCCTAGGTGCTCAAAATCAGAGGGAGATAGCGGAAAAGCCGTGCAAGTGGTTACATGATGGAAATCTCATCATTGAACCGAATGATGCATGCTGAGTTAGAAGACTTACAATGCATCCCAGCTCTCTCCATGCGGTATGCAAATTAGAATTTTAAAACCTATCTACATGTCGGTATGCAAGGCACAAAATCGCCCTAAACATTAGCTGCTATTAGCGTGAAGAACCATAAGTCGCTCATTCATCTCTAGCCCAAAAAGGTCCGGTCTTGGCTCACCCCTCCTCTGCTCAACACACTTGAGTTTAGGAGAAAGCGCTTTGCGGGGCTCGCTGTGGCACAAGGGCTAAGAAACCAATGAACGGCTTGTTTAAGTTTGACTAGATCCATACGAAGTAAACTATAGGAACATGCATTCTTATTAATGTTTGGACCTAGCTACCGAGTCAAGCAACCTATATCTAGGGGCTCCAAGCACACAAAACAAAGTAAAAGAAAGGTGGAAAGCTCAAAACTTCGGAAAACAAAGAAAAAAAAGTGATGGAAAACTCGAAAAGCCGCGATGAGGCCCCCAGGTGAACAATCACCCGTGCACTGGACCTCATTGTGAAGAGTAGAGTCCTGTTAATTATTACATGCCAAAATTGTCTCTCTCACACCATAAATTACAAAAATGATCCTGAGTGTTCTAGATCTATCTAATCCCCATCTCTTTTCTTCCTTGGTGCTCTCTCCATATGGTCATGAGGTGAAGACTACCCTCCTCCAAGCTCGTCTCTCGCGTGGCGGACCCTCGCATCAAAGTCACAAAGAAATTGAATTAGTAGAGGTTTAATCAATCAAAATAGAGCAGATAAGAAATTAATCACAATAAATAAATCAATCAATAAAGCATGGTGATCAATAACAATAGAAATAGCTGCTCACAAAATAAATGATGAATCAAGAAATTTTTACACAAGAATGACAAAATAAAGTAGGCTATGCTCATTGCTCCCTGGCAATGGCACTATCTGATAACACGATGTTGCACAAGGGTCACAATGAATAATATATATAAGGTGTCGCTGAAGCGACCGCTCGCAGAATACCATGTTAACCAGCAACTAACCCACAATGAATGAATGAATGAATTAAGTCCAAAAATATGAATTAATATTTATTACTCTACCACAAAATGCATAGTGAACAAGCATGTAGAGGTCGAACCACAGAGAGCAATACAAAAGTGCAATGGCCTAAGATGTGCATGTACCACAGAGTCATCCTTGTGTGAAGCATATTTTTGTGGGTTTTATTTTTATTTATTATTATTTTATTATATATATATATATTATATTTTTTTTATAATATAGTTATACAATAGATATGTATATATACAAATTATAGAATATAAATATATAAAGATATATATATATATATATATATACCCATAGAGGGTAGGTATATAGCATATAATACATACATTAGAAATTAAAATATTTTTTTCCTTTTTTTAAATTTAATATAATTTTAGAATTTTATATATTAATAATTACGTGTATACATATATATATTTTCTTTTCAATAGGGGAATATATATATATATATATGGGAAAAGGGAAGCTACACCGGGGGGTGCAGCCAACTAGCTACACCCGGCTATTTTTCTCATTGATTTTTGATTTTTTTGAAGGAAACTTATGGTGGATTTACTTAGTTTATTGTGTGGAACATGTGTTTCAAATTTCATGCAAAACAAACACTCCTTACATGCCCATCTAGAAATGGTCAATTTCAATAATTCTGAAACCGTTAAAATGTGATAGCCTTGATGGAGATGATAGAAATGCCAAATTTAGTTGAAATTGGTATGATATCATGGTGATATATAGTGATTTAAATCCTCCTAGGTTTCATTTCAAAAACACAAATAATCAATGAAAAAAATGGTCGGGTGCAGCTAGTTAGCTACACCCCCGGGTGCAGCTTCCCCAGCCCCTATATATATAAAGGGGTGAGAGGAGTGATACAATAATTATAAAAATATAAAAATAGTAAAAAATTCAGAAATAAAATCTTTTTGGTATTTTCATAATTTTCTACTGTTTTGGTGATTTTTGGGTATTTTTCAAAATATTTTGAGTATTTTTAAATAGCAAAATAAAGCAAAACAGTGACATGGCTACTGATTGAGGATAAAATGGAAATTAAAAATATGAAACAACCACAAAATTTTTCTCAACTATTTTTAAAAGAAAGAGGATAAAATATAGAAACTACAGAACTTGAGTTTGCAATTTTTGGAGTTTTCTAGAAGTTTTTATATTTTTTAGAAGTTTTTGAGTATTTTTTAATTTTTAAGGTTTTTCTTTTGAGATTTTTAAAGATTTTTGGACTGACACTTTATTATGATAAAATAGACCCTAGTTAATTTTTTTGGAATTTTTCGAGGTGTTTTAATATTTTTTTGGTATTTTATAAATTAGACAGTAAATAAAATACATGTTTTTTGATTTTTAATAAATGCAAAAGTGCAACAAAATTAAAAACTAAAAATATTGGTGCAAGAGTAAGCTAACAGGAGCCTATGTACATTTTTGCAAAATTTTTCGAATGATGATGAGGCATGAAATAAATGAACAAAGCATACAAAAATACATCGCTTGGCTAGGGCATTTTTGCAAATACAAATAATGGCAGGGGCTTCTGTGCAAAAACACCAAAGTTATAACACGTGCTCTGCAATTTTAAGGGACAAAATGAAATATAAAACCCGCTAGGGGCCTTAGCGCAAAGTACCCAGCACGTGGGACTACACGTGCTCCGCACCCACAGGGACCAAAACGTAATTTCCAAAAGTTCAAGGTCCTTTTTATAAATTTTCACAAAAATATTACACTGGGAATTTTATTTTATAGACTAAAGGCTAATTTACAAACATACAGGGGTGCTTGTGCAATTTCGCCACCTCACGTGGGGGTACACGTGAGGTAACATGGACTGGACCTCAAAGCAATTTCAGGAAAATACAAGGGGGTCCATGCAAAAGTTTCACGCTAAAATAAACTTCAACTTTTATTTACAGGGGTAAACAATAAATACAAAAAGGACTGGGGTAAAATAAGAAATTTACCCCTCATTTAGGCGCTGACGGACGTCCATGAGTGCTTCACTTGGACACGCGTCGCTTATCCGATGGCGGATACCGGTTCGCCGATGAAGGGTTCGGATTAGATGCTCCTCGCGGATCTGACGGTTGGTGCGTGTCTTCATCGGACGTCTCCTATGCGATCTGGGCCGGGCCTCCTGATCTGACGGCGCTGGAGCCCCCTGGAAGAACAGGGAAGAAGCTCGCGCATGGCGAGCTTCGATCGAGAAGCTTGGGCTCCTCCAGGCGTCTCCCGCGCATCTGAGATGCTCTGAACGTAGCTGGAAGCCTCCTGCGTCTACTGATAGTCTCGCCATGGCTCCTGTAGGTCCGAAGAGCTCGGACGAGGTCGGTGAAGAACGAGACCTCCAGGAACCTCTTCCTGGTTTGAATCGAGCCCAGATGGGCTCCTTTCTTCGCTGGACCTGCATAGGAAGAATCGGGTGCGCGAGGGCTACCTCCTCGACCCCGGGTTTTGAAGCTCTGCAGCAAGATGGAGTGAGGCGGAGGAGCTCCGGCGAGAGGCGGAGGTGGAGCTCCGATTCACAAGGACTGGGGGTCCATGGTTGAATGAAGATGCACGATCGATGGAGAATACGATGGGGAATGAAGTGGGATGAACGTGGCGGTCGGATACAGTTGATGTCACCGTGAAGAAGTCGCGTCGATTTTTGGATTTTAAGCTACACTGCTGATCTAAAATCTAAACTAACAACTGGAACAAAAAGCTAGAATCAAAATCTACCTAAAATGCATAAAAAGACAGCTCTTATACCTGGGGGCCACCAGGGAGCAGGACAGACGCCGGAGCTCCGCCGCATCAAAATCGGACCTCCTCCGGCCGATTCAAGGTGCTGGAACACTCCCCTTGTCACGAGGAACCTTCCAGGATTGAAATCAAGGCTTTTGGGTGGATCAAATTGGCCAAATTTGAGGAAGGGGGCGAAGCTTTTTATTTATAGACAATGGCCTGGAGCCTTTTTGACCGGCGTTTATTGGTTAATCCAATGATTATCAAATTGATCTAAGAGTTTGACGGGTATCAGTTATCATCCGAGATCATTTCTTGTGAAGAAAGCGAGCCCGATTGATGGACGAGATGACCGTAAAAAAGGGATGAAATCCGGGGAAAAGATGGTTCAGAGACGCCAGGGCTCGGATGGGATAGTTGACCAGGCGGTCAACGAGGGCTGGCGCCCCATTGGTCCAGATCGACCGCTAGAAGACAAAATAGGAACCCTTATTCGAAATTGATTTATTTAACCTAGTAAATGATTTTATTATTTTTTTCTTATAAAATAAAAAATGTGTATTATTTCATGTAGTATTTATTTATGATTTTTATTGAATTTTTTGAAGTGTTTTATTATAGTTTTATTTTAATAATGTGTATATGCATATATTTACATGTATTTTGTGTATTTTATTTTTAATTTGTTTATTTATTTTATTACTTTATTGTTTTATTTTATAAATTTATAATTTATTTTTGTGAGTGTGAGGGTATTTTTATTTAATTTTTATGAATTTATTTTCATTTTTAAATAAATAGGGATATGTATATGTAGGTATACTTGTAGGTCTTTTACCTATATATTATATATACTTATTTATTTAATTTATTTTCTTGGTTTTTATTTTAGATTTGTATTTTTTTATAAATTAGGTATAATATGTACACCATTATAAAAATATGAGAAAAGAAAATAATTAAAGAATGTGTTCCCTTTTTATTTATGTACATATTGGATCATAGGTATTTTGCCTATTATCTTGCATTTACTTATTTTATTATGTAAATCCCTTTAGTTTTATTCTAATTTCAGTATGTTCATGTATTATATACATTATTTACAAAATTCTGAAAATATAATTTGCTAAAAATAATGGACAATGAATATATTGAATATTTTAATCAGGCAGGCTGCACAATGAAGGCCAAAAACCTAACTTTTGCAGATGGACTCCAAAAATTATGAAACCAATTTTATTAAATAGTTCTTGGAAAGCCATATACAATTAAAGGTGAGTTTGAGTGATTTGGAGCTTTTATTTGCAAGATATGGGTCTGTGAAGTTGAGATTTTGGCTTTTTTTATTCTTTGTATAAAATGTACACTGAGTATTATTTTTACACAAACTCAATTTAGTATTTTTATTTACATTATTGTCTACAACTTTCATGAACAAAGTTTCTTTATTTGATGAATATGTACAAAATAGGTGTCAAAAATGCATAAATAAATGCATAAATAAATGAGGTATTTATTATACACTGACCCTTATCTCCCCCTACTTTATTCCTTGTCGACCAATTCCATGCTGGCCTTGGTCTCGAGGTTAGGGTCATAAAATATTTGCAATATTTTACTCCTTTTTCTTTTCTTTTCTTTATTCTATAATTTTGGCATTAAACACCTTATTTAATCTGTAATTAATACAATGAATGATGAATGCTATTATGTACAATTTGATACTATTTACATGCATTTGCTGGGGTTTTTGAGGCCAAAATGATAGAATAAAGGTGATGAAACGGAGATTCATCACTCTTCCACCATCGTCTCCATCTTATCCATGGAGAAGAACCCATCTCCAGGGCCATCTCTCTAGCCACGTAGCCACTCACGGCTCCTCCTCTCTAGACGTCGTCATCGCCGTACGTGTGAACCCCTCCTCTCCAGCCATTGTTGTTGTACGCGCGACCTCTGCCTCTTCCAATGATTGCACAATGCCACTACGGTGCGCCTTCTCCAGTGTGTGCAGCCGCTTGCACGGCCACCTACTCCTGCGATCACACACCGGTGCACGACCTCCTCCTCCTCCTCCAGTACGTCTCTACCTACACAACTCCTCCTCCATCGCACATTGTTGCCCGTACTGTCTCTGCTCCAGCTCGCGCTGCTTCATGTGACTCCACTGTCCTCACTAACACATGTGTGTTGCCGCCCATCTTGCTCCACCCCTTCTTGGGTTTATAGGGATCAAACAAAGAAGAACATTTGTCATCTCTCTCATTTTATTTCATGTCATTTGTTGTTTTGATTTGAGTGGGATCTTAAGGTAACTTCTTTAGTAAGTAGAATCTTTTGATAACTTTATTATCAAGATAAATTTATTGCAATTACCCATTTACTTTTTTTATTTTGAAATATTGTAAGTATCTCCATGTTTCTTTTTCAAGTTATTATGTTTACAATTCAATCCTTAAATTTCTGAAATCTTTACATTTTAGACCATGCAATCATCTTTTGACAACAAAAAATAAAAAAATCAGAAAAATTCTAGAAAATTCTCAAAAATATTAGGAAGTGTTTCAATCATTTTTAAGATGGCTCTCCCATTAAAAATATGTAGTCTTTATATCCAATGGAGATTGTTGCAACAATTGCATCAACTCCCATGTGGATGACTGCTAAAACTTAAGATCAAAATTTCCAGTTTCCTACAGCATATGCAACCAATTGCAAGTGTTATTAGAAGGATATACAATTATTGGACTTTATTCTTATCTAATAAGTAAGTCAATTTCAATGATGATATGTAGATGTAGAATATCCCGATGCACTATCTGGGTCCTTCTCTAAGAATCTTAAATAGTCTAGATAGTCATACTTTTAATACATCATCTTGTTACAGTATTAGCATTCGTCCAACTCTTTTGTTGTCATATGTATAGATGCCACAGAAGTACAATCAACTCTTTGACTTTCCTTCTTTTATGGGTCAGAGCCATGCTTCAACTTCTATTCCTTAACACTTAATCAATCATTGCTTAAGGCAAATGATCTCTTAAATTGAACATATCCTTATGGGACTACAATGTAAGAGTATTTCAACATTTACTCTTACTTCATCATATTCTTACAATATCAAAAATATAATGCATCATAAAAGACTTGATTAGAAATAACAGAATGATGGAATTCATCATATCCACCTTCATTTTAACTCAAAAATAACTTGGTTCATGCATGTACTCAAACATTTTTGAATACAGCCCTTCTTGATCCACTTTTCTTCATAATGTAGTGAACCATGTCAAGCATGATTAAATGTTCAGAGCACATATATTTCCCAAAATATCTTCTTCGGATTTTAAGAATGATATTGATAATTGCGATCATCACCGACATGTTACTTCTAAAGCATACTCGATGAGAGATCAAGGCTTTAGAGACACACAAATCACAGGTTGTTGTCCTTTTGTTTAATTAATTGTCAATCATCATAGTCATGAGGAAACTTACACATTTCAACCACATACATTATGTGTTCAACTACAAGTACTACATCTTGATCATGGACCCAATCCATCTATTATACTCGTTATGCCTTAGTATAGATTTGAGTGGATTTTAATAAAGGTTATCAAAAATAAGATAATTTGCATAAATATATTTCTTTGATTAAGGTTATTAATGTTTTAAATCAATGTTGTCTTACCTTTTAAACTCTGAATGTCTGTTCCCTTATTAAATTATCAAAGCAAGATATATATCTCTAGTAAAACCTAGGATCTACTTTTTGCATTTGTTACATCCCAATAATATGAGAAACTGCAACTCGGATAAGAAGTAGGAACTCATTCCGCCTTGTCAGTCCAACTTGCATTTCCCAATTGGGTCTTTAACACCCGGTCCAACCACCCCTAAGGTGACGTTGACCTGTTGTTAATTGAATCAACCATCAACATGGAAAAAACTCTCTATGCACAATCCAGTATTGCCTCAATAATATGGGGAACTAATATTGTGGTCACTATGCAGATGGCCATACTATTTCAAGAAGCAAAGAGCACGATCCATGTGTGTTTGTATGGAGGAGCTATCACTTCGGATGGGCATCTCCAACATACAATCTATGACGATGGAACCCTTCACCTTGATGGGAGACCATGGATATCATTTATATGATCCTCTATATCCCATTCAAATATTAATTAATTATTATGAATAATATTCACATAATTAATTACTCCAAGGAATTACACCTCTATTCATAATAGAGTTTTTATTTTAATTGGATCTAATTAATTATAACATAATAAATCAATTATCAATCCAATTACGCAACCAACAAAAAATTAGGGTTTGCTTGATATTACCATAGAGTATAAGCTCTTACAAGTATATATTGTTTTGCATTTTAATAATTAGAGTGCAACTTGACTTACTCATATTATCCTTTCTTCAAAAATTGGTCCAGCCACTACACTCAAGTATGCTTGGAGGGAGCATTTGTTTGACGTGCAAGGCGATAATTAAGAAACCAAGCCAGCAAACCAAGACTAGACACCTCCACCATTCGGATTGAGAACAACACAAAATAATATGATGTACTTGCAATTTTATTGATCAACTTTGAGGAACAACATTATATTATATAGTAATCACTCGAAAATATTAGGCATCATAAAACATTTTTGAGATCGTAAAGTTCTAAGTATATCAAGCAACCACGTTTTGCATGTAAAAGTTGTCCTACAACTATTGTAGGACAAACTAGGGTTTTGTCATGAAACATATATTCAATGACAATTGATGGTTAATCAATTATTTTAATAAATATAAGTATCAATTTAATCAAGGTAAATTCATAACTTCAAAGATTTTACATTGAATGATAAACACATTAAGCATGGAGACTTGTTGATCCAATCATCATCCGACCCATCGCTATTAAATATGGAATATCTAGAGCAAACAGAGTCAGAATCATGCGAAATAAATTCGAGCGGTTTGCTGGTTTAATTCTATAATTAATTCAAGTATTTATTTCATGTTTCACAGTAGTAAAACCGTAAGCAATTTTTTTTACCGATCCATGAATACATGCAAAAATATTTATACTACATGAACTTTTCGATTTTTAATTCATACATTTTTGGTGAGAACAATTGACTATTGTTTTGGAGAAATATTTAGACATTATAATCATATTTTATTAACCAAAAAATACATCCAAACAATGCATATACAAATGATTTTTATCTTAGCGAAAAAACAATTCGAAACTTGCATCTCATGCAAAGGAATGAGTCACCACGCATTTGACATACGAAACCTTGTTCACGTAGGGTTTTGGATCACATCCAAGACCTTTAACCTAGCTTTGATACCACTTGTAGGCTATGGTTTAGGCCTTAGCACATCACGGAAGCATAAAGGTCACATCGAATACGGCCAAGGGCAACTAGTCATACTAGTTACAAGGGACAGCGGAATTAAAAAAATAAAGGACAAAACCACATGATTCGAGAACACTTCTCAAATCATTTCATCAAGATCACATGATATTAGTCTCACATATTGAAGCATGATTGTGATCCTCAGAGCTTATAAAGGAAGAAGCCTCTTGACTCAAGTCCTATCCGACGAGAGTGAACTTGCAGGCGTAATGATGAGCCACAAGCTTCCTGCAATCCCAAGAATCGATCCAAATAAGGAACCTCCTGATTTCATTGTGTGAAATCCATTGTATTCTTCATGAGCATGTGGCATCAAAGAAGATCGAGTTCCTCAAGTGATTAGTCCGATAGCCCAACGGCAGCACAACGACAATCGTGATCTCCACCAAGATTATAGAGAGATAGAGAGTGGACATGTGGAGAGAGAGAGAGAGTTTTCTTAATGCGAACTTTGCATTCTACTTGTGTAAAGAGGGATAGGGTTGGCCTCTCTTCTATAACATTTGGGAAGTCCATGGATCCCAATCCATGTGCTCACACTAATCAATGCTTTAGATTGATTTGTTTTCTTTCCATGGATCTCAATCCATGTGCTCTCACTAATAAATGGTTACGATTGATTTGTGCTTACTTTTAGTTTACAATAAACACAAAAAACACAAAGAGATAATTTGAAAATAATTTCTAAATTATCTCAATCAAATCAATTAATCAATAAATAGAAGATAATTAAGAGAGTTTATCCATATATTTAATAGGGTGGACATTCACCATGGCTGAAAACAACCCATGGACATCCATTCTAAGTTGGATAGTGTCAAAAAATTAATTATCCACTATCTTAATTAATTTAAAAATTGAATAATTGAGTTATCACCAAATAGTTCCAAATCATTTGTGATAATTATAATTATACCATTGATCATTGAGAATTAATTTCTTCCAAGTAATATTTAATGTAAATCATATTTAATATGTAATATGAATCCAATCCACATTAACCTATAAATTGTGAATCTCATTCACAATTAACTCTCTCCAAGATGTTGTGGATCACATGCACATTATCAATGATTATTGTGGATAGTGTTATTTACATTAATCCTATCTATGATAATTAAATCCAATTTCATAATCCTAGATATATGATGAATCTCCATTTCATGACCTTTATTCTTTCATTATGGCCTTAAATCCCTAGCTTATCATTAATTTATCAAGATAAACACTCTGTAATTTGTACAAGATACTGTATAAAGTACTACATATTTATTATATTTAATTTTTTAAAAAAATAATAATTGAAGAAAATAAAATAAATAAGACACCATAAGTATTGAATGACCTAGACCCCGAAACTCAATCGTCCCGATGACTTGGTGGACAAGGATAAAGTAGGGGGAGATTAGGTAGATGAATTGTACAGTCTACACATAAAAACCATAATTTTTAATTCATCTCTAATTAATTTTTGGCATCAACTTTATTCTTTGTTATTTACACTTCAAATCAATAAACGTTGTACATGAATATTGTAGATAAAAATACAAAGAAAAATACAGAATTGAATTCATAAAAAAATAATGCACAGTGTGCTCGTGACACACTAAATAAAAAGCCAAAATAAAACACTTCACAGACCTGTATCCTCTCCATACTGTATTAAAATGTAAAAAATTACCTTTAATCGTATATAACGTTTAATAATCTATTTAGTGAAGATGGTTTCATTTAAATTGAAGTTAAGATGCAAAATTTAGGATTTGGGCCCATATTGTGCAATATACATGTATATTTTATTCAATATATTTATTCTTTGTATTTAAAAAAATATTTTTATAAAATCATATATATATTATTTAAAAGATATGTACACAATCAATAAAAGAAAATCATCACAATAAAAGTAAAATAAATAATGTTTTAACACATAAGTAAAATATACATGTATATATACCTAATTGATTTAATATATATACAAACTCAAAAAATACAATAAAAATATCTAGATGTATATAAAAATAAAGCAAAAATATATAAAATACATATAGAAAAAATATAATATAAATATGAAATAAAAAACCCAAATACATGTATTTATATCTCTATTCTACATGTAAATATTAACTTGTAATAAAAAGCTTCATAAAAATAAACAAAAATAGGTGAAAATACTTCATTAAACTACACAAAATCTTCATGTTTTAATAAAAATTGATTGTTTTTCTTATTCTTTTTGAATTTACCATTCTTTTCTCATGGGAATTTTCTGGTTGGTCCATGTGGACCAACCAGAATGCTCCCTGTGTTGACCTCGGTCAACACCTCCTCCCTCTCTTTCTTAAGCTGTGGATGTGTGATGACTCGTGTTTTGCAAGGGTCTAAAATAATATCCTCACGGAAGAGAAGACATATTGTCGTTGAGGCGACCACTAACAAAGCTTAGGTCAATCAACGACCAACCCACACAATGTGTAATTCAAGTCAAAGCAAGCAAGTGTGAAGCAAAATTTATTATACCCTTCTAATAGATGTATAGTGACAAGTAAAGCAAGGGTCGAACAAATGAAACAACTGAGGATAGACAATAAAAAAATTGGTCAAAAATGACCATAAATGATTTTGGGTATTTTTGGATTTTTTATTCTTGTGATTTTTAAATTTTTATATTTTTCTAAATTGTTTTTAATTTATAAATTTTTATATTATTTTTATATCTTTTTGCTTTTAATTTTTTTCTTTTTATATTATAATTCAAGAATATATAAGGTTTTATATACAATATAAGGAAATATAATTTTAAGTACTACTAAAAATAATCAAAATACACAAAATAAAATGTTTTGGTATTTTAAATATTTTTTTACTATTTTTTATTTCTTAGACAATTTTGTTAATTTTATATATTTTGAAGTCAAAAATATCCCCAAACAGAGTTTAAATAAATAGGTTGAATTGATTTGGAAATGAAAAATCACAAAAGGTATCCAAAATTTTACAAATCAATTTTAATATATAATAAATAATAAAAGAAAAATATAGAACAAAATTTAATATTTTAGAGTTTTTGAGAATTTTTTACATTTTTATAAAAGGATTTTAGAGCTTTTTAATTTTTACTCCTTTTCTTTCTCTACTTAGGGATTTTTGAACTTTAGTTATAAAATAAAAAAAAAATATATTTTTTGGGAATTTTTCAAAATGTTTCTATATTTTTGGTTTTTTATAAGTCAAATAGGAACAAAACATGCTCTTTTGACTTTTAATAAATATTAAAATGCTTAAATTTAAAATATAAAAATATAGCATAAATCTACAAGAAAGCATGCACTTAAACCTATTTCTGAGATTTTTTAGAGCATGGATGATAAATTTAATAAATAAAAAACATGCACAAAAATTAATGAACTAATAGGGTCATAATTATAATTACAAATAAAGACAGGGACTAAAATTCAATTTAACTAAAAATATATATCGAATATTAAAAGTTCTTGGACTAAAACTAAATACAAAAACTCATGAGGAGTTCCCCTGCAAAATTGCCCCCTCAAGTGGGACCGCACGTGAGGTAACGTGGACTAGACTATAATGTAATATCACTAAAGTTCAAGGGTCTCCATGCAATTTTATACGAAATTAAACTAAATAAAAATATTACAGGACCAAAAAGAAATATGACAAAACCAGGGGTTAAATATGCAATTACCCCCTATATTCGCATGATCCAACGGCTGAGGGTGCATCGCTTGGACACGTGGCGGTGATCAGACGGACGATACCGCTTCGAGGCTTAACGGTGGAGATAAGACCTCCATCTAGGATCTTGACGGTGATACGTGGCTCGATCGAACAACCATTGGATGCCAGTAGTTCTCGTTCTGACCCAATGGTGCTGGAGTAGCTTGGAAACTCACAAGAACAATGAGTCTTCCGAGCATCGGATCGACAAAACAGATACCTTGGATCTTCTCCGTCCCTGAAGAGATGCTCCTCGGATTCCTGATGTGTTCTGAGCATGTAGAACTCCTCAAAATGCCCTAGGACCTCGGGCAAAGCTCCTGCGAAGATTGGAACCTGGAAGTGACTTTTGAACCTTAAAGAGCCCTACAAAGGGGTATTCTCTTTTGGTATCCTGCAGGGAAATGTTAAGGACGAAAATGCGGAGCTCTTGGGAGCTCTTGGAGGTGGAATGAGTAAGAAATGGAGCGAGATGATTCCCTCGGGCGAATGGCATAGGAGGAGGAACCGGTAGCTCGATTTGAGCAAGATCGAGGTGTTCCCCCCTATACTTAAACTTTGCTAGTCCTTGAGCAAATAAAGGATGAATAAGTTTGATTAACCCCTGATTGTGCATGTGAATATAGGACTTGATCTGTTTAATCACTCTTGATTTTAATGATCCTAAAATTGTAAGCTGAACCAAGCTCTTGTCAAAAGTATCCAATTTTCCTAATCATAAAACTTTCTTGGTATACATATATAATAAGTATATGATGTTAAGCGTGGGCTACAATTACAAGAGTAGAGTCACAACGTCACCCAAGGTTCTAGTCCAAGAGACTCTCCTAAGAACCCAATCCTCAACACTAGGGAATAGATCATTTCTTGCATTCAATCCACCGTCTCTTTAGTTGTCAGACTTAAAAGTGAAGATGGAAGACCAGTTGATGGTGGGTATATGTTTGTGTAATTTCTTCTCTCCCTCTCATTAGATCAAGGATCCTCTCGAGTGCCTCATTAACTCAACATGCTTATTTTTTTGGTGTTGATTAGTGTGCTCGTCAAGGGAAGTTGGAGTCATCTCCACTTGTTTTCGTGGGAGTACACTGGGTGTGCCTTTTTTTGAGTATCTAATATACTTTCTACACCTAGACTTGTAGCATTTATGATGCAAAGCCCTTTTTGGGTGCTAGCCTAATTCTTTTTCCTAATAGCTTTGGTCAAAGTGGACACTTTGAAATGGTTTGGGATCACTCACGCTTGGTGGAAGCTCTTTGTATTTGACTTTGTAGTATAGAGCTTTTTCTTTCTCTCTTTTTTTGAATATTGGCTAGCTCTCTTGCTTTTACCAAGTTGGCACACATTGATCAACAAATTTTTAGATTTCATCACACCTTGGCACATAGGTCAATATCAAGAGAATAGTATAAGAAACTTGTTCTCACACTGGCTAAAGGTGCTGACACTCATGTTTTATGAAGCCTTCATCGATTTTATACCATCCTCAAGCATCATAAAATCAAGTCCAAACTAAAATCCCTCATCACAGTTCCTCAAATGAAATTTCAACTCATCTCATCATAACTGCAGTCACGTATGTCAGGTGTTGATCATATTCTTAAGGCAGAGACTAAGTATACAATATAGCACACACATCTTTCAAACTAGGGAAATGTGAATAATTAAGTCAAAGACCCTAATGAATGAGGTTGGTTAACTCTAAATCTCCAAACCTCATAAACCAAGTGTTCTTGAACTTCACTAGTCGTGTGTGAATGTGTAAGTGCCAGGGATATCTTCAGCTCATTAGTTAGTTTTTTTCGAAAATTTTCTCTTTTTTTAAAAAAATAAAGGAAAATAATAAAACAATAAAATAGAATTTTTCTGAAAATGTTTTTTTATTTGAAAAAGAGGAAAAGAAGAAAAAAATGTTTTTTTAAGTTTTTTTGATTTTTCTTTGAAAAAGAAAGGGGGAAACACATTTTTTTGAAAATACTTTTTTTTATGATATTATTTTTTTTTAAATTTTTTTTTCAAAAAGTTTCATAATTTTTTTATATTTTTACCCATCTCGTATTTGTTAAATATTATGCATAAATACATGAAAGTACGAGCTATGGGAAAAGTATATATCTAATATATACAAACCCCTTATACTTAGCATGTGTCGTGTCCTAATGGCATGAAGTGAAATAAAGACATACCTCGTAGAAAGTATAAGTGATAAAGATGAATAGAAAATGAGAGAGACGATGAAGAAGTGGGTGTGGAGAATACACAACGGGCATCGCCCCCCTGTACTTAGGCTCTTGTAAGCCTAAGTATGGAGTGGTGATCAAGAATAGGGGGGTTGATGAGAGTGGGAGAGAATATACAAAAAGATAGATAAAAGAAGAGAAAGAGCAACTCAGGTCACTCACCCCCTATACGTAGGATCTAGTCATCCTAAGTATAGCCACAAAATGAAAACGATACAGAACTGGGGTGAGCGACACAAATCATGAGAGAGGGAGGGAAATAAAAGAAAGAAAATCTATATAAGTAGGAGTGATAATATATAATGATCAAGAAGGTTTGTGATGAACCTTCTTGCAGGAGCAAGGAGGTGGGTAGTATACATATGTGTCGTTGTCAAAATCCTCCTAAAATGAATAATAATGATGAGCAGGGAACATCCAACGAGGGTTGACACACGGTTGCTTTCTCAAATAGGGATTAAGAACAACCAAGCTGAGCTCACTCATATAAATCACCTCATCCGGAACCGATGAGGACTCCTTAGAAAATTCCTTCTCTAGTATGTCGAAGGAAACTTTCTTAGTCGGTTTTCTAGAACCTAAAGCATTGAGAGGGAGAGGAGAGTGACATGCCTTCAGGGGTTCAAGCAAACACCTCAATAAATCAATTCTCGACTTCCTCCCACTGGACAACCGACTAGAGGATGGAGAAACCGTGTTTTTGGGTGGGGTCAATTAAGTCCTAGTTGGCTACTTTGTTAAAGGTACGGGATGTAGTGCTGTGCTGACCATGGGTTCCTCATCAGACGAGTCACCATATAGATTGTAATATTCGTGAAGGCTCATCAAGATAGGTGCTAGTATTCTCAGTTGGCTTGGCATTAGTAGTGATGCAAGCAATGGGAGTCATGTATGTGTGGGGATTCTCTAATCAAATGGTCGGGTCGACAGTCAGTATCTCAGGTGTAGCAGAGAGATGGGACTCATCTCTCTCTCGATCGTCATGATTGTCATCAACTTTGTGGGTTACCTTAGAGTATAGTGTCTCAAAGAATGGGTGAGGTCGAGTGCTCCCAATGTTGTAAAATCGATCTCCTGAGTCTCTTAATCTATGATCTCCTTATCCAAGGCTAAGAACAGCTTCCCAAGAATAATCGAAGGCTTGGTAGACACTCCTCAGTGCTCAATGTCAATGATCATGAAGTCTACTTGGAGTAGAGCACCTTTGAAAGCAAGTATGTTTGAAATGGTTCCTCTCGACTGTTTTATAGATTAATCAGCCAACTGAACGATCTCTCTTGACTTTTTGATTGGAGCGAGTTTGAGCTTTTCAAACACGGATGTCGGGCGGATATTTATCGACAAGTCATCATTGATTCTATCACGGGTGAAGGTACAATCTTTGATTTCACATTCAACCCTAGGCAACCACTTCACTCTGCGGCTCTTGGACTTTCTCCCCATAACCACGGAGGTGGCCATAAACACGAGATGTTTCTCAGTCCTTGTCCTCTTATTGTTCGACCTGTTAGGCACCAATTTACTTCTCAAAATACATTTGAGGTCGAGGAAGTGATATATGGCCTTCATTAAGGGAAGCTTAAAAATCAATTCCTCATCGAGTGCTTCCCTTAGGGAAGGATCCAGATTTATAGATCTTTTTCGTTTTCTATTTTTATAATATTTTCTGATTTTTCAATGTTTTTGGTCTTTTAGGGAATTTTGATTTTTTTGTTGTTTTTGATAGGAGGAGGAGTGGGAGGATGTACATACTCTAGATTGGAAGGCGAGTGGTTAGAAGAAGGAGGTAGAATGGACTCCAGTTGTACAAAGTGTGTGTGTTTCCTTGTATTCTTTAGATTATTTTAAACATTGAATCCACTTATTTCATTCTATATTTCCATACCTGAGCTGGAATAAATTAAAATTAGTCGGTCGATGATATTTCTAAATTTATCCTCAATTAATTCATATTTATTCACAATCCTAGAAATGTTATCCTCCAAATATTCATCATAACAAATCATGTACTAGTCTGTTTACTTGGAGGGTACTACTGAGATCTTGAAGTCTCATACTCAACATACTTAGACTCTAGCATGTAATGCTGGGTCGAGTATGGACCATCTGAATGGCAGATATTGGTCGGAGCCTCGAATAATGGAGTCAATGAACGGGAGGCTTATTAGTCTAGCTCATGAGCCCAAACCCATGCATGTGTAGGCTCTCCAAATGCGTGATATGAAGGTTGATCAATGAGGGCTTGACTACTAGGGTAAATCAAGTCAGGAAGATCATATGGTGCAGGCTTCTCCATTCGGTTTGTTCTATCGACCATGTTATACCTTAAGGTCAAGTCAGAATGTGTATATGTCAATTGTTTTCCAATCCCAACTTGAGCCGAGAAAGAGGTATGTGGAGTTAAATAATTATGTCATTTCTCTATCTCAGCAGTAGCTTGTTCTTCAAATGATTTCTTTGTTCCAGTAAGCATCCGACTATAAGGTGAACTAGCCCATGGTGGAAGTAGATCCGGGGTGCAAGAAGGTGGGGTAGAAGTGGGAAAATTAGTCGAAGGTCTGACTTCATAATCAGGTCAAGGTGGAACCGACCACGGGTAAGGGTCTCCCACGAATGGTATATGATACTTGCAAGATAGAGAAGGTGAAGATGAATGGTATATGTTCGAGGAGGAGTGAAGAGGTCAATGTATGGAGGCCAATATACCAACATCTTTGAGAGATGACTGTAAGTAGATGACAGTTGAAAACATGCAATTGTACGGAAGGATACATACACAAACAGACACAAGACAAACGCAAGAGCAAACCCTAGTTTTACCAACTCAACACAACGATGGTGACAAAGGTCCAACCATTTATCTTTTCAGTTTTAGTTAAGTAGCTAGACAATAAATCAATTTATTTATGCACGACGTAGATGTGGATTTTGGGCACTACCCTAGGGATGTGTACTCACCTCTCAACAATAACTATAAAATGCTTACAATGATGGGTTTTCTCTCCCACAGACAAGGGTTAGTTTTAGCCTCTTTTTTTGTCCAATTCAACTAATAGTCCTTCTTTTAAGATAGTTATCACTTAGTTAAGTCCACCAAACATAGCATGCCTACCGTCCAGTCCTAATTGCCTTTAATCCTAAGTTGTAAAACCATGGTGAAGGGTGTCGAGGAAAGCCGATGCAATCGAATAAATCAATGATGCATGCCCAGTTTAGAATACTTACAATGATCCTCACGCTCTACATGTGGGAAGTAATATAGAATTGAAAACATTTATGCTAAATGAATGCAGGAAATGGATGTACACCTAGTAGGAACTTCTATTAGATGGGAAGAATATGAATTAATTTTAACTAAATATAACATTCTAAGTGTGTATTTATTAAATATGTTGGTGTGGTCCTAGATTTTATGAGCACAAAAAATATTGACCTAATAAAGCACTAATAGCCGCAAGTGCAAGTCTAACCTACGAGCTGCTCAAGTCGAGCCACACCCTCACCGGAGAGTGAAATAGGTCTCGACACACCACACGAACAATGTCCAAAGTCCGAGTACACAAGTGAGATCCCAAATGGAATCCGTTAGAATTGTGTAATTATTACAAATTAATTAAAAAAATGCAGAAAATAAAATCCTAGACACTACACTCTCTCACGACTCGACTCGATCTTATTTTTATTGTGGATCTTTCACTTGAATTAATTCTCAGAAAAGCCGGCCTCCAATGATCCTTTGTTGCTCGGCCACCTAAGCAGTCGTCGCTCTATCGCATCGAGTCCCTCATAAAAACAAGATGGTGGTCAGAAGATAGACATAATAAAATAAAATAAAATAAAGCAAATAAAATAAATAAATAAATGCGGGAAAATAAATAAAGAAATAGTTATAAGAAAAATAAGGGGTCAGACTACCATGGGATGGAAAACCTAAAAACTAACTTTTCTAAAAATCAACCTAAGTTGTGCCTCCCAGAAACGATGCCATTTGACAACCCCGTGAATGCCCCATTTAATTTTGTCGAATTATCAGGTAATTAACATGTCAATTAAAAAATGTTAATTAATGAACTAATCGATTAATGCGAGTGGTTAATTTATATTTTACTTGAGCAAGCCCAAGGTCGAACTCAAGGAGGCAAAGGAACAACCTATGGGTCAAATTAGATCAATTATTGCATGGTTTTCAGAGAAGAATTTGTTTGGTATTTTTTATGTAATATAAATGCAAATGCAAATATGCAATTGAACTAGTTTCTCAAGAAATCAAGCAATTTAGCCAAATCAAGATTTTAATGATAAATTAATCCAGTTTAGCCAAGTTTTTTTTCTAAAAATCTAATCGAAGAATGCAAAATGTTTTTTTTAGAATTTTTGGATGTAAAGTGCAACAATGAAAAATGCAAACTTCAAACAGAATGCAAAATTAATGAAATTTTTATTGGAAGTTACATGATGAAATGAAGCTATATTGTTTTTGGAATTTTTTGACAAAATATGATTTTTGTGAAATTTTAAAGTGAAACAGAATGACTATGACTAATTAATTTCCAATAAATCCACGAAATTAAAATATCCATAAATCAATTTATCTCATATAGATATTTCAATGAGCAATCCAGGATACTTGAAATTTCAAAAAAATAGTGTATATGAATTTAACTAAAAATTAATTATAGAAATCACTTTACAATTCATTTTAGGCACAAGACACATCCATTTTCATTGAAATTTTGGTAGAAGTTAAAGCACACTTAAACTCATCATCTTTGATTTTTTTTAAAAAAATTTTAGAGCGAGGAATAAATGAGTGTGAATTTCAGAAAGTAACTAATTAAAATATGAGTGAATATCAGTCCAACAATTTTTATTAATCATCCAAGCATCACAAAAATATAAACCAAAACTTATTTAGAAAATGAAGTGTTGATGATCACATTATTTTTACTTTAGCAAAAATATGAAATCTAGAGGTCCAAGTAATAGCTCAAACAGATGGGTTTTTAATGAAAATAAGAAATAGAAAGTTCAACAACAAAACGTTGTACCAAATGGTACTTCTTTAATTATCAGAGTCTTGGGGGGAATCTACAACTTTCCCTAAAAAGAAATTGGGGCTTTGTCCTCAAGTGAGGGTCTTTGAACTCTTCTTCTCGGTGGGCAATGTGGGTTCCAAACTTGGAACCCATGATAGATCATGGGGGGTAGTTCTCCTCCACATAAGGGTGAATGACCGGTAGTGGGCGCGAATGAAGGCGTTGGAAAGCTGCTCTATGTGGGCGGAGGTCGAAAGAGAGGGCAGCCGTGCGGTGACACAAGGTGCAAGAGGGGACGGTCAGGGCACGGGAGTGCAGCTGGTGTCGAATAATGCGGCTACACGTTGGCGGTGTGGAGGCTCAGTGGCAAGTGGCCACGCACGGGTTGGAGGTCACGGTTTGCTGTGTGTAAGTAGCCGCAGATCTGGACTGAGTGAGGAGGTCAGTGGTGATACCCATGCAGCTAGGTGGTGCAGGTGTAGGGTTGTGACTGCTCTGCGTGCAGGGGTACAACAATGACAGTGGACAATGCATTTATGCGAGGAGGGTAGGGGAGGGGTTGTGTCATCGGGGATGTGTGAAAGGGGGTCATGTGGCGGTTGAAGGTAGAGAAGGGAAGAACGGTCGACCAACGGTTGTTTCCTTCTTATTTGCGATTTTTTTTATAATTATTTGCTACTTTGTTTATATTTTTTTTGTTTGTTTGTTCTCTCACACAGGAAACCAAAAGTGTCTAAGATGAGAGGTGGAAATAGTGATGATTCAGTGATGATGTGGTGTGGAATAACAAAAAAATTGTGAGATAAAGTAAAACAATTGAGAAAAAGGAGAAGGATAACTTGCCTGTGGTTTCTCTAGAATTGTGGAGCAGCTACGCTGCACTCCTATCATGGTCTCGAGAAATATGGCGAAGTGTCCTTCAAAGATATGCGAGCTTGATTGGAAGCTCGTGACACGGCAACGTTGGTGCCATGGATCTTGCCTTTGAGGTTGTTGTCATTCAACTCATCTCTTAATGTTGTCACCTGGAGGTTAAAGGGGCTTCACCTCTATTCTCTAGAAATTATAGATCAAAAATAATGGAGGAGGAGAATGGAATAAAAAGGAGGAGAAGGAAGCTAGAAAAGAAGCATGGTGGAGGTTGGTGTAGTGGTGTAAGATGCGGGGAGAATGGGAGTTGGTGGAATAAAAGAAAAGAAAATAAAAGTAGGCTATTAAAAAGAGAGAAAAAAAGAGAAGGGAGAAATTGCAGAACTAAGTCAACAAAATAAAACAAAGAATATGTACATGATTTTTTTTATTTTTTCCAGTTTTAATTTTTTATCCTTTTTTCTAATTAGAAGATATTTAAAAATAAAAAGAAAATAATAGAAATAAAAAATATTTTTTGGATTTATTGTTAATTAAGAAAAACTAAAAAATGAGAAAGAACAATATTTACATTATATACAATATACAACTAGGTCCCAAAACCCATGTTTTGTAAACAAGCTCTAATTTTAATGAAACCAATTTCATTAGATAGATAATTTTCTAACTTGGACTATAAAAGTAAGTTTGGTGACTTTAGAGTTCATATGGAGCGGGAATGTGGCTGGGAAGTTGTAGTTTACGACCTTTTCTCTTTGAGATCTAGGAGTATTTATCGACGATGGAATTTATTTAATAATTTTGTACTTATATGTATATTTTTAGAAAAGTCTAAGAAAGAATTAACCGAAAAGGATTTGATATGGAATTTTTAAAAATACACGAAGTTTAGCTATTTACAAGTGATTCCTTTATTTTACGACTTTTTTATTATTAGTTTATTTTTTACAATAAAATATACAATAATTAACAAATATTTTTACAAGAATCATTTTATTAATTTATTGATTTTACTGATATTTATTTGATATTTGGCTCAGGGATTTAGCTAAGATTAATATATTGAGATGATGAATCAAAGATTCATCAGTGAGGTGAGTGGAGTGATCATCAGCATAAGGGTAAGAGGATGGTGGCGTTAGGCAGAGTGGGAGATGTTAAGGATAATCGAAAGCAAGTTGCAAAGCTGGGGCTCCTCAAATCGAAGATGTTGGATTTTATGCTTAATAGAACGAAATTAAAATGAATAAAAGACAAATCTAGCCTACTGCTAACCTAAGGAACAAGGAAAGTTAAGGAAATAGAAACTTACTAGACAAGGTTCGCTTGGAGTGGAGCTTCGGCAAAGCACGACGGCAAGCAACAAACCACCTCGATTCGACACCGAATCATGCCGAGGAAGTGTCCTAGAGAATTTTGTTGTCACCCATGTTCAATCTAGGGTTTAGGTTCGAGCGGAGAATGACGGAAAAGGGATTGAAATTTAAAATGGGATGGAGTCAATATTATATAGGAGGCGACATTTGACCAAGAAGATCTCTCGAATATGTGGACCAAAGCCCAAGGAATCAAGTGTGTGTGTGTGTAAGTTCAAGGAACAAGGATCAAAAGTCTAGATGACATGGAGCTCAAAAAATGCATGGATCGGGTGCTATGCGGCCAAGAAATTGGGAGGAACTTGGATTCTGACAACCTCGAGACGAGGTCAGGCAGTTGACCTCGGGTCAACCAACATGGGCTCCTGATTGGGCCACGTAATCCCACTACAGGACAAAATAGGAGAATAAATCATTAATATTTATAAATAAAATATTAATCTAATTAACTGAATAAAATTTATAAAACAAAAAATGTTCATTATTTTATGTAATATTTTAATATAATTTATCAAATATAATAGAGTACTTATATTTCGACTGGCTATTATATTTTATATAATATATATATATATTTGTTTATTATACAATGCACAATCAATGAGGATTTAACATAATTAATTCTACTAAATACTTTTTAAACAAACACTTATTGTTATTATATAATATTTCTCGATTACTAATTTGAAGCAATCTAATTTAATTAGAAATAATTTGTCTTATTTTCAATCAAATCGCACACTGAATTTTTTATGTATACATGCCAGTATTAATCCAAGGATTGAGTGAGGATCCTAATCCTAAGAAAATATTTTTTTATTTTTATTTGTGTTTTGTATTTAAGTCTATTTATTTGTGTTTTGTATTTAAATTTTATTTTATATTTTTGATTTTATTATTTTATTTTATTAATTTATATATTTATAACTTATTTAATTATACATAAATAAATTTTTATTGTATTTTTCTGATGTCAGTTGTACACTTAAATAAATAAATATAGGTGTATAATATATAAGTATATATATTTCATCTATGTATATTTGTATATTATTTTATTTTAATGATTTATTTATGGTTTTATTCTATAGTAGATATGTACATATACTATAAATAATATTTACAAAATTATAAAAATATAAAAGCATAAAAATAATAAATAATAAATAAAATAAATATTTTATTCATGTATGTTATATAATAGGGGTCCAAAACCTAACTTTTGCATCTTAATGCCAAATTACATGAAACCACTTCATTAAATAGTTTATTAAAAGTTATATACAATTAAAGGAGATTTTGGTGTATTTTGATTCCATGTGGAGAAGATTCTGGTCCGTGAATGGGTCTTGGATTTTTTTTTTGGATTATGAAAAGGGCACTGTATATTATTTTTGTGTGAAATCAATTTTGTATTTTTCTAGTTATTTTTATCTACAACTTTCATGCAGAAAGTTTCTTTATTTGAGATATAAAATATAGAAAATAAATAAGGTCCCAAGTAGGACTTGTCGTGGAATAAAAGAATGGGAATTTTGCTGTATTTTTGGCCCTTATCTCATCCTACTTCATTCTTTGTCTACTCAGTCATCAAGATGTCTAGGTCTCGAGGTTTAGGGTCATAAAATACCTTTGGCAAATTTATTATTTTTCTTTTATTTATTCTTTTACTTTGGCTTTAAATAATGTATTTTATATAATATTCATACAATAAATAATGAATCTCAATTTGTGCAAAATAATGATATTTACATGCAATTAGCTAGGGTTAAAAGGCCAAAATGATATAATAAAGGTGATAAAATGAAGATTCATCAATGTGTCAGACTCGAGTTTTCCTCCATTTTTCTCGCTTGAAATCATATTCTTCTGTCATGGCGTGCTGCTTGAATTCTGGAGATTAGATCTCCCTAATTCACGTCGTGGGCAAGTATCTCTTTGATCGTCTTTGATCCAGTCAGAATCCTTGATCAAAGTCCCTTATTTCTCAGCATATAAAAGAGCACCCCTGGCTTCCTTCTGGAGTTTGATCATTCTTCGTGTACTCTTACCCCTCAAAGCCCTCTATTCACCTTCCCCTTGGTGACAACAACAAGAGGATGGGTTTTGCAACATAGAGGAGGAACGGAGGAATAATCCATCATCACTGCTGGAGGATCTCCACCGATGGTTCTGCTTCGTCGATCCATGACCGACTAGAGGCCCTTATATTCTATCCTTAGGTAAATTTTTTAGTCATCTTTTTATTCTAGCTTTTAATTTTAGGTTTAATCTATTTGTTAGCTTTAATTTCAAAAATCCCCAAATCCCTAAAGCTTGAGCTCCAGGGAAAATCCTTGTGATCCGACCGTCAGATCTTCCTGATTTTCATCTCATTTTCTTCCCTCTCATGTACTCCATCGATCGCCCATATCATCCACCCCCGATACATCATGGATTGGGGAGTCGAAGATCCCTACACCACCCTTCACTGGAGCTCCATCTCCACCTTATCCCCGACTTCTTTTTACTTAACCCTATGGCTGAGGAAGTAGCTCTCGATCCAGGAGTACTTTAGTGCAGGTCCGCGACCCCAAGGAGGCTTCTAGAGTGGTATTGAACACCTGGAACAGCTCCAAGGGCTCGGACCTCATCTGAGTTCTCAGAGCTCCCTCTCCTTCCTAGGAGCATCCCACAACATGCAGAGGAGTCCCAGGAAGCGAACCCCCCTTCTAGATCAAGAGGAGATCGCTAGAGCACAGAGATTAGTCGAATCTAAAGCCGTCGGCTACATGTCCTTCATGAGTTTTTTGAGACCCCTTCTGAGCCATCTGATTAAGAATACGACCTAGATCTAATCTGGGATTTGAATACATTTGAAGCAGTACTTGAGGAGGGCCTTTGGATCAGACACGTGGTGCAAAGACGACAGCCCGATTCAATAGGGTTAGGTGATGAAAATTCCAAGTAAACCCTCCGCCCTTTTTGTATTTATTAAATAGTACTGTAATATTTAAATTAGTTCAAAACTTTGTGGACTTTTTGCATGTATGTCCTTGGTGGTTTCCAATATTGCATTTAAGTCCAATGCTAGGTTACCTCATGTAGACCCTCACATGAGTGGACATTTTGTAAAAAGGCACCCTAGCTTTTGTAATTTGTATTGAGTATTTAAAAATAAAGTTGTAGTTTAAAACTTTTGGATATTTTGCACATGTGCCCCTGATCTTTATTTTATTTAAGAAAATACCCCTACTAGCTTGATTTAAATTTATTTATGCATTTCTTTTTATTAAAAATAGATCATGTACTCTAAAAAATCTAAAAAATAGGTGTATGTGAATGATTAGATGCTTATTCACGCTTTAATTTTTATTTTCCATTTTCCATGCATTTACTATTTGTTAATAAAAAAGAGCTATTTTATTCATTATTTGACTTAAAAATCCAAAAAAATATAAAACCTTTTTGAAAAAATATATAAAATTACCACTATTTATTTCCCTATTTTCAAACTCTAGATAAAAAATCACAAAAAAATATCAAAATAATACTCAAAAAATTAACAAACCCTTGCTAACCGTAAAGTACAGAAAATATTCCCAAAAATCCCAAAATTATTTGTTTTAATGTCATATTCTTATATATTTTTATCTCTATGTATTAAATTTTTTGAGATTTTGTTTGCCCATTTACTATTTTTAAATGTCAAATCAATTCAGTCTATTTAAAAACATCCCTATTTTGTTTTATTCCTGATTTTAAAAATCCAAAAAATGCAACCCCCAGTCCAAATCCATAAAAACCGATTGAAAAATATAAAAAGAATTTACTTGGCCCTTTTTACTATTTTTATCTATTTTTATATATAGTATAACCTATATAGGATATATATATATAGAATAATATATCCCTTATATTATTATTAAATACCATAAATACCTTAATCATATTTTAAACCTTTAAAAAACAAAAAGGATTGTTCTTTTTAGTTATTTCTTGATTTTTGGATATTTATTTATATATGTTGTATTATATATTACTTATATTATATATCTATGTATATACCTTATATACCACAATATATATCCATATATATTATTTATATATTATATATTAAAAAAAGTAAAAATAAGGATTTTTTAAAAAGAGAATTATTTTATTTCATAAAAACTCACATAGACATTGATTGATTTTGTGCATACTTGTATACACTTGCTTAAATTATTTGCTTAAATAATTCCTACTATGTCCCGTGCTTCCTGTGTTCAACGCCTACCTGCTTGTCCTTTATACACTTGTTTGTAGGGTATAATAAATTTTGATCCACATATCTGCTTTGCATTGCTTAATTCTTCTTTTGTGGGTTGATTTTTGAGACTATTAGAGGTCTTTGAGAGCTATCATCACATCGACTTAGTGGTCCCGTCGTGTGAGGACCATAAGATAGTCCCTCATATATTCCTGGTATTTCAAATGACACTATTATTGGGGAGCAACGGATAGCGTAGCATTGTATATAGTAGCTTGCACATTATTTTTCTTCTTATTTTCTGCCTATTTTTTTATAATTATTTATTCTATTCTAATCCATATTTATTTATTGATGTTTCTTGCGAGGGACCGCGTGGCGAAGTCCACTTTATAGGAGGTGGACATACCTCAGTTGTACGAAGGTGGGCTCTTATACTTGTGAACCAACCAGGAGAGAACAAGAGAAAGAGGCAGAGAAAGAGGAAAAGAGCAACACACTTAGATTTTTTGTTTTATTTTGTGAGGAGGTTCTTTTATTTTATTTTTGTAAAATTAATTTGTAACAATTTAGATTTGGACACTTCATACTTAACGAGAATCACTTCTTGAGTGTCTATTCACCTAGGGGCCTCGTCGTGGTTTTTCATGTTTTATCGTTTTTTCTTTTATTTTGTTTCCTATGTTTTGAGCTTTATGCCTTTATTTTTCATTTGTTTTATGTGACTGAGCCCCTAGATTTAGGTTTGCTTGACTTGGTATCTAGGTCCAAAGCCCTATAGAAGCATGTTCCTATAGTCTTTTTCCTTTGGACTTAGTCAAATAATTAATTGTAAATTACTTGAAATTGAAATCGTGAGTCATGAGAGACTCCACATAGCACTTCCAGGACCCATTGTGGCAAGCATCAATGAGTCTCTAAGAGCGGACACTCAGATCCATTTTTGAGTGATTTGCATTTAGTTATTCTCGATTATACCAATTCCTATTTGGGATACTTTATCTCTTACACATCGTCATATAGTGTAAATATTTCATTTCTTCCTTGCATTCTTCCTGGAGAGCACTGGGAAGCATCGTGAGTCCTCTTACTTTGCATGTGTCATTTGATATGAGAGTGAAATCTCCACTTTTGTATCCCTTGCATTGCTTTTTTGTTCTCTCCCGCTATTTATATCACACTTAGATTTAAAAAGAAAATATAAAAAACTTGTTTGGCATATTACTTTGAAAAATACCAAAAAAAGTGGAAATCCAACAAATTAAAATAAGAGGACTGTTAATAAACTTTGACTTTAATTAAAATTGTTAATGGACATCCTTGTTTTGGATTCATGTAGCCCTCCTTGTTTTCATGTACACTCCGAGTGAGGTGCTACCCCCCAAGGATTATAAACAAGAACCCAATCTATGGCATCCTTGATTATCACTTGGGTTGGTGAAAAACTTGTGATTTTATAATACGTAGGCAAGTAGGGCCTTGTAGACGACTGTGTTCCTATCTTGTGTGGAGTATCCTACTTGGTTCGAAGTATTAAGCATAGGTTACACATTCATAGCGGTGTCTGTCTCATTGTCATGCGATCGAGTACCTCGCTTGCGAGAGAAGTATTAGTTTCACCTATTGGATTCCTCTCTCTATTTCTTTTGCTAAGTAGCCACCCAGGCACGAGATCAAGGACCTCAACGTGCGCAGATCACAGGTTACAAAGGAAGTGGAAGAAGTACAGGGTGCTTTTCCGGTAGTACACATACCTGCAAGGTTGGCATTCTTAAGGACTTGTTAAAAGATTTGCCGGCAATACAACCATAAATCAAAAGAGAAAAATAGTCGAGCTCTCATGGCTTCACTTGGGTTGTGTTTGTGAATTCAAAACTTGTTTGGTGTTTGTTTGATTTAGATCAAGTTCCAAGATCAAGTACCCCACACTTGTGCAAATTTTGACTTTCATTTTCTCTTCTTTTATTCTCATTTGACTCCTGCTCGCTTTGAGCCATTCTACTATCTTGCACTACTTTTATTTATCATTGACCTCCGTATCATTCGTCCATAATTAATCTTCTATTTGATTTTCGAGATGGTTACCCATGGATGGATTGGTCGGGACTCTGCCGACAACCACATTGATTCCATGCGATCTATCTCTCCATTAATTCGAGGCAATTCCTAAGATCACAGTTTGGACTCTACGAACCGCTCTCCAGACTCCCTGCCTTCTTCCATAAACTGGGATCACTTTTATCCTAAAATATTCCCATTTTGGATGTAAATTAATTTAGCTTCATATACCTCTCCATCCTTAATGAAGTTCTGTGTTGACTGTAACACGGAAAGATTTGTCATATATAATGCTTCTATATAGAATTATCAGGGCATCAATCCTTGTGCGGATCATGACAAATTCAGACTCTGACTCAGAGTAAGAAATGGGTCCAACTAGATAGGGAAAGGGACCTCAACACCCACAACAACTACAGTCAGGCCAGCTGTTGGATCAAAATGCAGTGAATGTATAGGTCCTTGCCTCTATACATGCAATACAACGGTATCTCATCGACCGGGCATTGGCCCAGGTCACCTTTCAGGACATGCTGAATGATTTGAGCAGAAGGAGAGATTAATCAAGAGGAGGAGGAGAAGAAGAACTCAGAGGTGGACCCTATAGAGGAGGAGTCAAAGTGCCGAGAGAAGGGAAACCCAAGCCGAGCCTCAAAAAGACGTATAACATCAGTGCTGGACAGATGCCAGAATGGATTCAGATACCTGTTGTCCACGCTAATTTTGAGTTGAAGCCTCAACTATTGGATTTGCTTCCCACCTTCCACGGGAACGAAAATGAAGAACCCTATATCCATCTCCAACAATTGGATGCATCTAAAGAACCATGCACTACCCTAACATTCCACTAGGTGTAGTCAAAATGACAACATTCCCATTTAGCCTTCAGGACAAGGCTCTTCACTGTATCAATCATTTTGGGAATGTTGTCACCACCTGGGCAGAACTGAAGTCCACCTTTTTGCACAAGTTATGCCCTCTTAAGTGGTTGAATTTGATGTGAGCCCATATTGCGAACTTCACCCAAGCCACCCACGAGTCCATTCATGAGGCTTGGGAGAGGTTCACTAATCTGCAAGAAAAGTGTCCACATCATGGCATCCCGCGAACCAGTCTGGTCCAACATTTCATTGGTGGACTCACTATTGAAAGTCAGAATCTTGTCGATGTCGCTTGTGGTGGCTCACATTTCAACAAGGATGAGAATGTCGTGTGGCAAATTTTTGAAGAAATGGTTGAAGGAGAAGCTTCACTATTGTCATCTCGTGCATATCAGAGACAAACATAAGTTCACCAAAAGGCAGTTCATATGGCACCCTTGCATGGGTAGGACAGGGATGAGAGTTCAAACCTAAGCTTTATTGGGAGCCACCTGTCCAAGGTGGATATTATTGAAAATTGATCACAATATCTCGAGAAGCTCACTATTATCGAATAGAGGACTCAGAACTTGGATAAACTGGATCAGATTAGCAAGCAGCGGGAGCTGCTGGTAAGCGCAATCAACTCCTGAAATTCTATGTCGACATCGGCTTGAACCCCAGCTGAGACAAAGGAACCAGCATCGCCACATCCTCCTTAGTAGAGTCAGTCCCAGCCAGTGGTTCAACACGCTTATTACGTGCAAGCCTTGGAACCTTCATTGCCTTAGTAGCTACAACAACGGTTGGTTGTATGCCAACCAGAACTCCAAACCCTCATAGATCCATGCTCTCCTCCACCACCTTTCACCCAAGAGGTGAATGGAGTTCGGTCTAATGATGCGCAACTGGCTTGTCCAAGAGGACCTCATCATGGCTAGTTTGGAAACTCACATCCGTTCCCTCCACAACAAGGAGGGAGGTTTGTCTAAGGGAACCAATAGCCTTACCACTAATAGTCTAAGCTATATCAGCAAGGCTGGAGACAGAATCAATTCAAACAACTGCAGTACCGTTAGCAACAGTCATATAAGCAGTACTCGGTTGTGCCATATCAACACCCTCCTCCCCAATATTAGTAATATCAGTTTTCTTCTCAGTATCCTTCACAACATCCCTACCATCAGCCCCGATACCATTCACAGTCTCAGCGTGGCCAACACATTGAACCATCAGAGGCCCCTCCTATGAACCCTTCCATCGACTGCTGGGCTCAACTTGTCAAGAGCCTTATAGAGATGAGTCAGAAGTTGGATGACTTCACCTCTACCTAGACTACAATTCTAACATAGGTGTAGGCTAATACCAATACTTTCTGAAAGAGTGAGCAGGTAGGTAGTGATGTTCTAGCCAAACCCACAGAGTCAGATGTATATCTAATGCTGTTATTCTCAGGAGGGGAAGGACATTGCAGTCATCTGCAACAATGAAGGGAAAAAATAAATCTTCCATAGGTGAGACATCTTCTTCTTAAGCATCAACTGGACTGGTAGTAAGGTCATGTAAGGAAGAAGAAGAAGAATGAGAAGCACCAACAAAAATCAAAAAAATGATAAAAAGAGAACAACAACATCCAGAGCGCCAGCCAACCGGTAATGGAGTGGACAACACTAGTAGCCGACCCAGAGCTAGCTGATGGAGTCTCGCCTGCTATTTTGGGATGCCCACCACTTCATAGGGTTGAAGATTCTCCTTTTTGTCATCCATTCATGCAGCCTGATATGGGTAATGATTTTGTTGTAAATAAGAACAAAATTTCTGTATTTGGTTTTGTGAATATTCCTTTTCCAGATGCTTTAGAAAAATCCAAAAAATTTGAAAATTTGAAAATAGCTTTGTCAGATTATGATGTTGTGCAAATAATTCAGAATCTTGTTCTAGATATGCCTTTTCTACATTCCATTAAGTACATGCCAACCATCAAGAAGGAACTTAAAGAGGCATGTACTTCAAAGAGACAACTGCGCTGAGCCAGACAGAGGAATGTGAAGCATATCCTAATGATGGTGACAGTCAATGCGATCAGCAATCTCCTGATGCACGATGTTTGATCAAGAATTC
The DNA here is from genome assembly GCA_037367405.1 of Ottelia alismoides. Classification (NCBI taxonomy): domain Eukaryota; kingdom Viridiplantae; phylum Streptophyta; class Magnoliopsida; order Alismatales; family Hydrocharitaceae; genus Ottelia; species Ottelia alismoides. Next base: position 618,468 of record JAZKJV010006151.1, on the reverse strand, counting down.
ACCAAACTCTTGTTGATAGTAGATCATCAATCAATCTAATGTCTACTTCATTACTGAAGGAATTTGGGTTGGGACTATTCAAGTCAATAAGGATGATTTTGCATTTTGCAGACACTTCAATCAAGTAGCCTCGAGGAATTTTCGAGGATGTCATCGTCATGATTCAGGGAAGGCAGTATCTTGTGGACTTTATTGTTCTTGATATGGACACCTCAGCTCCTCTTGTGCATACCTCGATATACTTGGATGATTGTTCCTCTGAACAATAAAAGCAGTGGTGGATTATGGCAGGGGACATATTACCTTTCGCTCGAACAACGACAAGGTACCCCTTCAGATGATTCAGGTAGCAGAAGCTTTAGAATCAACACCAGATGGGAGCATGTCTTCGGAATAGACAAAAGACAATGATTTTCTTATAGAGATTAGAGACACAAATTTGTTCATGGACGACATCGAGACCCACAAATTCCTCTCTACAGAGAAGGGAATGGATAGCACAGTCAACTTTCCCATTGTCTTAGAAGATGAGATTTTGTTGATTTGTCTGAAGAATTGATTCAGGACCACCTATCCTTGGTAGAGTTAGAGGAAATTATTACAGACTTCTTAGAACACGATTCCACCATTGAAAATTTTTATGCATCTATGTATTCAGAGCTTACATTGTCAAAGGTGGACATTGTTCTGTTGCCAGATCTGACTCCACCAATGCCCTGCACTGTTCATCAGGTTACCACTGAGAAGATCCAGACACCACATGAGCTCAAGCAACTTCCAGTAAATATGAAGTACTCCTTCCTTGCGGATGAACCAAGCACGTTTCTGTTAGCAATGTGAGCCCGAGGCGAACCATTCCTACAATAAATATTATTGTAATAAATGATTTATCAATAAAAGCTATTGATTATGTTTCACTCCCTTTCTTATATTGAATGAATGAATGTACTATAAGGTCCCTCTGTACAATAAGGGTTATGTACCATGGCCAACTTGATAATCATACAACTGTTGATTCATTGATTGAATCATAGAGGCTAATGCTTGGATGGATATCTAAGGAGTTAGATAGAGGACTCATTAAGCATCATCAATGATTGACAAGTAGTCATATCCAGTCTGAGTGGGAGATGGCAATCCTATCTCAGTAGGCTGATATCTGATCAACCTCTTGATGCAGGTCCTCTACATGGGAATATTGATTCGGAGGTATCAGATTAGTTGAGTCAATGAGTTGACTTAACGAGATCGGGATAACCAAAGACCTATGATGAATACTGTCACATCACATGCAAACAACCTCTGACCAGAGACAGATGTACTGCTATATGTCTAAGTATGTACATTTGGCATACCAATAGGTTGATGACCTAACCAAGGTCTATACACCGGCGAGCTGGTGTGCATGTAAGGGCATAAGAGTAATATGATCTCTCAAAGGGATCATACAGGTTCACTTATGAACCGGGAGACATGAGCTCACTCATGAGGTATTGGGATTGACCAAATTCCATGCATGGTCATCACGCTTTAGAAGCATGATATGAATTTGAAGGTAAGATATATGCTTTGTGAAAGCATATGATCTGTACCATATCCCAAGGACCAAGATTGAGAAACTTAATGATCAGACTATGAAGATGACAGTGCAAAAGTGATCTATATCTTCATGATGATTATGAGTCTTCCAGTATGCAGGATTTACAGGTATTAGGAATACCTGAGGGTGATTTGATCATAAACGATTGTATAACCATGACGCTTCCATTCCGAGGGAGTGATGACACAGGTCTGGATTTTAGTGACTCCTCTCATTAGAGAAGTGACCTAATCTTAGTCCATGTACTGGACATTGATCTGAATGAGATTCAGATGCAATGAGAAGATTATGTTCACGGTCTTGATTTAATGAAGCATCTATGAGAGGTCCATGGGATCTGAATTTAAGATGTCATCTCAATATACAAGTCACTATACGTGGAACAATACAATCACCCTATCCTTATCTCCAAGTATCTGAGGAGAAATAGCATTGTTCTTAAATGGTTTAAGAACAATTCCATAAGATCTAAGCATTGAGAAATAGATAACTAAATGTGATTTAATTATCATGATGTATGAGGAATTATCCAATATAATTGAATGTGATTTAATTATTATGGATAAGAGTAATGTGGAAAGTAATATCCAATTATTCATAATATATTATAAATATGATTTATAATGTATTAGAGAGAGCTAATTATAATTATATATTTGTAGATTAATTACTAATGTGTATTGGATACACATTGTCTAATTAATTGAAAATGTAAATTATATTTTGTTTTGGGTGGTGAATAAGACTCACAATTTTCTAATGTCAAAGATTGCAATATTCCCAAAATTAATTGAGAATTATTTTTGGTGAATAAAATCCCATCAAATAGTTGTTGGAAATAAGTAGAGAGAAAATCAAGGAGATGTGCAATCTCATGGGAATCCATGAGATTGCCCTCCCCATTAGGAAAGGAGGTGGCGGCACCCAATTCCCTTGTGGGATTGGTGGTCGTCCACTCTCCTTTATGGGGATGGAAGATCTCCTTTGTATTTCACTCCTTATTTGATTGATTTAATTTGATATTAATATATATTTGATTTATCAAATATATTTAATCAAAATTAAATCACAAGTTGTTGGCTTTTACCAACAACAATCTTGACCATTGGATTGATATAAATCAATCTCATCCATTGATTTTATATGTCCCATGGATTGAGATCCATGGATCCCAAAATCCTATAAATAGAGAGGCATACCTTGCTCTCTACTTACATGCTATTGTAGCACACATCTCTCTCTCTCTTTCTCCTCACACACCAGCCCTCTCTCTCCCTCTTCTTGGTGGCCGTCCACCATACCCTAGAGGAGAGAATCGTCGACGCCTACGCCTCCGCGATGCCGCTTCGATGCTCTGCGGTTCTCCGTCTACTTGGAGTGCTTCGCTCACGAAGGAGACGTTCGATCTCGTGTGACGAGATCAGGAGCAACCGTGCTTGGATCAACTTGTTGGATTGCGAGGACACCGCGACTCATCCCCGAGCTCGCAAGCCGTTACTCTGACGATCGAACTTGAGACATGAGGTCTCTTTTCTTAGAGACTCGATTAACCACGCTTTAAGAGGTATTGCATTACACTTGTTGCGGTTATAGATGAAACGATCCGAGAATCGTTCTTGGATCATGTGGTTTCATCGCATGAAAAATTTTAAATTCCGTTGCACCGAACAACTAGTACGACTAGTCGTTCTCCGTCGTATCTGATACGACGATCACGCTTCCGTGATGCGCTTGAGTTTTTTTTCCCATATCCTTCAAGTGGTATCAGAGACTTAGGTCGATGGTTTCGAATATGATTCTCTAACCGAGGACGACTTGGGTTCGTTAAGGTCGCGAAAGTTTTTATCGCATTTGATTTCGCAGATCTGTTTAGTATATACGTTCGGCACTGTTTAAAATTTTTAAACACGAATTTAATAACTGAATTTTGTTCCCCATTAAATAAGGAAACCATAGGATCTGAGTTTGCGTAAATCGGATTTTGTATGCTCGAGATATGGTTGTTTTAATGAACATGTATGCACTGTTACGGGAACTGTAAGTCTGAACGTGAATAAAATGTTAATTACTGTTTAGACTTGTCTGGAAATGCATGAAACTTCACTTGGGTTCTGTCCTAAATCAAATTAGCAATCTATGAAAATTGATTTTGTCTAATTTGGATTTAATATGATTGAGATATGCTAATTTTATTAAGTAGGGGTCACTGCTGAAATTACAATCCTAATCAAGAACCATGTGATTGTCAATTAATGAAATTAATTATTAATTTCAAGAAATAACTATGGAAAATAGTTGGGAAATATTGTAAGATGATTATTTCCTTAATTGGCTTGGCCTCAACCAATTAATTGATTAGATTTGATCTAGATCATAATTGGAAACACGATCATCAAACTCCTTGCTTGAATAGGATTGGGAATTTGTCTAGCATATTTCCTTATAATCAAAAATTGTTTTGATTACTATATGGTATAATTTCGGTTGAAGAACCGATGATCATTTCAAGTACAAATTAATCAATTTGGCATTATCCTTTCCTGAGGCGGATATGGTGACTAGTCGGAGATCGCTGGGGTAGCGGGTTGCAACGTATGTGGTTCGTCCCACTCTCGCTTGCACTGGCCATGACAACGGGTAGGGCCGGGATAATGTCTGAGGGATTAAGTTGTATTTTTCTAATTATTAAAATACGAATTAATACATACTTTGAGAATAATACCATATATAGTCAAGCATAACAATCAAGTTTGATTGATTGAATTGGATTGATAATTAATTTAATATGATTGAATTGATTATGTCCAATTAGAATACTCTAATATGATTAGAGTTGATAATTCCCTTGGAAGAATTGATTATATGAATGTGATTCATAGTAATTAATTAAATTTGAATAAGATATGGAGGATCACATAAGTGACATCCATGGTCTCCCGTCAAGGCGAAGGGTTTCATCGCCTGATATTTCATGTGGGAGACGCCTGTCCGAAGTGACAGCTCCTACATATGATCCATTTGGATTTGGCTCATCGCTTCTCGAAAGAGTAAGGACGTATGCGTAGTGACCCTAATATCGGGTCCTCATATTATTGGGACGATATTGGATTACGCATAGCGAGTTGTATTCCTGTTGACGGTTGGTTCAATTAATGACGGGTCAACATCACATTAGGGGTGGTGGGCCCGGGCATTAAAGACCGAATTGGGAAATGCAAGTTGGACTTGCAAGGCGGAATGTGTTCCCGTTTCTCTTTATTGGAGTTGCAGTTTCTCATATTATTGGGAAGTAACAAAGATAAAGAGGAGATCCCAATTCTTGCTAGAGATATAGAGGTAAGTATATCTCTTACTTTGAAAGTGATTAATGGAATGAACTTTCAAAGTTGACAATGCAAGAATAATTTGATTTAAAAACCTTAATCAAATATCATAAATTTGAATATATGATTATATGTTCTAATATAGTGCATTCTCAATTTCAGAAAATGAAGTCCATGAACCCACTGAGAAGGCTTCTGGAAGTCAACCAATTGACTAGACCAAATTACTCGGATTGGATCCGTAATTTGGAGCTTGTACTCTCGGTGGAGCGCATCAGTTATGTGCTCTCAGAAGACAAGCATGAAAACCCTAAATCTAAGGAAGAAAAAGCATTCAATGACAAATATGATGAAGATCATGTCTTGGCTAGATGCTATATCTTGAGTTCTCTTTCCAATGTTCTTCAGAAACAACATGTGGAGATGAGAACTTGCCAAGAAATCATGCAGAATCTAAAAGATATGTTTGGTGACATTAACCGCACCTAACGGTACAATGTTATGAAAGAAATCGTTCGCTGCAAGATGCAGGAAGGGACTTCGGTCCGTGAGCATGTACTCAAAATGTTTGGGTACTTGTTGGAGCTGGAGACTCTGGGGGCAACAATGGATGCAGATATGCAATCCGATTTCATTCTGCTGTCGTTGCCTAAATCTTTCAATAACTTTGTGGTGTCATTCCACATGAATAAGCTGGAACTGACAAATGCTGGGCTTCTTGCTGCATTAAAGTCTGCAGAAGATGTAATGAAAAAAGATGGTCCCACTGGCAGTGCAATGGTTTCACAGGTTAGAGGGAAGCGCGGTCAGAAACATGGTTCTCGAAAGCGCCCGGCCCAGAAGAGAAAGAAGAAGTGACAAAGTGTTGTGGCTCGTCTTCTAATGCATTCACTCTAATGGCGTCGAAGAAAACTGACATCTGTCACCACTGCAAAAAGCCGGGACACTGGAGGCGTAATTGCCCGGATTACCTGAAGTCGGTCGACAAAGGTAAAGCTCCAACATGTATGAAATCTACTTTTATCATTGAAACCAGCTTTCTCGTTGGACGAGAAGGAAGTTGGGTTGTTTATTCTGGTGCTTCTGTTCATGTATGCAATTTGTTGCATTTGTTTGAGGAAACTAGAAAACTTGAGGAAGGGGAGATAGTCATCCAGATGGGATCTGATGCAAGTGTTGCAACAGTCGCCGTCGGGACTTGCCGACTATCATTATCTAGCGGAAGAGTCCTAGTACTTAAAGAGTGTCTTTATGTACCTGAAGTCAGAAGGAATTTAATATCTGTATCTAAGTTAGTTAGAAGTGGATATTCATTCCTATTCTGTAATAAGTTAGTCATAAATCATTATGATAAATATATTGCAGATGGTATTTTGACTTCTGGAGGACTCTATGAATTGTGCATTAATGAGCATGTCATGAATGTTACAACCACTAATAAAAACCCTAAAAGATCCAGGAGTAATATAAATCATTCAAACATGATTTGGCATCAAAGGCTTGGTCATTTATCTGTTGATAGGATCAATAGATTGATAAAGGATGGACCTTTGGATTTTCTATAGGTTCAGTGTTTACCTACCTATGAACATTGTATTCAAGGTAAAATGACTAGGATGCCTTTCCGTAACAAGGTTACAAGATGTGAAGGTATTATTGACCTAATACATACTGATGTGTGCGGTCCCTTCCATACCGTGACTCGAAATGGATATCGATATTATTTGACGTTTATTGATGACCATTCACGATACGAGTTTATCTTCCTATTACGTCATAAATCTGAAACCTTTGAAAAGTTCAAAAAAATCAAGGCTTTGGTTGAGAACCAAACCGATAGGAAGATTAAACGAATTCAATCTGATCGAGGTGGCGAGTACCTCTCAGATGAATTTAAGGAATACCTTAAAGAGAATGGAATTATTTCCAATCTCACTCCTCCTGGAACTCCCCAACTTAATGGTGTTGTTGAAAGACGCAACAGAACCATCATGGATATGGTTCGTTCAATGATGAGCAAAGCACATTTACCACTTAGTTTCTGGGGATATGCAGTAGAGACTGCAATATATATCCTGAATAAGATTCATAACAAATCTGTACCTAAGACTCCTCATGAGCTCTGGTATGGAACCAAACCTAGTGTTAATCACTTGAGGGTTTGGGGTTGCTTGGTTCATGCAAAGAACGTGGACGCAAGTAAGATAGAATCTCACTCTCATGAGTGTTACTTAATAGGGTATGTTAGAGATGGTATTGGATACCAACTCTATGACCTTGAGAGTCAAAAGGTTTTTGTTTCCAGAGATGTGAAATTTCTAGAGAATGATTTCCTTAAGGGTCAAGATAAATATGAAGTAAAGGAACTCATTGAATCCCCTGAGGATTCTGAGCTTCCTGAACCAGAAACTGAAGAGATAAATAAAGATGAAACACCCATACCTCTTCGAAGGAGTTCGAGGGTGGTTGCACCACCTGAAAGGTATGGATTCCATGTCAAGTGAAACGGACAATGATCCTACTTCATTTGATGAAGCACTCGCGGATCATGACATGGATAGATGGATGCTAGCAATGAAGTCAGAGATTGACTCCTTGCATAAGAATGGTGTATGGACCCTAGAGGATCCACCTAAAGGGGTAAAACCCATTGGGTGCAAATGGATCTTCAAGAGAAAGAGGGGACCTGATGGGAAAGTAGAGACTTTCAAGGCACGGCTCGTAGCCAAGGGCTACACACATAGAGAAGGCATCGACTACGATGAGACATTCTCTCCTGTGGCTATGCTTAAATCCATCAGGGCATTGCTGGCTATAGCTGCATATCTTGACTACAACATCTGGCAGATGGACGTCAAGACGGCTTTCCTCAATGGATACCTCGAGGAGGATATCTACATGGAGTAGCCCAGGGCTTCATGACTGAGGATGGCAAAGTATGCAAGCTGAAGAAATCAATTTATGGGCTCAAGCAAGCTTCTCGCAGCTGGAACATCATATTTGACAAAACCATAAAGAGTTATGATTTTGTGCAGAATCCTGATGAACCTTGTGTATACAAGAAGCTTAGTGGGAGCGCCATTGTGTTTATTGTGCTTTATGTAGATGACATCCTTATCATTGGGAATGATACAGGGATGATGACCAGTGTGAAGATTTGGCTATCCCATACCTTTGAGATGAAAGATCTTGGAGAAGCCTCTTACATCTTGGGTCTGAAGCTGTTTAGAAACCGAGACAAGAGTATATTGGGATTGTCGCAACATGGATACATTAAGAAGATTCTTGAACGATTCCGTATGGATAGTTCCAAGAAAGGATTCCTACCCTTAAGACATGGTATCCACCTGTCTAAAGGAATGGCTCCTCAAACTATTGAGGAAAAGAAGGCCATGGCTGGATGTCCTTATGCATCAAAAGTAGGAAGCTTAATGTATGCCATGATGTGTACTAGGCCAGATATCTGCCATGCAGTGGGAGTGGTAAGTCGTTACCAATCCTGCTATGGAGAACAACACTGGAATGCAGTAAAAGAACATATTTAAATATCTAAGACGGATGCAAGATTACATCTTGGTCTATGGAGATGGTGATCTCCAAGTCTTGGGATATACAGATTCTGACTTCCAATCGGATATTGATGATCGAAAGTCGACATCAGGGTTTGTGTTCCTGTTGAACGATGGTGCTATGATCTGGAGAAGCAAGAAGCAGGACACTACAGCAGATTCAACAACAGAAGCCGAATACACTGCCGCATCGGATGCTGCAAAGGAGGCGGTGTGGTTGCGTAAGTTCGTGCAGGAGCTTGGCGTAGTTTCCTTTGATACTCCCATCCCGCTACTCTGTGAAAACACGGGAGCCACTGCCCAAGCAAAGGAACCCAGATGGCATCGGAAGAGCAAGCACGTAGAAAGGAAATATCACATCATTCGGGAGATTCAAAAGTGTGGTGACATCATCATCACCAAGGTGGCCTCTGCCGACAACGTTGCTGATCCTCTTACCAAACCTCTAACACAGAAGGTTTTCGACCAGCATGTAATGAGTATGGGTTTAAGGATTGTTCCTGAATGGTTCTGAGGGCTAGTGGGAGATTGTTAGCAATGTGGGACCGAGGCGAACCATTCCTACAATAAATGTTATTGTAATAAATGATTTATCAATAAAAGTTATTGATTATGTTTCACTCCCTTTCTTATATTGAATGAATGAATGCACTATAAGGTCCCTTTGTACAATAAGGGTTATGTACCGTGGCCAACTTGATAATCATACAACTATTGATTCATTGATTGAATCATAGAGGCTGATGCTTGGATGGATATCTAAGGAGTTAGATAGAGGACTCATCAAGCATCATCAATGATTGACAAGTGGTGATCTCCAGTCTGAGTGGGAGATGGCAATCCTATATCAGTAGGCTGATATCTGATCGACCTCTTCATGCAGGTCCTCTACATGGGAATATTGATTCGGAGGTATCCGATTAGTTGAGTCAATGAGTTGACTTAACGAGATCAGGATAACCAAAGACCTATGATGAATACTATCACATCACAGGCAAATATCCTCTGATCAGAGACAGATGTATTGCTATATGTCTGAGTATGTACATTTGGCAGACCAATAGGTTGATGACCTAACCAAGGTCTATACACTGGCGAGCTGGTGTGCATGTAAGGGCATATGAGTAATACGATCTCTCAAAGGGATCATACAGGTTCACTTGTGAACCGGGAGACATGAGCTCACTCATGAGGTATTGGGATTGACCAAATTCCATGCATGGTCATCATGCTTTAGAAGCATGATATGAATTTGAAGGTAAGATATATGCTTTGTGAAAGCATATGATCTGTACCAAATCCCAAGGACCAAGATTGAGAAACTTAATTATCAGACTATGAAGATGACAGTGCAAAAGTGATCTATATCTTCATGATGATCATGAGTCTTCCATTATGCAGGATGTACAGGTATTAGGAATACCTGAGGGTGATTTGATCATAAATGATTGTATAACCATGATGCTTCCATTCCGAGGGAGTGATGACACAGGTCTGGATTTTAGTGACTCCTCTCATTAGAGAAGGGACCTAATCTTAGTCCATGTACTGGACATTGATCTGAATGAGATTCAGATGCAGTGAGAACATTAGGTTTACGGTCTTGATTTAATCAAGCATCTATGAGAGGTCCATGGGATCTGGATTTGAGATGTGATCTCAATATCCAAGTCACTCTACGTGGAACAATACAATCGCCCTGTCCTTATCTCCAAGTATCTGAGGAGAAATAGCATTGTTCTTAAATGGTTTAAGAACAATTCCATAAGATCTAAGCAATGAGAAATAGATAATTAAATGTGATTTAATTATCACGATGTATGAGGCATTATCCAATATAATTAAATGTGATTTAATTATTATGGATAAGAGTAATGTGGAAAGTAATATCCAGTTATTCATAATATATTATAAATGCGATTTATAATGTATTAGAGAGAGATAATTATAATTATATATTTGTAGATTAATTACTAATGTGTATTGGATTCACATTGTCTAATTAATTGAAAATGTAAATTATATTTTGTTTTGGGTTGTGAATAAGATTCACAATTTTCCAATGTCAAAGATTGCAATATTCTCAAAATTAATTGAGAATTATTTTTGGTGAATAAAATCCCAACAAATAATTGTTGGAAATATGTAGAGAGAAAATCAAGGAGATGTGCAATCTCATGGGAATCCATGAGATTGCCCTCCCCATTAGGAAAGGAGGTGGCGGCACCCAATTCCTTTGTGGGATTGGTGGCCGTCCACTCTCCTTTATGGGGATGGAAGATCTCCTTTGTATTTCACTCCTTATTTGATTGATTTAATTTGGTATTAATATATATTTGATTTATCAAATATATTTAATCAAAATTAAGTCACAAGTTGTTGGCTTTTACCAACAACAATCTTGACCATTGGATTGACATAAATCAATCTCATCCATTGATTTTATATGTCCCATGCATTGAGATCCATGGATCCCAAAACCCTATAAATAAAGAGGCATACATTGCTCTCTACTTACATGCTATTATAGCACACATCTCTCTCTCTCTCTCTTTCTCCTCACACGCAATCCCTCTCTCTCCCTCTTCTTGGTGGCCATCCACCATACCCTAGAGGAGAGAATCGTCGACGCCTACGCCACCGCGCTGCCGCTTCGACGCTCTGTGGTTCTCCCTCTACTTGGAGTGCTTTGCTCACGAAGGAGACGTTTGATCTCGTGCGACGAGATCAGGAGCAACCGTGCTTGGATCAACTTGTTGGATTACGAGGACAACACGACTCATCCCCACGCTTGCAAGCCGTTACTCCGACGATCGGACTTGAGACAGGAGATCTCTTTTCTTAGAGACTCGATCAACCACGCTTTAAGAGGTATTGCATTATAGTTGTTGTGGTTATAGATGAAACGATCCGATAATCGTTCTTGGATCATGTGGTTTCATCGCATGAAAATTTTAAATTCCGCTGCACCGAACAACTAGTACGACTAGTCGTTCTCCGTCGTATCCGATACAATGATCACGCTTCCGTGATGCGCTTGAGGATTTTTTCCCATATCCTTCAGTTTCCTATGATCATCAATTTCCAATTGACTCAGGAACAAGAATCTTGTCTGCTCGAGGTTCTAGAAAGAAACTACAAGGTGATAGGATAGAAAATTTCTTATCTCTATGGGATTAATCCTTCATTGTGCTTCCATCGCATTTACCTAGAAGAATATAACAAGCTGTCCCGTGAATTTCAATGAAGACTAAATCCAAATCTTGGGGAGGTTGTTATGAATGAGATTACAAAATGGTGAGATGTAGGCTTCAATTATCCCCTATATGATTCAAAGTGGGTGAGTCCCTACAACTCGTGTCGAAAAATTCAAGGATCACCATCGTGAAGAACGACAAAGGAGAGAAGATCTCTATCAGAGTTCCAACTTTCCGGCACGTCTATGTTGATTAAATGCCTGAACATAGTGACCAAGAAGGATCATTTTTCACTTCCCTTTATCAACCAGATCGTTATGAGAATGGCCGCAACGAAGTATTTCCGCTTCTTGGATAGATACTTTGGGTATAATCAGGTTTCCATCACCCTTGAAGACCTGAAAAGACTATATTCACCTATCCATTAGGGACATTTTCCTTCCATAGGATTCCATTCGAACTATGCAACATTCTTGCAACCTTTCAGAGGTGCATGTTGGTTGTTTTCGCAGATATGGTTGGTAGTTTTCTCGAGGTGTTTATAGATGATTTCTCGGTCTACAATGAAAACTTTGATCGGTGTATATCTTATTTAGACCGATTCTTGAAAAGATGATGTGAAGTCAACTTGGTGCTCTCGTGGGAGAAAAGTCATTTTATGGTAACCAAGGGTATTGTTCTAGTCCATGTCATATCAAAACATGGCATGGAGGTCAATCCTGCAAAGGTGGAAGTCATTTCTAAACTTTATCCATTGACTAATTTGAAGCAACTCTGGTCCTTCCTTGGGCATTTGGGTTTTTTTACCGTCGATTTAGATTTCAGCAAGATTGCTTGACTGCTGACTGAGCTTCTAGGCAAAGAGGCCAATTTTGTTGTTTATGCTAGAGTCCTCCAAACCTTTAATCAATTGAAAGATCTAATCACTTAGGCCCCTATTTTGCAATCATCAGATTGGTCTCTACCATTTGAGATCATGATTGATGTTCAGATTATGCAATTGGAGTTGTTCTAGGGCAAAGGAGAGAAAATTTTCCATTTGTGATTCACTATGCCAACAACTCTTGATGAAGCACAAAAGAATTATAAAACACTAAGAAAGAGCTGCTTGTAGTTGTCTTTACCCTGGAGAAGTTCAAATCTCATTTACTGGGATCCAAACTTATCATTTATACGGACCATTCTGCCATCAGATATTTACAAGCCAGGAAGGATGCCAATTCAAGTCTAATCAGATGGATCCTTCTGCTCCAAGAATAAATCCTCAAATTCCATGATAAACATTGAGTCGAAAATGTTGTGGCAGCCCATTTGTCAAGATTGCTAAAGTCAAACAATCCTGAGAAGAGCTTGTTACTGATCAATGAAACCTTCCCAGATGAGGCAATTCTGTCAGTTACCTTACTCCCCTAGTTTATCGATATTGTGAATTATCTTGTGTCCAAGAGAACTCCACAAGATTGGTTGAAGCTGAAAGTCGAAAAATTTTTGCCGGATATCCATTTCTATAAGTGGGAGGATCTGTATCTCTTTCGTAATGGGAATATTGCATATGGAGGAGATGCATTCCTCAGGAGGAATTCTATAGTGTCATCAAGCATTGTCACACCATAGAAATAGGAGGACACCACTCTAGAAAGTTTACGGTAGCAAAAGTACTACAATATGGCCTCTTGTGGACAACCTTATTCAAAGATGCATACGATTTTGTGAAAAGTGTACTGATTGTCAAAATATGGGTGGCACCATTGAAATGAGAGAAACAATGCCCCTTAAATATATTCAGATTTCAGATGTGTTCGATGCTTGGAGCGTTGACTTCATGCGCCCATTTCCCAACAATCAGGGCTATGAATATGTTCTGCTTTTGTCGACTACATGTGTAATTAGGTGGAGGCTATCCCAACCCGAGCCACCGACAGTTGTATCGTCTACCGGTTTTTGAAGGAAACCATCATTGCACAGTTCAGGATCCTCAGAATTTTGATATCACATGGGGTAGCTATTTTATCAATAGAGAAGTGAAGAAGCTAACTCAGGAATACAACATAGAACATCGAGTAGCTTCTCCAAACCACCCGCGGACTAATGGCTTATAAGAATGTTCGAATAGGGAAATCAAGATGATTCTCCAGAAACTTGTATATCCAGATAGAAAGAACTGGTATCAATTGCTTGATTCTATTCTTTGGGCCTATCAGACTACATACAAGTCACCTCTGGGAATGCTCCCTACTCATTGGTATACGACAAGCCATTCCATTTTCCCGTCGAGCTGATTCATAAATCATTATGGGAAATCAACGTCTGCAATTTCGATTCAAAGAAAGCAACCAAGAACATAAAGCTAGATCTGAACATACTTTGCGAATTCCATGACTATGCATACAACAACTGTTTTATGTACAAGGAGAAGGTCAAAAGGTGGCACAACAAGCACATCCATCATAAGACTTTCGAACCTAGTCAGAAGGTTCGGTTGTTTGGTGCCAAGTTGAAACTATTCCCAAGGAAGTTGAAGAGCAAATGGACCTGGCCATTCACAGTGAAGCATATGCATGACAATATTATCATCTAACACACAACCTTTCATCATCAATGGATAGCTTTTGAAACCTTATCTCAAGCATGATACCTTCCTACACATGGTTGACTCTATTCAAGCGGTCTATAATGCAGAACTTCCAGCCGCAACATCTATTGATTCAAATAAGGCAACCAAAAATATATTTGATTAGTTTATCATTTTCTTCTTTCATTCTTTTCATTTTTTATTCTTTTATTCTTCTGAAAGCTTCGCTCATCCCATTCATCAATGCTACACTTAGGATATACTTCATCCTAAGTATAAGGGAGATGAGTGTATACGAGTGTTCATTATTTAATACCCTCTCTTGTCTCCTAAACATTTAACATTCTTTCTATACTTAGGGATATTTCACCCTAGCTATAGGGCAAGACAGGCTGAGCCACTGATTTATTCATTCCCACCCTCGACCCACCCTGCCTTGTGTATAATCTCCTATACTTAGGATTAATTGATCCTTGGTATAGAGGGGTCAGTTGACTTCTTATTCTTTATTCGGTTGTTGTAGTATAGATTTTCCTATACTTAGTACGAGTTATGTCTTCCTTTTCTCTTCGATCTATGAGGATATAGCTCAAGCTAAGTATGGGGATCATATATACTTTGTTTATATACTTGTGTATTCCAAAATAATAAATCAATAAAAATCAAACCACACACAAAATTCTTTTTATCTACGGGTAATACACCGGTTAAAAATGTTTTACAAAATCTTTGAAAATTGATTGAAAAATACTTTGAAAATATTTTCTAAAACTATTTGGAAAATATTTTGTAAAATGTTTTCAAACCTTTGTAAAAATGATTTGTTTGTAAAAAAATCTTTCTTTTATTTGAATAAAATGTTTTGAAAATCTAGTTGTAAATGGTTTGGAAAGTGGTTGCAAAAATAGTTTGAAAAACCTATAAATAATGTTCGAAAATCTTTGAAAAAATGATTTTCTAATTTTGTAAATGTTTGCAAACTTTATTTGTCAAATTATTCTTTCAAAAAATAAAGTTTTCATAATGTCTGAGGAAATGTTTTCATATTATTTTGAGAACCATGTACAAATTCAGATAATAAAAATTCTTTACAACTTATGTACATACTGTAAATACCTTGTGTAAATTCTTCACTTAAGTTCTTATAATTAACAAGATACACTCTTATGTAAATATCTGCACATAATTATTTTTCAAAACTGTATTGTTTTTGAAAAATCAATAAAATTTGCAAAACTAAATTCTTATAAAATTTTGCATATTTTTTTTAAAAAAATTGCATAAATATTTGTAAAACTTTATCAAAAACCCATAAAAGGTTCAAAATTAGAAAATTGCATCACAAAAACATTTTCTTCAATGTGAATAGCATTTGCATTTTTTTGAATTGGTAATGACAATTGAACAAGTATAAATAAAGTCCGAAGATTGGAGCTTGGTTGGACCTTAATCCACTTAAGCACAAGAACCTTAAGTGAACTATAATTGAGGTACTTCAGGTCTACTATACTTAATTCTTTGAGACCACAAGACTAGGTTCAGTGTCGTCTTGACTACCTAAGTAGAATATTTCAGAACACACACATGACTCTTGTCAAAAGTGACCTAACTTGCACACCTGCATCTTACACTTTGCTCAACTCAGTTGAAGTGATAGAGGGATGGATATGCCAGCATAAGATACAAGCCAATGGAAACATTGGAAGTCACAATTTTGTGGCCATTGTACCCCCAACCTGATCCAATAACCATGAGGACTAATAACATAATGCCGTGGATTGCAATAATGCTTCAAAAGAGAGATAGTCTATTGGCTCAAGAGGAAAATGTCCTTATGTAAATGTTGTTGCGTTTAGTATTGAAAAATGCAAAAAAAATAAACGAGAAAAAGCCAAAGAAAAATCGATTCCCATCAGTGCATGTCTTCAATTAGCAATCTTGAGCTTCAAAGTCCAAGTATTTATGTGAGCCTGCAGCTGGATGACTTGGCTACACTGGCCAAGCATTCTAGGATAGGTCTACCATCCATTTTCTTTTCCACCTCCTCTTCTTGAGATGGTTGTACTCGAACTTAGAAGAAAAATACCCCGCTTCTCAAGGAAAGAGCAATTGGACTGGGGAAAGAGGGTCACCATGTTGGAGAAGACTGGCTTTTACTGCTTCAACTGAGAGGAGATATACATCACACACATTTTAAAAGATAGATTCATAGCTATAAGGGACTGTGCATGATGTCGACTTGTTCTGACCTATTTTTTGAGAAGACTCGACCAGAGTTTTGTAGTTCTCAGAGGTTGTTGTGTTTCAAGTCCGGTTCCCAAACAAGATTCTAACCAAACTAAATATCCAAAGGTCTCACTGATCTCCAAACTTTGATATTATGAAGACAAGTTTAAAAGTTTAAATCAATCCGAGTTCTTTTTAATTCATTTCTTTATTTTCTTTTTCTACACTTATAGGAATAGGTTTTTGTAAGGGACTAGCAAAGGTAAGTATAGGATGGTGATGAATCTCCATTTCATCATCTTTATTCTTTCATTTTGGACTTAAATCCCTAGCTAAGTGCATGTATATATCATTAATTTATCCAAATAAACACTCTATAATTTGTACAAAATATTATATAAAGTATTATATATTTATTGTATTTAATTCCAAAATAAAAGAATAAAGGAAGAAAAGAAAAAGAAATGAGTCACCATAGGTGTTTAGTGACCTTAGACCACAAGACCCAGTCATCATGATGACTTGATTGGCATGGAATAAAGTAGGGGGAGATAGGGCTGACGAATTGTACATTCTATAAATAAAAATCCTAATTTTTAATTCATCTATAATTAACTTTGGCACCTATTTTATTCTTTGTTACTTAGACCTTAGACACTAAATAAAAAAACCAAAATAAAAACTTCACAGACATGTATATTCTCCATATTATATCGATATGGACCAAAATCACCTTTAATTGTATATAACTTTTAATAAACTACTTAATGAAGGTGGTTTCATTTAATTTGGAGTTAAGAATGCAAAATTTAGGCTCTGGGCCCATATTATGCAATATACTTTATATTTTGTTCAATATATTTATTTTTTGTATTTTTCCAATTCTTTTATTTTTATAAATATGTATATTGTATTTAAAACATATGTACATAATCAACTTAATATAAAACCATCACAATAAAATTAAATAAATAATATATTTTAAAACATAGATAAAATATACATGTGTATACCTATAATGTATATATACCTAATTAATTAAATGTACAGATAAACTAAGAAAAATACATTCAAAATATATAAATGTGTAAAACATAAATTAAAAATATATAAAATACTTGTAGAAAAGAATAAAATACAAAATATAAATAAATTACCAAAATATATGTAATATACCTATATTTTACATGTAAATATTAAGTTGTAATAAAAAGCCTCATAAAATAAATAAAAGTAGGTATAAAATACTTAGTTAAATTATAAACATTTTTCATATTTTAATAAAAATTAAGTTAATTCATTACTATTTCTTTTTTAATTTACTATTCTTTTTCTCCAGGGAATTTTCTAGTCGGTCCGTCTGGACCAACCATAATGCTATTCGTGTTGACCTCGGTCAACACCTCCCACCCCTCTCTCTTCCTTGAGCTATGGATGTGTTAGACATAGGTTTTCCTCCATTTTTTTCGCTCAAAATCACCATCTTCTACTATGGCATGCCGCTTGATTTTGGAGATTAGATCTCCCTAATTCATGATGTTGGAAACGATCTCTTCGATCGTCCTTGATCCGGTCAGAATCCTCAATCAAAGACCCATGTTTCTCAGCTTATAAAAAGCACCTTTGTCTTCCTTCTTGAGTTCAATCCTTCTTCGTGTACTCTTAGCCCCTCAAAGCCCTCTGATCACCTTCTCCTTGGTGACAGCAACCAGAGGGTGGGTTTTACAACGAGGAGGAGGTGCAGAGGAGTGATCCATCATCGCCGTCGGAGGCCTGTGGTTCTGCTTCGTTGGTCCATGGCAGACTGGAGGCCCTTATCTTCTGTCCTTAGGAATTTTTGTAGTCGTCTTTTGATTCCAGCTTTTAATTTTAGGTTTAATCTACTTGCTAGCTTTGATTTCAAAAATTCCCAAATCCCTTGAGCTTGAGATCTAGAGCAAATCCTTGCAGTCCGACCGTTAGATCTTCCTGATTTTTATCTCATGTATTCCCCCTCATCTTCTCCATCTATCACCCATCTCATCCACTCCCAATCCATCGTGGATCAGGGAGTCGAAGCTCCCTCCGCCACACTTCACTGGAGCTCCACATCCACCTCATCCTCGACCTCCTTTTACTTAACCCCTTGGTCGAGGAAATAGCCCTCGAGCCAAGGAGTATTTTGTTGTAGGTTCATGACTCCAAGGAGGCTTCTGGAGCGATATTGAACACCTTGAGGCCCTCCAGGTGCTTATACCTCATCTAAGCGCTCGGAGCTCCCTCGCCTTCCTCAAAGCATCCCACTGCATGTGGAGGAGTCCCATGAAGCGAACCCCCTTTCTGGATCAAGAAGAGACCGCCGGAGTACGGAGATCAGTCGAATCCAAAGTCGTTGATAACCTCTTCTTCAGGAGTTCTTCTAGACCCCTTCTGAACCATCCGATTAAGAAAAGGGCCCGGATCTAATCTGTGCCATTGAATCCATTCGACTCAGTACTTGAGGGCCCTTAGATCAGACACGTGGTGCGAAGACGACATCTTGATCCATAGGGGTTAAGTTGTGAGAACTATAAGTAAACCCTCTGGTCTTTTTGTTTTTTATAAATAATATTGTAATAATATTTTAAATTAGTTCAAAACTTTGTGGACTTTTTGCAAGTATGTCCTTGGTGGTTTTCAATGTTACATTTAAGTCCAGTGCCAGGTCACCTCACGTGGACCCCCCACGTGAGTGGACATTTTAGAAAAAGCCACCCTGGCTATTGTAATTTGTATTAAGTACTTAAAAACAAGTTGCAGTTAAAAACTTTTGGATATTTTGCACATGTTCCCTTGAGATTTATTTTATTTGCAAAAAAAACCCCTATCATCTTGATTTAATTTTATTTTTGTATTTCATTTTACTTAAAATTGCTCCTATGCCCTACAAAATCTCAAAAAATAATTGTTTCTGCATGATTGGCTACTTGTTCACATTCTAATTTTTACTTGTCATTTTGCATGCATTTACTATTTATTAAAAATCAAAAAGAATTATTTTATTCGTTATTTGATTTAAAAATCCAAAAAATATAAAACATTTTTGAAAAATTCTAAATAAGTTTATTACCCTATTTTCTAACTCCAGATCAAAAATCACAAATAATCTCAAAAGAAGCTCTTAAAATTGGGAAACCACTGACAACCCTAAAAAAATATAAAATATTCTAAAAAAATCCCAAAAATATTTGTTTCCATTTCATATATATATATATATATCTACTTTTAAAAGTGGTTTTGATAATTTTTGAGCCCATATCCTATTTTTAAATCTCAAATCAATTAGGCATGGTCAAAACAATGCATGTTTTGCTTTATTCTTGATTTTAAAAATAGGAAAAATGCAACCCCCTCACAAATACATAAAAATAGAAAAACATTTGAAAAAGATAAAAGAATTTACTTGGCCCTTTTTGGCTATTTTTATCTTTATTTATATATAGTATACACTATATAGCATATATATAGTATAATATATCCCTTATATTATTAAACATTATAAAAAGATTAATCATATTTTAAACCCTTAAAAATTAAAAGGATTGTTCTTTTTAGTTGTTTTTAAAATTTTCAATATTTATTATATACATTGTGTTATATATTACTTATTATATATACCTTATATACCTTTATATATCCTTATATTTATTAATTTTATATTATATATTAAAAAGAAATTTTAAAATCAAAAAATTAAATATTAAAAATAGTAATAAAAAAGAATTATTTTATTTCATTAAAAACCCACATGCACATTGATTGATTTTGTGTATACTTGTATACACTAGGCTTACTTATTTTCTTAAATAATTCCTACTACATCATGTGCTTCCTATGTTCGATCCTTACCTTCTTGTCCACTATACACTTGTTTATAGGGTATAATAAATTTTGATCTACATATATGCTTTGCATTGCTTGATGCTTATTTTGTGGGTTGATTGTTGAGAATATCAGAGATATTCGAGACCTGTCATCGTAGTGACTTAGTGATCCCACCTTGTGAGGACCACTAAAGTGACCCTCGGATATTCTTTGTATTTCAATATCTCTATACACACATTAATTGTGATAATTAATCCCTATTTAATTATCCAAAGTTCCAATGCTTAGATAAAATTGCTCATGGAACAATTCTCTAACTCTATCAAGAATTGTGTGCCTTCTGCTCAGACACTTGGAGATAAGGTTATGGAGATTGTACATTCCATGTATAGTGACTTGGATATTGAGATCATATCTCAAATCCAGATCTCGAGAACCTCTCAAGGATGCTTGATTAAATTAAAGCTGTGAATCCAATCTTCTCATTGCATCTGAATCATATTCAGATCAATGTCCATCATTTGGACTAAGATCCTATTACTTATCTACTAAGAAGAGTCACTAAAATCCAAACATGTTTCATCACTCCCTCAGGATGGAAGTGTCATGGTTATACAATCATTTATGATCACATCACCCTCAAGTATACCTAATACACGTACATCCTGCATACTAGAAGACCTAGAATAAACCCGAAGTTTTAAATCACTTTTAGATTATCTTCTTCAGGGTTTTATCATTAAGTTTCACATTTGATCATTGGGATTTGGTATCAAACATATTCTTTCCAAAAGCATATATCATACCTATGTATCAATTATATACTTTCCAAAAGCATATATCATACCCAAAAATTCAGTCAAGCTTCCAAAGTGAAAAGATCGTGCACAGAATTTGATCCCAACATCTGATGAGTGAGCTTATGTCTTACGATTCAGTAATGACCATGTGTAATAACTTTGAGAGACCGCATTACTCATATGTACTTATATGCACACCAGCTCACCGGTGTCTAGACCTTGAATAGGTCATCAACCTATCGGCCTGCCAAATGTACAGAATAAGACATATAGTAACACATCTATCTCCGATCAGAGGATGCGTGCCTATATTGTGACATTATACGACATAGATCTTGGTTATCTCGATCTCGTTAAGTCAACTCTTTGACCTCCCTTACCTAACACCTCTGAATCTCTATTCCTATGTAGAGGACATACATCAAGAGGTTAGTTAGATATCAACCTTTGGAGAAGAATTGTCATCTTCTTCTCAGGCTAGAGATCCTTTCTTAACAATCATTTTACGATGCTTGATGAGTCCTCAATATAACTCTTTAGATATCATCCAAGTACCTACCTTTATGATTCAATGAATCAACAGTTGTATGATAAATAAGATTGCCATGGTACATAAGCCTAATTATACTATAGAAATTAGTTATTCTTCATTTCATATTAAGGAGTGAATTGCAATAACATTTATTTCATAATGACTAGCCATGGGATTAAATGTCCAACACCAACCTATCGACCCTAGCCCTCGAGTAGTGGTGGTAGTGGAAATCATAGAAAATGAATGCGTAGGGGGGCTATTTATAGGCTTTAGAAAACTGCTAACAATGGTTAGTAAACTATGGTTTTATCCTTAACTGTAGTTAGTAGCCCATGGTTTAGCCAATATTTTTGGTCAAACTTATCTCAAAACTTAAGTCTTAAGTTAGAACCTTCCAGAAGCTTCTAGATTCAATAATTATGCTTAATTAATGCTAATCACGATTAACTTTTATTAATCTTAATTAACTTTTGCTAATGCCGATTATCTTTCATTAATCCATGATTAGTGTTCGCTAATTATGATTAGTGCACCTTAATCCATCATTAATCTGCTTAATTATGATTAACTAGCCTTAATGACTGTCATTAGGGTTAATGATGTCTTACGCCTCCTCTTTCTTCAGAAACTCATAACAATTCGAAACAAAGTCCAATTCACATGAAACAAATTCCGTTGGTTTCCTCTTGATGATGTGGGTCTTATCATATTGGATTCGAGAGATGTCCAAGTTTAAGGTTTTACAATTATAACAACCTTAAAGGAAATCTCATCCTCGAGACTTGAAGTTCAGGCATAACGACCTTAAAGAGAATTGAAACCATAACAACCTTAAAGAGAATTAATGTCATTTCATTTATAATTAAGACATACATAATACATAGTGTTATCATTCAAATAAATAAGGGTATTTCTTTCTCATATTTGTCTCGGGTTTCCATGTGTCTTCTTCAAACGCTTGCTTCTGACACAATACTTTAACGAGATACACCTCTTTATTTCTCAACATCTTGATTTCCATATCTAGTATTTGCACATGTATTTCTCTGTATGTCTATTCTGGATCAACATGCATATCATCATCGCTTAATTTATGCTTAGGATCTCTAATATACTTTCTCAGATTTGATACATGGAAAACATCATGTATTACTGAAAGATATAGTAGAAGTACAAGTCCATATCCAACTTTCCAAACCTGTTGAATAATTTCAAAGGAACCCATGAACCTAGGTGCCTACTTCCCAAGCAATTCGAACCTATGAACTCGCTTCATGGGTGATACTTTGAGGAATACAAAGTCACCTATCTCAAACTCAAGGTCTTTTTTCCTTGTATCACTATAGCTTTTCTGGTGACTCTGAGCAGTTACTAATCTTTTCTGAGCAAACTGTACAGCTTCCTGTATCTCCTTGAGTCTATCTAAATTATAGAAGCTCTTTATTCCGACATCATGCGAACATAGAGGAATATGAAAAACATACATATTGTGCTTCAGACAATGCCATGCCAATACTAGCTTGGTAACTTTTTTGTAGGTGAATTCTAAAGAGATAAATGTTTAACCCATTATCCCTTCCATTCTAAGGCACATGGTGAATTCGTAGATTTTGTATTTAATTAAGTTGATTATTTTTATACTTAGGTCAACATGTCCGTGTAGTTTTTGCATTATTTTATCGTTCATTAAATTCTAGATCGTATATCTAATGCATGGTTTTTGTTTCAGGGCTTGTAGAGATTGAGGACACTCAGGAGACATGGAGGCGAGAGTCAGGAGATCTTGCTACGAGGAGCCATAGAAGCACCTTCTGAAGCATCAAGGGATTTAATTAGCATTCTTAGCCATTTGTGGGTTTGATGAGTATGTGACTCATCACTCTAAAAGATGAAAATAGAGCTTCATTCCAAAGTGATAAATTGCATTTAAGCATTTAAATTGTATTTTTATCAATCATACATATGCAATTAATACTCATATTTGAGCATGCATAATTGCATTTAATAAGCCAAAACTCTTGTACTTTACCACCTGTATATTAGCATAACATTCACTTTTTTATTATTTTTCACAAACTCCAAATCAAATAAAATACATGTTGTTGTGTACATATTACTAACATTAATCAAGAAAAAAATATCAAAAAATACTAACTTGTATATATACTCAATAAACTCAAACCCAAGTTTGGAGACAAAAGGTCATAAATGTGAATATCTCTCTCATACAATATCCTATGAACCCTATTCCCTTTTGAATCAATATACATTCAATTATCAACAAAACAAGACCAAATTCAAAAGAATCAGAGTTCATATGTGGAACTTGGGTTTTGGGACCTCATTGTATATTGTACATATTGCTTGATTCTAACCATGTTATTTTATGTAAAAATAACTCTTTTTAATTCATTTCTTTTTCATTTATTTTCTTTGATTAATGCTTTAATAAAATTTGCAAAAATCTAAATCAAAATTGATGTAAAAATCAAAGAAAATAAATCGCTCTAAGTCTGAATATAGAGTATATATATATATATATCTTTATTTTTATACTTATTAAAAATACCAAAAAATATAATAATTTGTAAATATTTATTTTATATTTTATTTGATTTTAGTTTGAATTTTATTAGTTTTTAAAAGTAAAAAATATAGGTATTTTATATCTACATAGTTCCACCAAAAATATGTTTTGTACATATGATTTCTTTTGATTTTGGCTCCTTCACGAAAGTTGTAGATCTCGTCGATATGAACAAATTTCATGAAGACCACTTTTTGATTTGTCCTCATTTTCTATTTTTTTATTTTTATTCTTATTTCTTTTCTAAATTTTATAGGAGCGACATGTGTCGCCCCCTAACCATTTTCTTTTTTTTTATTTTATTCACCTCCACATGGCAAGTTCATGGTCGTTCGATCACGGCCAATCGAACAATCGTGCCACACCACCTACTCCCCTCCGCATTCGTCGGCAGCTCCTGCCACTCCTCCTTCCGTAGCCGATCACCAACTACCTCCTTCCTCTTCCCTGCTCCCACCTCTTTCTTCACCTCCCTGATCTCCTCCATGATCGAGTAGAACCCCTGCGTAAGAGTCCCTCCATCTCCTCCCACTCCTCGACATCGACCACCTCCCCGCCGATGTCACAAAACCCATCCAATGACCATTAAAACTCATGCCATCGCCAACCTTCGAGCATCATCTGCCATTAGCAAGAGGCATAAGAGACGAGCTTAGGAACTCATCATAGGTGACAGCGGTGTGAATCCCCTTTGAGCAACGACCCTCTTTGTCCTTCGATGAGATCTTACTAACCTTGTTCGTCATTACGAGCTTCAGCTAAAGCTCGTTTAGCTAGCCTCCGCTGAGGCTTCGAGCGACAATCGACACTTGGTAGAGCTTTTCTTCCTCAGGCGAACACCATCCACCCTCCAAGTAACTTCTCTTTCTTCTTTCACCTTCTTCTTCAACTTTCCCTTCATGTCCTTCCTCATTTTCTTCTTCCTCCTCTACATTTTTCTTCGTCGCATCTTATCCTCTCCAAACACAATCTCCTTCGCCACTGCCATCGTGCATGTCCACCTCCACTCTGCACGATGACCACCTTTTCCTAGCTACCTCTTATGCTCGCCGCACCACCACCCTCGACACTTCGCTTTCTCCAACCGCCCACTTCATATTTGTTGGATCCCATTGAATAGTACCACCTTCATGCCCCTTCTCCCTTCATTGGTCCACATCACCATCACCCTCTCTGCCTTGGCTAACAGCAAGCGCCACTGCTGCCTCATCGATCTTTGCTGACCATTGTTCGCACTCACCCTCGAGCTTTGCGCCCTTTGTTGTCCGAGTCTCCACCGAGCCCCGTGCCTCAGGTGGACCCGAGCCTTACTTTGCCTACCACGTATGCTTCGACGCACCCACAGACGAGCTCTGCACCTGAGACACTAGACCACATGCGTCACGAATGTGGACGTATGGTCATTTGCAATGGAGTCCTCACACTTCTAGAAATTATGCCGTAGGCCCCGCCCAGCAAATTAGAAACACGTGACGTGCACGTGTACGCATGGGATAATTGTACAAATCCCCCAACAGATTTGGAATTTCACTTAGTTCCTATGCATATTTATTTCAGTATTTTAAATTTGTAATTTTTGCATTTTCAACAATGCTTTTGCCATGTTATTCGAACCTTCATTTGTTATCATTTTAAAATTTGAAAAATGGTATTATTTTGTTCAATTATTCCGCTTTAATGTGGTGATGTGTTTATTTTTGTTGGCTTATAATTATTTATTGATTTATTTTTAGTGAAATATTCCATATTTTACGTACCCGAGCTTCAATAATTCATATTTAATTATTCCTTTCCTAAAAAATTATAGAAAAACCAAACTTTGAGATTTAATTGAGCTTTGCAATCCCTCTGAAAATTGCCCAAATTGCATGCATATTTACTTTAAAATAAATTCTATAGTGATTGACGTGTCTAATTTTTTATTCCAAGTGAACTTGATAATTTTAGTAGTTATAAATTTTCGTGGATACATCTTGATTAGACTTATCTATGGTAATTTTACTTCTTGAAGTTAATTGAGTTTGCTATCTACTAAAATTAATTCACTAAAAATCACTCTGTCTAAATATTTAATTCACCATAATTTTATTTTTATATGAAAAATTCCAAAAATTCACATTAGGTTAATTTCACCCATTTTAATTTCTTGAGAAAATTTCATAATGTTTGCATATCATTTGCATGAAAAATGTTAGAAAAACCTATAAAAAGTGTTCATTTTTCATGTATGCATTTTATGTCCTAAAAATATAAAAAATATGTCTTGGATTCTTCGTTGCATAACTAATTAAGAAAAAATAGCTTTATGTATTTTTGAGTGAATTTGCATATTAATTGGGATTTTATACTATTGGATAATTTAACCTTAAAATTGACATTTTGCATTCACATTTCATCATCCTTTGCATAAAAATAGCCAAAAAAAGATCCCCTTTGAAAATAACCTCATTTTTGAGTGATTTGGCATATTAATTGGGATTTTTGAGTGAATTGGCATATTAATTGGGAAAATAACCTTAAAATTGACACCTTGCATTTGTATTTCATTATTTTGTGCATAAAAATTGCCAAAAAAATTCCCCTCGAAAAACTAGCATCTAGATTATCTGAAAATAGACCTAAGGAGAAAGTGGCCTCCTTGAGTGTAACTTTGGACTTGCCCAAGTAAAATAAATTAGACCACTTTCGTAATTAATTGAAAATTAATTAAGTGGATGTTTTGATATATCTGAATTCGCTTGCCTACAACGAACATCGCTATAATTTCACATTATTAGCAAGGGTATTTTTGGGTTTATCAAATGGTGTCATTTCTAGGGAGGCATGGATTGGGATAATTTTCAGACAATATAAAATTTAGGTTTTCCATCCTCGGGTAGTCTGACCCTGGGCCTTCATGTGATTATTTCTCCATTTAATTTTCCAGCACTTAAATTTTTTCTTTATTTTATTGGAGCCATTGCTCTGACCACCGTCTTATTTTTTATGTGAGGGATCCAACGCATCTGTAGCGGCTTTTTCAAGGCAAGTGTGTTGGAGGTAGATTCTTCATGGGTTGAGCCAGCTGAAAGGTGCATAAAATTAAGATCGAGTCAAGTCGTGAGAGAGTATAGAGTCCTTCGGATTTATTTTTGTATTTTATTCAATTTTGTAATTAATTTGTAATTTATTGTCTATTTATAGTGGATCCCATTTGGAATCTCGTGTGTGTACCAGACAAGACTTTGGACATTCTTATGTTATTTGTGGTGTGTCGAGACAAGTTTTACCCTTGTGTAAAGGATGGGGCTCGACTTGAGAGGTTCATAGGGTAGACCTACAGTTGCGGCTCTTAGAGCATTTCTAGAATATTATATTGTTTGTTCTCATACTCTATTAGGACCATACTTTACATTAACAAGATGCACCTTAGATTGTTCAATTTAGTAAAATTCAAATCCATTTCTTCCCAAGTAATATAACTTTCTCCTAGGAGCAGTTTTTGTCGATTTGCATCTCATTTATAGGAGCAGTTATTGTCAGTTTCTAGGAGCATTGTAGGTCTTCTTAAATAAGTATACCAACATTCACATGCATTGGCTTTTCTCGATTCCTCGCATTTTTTCTCATATAACTATAAAAAGGAATTGGGATTGGACAATAGATATGAATATTTTGGCTCATTAAATATTTCAGTGATAGACTTTTAAAACTAGGACTGATAAATAAGGCTGACTTAAATAAAAGGAATAAAATCAAGAATTGTATTTCAGGAGAGTAGCCCCGTCACTGGGCACATGTCCTTACCCTCGGATAGAGTGGGTAAGAATGAAACCACTAAGGTTAGAGCCCAAATCTCTGGTCTTGACCCATAAGTCTCCATTTCCTACTCATAGATTTGGGAGATGCACGGGCTTGCCTTAGATCTGAGACTACATTTTGGTTGTGTATGCTTGGCAATCTCCTTAGGGGTGTGATAGTGAAACTGGACAACCGAACCAGATCACCCCAATGATTGGGAGTTATCAGGAGCATTGTTGGGGCATAAGGCGTCACACTATGTTTAATGGACATACAAGATTATTTTATCACCAACATAAAATTGAAATGATAATTGTCGGACCTTTTCAGCCTTTACTATGTGTAGTTGGCGAAATTGGTGTTTGACTTGTGTTTGCATTGTGTGCATTTATCAAGATAAAATATCAAATACCACACACTTATGCCTTCACCATCTATCTTTGATTCATTATTTGTGATACCTCTCTCAACCTCTTGACATTGAGAATAGAGGATTGGGGTGATTTTTGCTTGGACATCATGAGCCTCTCACTAACCACCCGAAACTGACCATCCTCATGGGCTCGGGGTCACTCTCGTCCCTAGCCCCTGTTGTTCCATGGAAACTCTTCCCATGGGACCACTGTAAATAAGTCACTTTTCTTTCTCGAGGGTTGTAGACCCGGACCAATCCTATCTTCTTTCACCATATCAAGGAAGATCCTCACCTCGATTTTTTTATAACAAATTCTTTCAACTCTAGTAATTCTAATCCTCTTTATTCTGAAGGTGGAGAAGACAAGCCAAAGAACAATATGCCTCCTAAGAAGTATTGTGGTGATGATAAGGATATTAAAGATGACCCGATGCAACATAACCTTACCCGATTAACGAGAACATAATAGTGAAGTTCATATCTTTTTGGCTTGTATGGGACATGTGATTGTAGTGGGTGGAATAAATAGACCTAAGGTGGATGCTTACAACCCAACAAAGGATGATATTAGTAGCTGGCTAGTGCCGGTTGTTCCACCTAATGCATTTGAGCTGAAGCCCCACTTGCTTGGGCTATTACTGAAGTTTAACGGGGATGCCATAAAAGAACCATATGTGTTCTTGAGATACTTCTCGTTATTGTGAATTAACCTTAGTGACCCTAGGGTTATACAAGATTACATCAGACTAAACGCTACCCCGATTGCCTTATGAGATAAGGCTGCCCATTACTTGAATAATCTCGAGGTTAGATGTACGACCTGGTTACAATTCAAAGATTTATTCTTGAAGAAGTTCTACCCACTCAGTGGGACTGACTAGATGAGGACAAAGATTGCTAGTTTCTCCTAGACTCCCCATGAGCCATTCTATGAGGAGTGGGATAGATCCAATGATTTATTATAGAAATGCCCCTACCATGGCATTAAAAAAACAATCTTAGTCTAGACCCTGTTCTGTGGTATGACCCTTGAGATGTAGTGGTTAGTGAGTGCAAATTGTAGAGGAAGCTATCTGAACAAAAATGAAGACATTATATGGAAGATCTTAGAGCAGATGACAAAAACATGCAATTCTCAAGCCATCATGGCCTATCAGGTGTCTCCCTCATGCCTATATCATGAGACATCTCATAGGACTATAGTGAATCTGACATATGACATCATCCCCAGCCAGGGATAATATCTGATAAGCTTACCATGATAGAGCAGAGCCACAAGAGGGTCACTGACCTTGAGGTGCTTTCACGATTGCCGAAGCAAGTAGAGGAATTATCTGAGAGGGTAGCCAAGATGCGACTACCTACCCCTTCTGCACCACATGCACCTGTACACCAAGTTTACCTCGTACAGGAGTAGGTACAAGGGCCTCAAAGCAGCTGGTTGAGGACCAATAGTAAACTCAATAGGAGTAACTTGTACTCCCATATGTGGAGTCTGTCTATGAGAGCCTCCGTTGGTGTTTGAGATCAAGGGGCAATGGTACAACCATATCCCCTACCGACAGACAGTCAGGATAGGGAGTGGCTAGCCACATCAACCCTCTCTAGCTAACCAGGACACTAGATCCATCCTCACACCACGCTCAGTATAGTCCAAGCCATGATAAGTGTACCATCCTCAACAGCACCAGCAGCAGTTGCAGTAAGCAGGGTCTACCACCACCTTACACCTCATAGTCCCACCCATAGCAACAGTACTGACAGAGCTAGTACAAAGAACAACATCACCCATCCTCCCGCCAATAATAGCAACAACAAACCCCATCCATCAGCGAATTACAGTCCCTTGCCTTGGCCATTCAGTCTTTGATAGATACAGTTCAATAGATGAAGAATGAATATCATGACATGAAGACAGATCTCAACTGTGTCTCATGCTATCAGGATTAGCAGATGGAACCAAGGACTCCAATTCCCGCCCAGATCGAAGCCAATCCCAACAAACTGAATAAGATTGAACAACAACCATGTAACATGTGTACTATTCAAATTTATATAGATCTGAGCATGAGATCCTTTCATATGATAATGTCAATCATATGTCCCTCAGAAGTGGAAGGATCATGATCATACCTGATCGGGCATGGGAGCATGAGGAGGACACCACCAAGTCTCTACCTTAAGAAAACTTGGAGGCAAAGGAGAAGCATGACCATCACTAGCATCATCATCAACAGAAAAAGAGGAATGCAAATCCCCAAAAATTTAAAAAAAATCAGAAAAAAGGAACAAAAAGAAGGAGCGGAGCCCCAGTAATGAATCAAGCGATCCTGATGAAGAGCTTGCACCTCCATCAGAGGAGGACACACCAACAGCAGAAGATGCACCACAGTTTTCTTTTCATGAATAGATTTCCAAGCATAGTCAGAGTCATAGTCTTGTAAAGAACTTAGTTTCTCATTTGAATAAAAATGAAAATGTTTTAGCTTCATAATCTGAGTTGTCTTCAATAATCCCTTTCCCTCCATCTCTTAAGGGTGGAAAGAAGAAATACAAAACTATAAAAATGATGACCCTGATATGGTAGAGATTTGTAACAAATACATCAAGGTCACAATCTCCTTTGATAAGTATATGGATATGACACCTACATTTCAGAAATATCTCAAAGTGTGATACAAATCAAAAGGATCAATGAGAAAAACAAGAAGCTGTGTTGAGAAGTACGTTCTGCTAGTAGCCACTGCTTACGCCATAAAGAATATGTTTCCAACGAAATGAAGGGACATGGGTGCTCATTATGCGGCGAGTCATGTTGATGACACCGCGTTTGCATGCACTCTCTTGGATAATGGATCCTCAGTTAATCTGATGCAACAACCCTCTACGAGAGGCCAAATCTAGGACATATTAGGAAATCTAGAGACTCACTCTAGTTTGCTGACAAATCTACTAAGAGGTCCAGGGGAGAATTGATGAACATTGTCATCAATGTCGAGGGATGAGATTACATGGCGGACTTAATAGTCCTTGATATGGAGACCCCTCAATATTGGAGAGATTCCCAGATCATACTTGGATAGCTCTTCCTAAGGATGGTGGGGGGCTTATTTGACTACAAGGTTAGGAAGATTAAGTTCCAAACTCCAAGCGGAGATGTGGAACTAGAGATAAGCAAACATGGTGGCAGAGGCCAGATTCTGAATGCAACACCATGTACTCTTTGTCACAAGTAGATTGAGTTCATGTAGACACCGTTGGGCGATGGACACAAAATCTAGACAACACAGATGTGTCCCTCTCCCCTAGAGAGAACATTGTACATGGCATAGCTTGAGAGATCCTTCGGGATGAACTAGAAGATGTAGATCACATAGATATTGCATCCCTCTACTTATTCGATGACATAGAGGCTCGATTGGGTTTATCAATTGTTTCTATTTAGGACAATCACAATATGAGGATGATGATTCGGACATGACTTTTGTTGGTTGCTTGGATACTTTTGATGATCCAACTCCAGAGTCGAATCAGTTGGTGGAAGTTACTTCAGAGACAGATCAAGTCACTATTAACACAGAATCAGAGTTAGTTCATCAGATTTGCTTGATGACCACACTTTACCTGAGCTCAAAACATTACCCACAACTCTAAAGTATGCCTTCCTTATGGTATAAGAGAAGAAGTTTCCGGCCATCATCAGCTTACGATTGAATGAGGAGCATGAATCTCTCTTCTAGAGATCATAGAGAAAGACTACAAGGCGATTGGCTGGAGCATTTTTTATCTCCATGGGATATTTCCCAATCTATGATCGCACCATATATATCTTGAGAATGAAGCCAAACCCTCCCATGAACTCCTAAGCAGGCTGAATCCAAATCTACAAGAGGTCATGAAGAAGGAAATTGAGAAATGGTGCGACAGAAGTTTTATTTATCCCATCTTCGATTCCAAGTGGGTGGCACCCATTCATGTTTTCTTGAATAAGTCGGGAATGCAGACGACCACCAATAAGGGTGGATAGAAGATTATTATATGAGTACCCACATCGTGGCATGTTTATGTGGGTTACAGATGCATGAATGT
This sequence comes from Ottelia alismoides, assembly GCA_037367405.1. Lineage (NCBI taxonomy): Eukaryota > Viridiplantae > Streptophyta > Magnoliopsida > Alismatales > Hydrocharitaceae > Ottelia > Ottelia alismoides. The sequence goes on along the minus strand of JAZKJV010006151.1, from coordinate 585,932 downwards.
CATGACAATAAAGGAACATTTTACCTTACCATTTATTGATCCTATATTGGAGAGATTGGAGGGAAAATAATTCTTATGTTTCTTAGACGGGTTCTTGGGATACAACCAACTAGCTATCTCTCCTGAGGACAAGGAGAAAACCACATTCACTTGCCCCTTCGTTACCTATGCTTTCAAGCACATCCCCTTTGGGTTATGCAATGTTCGCGGTACATTTCAAAGTGCATGATTGCTGTATTCACTGAGATGGTCAGCGAGTTCTCAAAAATCTTCATGGATGACTTCTCGGTCCATAATGATTCCTTTGATTCTTGTCTTAGCAATTTGGACCAAGTCCTCAAAAGATGTTGTGATGTTAATATGGTGCTCTCCTGGGAGAAGAGTCACTTTATGGTGATGGAGGGCATAGTGTTGGGGCATGTAATCTCCAAGAGAGGAATGGAGGTTGACCTTACCAAGGTGGACGTGATCATATGACTCCAATCACCAACCAACAAGAGACAATTGTGATATTTCCTCAGGCATGTCGGATTTTACAGGACATTTATAAAAGATTTTTCAAAGATAGCTTGACCCTTACTGAGATTTTAGGCAAGGACATAGAGTTTATTGTTGACCACAAATGTCTAGAAGCCTTTAAGAAATTACAAGGGATGATCATGGACGCCCCGATCCTACATGCCCCAGACTGGTCTCTTCCTTTTGAGATCATGACAGACGCCTCAGATTTTTCTATTGGGGCTATTTTATGACAGAAAAGGGACAACGTTTCATTCGCCATATACTATGCAAGCAAAGTGCTTGACCCTAATCAGAACAACATGGTTATGAAAAAATGATGATTGTGATAGTGTTTGCCTTGGATAAGTTCTGGTCTCACCTCATTGGATCTAAGTTGTTGTGTTCGCAGACCATTCAATGCTACGGTACCTCTTTGAAAAGAAGATGTGAAGGCGCGCCTTCTTAGGCGGATTTTACTTCGCCAACAATTTGACATGGATATTAAAGATAAACCTGGAAAGAAGAATGTAATAGAGGTCACCTCTCTCAACTCGAGACTCTTGATGCTTCTGATGATACACAAATTCGAGAACCCATCCCTGACGAGTCAGTTTTTGTTATCGACTGACTCCCATGGTACACCAATATAGTGAACTATCTTGTGTCAAAGAAAGTTCCCAAAATATTGGCCCAAGAGCATCATAGACCAACTCAAGTCGGATTCAAGACACTACAATTGGGAGGATCCGATCATTTTCTTTGAGGGATTGGATAGTGTCTTGAGGAGGTGTATTCCTCAGGAGGAATAACAGAGTGTCCTTACTTGCTGCCATACCCTTGAGGCAAGAGGACACTACTTCGAGAAGAGGACCACATGGACGGTACTGTAGTGTGTCTTATAACTGGACGACTTTGTTTCACGGCTCTCTCACTTTCGTCAAATCATGACCAATATGACAACGGAATTGAGGAATCATTTGTTCCAAAGATGAGACGTCGATGCAAATCGTCATCATTTTGTAATGTCTTCGAAACTTGGGGAATCGACTACATGGGCCCATTCCCGATTAGCCACGGATTCGAGTACATCCTTCTTACAGTGGATTATTTATCAAGGTGGGTGGAGGCAATCTCGACTCGAGCCAAAGACAGTAGGACTTTCTGTAAGTTTGTAAGAGGGAATATTGTTTCTAGGTCAGTCGTCCCTAAGGTATTGGTATCAGATGTGGGTAGCAATTTTCTGAACAGAGAAGTGAAGAAACTTGTGAAGGATTGCGACATCGAGCACAATGTCAATAGTCCTTACCACCCTAGTGATACGGATTTTCCGAGGTTCTAATGTGGTCTATACAAGGTGAGACACACCGTTGCTGAGGCGACCACTCACGAAATCCAAATCCAACAACAATTAACCCACACAAGAAATTAAACAATCAATCAAAATGAGGGATTAAAATTTTGTATAACCCATTATAGTTATATAGTGGAAGTACATATATAATGTGGTCTTACTTTAAATTTTCTTTTCTTGTTAATTATATTCAAGATAAGTATGCATAATGTATAGATATAGATAATATAGATACTAAAAATACAAATAAAGACAAAGTCAAAGAAATACCCTAAGGTATAGTCTTTTTTTAAGTTTTAAAATATTTTTGGGGTATTTTTAATAATAATAATATTATTAATAGTATTATAAGTATATATATCTATGTAAATAGATCAGGTCTTTTTATATTATAAAATAGTTATAGATACTTCAAAAATGAGGAAATAAAATGCTTTTTATTTGTATTTTTAATATTTTCGCTATTTTTGTTATATTCAGAATTTTTTTAAATTAATAGAAATAAGAAACTAGTGACTTGAATTAATATGCAAAATTGTTTAGGATTTCAAAAATAACTAAAGAGCACAAAAAAATCAAAACTAATTTTAATACGTAAGAAATCTAATCAAGAAAATAAAGAACTAGAAAATGGTATTTTTAGTTTTTCAATAATTTGTATATTTTTTTAGGGTTAGAGAGGATTTGCAAATTTTTTGGTTCAAATTTTCAATAATTTGTATATTTTTTTTGGTTTTTCTTTTGAACTTTTTAGTGATTTTTGGTATGTAGGCGTAAAACGCAATAACAAATAACCCCTTAGTCTTTTAGAATTATTAAAAAACAATTTTCTATTTTTAAGGATTTTTTAATGCAAATAGGGAATAAAGGCAATGTTTTTGAATTTTTAGATAAAGGAAAATAATTTTAAATGCCATACAAAAAATATATGTGATGGAGTATGATATAAGGCCCTTATAATAAATTTCTTATAATTTTTAAATGCAAGATGATATTTTTAGTGCAAGAAATAAATAAAATAAAAATACAATGATGGAAGGGACTGATATGCAAATAAAAATGGATAAAAATGCTATTGTGAAAAAAAAATAAAGTTTAAGGTCCTCTGCATAATCTTTCCACAAGTATTTAATTCATTCCACATCGGTAGGGGTATAAATGCAATTTACAAAACACAACAGGGCATACATGAAAATTTTCTAAAAAGTTTTGAACTAAATACCAAAGTTAATGACTAAACAACAAAATACAAGACAAGGGGGACCTTACAAAAAGCCACCACCTCATGTGTATGGTTACTTGTGGTGACGTGGCAAAGTACCTATGTGCAAATACAAGAATTACATGGGTCTACGTGCAAAATAACCATAAATTTTTGCACTACATATAAAAGTTTATCGATTAAAAATAAAACACAAAAGAGAAGTGGGTATAGGACAAAATTACCCCTTAAAGCATGACATAACAGTTGCAGATCCTTTACTTGGCATGCATCATGCTCCCAACGAGGGATGGCAGTTTGACGATGAGCGACGAGGATTAGAATGCGGCTGATGATCCAAAGGTTGATGATCCAACGACTAGTGGTGCTCACTTCCAACGACACTTCTGCAATCTAGAGCTCCTCGACGATTCGATAGTGGAAAGCTCTTGAGGAAGAACAAGGAAGAATGTTTGCTCATGCGAACTTCGATCCACTCCCTTGAGCAGCTCCGGGCGATCTTTGGCTCTCCGACGAGGTCCAAAATGCTCCTGACAGTCGTGGGGTGGAGATGGAGGATTCAGAATGGTCCGAGGGTCACCAGAGTGGTCCCCATAGGTCGATGAAGAGCCTGATATCCATGGGTTCTAGGGTTCATAAGACTCGTCACGGGTTGATTTTTAGCTTTGCAGAATCACCTGGAGCTCCGACTCATCATCGATCTACAAGAATCAATCCGGCGACCCTGAGACCGTTATGAAGCCTCCAGCTCCATCCCACGACTGTCAGGAGCATTTTGAACCTCGTCGCGGAGCCAGAAATCGTTAGAGCTACTCTTGGGAGTGGATTAAAGCTCGCATGAGCAAGCTTTCTTCCCTATTCTTTCGCCAGAGCTCTCCATCACAGCATCGTCGAGGTGCTCCAGATTGCAAAGGCACTGATGGATGTGAGCATCAACAACTGTTGAATCATCAGTCGTGATGGAATCCCCGCCGCCCATCGTCGAACTGTCATCCATCGTTGGGAGTGCGACACATGTTAAGTGAAGGATCTGCAGTCGTTTGATCGCGCTTTAGGGGTAATTTTTCCCTATACCCCATTCTCTTTTGTACTAATTTTTAATCCATAAACTTTCATCGGTAGTGTAAAAATATTTGGTTATTTTACAAGTAGACCCTTGTACTTCTTGTATTTGCATTTAGGTCCTTTGCCGCATCACCTCACATGGCCATACACATGAGGTGGTTTCTGACATCGATATTTTTGAGGTTTTAAATTATTGATGAAAATTAATGTGCAGTGGTCGTAGCTACCCAAAAACTCCGGCAACAAACAAAAAATATTTTCTTTTTATTTTCTTAAGCCAAAGAATTACAGAAAAATGTAGCAATAGAAATTTTTGTTATTTAATTAACCTGTATAACAACAAGATCGAACTCAGGGAGGCTACAATTCCCGAGGGTTATTCTATCCAATGAAATAAATCAATGAAAGAATGAAGGAATCTCAATGTACACTACTCTTGGTTTTTTTATTTACAAGATTTTTATCTTTTTATTTTTATTTTTTATTTTTTATTTTTATTTTTATTTTTTTATTTTCTGATTTTCAAATTTTTAATGATTTTAATTTTTGCATTTTTTCGAAAATGAGGAACAATATGCATAAGGGATGAAATATGCACACCACACTATTTTTGTATTTTTCAATATAATTAGAAATGTCCAGAAAATTCTATAGAAAAAGGTTTGGGTTTTTAAGGCTTTGAAATGTTTTTGGAGGTTTTTTGTGAATTTTCTGATGTTTTTGTATTTTTCTAAAAATCAAACAGTGGCAAAATGATAAACATCGTACAGTCTGGAGTAATTTGCAACTTAAAAATATTTTAATGCTCAAAACTCCTGGAGATTATTTTTGTGCTAAATCATAGGCAAATATCTACAAACAGGCAGTAAAATCATGATTTTTGGATTTTTGTATTTTTTTTAAGATTTTTTTAAGATTTATGATATTTTGTAATTTTAGGGGTTTTATAAATAATTAATGCGTGAAAATGATAGAAAATAAAAGAAAATAAAATACACCTAATCTATTTTTTGGAATTTTTTAGAGCAATATTCAATTTTTTTATGAGTTTTCAACTATCAGGCAGGGAAAATAATGTAAATTTTTTTATTTTTTAATAATAACAAGTGGAAATAAAATGCTATGAAAAATTTATGCAATGAACATGCCCATAATAGGAGTATACATAAATTTATTTAGAATTTTCAGAGCAAATACAACATTTATTTCAATGAAAAGACGAGCCAATAAATAGTCTGGAAAGAAAAGGATTAAATTGTAAATGATTAAGTTTTTTTCATAAAAGGGTAATAGTAATAACTAGAGGGATGAAAAATGCAAATTACCCACGGGGGTGTGCGTTGCACGTGCTGGAACTGAGGCGGGTACCTTTTAAAAATATAAAAATCAATGAGGTGCGGAATGCAATTTTTCCAATTTTTTTTAAATCCCCATTAGGTTTCTATTGGCTTTCTTCGTTCTCAATCAAACATGGGTCACAAGGGCGGCCGCTACCCTCCCTCTGTTCTCCCACAAAGGTGGTGCGGGCTGGCAGACTCCAGGTGGTGGCGGCGGAGCAGCGGGCATCGCGGGGGCGAAGGAGAGGTTGGCGGTCGTGTCACCATGTATTGGGGAGAGGCGGACATGGTCGCGCAGGCTGGGAGGTCGGGTGCGGTCCTCACAGCTGCAGGTTGCGGAGGGCAGATCTGGCGGAGGAGGAAGGCACTGACAGTCGGCCGGTGGGCCACCCGGAGACTGTGGTGGCACCGCTAGAGGTGGAGGACGGCGTAGAGGTGAACTTCAAGCGGTGGCGATGGCACGTAATGCCTGGAATGCTACCTCGGATCATCAGCAGAAGTAATCCAAGGTTTTTTGAAAATTAAAATGATTTTCATATTTCTACATGCAGCAACAAATGTTAATATAAAAGATTTTTTTATTTTTTTATTCCTGCAACACAAATGTTAGAGATAAAAACATAGGAAATATCAAATAAATTTTATTTATTTATTTTATTGCAGGATCAAGAATGGACTTGAGCATGATGACTCAGTCCCTATTATTAAAAAAATAAAATTGAGAAATGTGTATGGGCTCGGTTCTGAGGGGAATGAGAGATTGAAACCAGATCTCCGGTCACCATGCGTGATTGGAGCTGAGAGATCGCGTGAGGTAGAACTTGACGCGGATGGATTGAGAAGATGTATGTGGAAATCGATGTCAGATCGGATTGCGAATCAAATTATGATGGACTCTAAATTCTAGAAAAAAATGACGAGGAAATGAAAATGCTAAAAGTATACTACGATTAACCTAGGATAAAAATAAGAGAAGAAAAATGTGGATCTCACCTTAGGAGCGGAAAATGTCATGATGGCCTCAGCGAAGGTCAACTCGCTGTCACTGGATGGCTCAGAGGTTGGGCGCTCTTCTTCAACAAGATGGCTCTCAGAAAAATAAGCTCCTTTCCACCAAAGATTGATCAAGAAATAATGAAGGAAAGGAGATCCAATAAAAAGAAGATGAAATCCAAAAAAGAAGATATTTACAAAAGAGGAAGGTATTCAGTGGTGGATTAATAAATTAAATAAAAAAAGAAATATAATTTCGTAATTATAATAATAATAATAATTAATAATTGTCAAAAAATATAGAGCCACCTTATTAGTGGCTAATTAAGGTAATTATTGAATTATACACATTGTAAAATTTTATATACAATTAATTAATTAAATGGATTATTTTAGCCACTTTATTTATTTAATTAATATAAATTAATTATTTAATTTTTTTGAGATAGTTATTTAAGGAAAAAGTTTATATACATATGATATATACATATAGTACATTATACACATGTACAAATAAGGAAATTATTTTAAATTGCATTTTTAATTAAAATTTTTAATTACTTTAAATTATAGTAAAAAAGATTTAAAATTATTAAAAATGTAACATGTACAAAAAATAAAAAATTAAATATAATAAAAATGGTAAAATTGCATAAACCACCCCAGAATACTGATTTTTCAACTGTAACTCTAAAAATTATGAAACCATAGCCATTTTAAAGATAATTAAATTTAGAATATAATGGAAGTGAGTTTGATATAATTCGAGTTCATATAGAGCCAGAATTGGTCTTTCAATTATCGTTTAGTGGCTTTTTCCAAGTGTGGTTGATGTTATTCTGTACATGATTTTATTTTGCAATTATTTTTATTATTTATAAAACTTTATATTTAGAATTTTTGTCTATAAAATTATTTTATTTGAGGTCAATTTATGGACAAATAAAATAGTGTTAGTTTTATACAAATATATACAGAAAAATATTTACAACACATTTTTTGGATTTTTTGATGGACCCTATCTCCCCCTATATTATTCCTGGTCGATAAGGTCAAGTCTTGACCTTCTCTCGGAGTTTTGGTCAGCCTGTATCTATTACATATATACTATCTTATTTTTTTATTGTCTTTATTTTTCCTTTATTACTTTATTTATTTATTTTAGGTTAAATTAATAATATATGTATAATATTTACACACAGATGCAATTTAGCAAGAATATGAATTTATCAATATATACAGGCATTTTATATGGGATTTTAAGCTAATATAAATTAATAAAGATGATGAAATGCATATTCATCATCTCCCTATGCCTTACCTTTGCTAGTCCCTTAGTAGACACTTATTTGAAAGAATAAGTGAATAAAAGAAAAGGAAAGGAAAAATAAAGAAATTAGGAATTTTTTTAATATTGAACATAACTTCATTAAATTGTAGTATGGAGCTCTATCAGACCTTTGGATTATTAGTGTGGCAGAACCTTAATAGGAAATGGATTTAAAACCTAACAACCTCTATGTTCCACAAGACTCCTATTCAGGTCTCCTCAACAGTCAGGTCAGAACAAATCTACATACACAAATTCTTATGACTATGAATCTTTACTTGTACGGTGTAAGTGAAATATAGCTCCCCATCTCAAAAGTAGCAAAGAAACAACCTCCCTTAGCAAGGTAACTCTAGTCCCCCGGTCTAGCAACTATTTCCTCGAGGAGAGTGGATAATCCTTCTAAGTTCAAGTACAACCATGTCAAGAAGAGGAGATGGAGAAAAGAATAGACGATAACCAGTGTAGCTACCTATCCTTGGATGCTTGACCAGTGTAGCCAAGTCGTCAAGCTGCAAGCTTACAAAATTTTGATTTTGAAGCTCTTATTCTTTTTTTACTTGTATATACACTCCAGCATGCATTTTACTTTTCAATCAGACATATCCACTTTTGGAGATTCTGTATTTTTTCTTTTTTTTTAAAAAAATATATACAAGATACAACATGTACATAAGGAGTTTTTCCTCTTGAGCTAGTAGACTATCCCTCTTTTTAAGCATTATTGCAACCCCACAACATCCTGTCTTTAGACCTCAACATCACTAGACCAGGTTGAGACGCACTTCCCTCCCTAGAGGAGGACGAGAGGTTCTACCTAGATGTACTACCCTCGTATGCTACCCCAAGCCAAAAGATTCTGCCTCCTCACTACCTCCTCCATGAAGAGCTATGTGTAGAGTGCATGTCCAAGATAAGCCGCAGTCTGAAAGAATCATGCATGTGTTGTTAAATATTCTACTTAGACTAATCAAGACGACATATGAACATAGTCATATGGACTCAAAGAATTAAGTCACTAGGACCTGAAAAGTCTTAACTCCGGTTCTTATAAGGTTCCTCTGAAATTAATTGAATTAAGGTCCAACTAAGCCCCATTCTTCAACTTTTTTCCAGATTTAGTTTAAATGTCAATACTATCCTAAAAAAGGCACATGAAAATGCAAGAAATATATACAATGCAAAAAGAAAGCAATTTTTTTGAAATAATTTTCTAATTTTGAACTTTTTATTTTTTTTGGAAAGAAAGAAAAGAAAAAAATTAATTCACATGTGAAATGAAAGATTTTTTTGGAATTATGCAAATTTTTATAGACTTTTGGTTTTGTAGTTTTTAGGGATTTTTTAAAGGGGAAAAGGGTTAGTAAAATATATACAAGTATATACAAGTTTTTTTGTTTTGTTTTTTTGTTTTGTTTTTGTTTTGTTTTTTTAAGGTGATCAAAGTCTATACACACACACACGTGGATTTTACGAATTTATATACATATCCGAAAAAATAAAAAATATAAAAGTACGAGTTATGTCTAAAGTATATATACAATATATACGACATCCCCCTATACATAGCTCGAACTATGTCCTCATAGTGATCACAGAGCGGCAAAGGAAGACATAACTCGTGCTAAGTATATAAAAGTGAAAAGACTCCTATGCTACAATGACTCGAAGAGAAGATGAAAAGGATAGAAGTCAGTGACCCCCCCTATACTTAGGATCAAGTAATCCTAAGTATAGAAGACTTTACCAAAGGGGAAAATCGATGAAGAGAATGTATAGACTCAATGACTCAACTTGCCCCCTATACTTATGGTAGAATAGCCCTAAGTATAAAATATCAACAAGTTGGGGGACAATCGAGAGAACAGAAGAGTAATAACACAAAAGAGACGATATGAACAACATCACCCCCTCTATACTTAGGGTAGAGTATCCCTAAGTATAGGCAACAACAAGAGTGATGAACGGGATGAATATGAACAACACAAATCATTCACCCCCTATAATTAGGATAAAGCACAACATAAGTATAGCAAATATACACACACGGAAAAGGGGTGAATGATAAAATGGAAGAAGAAAAAATGAAACGAAAGGATATAAAAAAGGGATGGATGTACAATGGTCAAGAAGGTCGAAAGAAGACCTTCTTGCAAGATCGTTGGGGAATGGATCTGACAAGGTGTAGGTCGATATTGGTGTCATCGTTAGACATAAACTGATCAGGATCGACCAAGAATGTATCCTCAGCAGTCTTATAGTGTTCAGGCACGAACCGGTCAGTGGAAGTAGTATGATCATGTCCTGCCTGGGAAGTCTCACAAATATCAAAGTGTAAAGGCTCGAAATCATTATCAGAAAAAGTAAGATCACTTCCAGCCTAACGAGCCTCTACTGGGTCATCATCTTCATCAAAAGGCCGAAAATCCTTTATAAAATAAATCAAATCAAATTTGGTCTTATCGATCTCATCTAAATGAAGGTGAATAGTAATGGACTCATTAGTGAAAATAGTCAAATCATGTCTGTCCTATCTAGCCTCAACGTCTGCCTTCCGCTCTAGGGTATCTATTGTGTAAATCCTGCAGATGTCATCAATGCATCTCCAAATACCAGAAGGGGAAACTCCAAGGTCTATGATTTCCAATTCTTCCTCCTTAAAGAGGAATTCGTGGGTCTAAGTATCATCCATCATACAACAAGGATCTCTAATATTATCAACAAGGTCAAGGTCCTTGGGTTTGGCTAACAAAGGCACAGTCTCATGGGATGCAGGTTTCTGATCAATAATGGATGTAGTGATCAATACATCGCTCCCTACATCAGAATGGAAGTAGATCTCTCCTGATCCATAATCAATAACGGGTCTCGCAGAAGTGAGGAAAGGTCATCCCAAGATGATTGGAGGGTGCTCCACAAGGGTGGAGGTCTCCATGCGCAATATGACAAAATCAGAAGTGAAATTCATGCCCTGAATAAGAATGACAACATTTTCTAGAATACCCTTCAGCCTCTTGATAGATCTATCAGCAATTGAACTATCATCCTGGTTTTCTTTAGAGGCTGAGATGAAGAGATTGTACTATAGAGAAGGGTATTATATTGATTGACGCACCACCGTCAAGGAGAGTGTTATCACAAGAATAGTTAGATATGAAGCAACTCACAAGAGGCTTGGTAGTGCTCCCTTTCTTAGAATGTGGACGGTGAGAAATGGCGTAGGCAGTGGCCATTGTCAAGATGTGACGCTCAGATATGCTCCTCCACTTTCTCTTTGTTTGTTGAGGAGCAGATATATGGGTCATGGCCTGGTGAAGTGGGTCTTTAATGATCTCATGAAGGGTAGCCACCACTTCAGGTTCAGTCAACATTTTTTTGAATTTTTGGGCCTCCTCCATACAAGGAAGGAGATCGGAATCAGCATATACACGAGGATTGCCAAGAGCAGTCTGTATAGTGGAATCCTCGAGGTCAAGAGTGGGACATGCGGTGAATGACTGTGTGGAAAAATGGTTTTGTATGGGTGCCCTCTCCTCACAAAATGAATCAACAATGTGTCTCCTAAAATCTTTTTGGATTTTTTAAATTTTCTCATTTTTGTATTTTGGGCGATTGCAAGCTCTCATTATTATCCTCAAGTGAATCCATATCCTCAAATAGTGGAGCAACATTCTGGCTCGTATTTATGTTAAATAGATTGGTAATCCTTGAATTCATATGCTCCATCATCTAGTTCAGGGTCTCAAGTGTGGACATCATGAAAGGTGACTCCAAAATCACAGGGTCAGGTGAGTGGAATGAGGGTGGGTGAAGATCAATGTCCGATTCCTGAAATAATGGTTTAGGTAGATATGCCCAAAAATCAAGAGGAAAATCCTCCTGGAAAAAGGAAGGTGGATCGACTGGAGAGTGCGAGAGATCTCCACGAAGATCGGATTAGAATAACTCCAGTCAGCCATCGCCGAAACAACAAACGGGATCGGGAGAGCACGAGGGTCAAGTCAAAAGATGTGGAGAAAAAGGCACAAATGCACAGAAGGATCTAGTATGCACACACGCAATCAAACACAATACAAACCCCTTATTCACCAACTCAACGCAATGTGAAGACCGTGAAGGTTCGGTCAATTATCTTATCAATTTTTAGAGTTTGGTGAGAAATCAATATATCAGAGCAGAGTACGCGAGCTGTTAGGAACCCAATGCTCCCAGGAGACTGTCCCAATCTCACAACTAGTTTTTCCCAGCCAGTATGGGTGCAGACCGTTTATCGGCTACCCGATATGTCCAATATGCTAAGGAAATCCTGGACTGATTACCGGCTACCCAGTGAAGTCCTTACTGGATAACAACTAACCACAAGACTAGTAGTCTGAATAGAGTTCAGGCATGGCTCTATCACAGTGTGTGGGTCGCTCTCTCGCTGCTGATAAATCGAACAAGGATGGGGTGACTCTCCCCAAATCAATAATTTTTCGTTACATTTATTTTAGGGTCGAGTTTTCTTTAGCAGTCTCAATTTTAGGTAGTTTCACTTGGTTTGAGTATTTTCAATAAATCGCCTACCAAGTGTCCAATTTCTTTTTTAACTTACGTGAGTGAAAGCAAGGAAGAAGATTGGAAATGCCAATGCATGATTAAATACAATGATGCATGCATGGGTTAGAGATGTGTACCTTGTCGCCAACACTCTACATGCAAGTGATCCGCGCAGAATTTAATACAAAAAAAATAACCGATATGATGCACATGAACCGTCCTAACAATAACTTTTATTAGCGGGCAAGAACAAGTTAATTTGACTATGTCCAAATTATGATCTATTCTATAAGTGCATAAATCCTTGTTTAGGGCTTTGGACCTAATTAATTACCTGGCTCAAGTAAACTAATTAAAGAATTCAATAGTTGGCTCACGAAATCCGTGTGAAACAATTTAAAAACTGATAAAAACAAAAATCGGTGAGGTCCCCCTAGTGCGCCGACACTTGGAGAAACATACACTACAACAAAGTTTATAGTGTCATTTTACAAATGTTTGAATAAAAATAAATACAAGAAAAATATCTACGAAATTTTTTCGGTCTCTTAATTTCTTCTTCTCCTCTTCTCACGCTCTCCTACGGCTCGGAGAAGAATCAAGTTGCCTCTGCTTCGCATGGGTGCACCGACTCTGCTAAGAAAATCACCCTCGCTCGTCGGGCCCTCACAAGAAAGAGGAAATAGAAAATATGTAAGAGACACAAGTATATGAAAATATGAGCAAAATTGAATAAATTAAATACAATGAATATGAACAATGAATAAATATGGAAAAATATAAACAAATATAGACACCCAAGAATAGAAGGTCAAAAGAGAAACCTAACTACCCTCATCATGCCTCCCCAGCAACGACGCCATTTTGTTGACAATGGTATTTTCGAGGTGTTAAATTTTTAATGAAAATTAATGCGCAGTAGTCGTTGCAACCCAAAAAATCCCACAACAAACAAAAAAAAATATTTTTTTTATTTTCGCAAGGCCAAATAATTACAGAAAATGTAGCAAGAGAAATTTTTGCTATTTAATTAACCTATATAGCAACAGTATCAAACTTAAGGAGGCTACAATTCCTAAGGGTTATTTTATCAATGAAATAAATCAATGAAAGAATGAAGAAATCTCAGTGTACAATACTCTTAGTTTTTTTATTTACAAGATTTTTGTCTTTTTAATTGTTTTATTTTTTATTTCTAATTTTTTTATTTTCTGATTTTCAAATTTTTAATGATTTTAATTTTTGCAATTTTTTTCCGAAAATAATGAACAATATGCACAAGGGAAGAAATATGCACACCACACTATTTTGTATATTCCAAAATTGTTAGAAATGTCTAGAAAATTTTAGAGAAAATATTTTTGGGTTTTAAAGGTTTTGAAATGTTTTTGGGAATTTTTGTAGAGTTTCCTATGTTTTTATATTTTTCTAAAAATCAAACAGTGGCAAACTGATAAACAGTGCACAACCTGGAGTAAATTATAATTAAAAATATTTTAATGCCCAAAACTCCTAGAGATTATTTTTGTGCTAAAATATAGGCAAATATCTACAATAACGATTTTTGGATTTTTGGAGAATTTTCTATGATTTTTTTAAGATTTTTGATATTTTACAATTTTTAGGGATTTTATAAATAATTATTGCATGAAAATTGGATAGAAAATAAAAGGTAATAAAATACACCTAATCTATTTTTTTGAATTTTTAGAGCAATATTCAAATTTTTATGAGTTTTCAACATTCAAGCAGCGAAAATAATGTTTTTATTATTTTTTAATAATAACAAATGGAAATAAAATAATATGAAAAATTTATACAATGAACATGCTCATAACAGGAGTATCCACAAATTTTTGTAGAATTTTCAGAGCAAATACCACATTTATTTCAATGAAAAGATGAGCCAATAAATTGTCTGGAAAGCAAAGGACTGAATTGTAAATGATTAAGTTTTTTTGCATAAAAGGTAACATAAATAAATAAAGGGACGAAAAATGGAAATTGCCCATGGGGGGAGTACACTACGCATGCTGGAACTAAGGCGGGTACCTTTCTGTAAATACGAAAATCAACGGGGGGCCAGATGTAATTTTTCCAATATTTTTTAAAATAAGGGGCACAGGGCGATCAATGCCCTCCCTCTCTTCTCCCACACAGGTGGCGTAGGCTGGCGGACTGTAGGCGGTGGCGGTGGGGTAGTGGGCTTCGTAGGGGCAAAGGAGAGGTTGGCGACCGGGCCGCCAGGTACTAGGGAGAGGCTACCGCGGTCGCATGGGCTGGGCGAGGTCGGGCTGCGGGCCTCGCGGCTGCAGGTAGCAGAGGAGGAAGGCATCGACAGTTGAGCGCGGACTGCCCGGAGACAGCGGCGACGCCGCTTGAGGTGGAGGACGGCGCAGAGGTGAACTCCAAGCGGTGGCGATGGCAGGTATTGGCTGGAGCGCCACAGCGGATGATCAAGGAGGACGAGCGGTCGCTACAGGCGACGCTTAGACTTTTTATTTATTTATTTTTGCAAAACAGTAGCAAAAGATATCTTTTTTTTAATCTGTTACCTGCAGCAAAAAATGTCAATATAAAAGATTCGTTTCTATTTTTTTATTCCTGCAACACAAATGTTAGAGACAAAAACATAGGAAATATCAAATAATTTTATATATTTATTTAATTGCAGGATCAAGAATGGACTCGAGCATGACTGCTCGGTCCCTATTATTAAAATAAATAAAACTGGGAAATGTGTATGGGTTCAGTTCTGAGGGGGATGAGAGATTGAAACCGGATCTCTGGTCACCGTGCGTCATAGGAGTTGAGAGATCGTGTGAGGTAGAACTTGAACGTGGATGGATTGAGAAGATGAATGTGGACATCGATGTCGGATCGGATTGCGAATCAAATCG
Organism: Ottelia alismoides; assembly: GCA_037367405.1. Taxonomy (NCBI): domain Eukaryota; kingdom Viridiplantae; phylum Streptophyta; class Magnoliopsida; order Alismatales; family Hydrocharitaceae; genus Ottelia; species Ottelia alismoides. The sequence continues at coordinate 570,694 of JAZKJV010006151.1, read as the reverse complement.
TAACGGATTCTAAAATCTAGAAAAAAATGACGAGGAAACGAAAATGCTAAAAGTAAACTACGATTTACCTAGGATAAAAATAAAAGAAAAATGTGGATCTCACCTTAGGAGCAGAAAATGCCGTGATGGCCTCGAGGAAGGACGACTCGTTGTCATCAGACGGCTCGGAGGCTGTGCGCTCTTCTTCAACTAGACGACTCTCGGAAAAATAAGCTTCTCTCCACCAAAGATTGATCAAGGAATAATGAAGGAAAGGAGATCCATTAAAAAAAGATGAAATCCAAAAAAAGAAGATATTTACAAAAGAGGAAAGTGTTTAGTTGTGGAATTAATAAATTAAATTTACTAAATAAATAAAATGAATTTGGTAACTACAATAATAATATTAATTAATAATTGTCAAAAATTAAAGAGACACCTTAATGGTGGCTAATTATGGTAATTATTTAATTGTACATATGGTACATTTTTATATACAATTAATTAATTAAATGAATTATTTTTGTCACTTTATTTATTTAATTAATTAAGGTTAATTGTTTATTTTTTTGAGATAGTTATTTAAGGAAAAAGTTTATATACATATGGTACATACATATTGTACATTATATACATGTACAAATAAGGAAATTATTGTTAAAAATACATTTTTTTAATTAAAATTTTTTATTTACTTTAAATTATAATAAGAAATATTGACAATTATTAAAAAATGTAATATGTACAAAAAAATAAAATAATAAACACAATAAAAAATGGTAAAATTGCATAAACCACCCCAAAAAATCTATTTTTCAACCGTAACTCCAAAAATTATGAGATCACAGTCATTTCAAAGATAATTAAATTTAGAATACAATGGAATGAGTTTAATTTAATTCGAGTTCATATGGAGTCGGAATTGATTTTTCAATTATCGCTTAGTGGCTTTTTCTAAGTGTGGTTGCTTTTATTATATACATGATTTTATTTTCCAATTATCTTTATTATTTACAAAACATTCTTATTTACAATTTTTGGTTATAAAATTATTTTATTTGAGGTCAATTTATGGACAAATAAAATAGTGTAAGTTTTATACAAATATATACAGAAAAATATTTACAACATATTTTTTGGATTTTTTGAAGGACCCTATCTCCCCCTACTTTATTCCTAGTCCATTAGGTCAAGTGTTGACCTTCTCTCGGGGTTTGGGTCAACATGTATCTATTACATATATACAGTCTTCTTTTTCTATTTTCTTTATTTTTCCTTTATCACTTTATTTATTTATTTTAGGTTAAAATAATAATATATGTACAATATTTACACACAGATGTATGCTAGTAAGAATATGAATTTATCAATATATACATGTGTTTTATAAAAGATTTTAAGCTAAAATAAATGAATAAAGATGATGAAATGCATATCCATCAATGGCGGGCTTTTTGCAAGGACCCCATGTCTTTGTGTTTTATTAGTTAGTCCAGTAAGTTTGAGATTCAGTTCAAAGCTTTTTAAAAATTTTGCATGTATGCCCTATCATGTTATGTAATTTACATTTACAACCCTACCAGCGTGGAAGGAATTAAATATTTGTGGGAAAATTATATAGAGACCCATGGACTTTATATTGTTATTCCCAGTAGCAATTTTATTTTTTATTTGTATATCAGTCTCTGACCGTATTTTATTTTTTTCATTTATTTCTTGCACTAAAAATACCATCTTGCATTTAAAAATTATAGGAAATTTATTATAAGTGCATCATATCATACTCTAGCACATATATTTTTTATACGGCATTTAAAACTAGTTTCCTACATTTAAAATTTAAAAATAATTACCTTTATTCCTTGTTTACATTAAAAATACATAAAAACTAGAAAACTTTTTTGAAAAATTCTAAAAAAATTGGGGTTATTTATTATTGCATTTTACACCTAAAACCAAAAATCACTAAAATTTTAAAAGAAAAACAAAAATTTTTGCAAACCCTCTCTAAACTTAAGAAAATTTATAAAAAATATTGAAAACCCCAAAAATATAATTCTCAGTTTTATATTTTCTTTATTGTATTTCTTATATATTAAAATTAGTTTGGAAATTTTTGATCTATTTAATTATTTTTGAAATCCAAAATAATTTTGCCTATTAATTCAAGTCGTTGTATTTTTATTCAACTAAAAATATAAAAATGTAAAAATCCTAAGAAAAATATCAGAAATAAAGAAAATATAAAAAATACAAAAAATATTTTATTTCCACATTTTGAATATTTATATCTATTTTATACATATAAAAATATCACATCTTTTTTTATAGCTATATTTACTTGTAATAGTATTAATAATAATATTTTTATTATTAAAAATACCCCAAATGAAAAGGATCATACCTTAGGGTATTTCCCTGTTTTTTGTCATTATTTTGCATTTGTATTATCCATATTATCTATATATTTAGTATACATACTTGTCTTGTATATAACTACGAAGAAAAGAAAATTAAAAATTAGAAAATATATAAAATTTATAAAAAACTATAAAATAAAACATACAAAAAATATATAACCTAAAAATTCCAAAAAATAAATAATTTAAAACTTACGAAAAATAAAAAATCTTCATAAAAACACCAAAAACAATTATTATCTTTTTGCCAATTTTGGCTGTCTATTCCCTATGCTCCCTATGTTCAATACCCTATATGAACTTCTACTATACATCTATATATAGGATTGTAATAAATTGTAACCCCTCATTTGATTGATTATTTAATTGCTTTGTGGTTTAATTGTTGCTGGATTTGGATTTCGTGAGCGGTTGCCTTAGCGACGATGCGAGTTTCGCCTTGTGTAGACCAAATTAGAGACTCGCAAAATCTGTATCAACAATTGGCACCATTGTCGGTGCTACAGGGCCTAGGGTAGAAGGGGGCTTAGTTGACCGAGGAGTCAACCGAGGCCGCAATCCGATTGGGCCACGTAGGCCACTATAAGAGAAAATAGAAAATAAATTCAAAAAGAAATCAAAATAAAATAGTAAATGATTTATCTGATTTTTGGTTAAAATATAAAAAATTATTATGATGTAGTATTTTAATCTAATTTTTATATTTTTACAAGTCAATTTATGGTATGTTACCTTTTACATGTACATTTATAGGTCTATTTACCCATGTATAATGTATTTTATTTTTATTTTGTATTTTGAATTTTATTATATATATATAATTTATATATTTCCAACTTATTTAAATACATATAAATATATTTTTATTGTAATTTCCTGAAGCTATATGTACACTTAATTAATTATACGTATTTATTAAATAAGTATATGTACATATATTTCATCTATATCTTTTAATATACTATTTTTATTTAATTGTATTTTATATGAATTCTCTTTAATCTAAGTATGTTTGTATATTATAAAGAATATTTACAAAATTAAAAAATATAAAAGTATGAAAATATAAAGAATAAATAAAATGATTATTTTATTTAAGTATAATGATAATAGGAGTTTAAAACCTAAGTATCTTAACACCAAATTGAATGAAACAACCTTCATTAAATAACCAATTAAAAGTTATATACAATTAAGTGATTTTGATGAATTTTGAGTACATATGTAGAAGATAAAGTTCTATGAAGTTTGGATTTGGGTTTTTATTCCGAGTGTAGAAGGCACATTATGCAGTATTTTTATGTGAAATAAATTTCACATTTTTCTATTGTATTTTTATCTACAACTTTCTTGTACAAAGTTTATTGCTTTGATGTATAAATAATAAAGAGTAAAAATGTTCCAATATTGGACTTATAGAAGAAGTAAAATTAGGGTTTTATTGTATTTTTTGCCCTTATCTCCCCTACTTTATTCCTTGTCAACCCAATCATCATGATGCCTAGGTCTTGGGGTTTAGGGCCATTCAATACCTATGGTATTTCATTTCTATTTCTTTTTATCTTTATTCTTTTATTTTGGCTTTAACTATAGTATTTTATACAATATTTACAATGTAAATAATGAAGGTTATTTTATGTAAAATAATGATATATACATAAATTTAGCTAGGGTTTAAAGGACAAAATGAAAGAATAAATGTGATGAAATGGAGATTCATCACACCTACTAACCAATAGCATGGAAGAGGCATCGAATAGGGATGTTAAGACCATATTGCAAAAGCTCATCCGCCTAGACAGGAAGGACTGATCCCATATCTTGGACCAAGTCCTTTTGGCCTACATGACGGCTTACAAGACACCATTAGGAACCTCTCCATTCAAGATGGTATTTGGAAAACCATGTAGTTTGCCCAAAGAAGTAGTGCACAAATCAGAATTGGCAATTAAGAAGGTCAACTAGAACACACACCTAGGGCAGAAATAGAGAGAGATGGATAAGAATGAACTCGTGGAAATCAGAAATTAAGCATACGATAATAGTTTGGTATACAAGGACAAGGTTAAGCATTGGCGTGATAGATTTATCAGACGAAAGACCTTCGTTCTTGGATAAAAGGTTTAGGATCCTAAGACTCGTCCCGGGTCGATTTTTGGCTCTGTAGAAGCACTTGGAGCTCTGACTCTTCATCAACATCTTGGGATCACTCCAGTGACCCTCAAACCATTTTGAAGCCTACAGCTCCACCCCATAACTGCCAGGAGCATTGAGGACCTCACCGTAGAGCCAGAGATCACTGGAACTGCTATGGGGAGTGGATCGAAGTTTGCCTGAGCAGGCGTTCTTCCATGTTCTTCCTTTAGATATCTACACCATCGGATCATCAAGGAGCTCTAGATTGTGTTGGGCATGCGAGCCCACAGCGAGCCATTATGCAATAAATGTTATTGCAAATATCATTTCCTGATCTGAAATGAAGAATAACTAATTTGCATAATAGGTCCCTTAGTACAATTTGTGTAATGTACCATGGCCATCTTAATAATCATACAGTTTTTGATTCAATTATTGAATCATAGAGGCTTGCGCTTGGATGAATATCTAAAGAGTAAGATTTAGGAGTCATCAAGCACTGTTAAATGATTATTAAGAGATGATCTCCAACTTGAGTAGGAGATGGCAATCCTTTCTCATAAGGCTGATATCTAACTGACCTCTTAATGCAGGTCCTCTGCATGGGAATAGAGATTCAGAGGTGTTAGATAAGTTAGGTCAAAGAGTTGACTTAACGAGAACGATATAACCAATGTCATATGTCTTATGCTGTCGCGATATAGGCACACATCCTCCGACCAGAGACAGATGTGTTACTATATGTCTGAGTATGTACATTTGGCAGACCAATAGGTTGATGACCTAACCAAGGTCTGTAAAACGACGCATTGGTGTGCATACAAGGGCATATGAGTAATACACTCATTTACTACATCGGAAGACATGAGCTCACTCATGAGATAGTGGGAAGATCATATTCCATGGACGGTCGTCTCGCTTTGGAAGCTTGAATGAATTTGTAGGTTTGATATATGCTTTTGGAAAGTATATTATCAACACCTAGGTATGATATATGCTTTTGGAAAGTATATGATCGTTACCAACTCCCAATAGTCAAATGAACTTCATGATAAATACATTAAGTAGGCAGTGTAAAATAGATCTAATACTTCGGGTTTATTCTGGGTCTTCCAATATGCAGGATGTACATGTATTAGGAATACCTGAGGATGATGTGATCACAAACGATTATATAACCATGACACTTCCATTCCTAGGGAGTGATGAAACATGTCTGGATTTTAGTGACTCTTCTCAGTAGAGAAGTGATCTAATCTTGGTCCAAGTGTTGGACAGTGATCTGAATGTGATTCAGATGCAATGAGAAGATTGTATCTACGACCTTGATTTAATCAAGAATCTATGGGAGGCCTGTAAGATTTGGATTTGAGATGTGATCTCAATATCCAAGTCACTATACATGGAACAATACAATCGCCCTATCCTTATCTCCAAGTATTCGCGGAGAAAGCCCAATATCATTGAAAGAGTTCATGGATAATTTCATTGTTGATATATGTATCCGAGCATTGAGAAAATGGATAATTAAATGTGATTTAATTATCATGAATAATAGAAATTTGATTCATATTATATGGAGAGTTATCTTAGATAATTAAATGTGATTTGATTACCAAATATGTAAATAATGTGAATGTGATTCATATTATTTGGGCACATGACAAAAAAGATCCAAGATGATTAAATGTGATTTAATTATCATGGATATTGAATAATGTGGATAGCACTATCCATATTAATCATATATATTATAAATGTGACTTATAATATATAAGAGAGGGCTATTTGTAACTTACATTTGTTAATTAAATGTTGATGTGAATTGAATTCACATTGGACAATTAATTGAAAATGTAATTTACATTTCATTTTGGGTTGTGAATGTGATTCACAATTTTCCAATGACAAGATTGCAATATTCACAAAATAATTATGAAGTATTTTTGTAAAACAATTTACAACAATTGTTGTTGTAAATTTAGGAGATTTCCATGGAATAATGTAATTTCACGAGATTACATGAGATTGCCACCAACTCCCATATTATGGAAGGCGGCAATCTTCATTCCATAATCTCCATGCTTGATTGATTTCATTTGGGATTAATTAGTATTAATTTTTTAATATATATATTTAATCTAAACTAAATTAGATATTGTTGTGTTTTTACAACAAAATCTTGGCCATTGAAAGAAACACAAATCAATCTCATCCATTGGATTTGTGTGCACATGGATTGGGATCTATGGACTCCCAAAATACTATATACGAAGAGGCACCACTTGCTCTTCAATGTTACACAATAACAACAATAACTTCTCTCTCTCTCTCTCTCTCATTCTCTACACACCCTCTCTCTCTCATTGTGGTCGTCCATCATGGAGCCTTAGAGAGAGTCGCCATTGTCGCAGCATCGTCGTTATGCTGCCGGATCATTTGCTCATGGATCTCCGTCTCCTTCGGTGTGCCTCGCTCGTGAAGAAGACATCGTATGACAAGATCAGGAGATTCGTCACTTGGATCATCAACATGGATTGCAAGGAGCATGTGTTTCATCAATGTACTCGCAAGTGTCTCCTCCATCGGATTGGACTTGAAACAAGATGTCTCTTTGTTTAGAGACTCGATCACAACCACGCTTTAAGAGGTAACACTAATATTTGTTTGTGGTTTAGATGAAACGATTCGAGAAGTGTTCTTTGATCATGTGGTTTCGTTGCATGATTTTTTTTTAAATTCCGCTACCTCAAGCAAATAGTGCGACTAGTCGCTCCCGATCGCATACGATGTGATCCTCACACTTTCGTGATGTGGCTAAGGATCTTACCATATCCTTCAGATTGCACATGTGCCATTGGATGTGAGCATCAACATTTGTCAGATTATCAACCTTATCTAATCCACGCTGCTCACCATCGAATTGTCATCAATTATTGGGAGCATGACGCATGTCAAGTGAAGGATCTAAAGACGTTCGATCGTTCTTTAGGGGGTATTTTTTCCCAATACCCCCTTCTCTTTTGTATCTTATTTTTAATCCATAAACTTGTGTATGTTGTGTAAAAAGTTGAGGTTATTTTGTAAATATACCCATTTACTTTATTTATTTGCACTTAGGTCATTTACTATGTCACCTTACGAGCACATACACGTGAAGTAGTGGCCTTTTTGCAAGGACCCCTATATTTGTATGTTATTATTTAGTCCAGTAACTTTGAGATTCAATTCAAAACTTTTTTCAAATTTTGCATGTATACCCCACTTTTTTGTAAATTATATCGATACCGCTGCTAGCATGGAATAAATTAAATATTTGTGGAAAAATTTTCCATTTTTACAACAAAAACCATGAAAAATTAGAAAAATATGTTTTGAAAAGTTGTTAAAAATTAGGGGTTGTTTACTATTGCATTTTACAACTGCATAAGGAAAATCACTAAAAATCAAAAGAAAACCAAAAAATTTGCAAACCCTCTGTAACCCTAAACAAAATTATAAAACAATATTGAAAAAAATCCAAAAATATCATTTCCAGATTATATATTTTCTTTATTATTTTTATTATATATTAAATTTATTTTGGAAAATTTTGAGCTATTTAATTATTTTTGAAATACAAAAAATTCTGCCTATTAATTCAAGTCACTGTTTTCCTATTTTTATTCAATTAAAAAATACAAAAAATTACAAAAATTCTGGAAAATACCAAACTAGAGAAAAAACAAAAAAATATTTCCTCATTTTAAAGTATTTATAGTTGTTTTATAAATATAAAAAATCACATATATTTATATGGATATATTTACTTGTAGTAGTATTTATATGATTATTAATATTACAAAAAAATATTTTAAAATTTGAAAAATAAAAAGGAATGTACCTCAAGGTATTTCCCTACTTTTGTCTTTATTTTGGATTTTTATTATCTATATTATTCTATATTTATATATTATACATACTTATCTTGTATCTAATAAACAAGAAAAGAAAAATCAACAGTCAAAAAATATAAAAATTTAAAACAATATAAATTAAGAAATACAAAAATTCTATTAAAGAAAATTCCAAAAAAATAATTACAAACACTCTAAAAATAAAATATCTTCATAAAAATACCAAAAACAATTGTTGTCTTTTTGGGAATTTTTTTATTTATTCCCCATGCTCCATGTGTTCGATACCGTATATACCGCTATATATAGGGTTATAATAAGTTTTAACCCTCATTTTTATTGATTGTTTAATTGCTTGTGTGAGTTAATTGTTGTTCGATTTGGATTTCATGAGCAGTCGCCTCAGCGACAACGTGAGTCTCATCTTGTGCAGACCACATTACACCCTCGCAAAATACGTATCAACAAATGGCATCGATGTAGGGGCTACAGAACTTGGGGTTGCATGGGCTAAGTTGACCAGTGAGTCAACCGAGGCCGCAATCTGATTGGGCCACATAGACCACTACAAGATAAAATAGAAAATAAATTCGAAAATAAATCAAAATAAAATAGTAAATGCTTTCTTTTATTTTTTTTAAAAGACGTAAAAATCATTATTTTTTATGTAGTATTTTAATCTGATTTTTATTTATTTTTACAAGTCAATTTATGTTATATTACTTTTACATGTACATTTATAGGTATATTTACCTATGTATAATGTATTTTTTATTTTGGATTTTATTATTATATATATATAATTTATATATTTACAACTTATTTAAATTCATATAAATATACTTTTATTGTATTTTTCTGAACTTATATATACACTTAATTATTTATATGTATTTTTATACTACTCCCGATTTTAGTACAACGCGTAGCTGCTTTATTTCTCAAAATCACCTTTATATCTGGTTCCTCTTCAAGGGGAGTTAAAAAATAAATAAATAAACTTCTACACAAGAAAAGAGATCTTTACGAAAAAATTGCAACCTGAATCTAAGCATTCTGTAACATATTACAAGTAGGAGAGGTATCCTTCATTGTTTGATGTAACCTCCAATATTGCCCTATTGGAGCACCTCAATGCACTAAGCTGACCAGGGATTTAGGACCATCCATATGCTCCCTTGAATTCTTCAGCAAGAATAGACAAGATGTCCTTCATGTATAGAATCGTAGCACTCTGTAAACCACAACACCCTCATAGAATATCAAACTTTCCTGGAAAATAACAATGATGTGAGAAAAGGATCACATAACTTAGAGGAAATTAATAGGAAAGGAACTTAGCTTTTGTGCACACATCTAAGGATGTGTGGACTTCCCAGTGCCTTCGTAGAGCCAAAAAATTCCATACTCTTCACATGCTCAGCCAGCATCCTTATTCCCTCCAGCAGATTCTTCAAAGATGATTTTCCAGAAAAAGATAAAATATCTTGAAGTAATCAATAAGGTGAGAATGGTAAACAAGACATAATGAATCAACCATAGGGAAAGGAACTTAATTGTTGTGCACACAGCAAAAGATGTGTGCACTTCCCTATTCCCTTGCCAAGATCCAAATCCTGGGTGAACCATCCCTTTGTAATATGTGTTTGATCATTAGGAAGTCCTCATCAAATTTTGAGTCATCTTTTCCTTAACAACAAAAAGGAAATAAAGGTAGAATAAGATGATAAGAGGGACATATCAATCTAAAATATGAATAAAGGAGGAAGAGGAGCATAACTTTTGTGCACACATCAAAGATGTGTGCACTTCCAGGTTCTTATGCTTAAAATACCCTACTCCCAATCTGCATGTTATCTAAATCTGACATATGGTATGTGAGCCTTTAACAAAACTAATATGCCAAGAGCTCCTTTGGGCAGCTTATTTTTTCTGAAAATAACATAATCTGATTTTTGCTGAACAAACAAATTTGCAAGGTCATCTGCAATTGAGTTAGCTTCCCCGTAAATATGTGTTGCTTTAATAATCAGCTGCCTGCAATCCATGATCTCCTTCCACTAATCATCCAAGTATATAATACCACAATATCTGGCATTGATCATATTTGCAAGGACTTCAGAATCCACTTCCAGCCTACCCTAGTATTATTGTAATCTCTACATAAGTTTATCCAATTTACCACCGCTCTCAATCCACCTCCATATTTGTGGCAATACCATAGAAACAAGAGAACCACAAGATCATATCTCCTCTGTAGTTTCTTAAAATACCACCTCTACCAGAGCTCCCAGGATTGCCTTTCGAGGCCCCATCAGAATTCAGCTTCACAATACCCTGTTCAAGCGCTTCCGAAGAAAAAGTTTCCACATATTTTCATATATAGTAGTTTCAAAACACAATTCTCCCGTAAGGATTTTTTCAGCAGCATTATGAACATACTTAGAGAAGGCCAGAGGAATGATTGATTTAGCATCCATCTGGACCTTTCTGATTAGTAACCAATGAGAAGAAACATCATTTCCAAATCTTGTATTGTTCCTTTATACCCAAATTTCCCATAAAATCCTGCCTAGGAATATCCTTCTAGTCGTTTTGGTAATGGATTCCTTGATCCTATTCTTAAACATATAATGCATTCAAGCATGAAATGGCTTTGAATCTTTACCAGGAAGCTGGAAGAATTTCAAAAACCAACCCCATAGAGTATTTGCTAAATCACTTAGAAAGAAAACATGTGTATTTCTTTCCTCATTCAGCTCCTCCCTACAACAATTGCATTTAGATGAGAGATGAAACCCCATACTCTTGAAATTTTCATCAAATGGAAGTCTGTCATGAAAGATTCTCCAAATAAGGAAAGAAATTTTTGTAGGTATGCCCGTGTCCTAAATTGCCTTACCCCAAGTTATCTTTTCCTTTACTACCCTTTTGCATTTCCAAGCATCTTTCACAGTAGAGATCCCATCTTTATTTTTAATCCACCATCTTCTTGGAGCTTCCTCTGTCAGTTTTATCTTCCTAGCAAGAATATTTCCCAAGGTGGCTATGGACACCTTTCAATCATTTAATCTCTGCAAATTCCACTACCCTTCAATGATGATATATTTTGTCATTATGTTTGGATAAAAATCTTCAATACCTTCCTATATATATAGAATGGTCAATTAGGCATCCACAAATCATACCAAAAGTTGATTGCCATTCCCCACAGACCACAGGACATTCTTATTTATTTCAGTCCAAGCTTTTTGAAGCCTCTTCCATCTGGCAGGAGCATATTTATTAGGTTTATCAAGGCTTCTGTATCTTTTGTTCATGAAGTCAGTTCATAGAGATTACCATGCATATAGTGCCTGGCCATTTTAATTCACAAGGCCTTCATCATTTAATCCAAGGATCTAATATTTAAGCCGCTTTCTTCAAATGTTTTGCATATTTAGTCCCAATTAATCCAGTGTTTGGATTTCCCTTTAGTTGTACCTCCCCATAAAAAATAGAGAAAATACTGTCTAGCTTGCTAAGAACCCATTTAGATATATCATACACCATAAGCATATGAATAGGGATTCTAATGAGAACATGCCTGATCAACGTAATCTTCCCTCCAGCAGAAAGTGTTTTACTTTTCCATCCAGCAAGCTTATTTTGCACCGTATCAACTAGACTGTCAAAGTATCTAATCCTTATCCTTCCTTGAAAAATAGGACATTCAAGATAAAGGAAATGAAGAGTTTCTCTATTAATCCCAAAATGTTCTGAACCTGACTGCCATCACTACAAAGACTAGTACCATTCATATAGAAATTACTTTTAATCTTATTGTTTTTCTGGCCTGAGTCTTTCTCGTACTTCTGCAAGAAATAAAGGGATCTTTTAGAGCCATTAGTGAATATTATAGTGTCATCCGCAAAATGTAAATGAGATACTTATGGAGCCTTGTAGTAAGCATAGTAAGTCCTAGTTTTATCATGATAGAGCATGTGAAGCAAGCCTCTACTTAGACTTCTTTAGCTAATATGAACAGGGCTGGGGATAAAGGGTACCCCTATATGAGTCCTCTAGACCTTTTGAACCAGTTCGTTGAGGAGCCATCAATTAGGAGGGAAAAAGGGACATTACAGATGCAGGCTCTAATTGTTTTAATCACCATCTTGTTGAACCTAAATTTGGAAAGCATTGTAAACAAGAATTTCCATTCTATTCTGTCATAAGATTTTTCCATGTCAAGTTTGATGATGATATTGTTTCCTCTAGATCTCTGATTCAGATGTTGGGTCAGCTCTTGGGCAAGACCAATGTTATAAAAAAAGTCCTCCCTACATTGAAGCCTCCTTTGTTTTCAACAATGAGTTTGTGCAGAAAGGAATTAATTCTATTTGTAATAAATTTTGTATTGATTTTGTAGCTGACATTGCAAATACTAATAGGCATGGGCTCGCTAAATTAAGAAAGATTCTGCTTCGTGGGAATCATGACTAAGAAGGTAGCTGTAAATGCATCAGGCATCCGGAGATTTACAAAGAATTCAGTTACAATAGTACAAACATCTCCCTTGATAATTTCCCAATTATCAATATAGAATTCAACAATAAACCCATTAGGACCCGGAGCTTTGTTTCCAAAGAGTGATTTAATGGTATTGAGAATTTCATTTTCATCTGGAAGGGCAATGATGCTCTCATTGTCTTCCTTCTTTATTATTGAGGGAATAATGTCCAACATGCTTTCATCCCAAAATACATCTTGAGATTGAACAGTGTTGAAGGGAATAAGCAAGATACATTCCATTAACCCTAGAGCTCTCTTATATAGGAGAAAAGCTCTATGGGTGATTTACATAAACAGGACAATTAAAAGACTAAATAATATAATTATTCTAACACTCCCCCTCAAGCTGGAGCATATATATATCTAACATGCTCAGCTTGGAACAACAGAGATGAAATGGACCGCTAGCAAGAGCCTTGGTGAACATGTCTGCAATCTGCTCTCCTGATGATACATAAGAAGTTGAAATAAGCCCTTTTGAATTAAGTCCCGTGTATAATGACAATCCACTTCAATGTGCTTTGTTCTCTCATGGAAGGCTGGATTATTGGCTATGAACAAGGCTGCCTGATTATCACATTTAAAATGCATAGGAAGAGGAACATCAATAGTTAAATCAATCAAAACAGATTTAACCCACATCATCTCAGCACTACCTTGGGCCATTGCCCTATATTCTGACTCTGCACTGGATCGAGCCACGACAGTTTGCTTCTTACTCTTCCAAGCTACTGGTGAGCTGCCAACAAATACAATAAAGCCTGAAGTTGACTTTCTAACATTAGGGCACCCAGCATAGTCTGCATCAGCACAACCTGTGACAGATATAGAGGTATCTCTTCTAAACAGAAGACCAGCACCTGGAGATGACTTCAGATATCTTAAGATCATAAAAACAGCATTCATGTGAGCCTGCCTGGGTTGCTCCATGAATTGACTTACCCTACTAACCGCAAAGGATATATCCGGTCTGGTAATAGTAACGTATAACAGCTTCCCCACTAGCTCTCTATATCGTCTCTTGTCTACCTCCTCAGAGTCATCATCATAAAGTTTGACATTAGGATCCATAGGAGTAGCAGCTGGTCTACACCCTGCCATACCTGTCTCAGATAAAAGATCAGTAACATACGTCCTTTGTGTCATTACCATGCCTTGCTTATTTAGCGCAAACTCCAACCCCAAAAAGTAACGAAGTGTACCCATATCCTTCGTAATAAACTGCTCGCTAAGAAAATCCTTGGTTGCTTGAATGCCCTGCTCATTACTACCAGTGATAGCAATATCATCAACATATACTAAGATGATCACAGTACCTCGCTGGTCTCTCTTTACAAAGAGAGTATGATCTGCTGTAGATCTGACGAAGCCCTTTTGTTCAATCAACTCCGAGAGCTTCTGAAACCAAGCCCGTGGACTCTGCTTCAGGCCATATATGGCGTTATGAAGACGGCATACCATACTTGACTCCCCCTCAGCAGCAAACCCTGGTGGCTGCTACATATAAACTTCTTCCTGCAAGTCACCATACAAGAAAGCGTTCTTGACATCCAACTGAAATAGGGGCCAGTCACAGACAACAGCAACTGCAATGAGAATCCGTAAGGTAGGATGACGTGCTACTGGAGAAAACGTCTCCTGATAGTCCACCCCATATGTTTGGGTGAACCCACGAGCAACCAACCTAGCTTTGTATCTATCAACCGTACCATCAGCCCGATGCTTAACTGTAAAGACTCATTTGCTACCCACTATTGACGCACCTAGTGGAAGTTGCACAACACTCCACGTACCACGTGACTGCAATGCTGCCATCTCCTCCTCCATAGCTAAACGCCATGGACCGCTCTGTAGTGCCTCATGATATGACCTTGGGATCTCCACTGCCGATAACCCAAAAACAAACTGACGAAAGCCCGAGGATAAACGCTCCAACGGAGCCTGAGATCCAAAGTCCATCCCATATTTGGGATTCATCGTCCGAGCACGCTTCTGCCTTCGATGGGCAATAGGGATATCTAGGTCATCAACTGGAGGAGTGGAATCATCTGTAACATGTACATCCATTTGTGCATGCAAATCACCCGTGCCATCAAAAGAACTCAAATGATCAGTACATACCTCGTGCGTGCTGGATGATGGAGGAGGCACATGAGCAGAGGGCTGACGCTGATAGACCTGAGGATAAAAAATAGTAGCTGGTGGTGGTGGAGTGGGCTGTGATGGTGGTGGTGATGTCGGAGTAGAGCTTGGAACAGATGGAGGAGGAGGCACATAGATGTCGTCCCCTTCCTCTGAGTGAGTGAGTCTGTCACCTGTAGGAGAAAAATACATAATGGACTCAAAGAAGGTGACATCTGCACTAACATAGTACCGTCGTCTAACTGGATCAAAACACCGATAAACTTTTTGGGTTTTGGAATAACCCACAAACACACATTTGACAGCTCTGGGAGAGAGCTTGTCAAGACCAGGAGAGAAGCAATGAACAAACGCAACAGACCCAAAAACATGTGATGTTAGGGAGAAAAGATCTGTCTCGGGAAACGCAGTCAAGAACGGGATCTTCTCCCCTAACACTGTCGAAGGCATACGATTAACCAGATAGCAAGCAGTTAGAACCGCATCTCCCCAATAGGAGTGAGGGGCACGGCTCTGAATCAAAAGGGTTCTGGTCATATCCAACAAATGACGATGTTTCCGTTCAGCCACCCCATTCTGTTGGGAGGTATATGCACAAGACGTCTGATGCACAATCCCATGAGACATAAGAAATTTAGAAAGTTGGGTACTACACAACTCTAGAGCATTGTCAGATCGTATGTACTTTACTCTAGCAGAGAAAATATTTTTTATTTCAATAATAAAAGACTGAATAACATGTCCAGCATCAAATTTATTTTTAAGAAGAAAGACCCAAGATAACCTATAAAAATCATCGACAGCAACAAGATAAAACCTGTGCCCTTGAAGATTAGGGACACGACTGGGACCCCAAATATCAAAATGAAGTAACTCAAATAGACCATGACGACTTGGACCTAGATGACTCTGAAATGACAACCGGTGATGTTTCCCAAGCTGGCACGCCTTGCATTGAAAAGTAGATCTGGGAGAAATCTGTGGAAGGATATGGACCATCTTTTGCAACGGAAGATGACCAAAGCGGATATGCCTTGTGTAAGGAGAGACATATCCAGCACTAACAGAAGAGACACCAGCATAAGGAGACTGCACCAGTCTATAGAGACCCCCTTGCTCACGGCCAGTTCCAATCACTCTGCCCGTTAGGATGTCCTGAAACACAAGAGCTGATGGGTCAAATATGGCACGACAATGTAAATATTTAGTGATTTGACTAATCGACAGTAAATTCATTGAAAAATTCGGAGCATAAAGAACATTCTGAAGCCGTATCGCAGGGGTCAACTGCACCTCCCCCTGACCAGCAATGGGAGAGTGTGTCCCATCAGCTATCACCACAGATCGTCCAGTCTGAGTTGCATTAAAAACGTCCAATTGCTTTTTATCACCACATAAATGATGACATGCTCCTGAATCCATGATCCATTCTGATAGATCTGCTCTGTAACAACTAGTAAGAGCATATGATGTACCTGACGTGGATGCTGATGCTGAACTACTATCTCTGAAGATCCAGATGTACTTGCTTGCTCCTGACCTAGCATGATCTCTCTAAGCCGCGCCACTAACTCCTCGAACCTCTGATCTGGGACATGGGAAGGGCCCCCATCCTGCTGAGTCTGCTCCGCCACAGGTGTTGTAGTAGGAGGAAACCCATGCTTAGAATAACATGTTTCCTAAATGTGACCAGGCCTGCGACAGTAAGTGCACGGCTGTCGAGGAGGTCTGTAACCTCCTCCTCTGCCACGACCACCTCTACCTCGAAACTGTGGAGATCCTCCCCTGCCACGAGATGCTGCCATGGCTGAGGACGTCTGAGATCCACCATGAGATATGGAGAGTCTGCTCAACCTGCGATAGGCCTCTTCCATAGGAGGTATGGTAGCGTCTATAAGAATCTGTACTCTGGCGGCGTCATACTCCTGATCAAGGGCGGCTAGAAATATCCCTGTCATCACTGAGTCCCTAAATGCCTTCAGCTGCTCTGGTGTGGCTGTCAACGGAATGTACCCGTGAAGCTTCTCAAACATACCCCTCAGAGAGGTATACAGGGTATGGAGAGGACGACCGTTCTATTTCATAGTGAAAATGTCATGCTGGAGTTGTAAGATGTTGGACTCGTTCTTTGCCGGAGAATATGTGGCAGCGAGGATATCCCACATAGCCTTCGCAGTGGGTTGACTCAGAATGTCATTGGCTATCTCCATGGACACGGTACCTGATAACCATACACGTGCATATGCATCGTCCGCCTCCCATGAGGCGTTAACCCCAGTCTTCTCAACAGGTTCCTCTTGTGTGAGGATATGCTTCTTGCCATTGCATTGCATGAGACTCATGAACTGCATGGCCCACAGTTCATAGTTAGTGCCGTCAATTTTCACAACGGGTGCTGGACCTTTAAAGGCACCCAGAGACGGAAGATCTACCTTGTTTTCTGATACGGTGACAACAATATTCTGCAACTGGGGTTACACAACTAGACAATAATGTCTACGTGAACATATAGGAAGGTCGTTGTGAACGTAGACTCAAATCACAATGCCCTCCATACCTTGGACGAACCCTCTGTTTCGATAGGGCAAATAGAAACTGCTAGCATACGCGTTTCCTCAGTCAAGCGTGGATGGTTGTCGCGCACAGAGGGCCAGCCAGAGAGGCACACGCGTGGATGGTTGTCGCGCGCAGACGACTTGCGCACTGGCTAGCTTGTAGGCTTCACGCGACGCGCAATCAAGGAGGCACACACTGGATGCCGCGCGCATTTGAGGTTATTCCCATTTGTCTCGGCAACCTCTCAGACTAGTCCCGACTTCGATCTTGTCATTCTGAACTGGCTCTATAAGTAGGCACTACCTGACACTACTCCTGCACTACTGCGGACTGGACCTAAGAATAATAGAAATGGGTGCTTTCGAGAGCGCATACTACTGCTGCTGTGAACACCAACCCAATCTCGATCATAGGTTCTCCTGTAGCTGGATCCTCCGGAACCACAAGAATCCAATCGGGATTCCAACTCTTGACCTTTTTCTATTTTGAGAAGAGTAGCTCTTTGGAGAGCACAGTACGTCGTCAGCAAGAGTCGAAAGCCAAGAAGCGGGTGGTGCTGACCAGATATTTCTTCAATAGTGAAGGTGGCAGGGGAAAGATACCGAGCTAATTAAACATTAGTTTAGCCCTGAGCTATGAAGATAGGCAAGAAGCTCCTTACGGGCTCATCTCAAAGTTGATTTCATATTGTTCTGACGATCATTACAGAATAGGTATGAGTTTTGTAATGGTTGAAACAGCAAACTCGGATTCGGCATGAGCTCTTCCAAAACCCTTCGATCGTGGGCTAGAACTTCCATCAAGCCCTCCTTCTTGCGACGAAAAGAATAGCTTAGACTCTGCTATCAGTAGTGAAAGGTTATTCGCTCAGGGGAGCAAAACAGCTCGCACTTTTCTACAAAATGGTTTGGCCCTTTCAAAAAGCCTCCCCTGCCACTCTTTCCTTTTCTGAGACTGAGTCTAACTAGGCTAGTCATGTCTTTATAAGACCTACTACCTCTAAAGGTGCGCTCTATTGAGATCAAATAGTTTGAAAGTCTCTGACCGGCGGGGGCAGGATTCGAACCTGCCGTACTGTCCGGGGTCGCCTACATACTCCTACTAAGAGAAGTAGTACCTACACTACAGTTCGGACCGGGTTTCCTTGAAGAAAGAGGGTCAGGAGGAGACCTTTCGTGCAAGGAAAGTTCTCTCATCCCTCAGTCTCAACTAAAAGCGTGACTTTCCAGGCCTGAGACGTCATTCAAGCGCCTTCCAACTAGTAATGAAAGCTTCAGCCTTCTTTCAAAAGGGTTAAGCACTCCACGAAAGTCAGGTTTGCTGCCGGCGTCATTTGAGGTGAAGTTGATCAAAAAGACTAGAAAATCTAACAATCAATAAAAAGCTGGAAAGGCTGGGTTTTCTCGCGATATATTGAGAAAGGGCAGTGGAAAGAAATTGCCCTTCCGTAAAAACCTTCGAGAGGGGAGTCGAGGTCTACCTCAAGCTGCGAAGTCTCTTACAAGAAAGACACCCTTCAGTCTATTCACCTTTCACGTATTTGATTTTTTCTGAGGAGATTTTGCCTATGAACTCTCAAGCGTCTTCGCTAGTCCCAACATTCTTTCTTTCTTTTATAAGCGCCTCTAGACTGCTTTGACATAGATCTAGTATGAATACGAAAGTCATTCACTACCTTTGTCTTTCCTGCGGGTAGGAATAGAGGCAGGCGTATTATTGCGCTTTGTCCGCTTTCACGGGTTGAGGATCAGATTGGCTTGATTTATAGTTCGGTGGTAGAGTCTCTATTACACCTAAAGGGGATGGTGACCATGAAGACGGGAGTTATGGAAGTGAATCATCCCTAGTACGGGAGTGGAGAGGGTGCTCGTGCTAAGCCTAATAGGAAAGGCGACACGACTAATATCAGCTTCGTTGCGGGGAAAGATGAGAGAGACCCCATTAGAGGCCCTTCGTCAGCGACGGTCGGGAATCACCCCCCTTTCTTCAAAAGTGAGTAGGCGAGCGATGCAAAGCGGGATCCCCACCAATTCTTCAAAAATCCAAACTATTAGCAAACCCGTCCCCCCTTCTTGTCTCTACCGGAAGGAGGGTCTAGGGAGCGCAATTGCTAGACAGATAATGATCGATGGCTTGATTGGGCCGTGCCGTCTTCGAATTCTTTCTAGGGGACTCCCGTTAGTTCACGACGCGACAGACGATTGGGAACTTTTTTGGCTCATCAGTTCCTCGATTGCCCGAAAGGCTTCCAGATGAGGTTAGAAGCGGAGAGGAGGCTTGTTGACGCTCTTTCTTCTTTCCAGGGGCGAGCGTTGTCTATGCTTTCTGGAGATCGGAATATATATAGAATCTTTCACTGGAGAAAGAATGGCTAGACCTTTGAGGAAGTCTAAGCACTTCACGCGTGGGGCTCAGGCTTATATATCTAGTTCTCTATCCCACCCCCAATCGATCAACACCTCACGGTGCTTACACCGCCCACCTATCAAAGTCACAAAGACTAATCAAAAAGCCTCCCGTCTCAAAGGATAAAAGCAGAAAAGCAGAAGGAGAGTATGAGTAGTCTCCGTCAACGAAGACGAGGATGAAGGAAGGGGTCCGTCCCGACCGGCAGGGTCTCCTCAACTTCCCCTGCCTGAGCTGTATGAGGCAGAAACTCATCCCACGTACGGTTCGGAGGCCGAGCCCCACCCCAGCACACTCGACAAACCCACTTGACTGTGACCTTTGGGGCATTCCCGCATTCATTGCCCGAGTGAAGAAATCCATCCAATACCGACTTTTGTTTTGGGCTTCAAAAAACCCTAGTCTCTAACTCTTTCTGCTAGGTCTGAGTCAGCAGTGTACGAGGTCTATGACTCAGGTCTGTCGAGTCGGTGTTTTATCCAGAGGTAGGGTTCGCTGAGAAAAGCGCCCGGCCAGAGAGGAACCGCCGGTAATCATTCTTAGCCCTCGACCTACCGCGGAAACCTTTGGCTTCATGCTTGGCACTGACTATTTGCGGCTTGTTCTATCGTTGATCGTAGAGTTAGCTGAACTACTAATAAAATCAGACTAGCAAGCAAAAACCAGACAGAATAGTAGGTATAAAGCAAATTTACCGACGTGGTCCGTGAACTGACTTTTCATGTTAGGGGACATCCTAAGACTTAGCCCTTTTCAGCCTGAGGAGTTCGGGTAAAATGCCGCGAAGTCTTACCTGAAAAAACGGACCCTGAAAACTTAGCAGTTCATATAGTTCGACCTATCCAGAAAAATGGTCGGCCTACGAATGTGGTTTAAACGGAGTGAAAGTGTGTATGATTGGTCAACCTAGGGGAATGGAGCGCCAGCGGTCTCAACTGACTAGAGGACTTGCTCGAAGACTCACAGAAAAAGCTCGAAGGTTTTCGAAGCTAATAAGTCAGGAGAGTGCAGATTGCTCAAAAAAGGGTGCGCGAGTCAGGCTTTCTCTGCTCTCTTTCCTTGGGGGGGGGGGGTTCAGAGGGGGGACAGATTGTGGACGGACTTTTTCTTGGCGTGACTGGAGATAACTCTCTTCAATTATTCCTGGGAGCAGACGACGGACGACCCGCCTTTCCTAGTTATTCTGGAAAGAAAGACTAGATTTGTTAAAGAACGGCGGTAAGTTCGTCATAGTTTTCGGAATCTCGAGCATGAGAGAGGCAGTCGACAGGCCACCCTCAAGGGGATATGAGGAAAAGAATTCAAAAGCGGAGGATGATTGTTACCCAATCAGCAGCCTTATTCGTGGGACTGATCGAATTCCATGCATGGTCGCCATGCTTTGGAAGCATGGCAAGAATTTGAAGGTATGATATATGCTTTGGGAAAGCATATGATCAATACTAATCCCTAATGACCATGATTGAGAAACTTGGTGATCAACCCTTGAAGATGATAGTGTAAAATTGATCTATATCTTCAAGATGATCATAGGTCTTCAAATATACATGATGTACAGGTGTTGGGAATACCTGAGGGCGATGTAATCATAAACGATTCTATAACCATGCCGCTTTCATTCTGAGGGAGTGATGAAACACGTTTGGATTTTAGTGACTCCTCTCAGTAGAGAACTGACCTAATCTTAGTCCATGTATTGAACATTGATTTGAATGAGATTCGGATGCAATGAGAAGATTATGTCTACGGCCTTGATTTAATCAAGCATCTGTGGGAGGTACATGAGATCTGGATTTGAGATATGATCTCAATATCCAAGTCACTATACGTGGAACAATACAATCGCCCTGTCCATATATCCAAGTATATGCGGAGAAATTGCATTATTCTTGAAGGCGTTCAAGAATGATTCCATAGTTGAATTATATCTAAGCATTGAGAGATTGGTAATTAAATGTGATTTAATTATCTTGATGCATATGGATAATCATCCAATATAATTAAATGTGATTTAATTATTACGGATAAGAATAATGTGGATAGCAATATCCAATTATTCATAATATATTATAAATGTGATCTATAATGTATTAGAGAGAGCTAATTATGATTTATATTTGTTAATTAATTATTGATGTGAATTGGATTCACATTGTATAATTAATTGAAAATGTAAATTATATTTTTTTTTCGGTTGTGAATGTGATTCACAAATTTCCAATGGCAAGATTGCAATATTCTCAAAATAAATTATTAATTATTTATGTAGAACAAATCACAACAAAAGTTGTTGGAAAATATGGGAGATTTTCATGGAGATATGCATTCTCATGAGATTGCATGGGATTGCCTCCACCATGGGATCATGCTGGACGGCTACCAAGCCCCACAAGGAAATTGGTAGCCGTCCTACCTATTCCATGTGGGGATGCAATCTCCATGCTAATCTCTCCGTATTTGTTTGATATAATTTAGGATTGAATTGTATTTTATTTATCAAATATATTTAATTTAAATTAAATTATTAGTTGTTGGTTTTTTACCAACAACAATCTTGACCATTGGATTAAACACAAATCAATCACATCCATTCATTTTGTGTGTCCCATGGATTGTGATCCATGGATCCCAAAACCCTATAATTAGAGAGGCATATTTGGCTCTATAGTGTTATGATATTGAGATACATCTCTCTCTCTCTCTCTCCTTCCACACGCCAACCCTCTCCTCTTCTCCATTGGTGGCCATCCACCAAGCCCAAGAGGAGGAGCCTCGTCGTCACTTCGCCATCGCGCTACCGCCTCAACGTTCCTCGGTTCTCCATCTTATTTGGAGTGCTTATCTCACGAAGAAGGTGTTCGATCTCGTGTGACGGGATCAGGAGTTCACCATGCTTGGATCAACTTCTTGGATTGCGATGATCACGTGACTCATCCCCGCGCTCGCAAGCGTCTTCTCCGACGATCGGACTTGAGACTGGAGGTCTCTTTTCATAGAGACTCGATCAACCATACTACACGAGGTATTCCTTTATACTTGATGTGGTTTTAGATGAAATGATCCGAGAATTTTTCTTGGATCATGTGGTTTCATCACATGAAAAATTTTAAATTCCGCTGCATAGAACAACTAGTACGACTAGTCGTTCTTCGTCGTATTTGATATGATGCTCATGCTTCCATGATGCTCTTTAAGATTATCCCATATCATTCAAGTGGTATTAGAGCCTTAGGTCGAAGGTTTTGGATGCGATCCATAAACTTAGGATGACTTGGGTTCGTTAAGGTTGCGGAAGTTTTTATTGCATTTCATTTTTTGCACTTATGTTTAGTGAATAGATTAGGCCCTGTTTAAATTGTTTAAACAAGACTTAATCACTTGAATTTTGTTCCCATTGAATAAGGAAATCATAGGATCTGAATTTACATAATTTGGATTCCGTTTGCTCGAGATATGGTTGTTTTAATGAACATGTATTCACTGTTGCGGGAACTGCGAGTCTTAACATGATTAATGAGTTAATTACTGTTTTGATGCACCTTGGAATGCGTGAAATATCACTTAGGTTCTGTCATAAATCAACTTAGATATATTAGGAAACTGATTTTACGTAATTTGGATTTGATTTAATTGAGATATGTTAATTTTAGTAAGAAGGGGTCACTGCTTAAATTACATTCCTAATCAAGAACCATGTGATTGTCAATTAGTGAAATTAATTGTTAATTTAATGAAATAATTATGGAAAATATTTGATAAATATTTAGTTATGATTATTTCCTTAATTTACTTGGCCTTAACCAATAAAATGATTAGATTTGATCTAGATCATAATTGGAAACATGATCAACAAACAACTTGCTTGAATAGGATTGGGAATTTGGTTAGCAAATTTCCTTATAATCAAAATTATTTTGATTATTACTATATGGTATAATTTCGGTTGAAGAACCGATGATCATCTCAAGTACAAATTGATTGACTTAGCATTATTTTTTCCCGAGGTGGATATGGTGTCTAGTCGGGGAGCGTTGGGGTAGCGGGTCGTACCGGTTGCGGTCCGTCCCGCTCCCGCCGGTACTGGCCATGACAATGGGTAGGGAACGAATGATGCCTGAGAGATCATGATGTATTTTCTAATAATTAAAATTCGAATTAATACGTACTTTGAGATAATACCATATATTCAAGTAAAATTAAGTTTGTTTATTGAATTGGATTGATAATTAATTTAATGTGATTAAGTTAATTATATCCAAATAAAAATACTCTATTATGAATAGATGTGTATTTCCCTTGGAATAATTAATTATATGAATATGATTAATAATAATTGATTAAAATTTGAAAATGAGGTGGAGGATCACATAATTGACATCCATGGTCTCCCGTCAAGGCGAAGGGTTTCGTCGCCAGATATTGTATGTAGGAGATGCCTGTCCGAAGTGACAGATCCTGCATACGATCCATTTGGATCGGGCTCGTCGCTTCTCGAAAGAGTAAGGACGTATGCGTAACGACCCCAATATTGGGTCCTCATATTTTTGGGGCGATATTGGATTGCGCATAGCGAGTTGTATTCCTATTGACAGTTGGTTCAATTAACGACGAGTCAACATCACCTTAGGGGTTGTGGGCCCGGGTGTTAAAGATCGAATTTGGAAATGCAAGTTGGACTTGCAAGACGGAATGCGTTCCCGCTTCTCTTTATTGGAGTCACATGTTCTCATATTATTGGGATGTGATAAAGGTAAATAGGAGATCCCAGTTCTTGCTATAGATATAGCGGTAAGTATATCTCTTGCTTTGAAAGTGATTAAGGGAATGAACTTTCAAAGTTGACAAATAAAAACAAATTTGATATAAAATGCCTTAATCAAATGTCTTAAAATGAATATATATAATTATATGTTCTGATATAGTGCATTCTTAGTTTCAGAAAATGAAGTCCATGAACCCAATAAGCAGGCTTCTGGAGGTCAACCAATTGACTAGACCGAAATACTCGGATTGGATCCGTAATTTGGAGCTTGTTCTCTCGGCTGAGTGCATAAGTTATGTACTCACAGAAGACAAGCATGAAAGTCATAAATTGAAGGAAGAAAAGCAATACAATGACAAGTATGATGAAGATCATGTCTTGGCTAGATGTTATATCATGGGTTCTCTCTCCAATGTTCTTAAGAAGCAATATGTGGAGATGAGCACATGCCAGGAAATAATGCAGAATCTGAAAGATATGTTTAATGACATTAACCACACCCAGCATTACAACATTATGAAAGAACTCTTTCGCTGCAAGATGCGGGAAGGAACTTCAGTCTGAGAACATGTACTCAAAATGTTTGGGTACTTGTCTGAGCTAGAGACCCTAGGGGCAAATATGGATGCAGACATGCAAGCTGTTTCATTCTGCTGTCTTTGCCCAAGTCTTTCAATAATTTTGTGGTTTCATTCCACATGAACAAGTTGGACTTGACTAACGCTGGACTTCTTGCTGCATTAAAGTCTGCATAAGATGTAATGAAGAAAGATGGTCCCTCTGGTAGTGCAATGGTTGCATAGGTCAAAGGGAAGCACGATCGGAAGAAGGGTTATCAGAAGGGACCGATCCAAAAGAGAAAGAAGAAGAGTCAAGGCGTTGGCTCATTAATGCATCCACATTGATAGCATCGAAGAAAAAACCAATGTTTGTTACCACTACAAGAAGCCGGGGCACTGGAGGCGTAACTTCCCAGAATACCTGAAGTCGGTCGACAAAGGTAAAGCCCCAGCAGGTATGAAATCTACTTTCAGCATTGAAACCCGTTTTCTCATCGGACGAGAAGGAAGTTGGGTTGTAGATTCTGATGCTTCTGTTCATGTATGCAATTTGTTGCATTTGTTTCAGGAAACTAGGAATCTATAAGGAGAGATAGTCATCCAGATGGGATCTGATGCAAGTGTTGCAGTAGTCGCCATCGGGACTTGTGGACTATCATTATCTAGTGGTAGAGTCATAGTACTTAAAGAGTGTGTTTATGTACCTGTTGTCATAAGGAATTTGATATCTGTATCTAAACTTGTTAGAAGTGGGTATTCATTCCTTCTGTAATAAATTAGTCATAAATCATTATTATAAATATATTACAGATGGTATTTTGACTTCTAGTGGATTCTATGAATTGTGCATTAATGAGCATGTCATGAATGTTACTACCGCTGATAAAAACCCTAAAGGATCCAGGAAGAATAAAAATCATTCGAATATGATTTAGCATCAAAGGCTTGGTCATTTATCGGTTGATAGGATCAATAGATTGATAAAGGACGGACCTTTATATTTTCTACAGGTTCAATCTTTGTCTACCTATGAACATTGTATTCGAAGTAAAATGACCAGGATACCTTTCCATAACAAGGTTACAAGATGCGAAGGTATTCTTGACCTAGTACATACTGATGTATGTGGTCCCTTCAGTACCGCGACTCGAAATGGATATCGATATTATTTTACATTTATTGATGACCATTCGCGATACAGGTTTATCTTCCTATTACGTCATAAATCTGAAACCTTTGAAAAGATCAAAAAATTCAAGGCTTTAGTTGAGAACCAAATCGATAGGAAGATTAAACGGATCCGATCTTATCGAGGTGGCGAGTACCTCTCAGATGAATTCAAGGAATATCTTAAAGATAATGGAGTTGTGGCCAATCTCACTCCTCCTGGAACTCCCCAACTTAATGGTGTTGCTGAAAGACGCAACAGGACTATCATGGACATGGTCCATTCAATGATGAGCAAAGCACATTTATGATGAGTCTGATAATCGCTTCGTTAAGAAGATATTTTTATTTGTCATTTGCTAAAAAAATATGATTTGTCGTTCGTTATAGGTGGCAATCGGAATCGATCAAGAAAATAACCACATAAAATATTTGTCAATTTTTAATGAATGCGGTTTTATGTTTATTTTACTTGGGCAAGTCCCAATTTTGAACACAAGGAGGCAAAGGAACACCCTAGAATTATATCTATTTGTGCGCGGTTTTCAAGGCGGTTTTTTTGGATTTTTTAATTTAATAAAGGATGCAAAATGCAATTTCGGCCAATTTTAGGGACTAAAAAGTAAATTATGTTCAAACAATGTCTGAAAAATACGAAACTTAGCCGAGATGATAATTATGACAGAATGAATGCACTGTAATTTTTTTGGAATTTTTGGATGCAATATGATTTTTTTATGAATTTTTTATTGCAAACATAATGAATTTCAATATTTAATTATAATAAATATTAAACCTAATTTTTTTCAAGGAATAAAATTATCTAAAGTCTATCACTTTATGATTGATCTCAGAAAAATCCTAAACCTCGAAATACTAGTTTTAATACCTATTAAAAATCAAATACTGAAATATGCAAAATGATTTTTATAGGGCAAATTATGCATGCAAATGCAAATCTTTTTGGATACAATGTCAAGCACAATTAACTCTATATACTTAGTGATTTTTCAAGATGTTTAGAGCAACGGTTAATCAAATAAAAATTTCAGAGCAAGAAATGGGTAAATTATGCAATTTTTCACAAAACAATTAATGATTAATTAACCATCGATCATAAAAATGTCCACAGTATATGAAAATGTAGAGAATTAAAAGATGAACATCATGCTATTTTTTGAATAATAAAGTAATATCATGTAGAGGTACAAATCAGATGGGGAATACAGGGGTATTTCTGCAATTAAATAAATACAATAAAAATAAATGCAGTAGGGGATCTTATATGTAATTACTGATAGAGAGGGGGATTTTTCGCAAAATGCCCAGAAGGTCACGCGTGATGCATGTGACCCCTGGGTTAGAGGACTGGTCTGGAATAAGAAACTCCTCCTGGGGGTTGTCTGCAATTGTCCCAAGGTCATGTGCGAAGCACGTGACCCCAGGGGATGGTGATCCTCACGTGTTTCCTCCTGTCACATGCCTCGCACGCGGGGAGGGCCTCGGGCCCACCGCCCGGTGGTCGAAGGCGGAGCGGCGGAGGCAGGCCTTGTGCGCGGTAGTAGATGATGTCCGAGGCTTGGGGATTGGCCGAGTACTCACTGTTGATAACGAAGAAGACGTTGTCAATAAAGCTCGATAGGGCGGGTAAGTCGGAGCGTTGCTGGTGGTCGTTGAGTGGTGGAGCGTTGACCAGCGAAGGGGTGCGGTGGAGGAGCGTTGTCGGTGAAGCTTGCGAACGTAGGCGATGAAGAAGGCGGCGTTGGCGATGAAGTCATTGGTGGAGTAGGTCGAGGCGTAGGCTCGACGAAGATCGGAGCTGGGCAGTACGCGACGGAGGGGCACGGTTGCAATGAGGGTAGGGAATCCTCGGATCTCGTCGGGAGAGATGGGCACGTCGGGCTGTCACCACCGATGACGAATTTGGAGATGTAAGGACTATCGGCAGATGGGTGTGACGATGTGGTGGTGAAGCTTTTATAGGGTAGAGGGCTCTCGCTAGACATGGAAGTAGGGGATATGGGATTTGAGGTGGAGATCGGATTCGACGATTGATGAGACTCGCAAGATTTGGAGATCTGGGATGAGGATGAGGATATCACGGATTGGGCGGATGTGCAAGATTCGAGGGGATGACGAAGGTCGGAGGTGATGGCGTGAGAGACACGACGAAAAAAACGGAGGAGAATGATGCCTGATTGAGAAAGGACTCAGAGGAGGACGAAGGGCCTGAGCTGCTCGATCGACACGTGATCGGACGACTTGAAAGAAGACGCGTGGTGGCCTGGGGAGTGAGATGGGGCACTACATGCGTGGCACGTGCCTGAGGGCACGTGCTACACACGTGCGGCCACTTTTTTTTAATAAAAACTAATATATAAAATCTCAAAAATGGCTGACACATGCGGCTCCAGGAGCTGCCATGTGTCAGCACCACAAAATTCAAAGAATAAAATCTTTCGAAAATCCAGAACAAATAGTAAACGGCCTCGGATCGAAAAAGTTTCTTTATGAAACTTGCTCGTCTCGATGAGATCTACAACTTTCATGAAGACATCAAAACCAAAATCGATCAAATGCAAAAAGTGATATTTTTGAGGTATCCCTTATACATAGAATACCTTGATTTTTGGGTTTTGTAATTTTTATGTCATTTTTAAACCAGATAAAAAATGCAGAAAAAATATGGTAAAATCAAGAATAAATATTTACACATTAATCTATTTTTTTGGATTTTTGTTAATTAAGAAAAATAAGAAATACAATAAAATATGAAAAAGATCAATTTTGTACAAGTGGTTAATGAAGACTCGAACTCAATTTTTTTCTTTGAATTCGAGCTCAATTTAGATTTGGATTTTTGCGTATTTTAATAAAACTTTCATCAAATAAGACAAGTGAAAAAGAAATGAACTAAAATAGGTTAATTATATACATAAAATAATAGGTCAAAAACCGCTAAAATACAAAATGTACAAAAGAGGCCTAAAACCCAACTTTCACATATGAGTTCCGAATCACTTGAACATAGTCTTATTTTGAAGATAATTGAATGTACATTAGTTCAAAAGTGAGTAGGATCGGAATGGACACTGTAAGTGGAAGATATGAGGTTTTTAGTCTAGAAATCCTGAAACTAGGGTTTGGGTATTTTGTCTCCTTATTTGGGTTAGTGATTTTTTGTATTTTTTATTTATTCTTGTTAGTGATATGTACACAGTGGAGGTGGTTTTGGGTCATTCGGAGTTAGAATGAATTAGTTAAAAATCTGGGAAGTTAGGCTATTTACAGGTCAATTTTGGCTGAGATTTTTGGCTTCTTATTTTATGCAAAAATAATGGATAAAATGCAATTCTTATGAAAACATGCATGAATGCTAATTATGCAGAATAGATGCAGACATGCTGTTGATTTTGAGATATTTGAGCTTAATAAATGAGATTTAGAGTGATGAATCCGAGATTCATCATCCTCCTATACTTAAACCATGCTCGTCCTTGAGCATCAAAAAGAAATGCCATAAAGTGAAATGAGATTGGGTTCCATACCAAGACCATGAGCTGAAGGTGAAAGTGAAACTAGACTCTCCCTTTGGATTATTAGCGTGGCGGAACTTCTGTGAGACTTAGAATCTTAAAATCATCAACCCTCAAGTTCTACACATCATTGCTACAGTTTCGGCTCAGAAGTCATCTTAGATCAATCCTCTTCCCAAAGTATACCCTATGGACATTGAACAATCGACTCATGTCTGTGAAAGGTTTTAGCTCTTCCCATCTAGAATGCCGGACTAGTATGCTCCTCTCTTCTCCAGTAACTCGTCCTCAGGGAGTCAGGTATTTCCTTCTAAGGTCTGTCGCATTGTGTTCACAATCGAATTGGGGGGAGAAGTTAGAAGAAGGGGAAAAGAACTGGAGGGTGGCCAGTGTAGTCACCTCTCCTTGTGAAGATGGCCAGTGTAGCCGAGTCTCCACCAAGATCTGTAGGTTTTCTTGAAGCTTGGACCTTTTTGATCGGATTTTATTTGGTAGTTGCTTCTTTGTATTTGGAATTTTTGATGGTTTTGCTTGGATCTTGTTGTGCCCCTTCGGATATAGAATCTTTTTGTTTCCGTATATTTTTTGGGGTCTTAGAAAAAATTGTGCCCAGTCGTCTATCCCTTTTCCAAAGCTTTATTTCAACCCGTACTCTGGTCTTTAGATTTCCACGCTACCAGAAAAGAAACTCACACTGTCATACAACATCCCGTCTGAGTTGAGCTAAGTGCATAGTGTGAGAGTAAAAATTAATTCCCTATTCTAGAGTTGTACCCAGAATGAAGAGACCAGGTTAGACACTAAGAGTCAAATGCTGCATATTGTCATGTGGAACTCAAAGAATTAAGTCAAAGACCTGAAGTTTCTAAATCCTATTTCTCAGTGAAGTTCCTCTGAAAATTAGGTGGATTAAGGTCACGTCCAGACCACTATCGGTTTCGGCTCATAACTCGATTCAGAACCCAAAGACTTTTCATGCGAATGAATGCGATGCCAGATGAAGTGTCGGTGTGTGATGTGCATACACAATTTTTTTGTGATTTTTATTTTGATTTTTTTTAAATGAATAAGAAGCCTTTTTTTTCAAAATTTTTGAGCACAGTTAGTGTTAGTAGCAAAACTCTTTTTCTTTTCTTTTGTTTTTGTTTTTTTAATTACCCACCCTGTAAATACATATAGACTTACGCGCAAGTACGAGATATGGTAAAATATATACGTAGTATATATACAGACCCCCCCCTATACTTAGCGAGTGTTGTGTCCTCAGAGCACAAGAAGCGTAAAGAAGACATAGCTTGGGCTAAGCGTAAGAGAATGAAAAAGGAAAATAAAAAGAACAAGATTTACAGAACCAACCCCTATACTTATACTGTAAACAATCTAAGTATAGAAGAAGAGCAGAAAAAATGAAACGATCGGGGTATGTGAATGAGGAGAGTATATACAGGTGGGCATCGGTTCCCCCTATACTTAGGCTCTGGTCAGCGAAAGTATAAGAGAAGGGTGGAAGTGAATTGAGAGTGTGATGCGGGGAAATGGTATATACAGATGGCATCGGTCCACCCTATACTTAGGCCTTGGCCTAAGTAGAGGAAGAAGCTGTACAAGGAGACCGATGTGGTCAGGAGGGAGGGTGGGTAGCCGATGATTAAGGCGGTTTTCGGCTGATCTTTTTGTGAGCCTGTGATGGGATATCGGTATAATGAGACGGAGATGAAGCATATGATTCCCAACTCTTATCAGTGTCATCCTCAGAAAAATCACGATGGATAGTAGATGAAGTGTTTGAGTCAGATGAAAGATATCTATCATCAGAATTATCCTCAGAGGAGTAGTATTCGAAAGTGTACATACTCCAAA
Source organism: Ottelia alismoides (assembly GCA_037367405.1). NCBI lineage: Eukaryota > Viridiplantae > Streptophyta > Magnoliopsida > Alismatales > Hydrocharitaceae > Ottelia > Ottelia alismoides. The sequence goes on along the minus strand of JAZKJV010006151.1, from coordinate 538,723 downwards.
TATTCGGGTCTTTTTGTTTCTTCAGTTGTTTTCTCAGAGTTCATTCCTTCTTGGGATCAAGCAGTTTGTCCTCGGATGAATACTTAAGAGCACCGGTCTCAGTCAGCTCATAAGAAATAATTCCAGTGTACTTGAAGAGGGCAGGAGCATCAGCTTTGGATGAATAGTAATTAGGAACGGGAGTTGTCCAACGAGAATTGAATTTTGGATCCTTGCAAAGATATGGCTTTAGAGCAACTGAACACACTTCACTCATGTAGACTACCTTTTCCGAACCTGATGAGGGATCATCAACTGATTCCTCTTCCGAAAGGTCAAAGGTGACTTTCTTTCTCTTGTTTCGTGAAGGTATCGGTTCACTTGAGTATCCAGATGAATAGCCATTGGAATTCTTCTCCTTAGTTGGTGTGCGGCCTGCGTATTTATTCTTAATCTCCTGAATGTTGGTGCACTCTCGATTTGGGATTATTTGGTCAAGATAATCAGAGAAGGTCGCCCCTGGGTGCGACCATGCATATGTCTCAAGATCGTAGAAGAAGGATTTGTCTATTTTGAGATCCGCGGGAATCGAAATACTGGGAAGAGTCTCTTCATGTTCATTCTCAATTGATTTGACATTGGAGCATTCCTGTGCAAGTTGATGTGATCCATGTAGTCAGAATAGGTTGACCTAGGGTGTGCCCATGCATAAGTCTCTGGATCATATGATTCATGTACGTGATTCTCCATGGTGAGAGTGGCTGGGAATGGAGCAGGGAGGAGATTCTCTAAACCAATAGTCTCATCAACAATCGCTATCTTAGGTGTGGCAGCGTGGTAGGGCTCTTCTATCGTTTCATGGTTACAGTCGTCGGGGACTTCATGGGTTGCCTCGAAAGATCGTGGTTCCTCAAAGACGTGGTGAGATCTAAGTGCTTCCAATGCTGTGAAATTGTTTCCCGAGTCTCACAATCAATAATTGCCTTAGCCATTGCTAAGAATGGCTTTCCGAGAATAATTGGAGACTGGGTGAATTCTCCTTGATGCTCAATATCAATGATCGTGAATTCTACTTTGAGCAGGGCACCTTGGAATATCATGATGACAGAAATGATTCCTCTCGGTCGCTTTATTGATCGGTCAGCCATCTAAACAATCTCTCATATTTTCCTAATCGGTCTGAGTTTGAGTTCGTGAAATACAAAGGTCGGGAGGATATTAATCGGTGAATCGTCATCAATCCAAGCATGGGCGAAATTTGTGCCTTTGATTTCACAGTCAAATCGGGGCAACCGCTTCACTATGCGGCTCTTGGTACTTCTCCTCAACACCAAGGATGAGGCCATTGACAAGATATGTCTTTCAGTCTTTGTTCTAATCCTTCCCGACTTTTTGATCATTAATTTGTCCATTACAAATCCTTTAAGGTCGGGGAAGTGTTCAATGGCGTGTAGATAGGGAAGTTAAAAAATCAGCTTCTTTTCCAGTTCTTCCCGTACAGCAGGATCCAAATTCTTCAGATCTTCTTCAGTTTCAATTTTTATGTATTTTTCAAAATTTTTGATTTTTATGTGATTTTTGAATATTCCATTTTTTGGTATTTTCTATGTGGTGTGGTGATGTGGTGTATTCCTCAGATTAGCAGGGGCTTTGATGTTCAGAGTAAGAATCAGGGTATAGTCAATCTAGGGGAATAATATGCAGAAGTGTCGATGTCAGAATCATCCCTAGGTCTTTGAATATCCTCAAAATTTTCTATCTTAGATCCAATCCTTTCCTCATTCATTTTTATGTCTGAGCCACCAGAGATTGAGATTAATCGGTCGGTAAATTTTTGAAATCTATCCTCCATTAAAAATTTTTATTTATCCTTGAAATATCACTCTCAAAATTCTGTTCATGATCAATCATGGGAGCAGTCTGTATGTGTTTTTGATTTTCAATAATTTCATCTTCCATTTTCATGTATGTGATAGGAGAAGAGTCTCTTAGAATATCCGATATATGATCGTTCTTTTTTGAAAAATTTTCTTCAAAAATTATGGAAGAGGCCGATCAGTGAAAGGGTTCTGTGGGAATGTGTAGGTCTCATACTCAACATGCCGTGACTCGGGCATGTCATCTTGGTTTGAGTAGAGTCTACTTCCATTGTCATGGTTGATCTCATCCTCGAATAATGGGGTCATACATGATGCATATGTATCGATATCATTCATGTGGTCCTCTGTACGTATAGACTGATCAAATGAGTGATATTCAGGTTGGTTAATAGGGATTTGATCGTTACGGTCAATCCAATACTGATGATCATTAAGTGCGGGTCTTTCCTTCTGGTTTTGGTTTCTCGGCCAGTTATGAGACTCAAAGATGTTTTGATCTTGAAATGGTTCATTAGCGAGAAACTGAGAATAAGACGGTTCAGTCCAAGATGGTAGGTGGTCATGTACGGTCGGATGATTCGAGTAGGAATTCAATGAGGGGGCCGAATTCATCTACGAGTGGAAGTCTTCCGTAAATGTTGGAGGATTATTGAAAGAATAGGATGTAGTTGATTTGGGCCTAACCGAGATAAATTCATTTTCATAGTATTGCTCTGATGGATTCTTGGATAATTGTTCAGTAATTTTTGAAAGAGCTGAAAGGAATGAGGGGTTGGGTTTGCAAGAGTTTTTGAAAAATAGTTCCATGATGAGGTTTAAATCAAGAAAGGAGAGAGATGATTACATGGGATGGTCAAAAGAAATTTTATCAAATGCGCGGCTTTTGATCTTCGATATCAGTTCACACACACCAATGCAAACACAAATCAAACCCTAGGTTTACCAACTCACACAATGAAGCCGTAAGAGTTCGACAATTTTCTTGTCAATTTTAGTTGGTGATAAGATAATATTGGAAAATAATTTAGCGAGCTGTCAGGTGCCGAAATTTTCGCAATGACTGGCCCGAATTCTTACGACTAGTTGCACCTACTTTCAACCAGTATGAGAGTAAGTACGGACTGTAGAACGACTACCCGATACTTGAGGACGGAGCCTTACACAGTGTCCTCTAAACCACCCACTCTGCTAAGGAAATCAGGACCGTTTATCGGCTACCCGTATATCCTCACTGAGAAGTAGCTAATCATTTTTGGTAGAATCAGTAGTCAATATGCAAATCTGGGTTTGGGATCTAGCCTTAAGTGTCGTCTCTCGCTCACTCTGAAAAAAATAAAAAACATCCAAGGTCGGGGCTGCTCTCTTGCAAAAATTCTTGATTTTTTGGATTATTTTGAAATCAGCTATACTTAGCAGTCCCAATTTTAATTAGACAATCACTGAAGAATTAAGTGAGCAGAAATATACGTCTACCGTCCAGTCCCAATTTCCTTTAAAAATTATGTGACAAAGCAAGAGGGAGGAATTCAGGAAAAGCCGATGCACATGAAAACAATGATGTATGCTAAGTTAGAAGACTTACAGTGAATCCTCGTAATCTCCATGTGGGATGCAATACAGAATTGAAAAATTATTCTCAATGAATGCAAGCCGATGAAAAATCGCACCTAAGCAGAAAGTTCTATTAGCGCGAAAGAATTGAGTTAAATTTTGGCTAAATTGAACGATCTATGTGCGTCTCAATTAATATGAAGTGTGGCCTAATTCCTACGAGCATAATCAAAAAAATAAAAATGCTCTTATAGCGTATGTGCAGTCTATCCTAATCGCCATGCAAGTTGGGCCCCACCCTCACCGGAGAGTGAAACAAGCCACGACACACCACATAAAAAAGTTTGAGGTCTTTTTACACACGTGAGAGTTTAAATGGACACCACTATAAATGAACAATTAATTACAGAAATTAAAATCCTAAACTCTACGCCCTCTCATGACTCGATCGATCTTAAATTAATTGTGGCTTTTTTTGATGCCGGTGAAGATGCTTCGGTTTATTGAAAAACCGCTCCACATACGCCGGGTACCTCGCAAGAAAAATAAGAGAGAAAATGTAAGAGAGTGATTCAAAAATAAATTAAAAATAAAATAAGAGAAATAAATGCTGAAAAATAAAATAAAATAAATGCAGAAAAAAAAGGATTTTACAAGGAAAAATTCAGGGGTCAGACTACCCGAATGCGGAAAACTGAACAAAAATTTTCAAAACACAAAACTAAGCCGTTTATTTCCTCGGCAACGACGCCATCGTTGCAGTATAGTGATGAGTATTCCCGTCTGTCACGCGGGTGACCCGGGTTGGATCCCCGGCAACGGCACCATGTGATGAGTCCGATAATCGCTCTGTTAAGAAGATGTTTTTATTTTTCATTCTCTAAAAAAATAATAATTTGTCGTTCGTTGTAGGCGGCAATCGGAATCGATCAAGAAAATAACCACACAAAATATTTGTCAATTTTTAATGAATGGGGTTTTATGTTTATTTTACTTGGGCAAGTCCCAAGGTCGAATACAAGGAGGTAAAGGAACAACCTAGAATTATGTCTATCAAAATTCGTACGCAATTTTCAAGGCGGTTTTTTTGGAATTTTTTAATGCAATAAATATGCAAAATGCAATTTCAGCCTATTTTAGGGACTAAAATGTAAATTACGTTCAAACGTTGTCCGAAAAATACGAAACATAGCCGAGATGATAATTATGACAGAATGAATGCACTACATTTTTTTTGGAATTTTTGGATGCAGTATGATTTTTTATTAATTTTTATTACAAAGAGAATGTATTTCAATATTTATTATAATAAATATTAAACCAAATTATCTTCAAGGAATAAAATTATCTAAGATCTATCACTAGGTGATTGATCTCAAAAAAATACTAATCCTCGAAAATACAAATTTTAATACCTATTAAAAATCAAATAATGAAATATAGAAAATGATTTTTACAGGGCAAATTATGCATGCAAATGCAAATCTTTTTGGGCACAATATCAAGCATAATTAACTCTATACTTAGTGATTTTTAAGGAATTTTTAGAGTAATGGTTGATCAAATAGAAATTTCAGAGCAAGAAATGGGTAAATTATGCAATTTTTCACAAAAAATTAATGAATAATTAACCATCGATCATAAAAATGTCCACAATATGTCAAAAAGTAGAGAATTAAAAGACGAACATCATGTTATTTTTTGAATAATAAAGTAATGTCATGTAGAGGTCCAAAATAGATGGCGAATACATGGGTATTTCTGCAATTAAATAAATACAATAAAAATAAATGCAGTGGGGGGACTTATATGTAATTACCGATAGAGAGGGGGGATTCTTTGCAAAATGCCCAGAAGGTCATGCACGATGCACGCGACCCCTTGGTTAGATGACTAGTTTGGAATATGAAACTCCTTCAGGGGGTTGTCTGCAATTGTCTCAAGGTCACGTGTTCCCTCCCGTCACGTGCCTCGCACGCAGGAAGGGCCTCGGGCCCACCGCCCGGCGGTCGAATGCGGAGCGGCGGAGGCAGGCCTTGCGCGTGGCAGTAGATGATGCCAGAGGCTTGGGGATTGGCCGAGCACTCGCTGTTGATGACGAAGAAGATGTTGTCGATGAAGCTCGGTAGGGCGGGGAAGTTGGAGCGTTGCTGGTGGTCAATGAGCGGTGGAGCGTTTACCGGCGGAGGGGTGCGGTGGAGGAGCGTTGTCGGTGAAGCTTTCGGACGTAGGCGATGAAGAAGGCGGCGTTGGCGATGAAGTCGTTGGTGGAGTAGTCGGAGGCGTAGGCTCGAAGAAGATCAGAGCTGGGCAGTATGCGGCCGAGGGGCGCGACTGCAACGAGGGCAGGGAATCCTCGGATCTCGCCGGGAGAGATGGGCACGTCGGGCTGTCACCACCTGCAGCGAATTAGGAGCTCTAAGGACTATCGGCGGATGGGTGTTGACGATGCGGTGGTGTAGCTTTTATAGGGTAGAGGGCTCTCTCCAGACATGGAAGTAGTGGATATGGAATTTGAGGTGGAGATCGGATTCGACGATTGATGAGATTTGCGAGTTTTGGAGATCTAGGATGAGGATGAGGAGATCACGGATGGGGCAGATGTGCGAGATTCGAGGGGTTGACGAAGGTCGGAGGTCAGGGGTGATTGCGCAGGCAGCACAACGGAAAAAACAGAGGATAACGGTGCCTGATTGGGAAAGGACTCGGAGGAGGACGAAGGGTTAGAGCCGTCCGATCGGCACGTGATCGGACGACTCGAAAGAAGACGTGTGGTGGCCTAGGGAGTGAGATGGGGCAGCACGTGCGTGGCACGTGCCTGAGGTCATGTGCGATCGATTTTTTTTAAAATAAAAACTAATATATAAAATCCCCAAAAATGGCTGACATGTGGCGGCTCCAGGAGCTGCCACTTGTCAGCACCACAAAATTCAAAGAATAAAAATCTTTCAAAAATACAAAACAAATAGTAAACGGCCTCGGATCGAAAAAGTTTCTTCACGAAAATTGCTCGTCTCGATGAGATCTACAACTTTCTGAAGACATCAAAACCAAAATCGATCAAATGTAAAAAGTGATATTTTCGGGGTATCCCATGTACATTGAATACCTTGATTTTTGGGTTTTGTAATTTTTGTCATTTTTAAACCATATAAAAAATCGGGAAAAATATGGTAAAATCAAGAATAAATATTTACACATTAATCTATTTTTTTGGATTTTTGTTAATTAAGAAAAAGAAGAAATAAAATAAAATATGAAAAAGATCAATTTTGTACAAGGGGTTAATGGAGACTTGGACTCAATTTGTTTCTTTGAATTGAAGCTCAATTTAGATTTGTATTTTTGTGCATTTTAATAAAACTTTCATCAAAGAAGACAAATGAAAAAGAAATGAACTAAAATAGGTTAATTGTATACATAAAATAATAGGTCAAAAAACCGCTAAAATACAAAATGTACAAAAGAGGCCCAAAACCCAACATTCACATATAGAGCTCCGAATCACTTGAACTTGGTCTTGTTTTGAAGGTAATTGAATGTACATTAGTTTAAAAGTGAGTAGGATCAGAACGGGTACTTTATGGGGAAGATATGAGATTTTTAGTCCAGAAATCCTGAAACTAGGGTTTGGGTATTTGATCTCCTTATTTGGGTTAGTGATTTTTTTGTATTTTTTTATTCTTGTAAGTGATATGTACACAGTGGAGGTTGTTTTGAGTCATTCGGAGTTGGCATGAATTAGTTAAAAATCCAGGAAGTTAGGCTATTTGTAGATCAATTTTGGTTGAGATTTTTGGCTTCTTATTTTGTGCAAAAATAATGGATAAAATGGAATTCTTATGAAAACATGCGTGAATGCTAATTATGCAGAATAGATGCAGACATGCTGTTGATTTTTAGGTATTTGAGCTTAATAAATGAGATTTATAGTGATGAATCCTAGATTCATCAATTTACCACTTAGTTTCCGGGGATATGCAGTAGAGACCGCAATATATACCCTGAATAAGATTCCTAGCAAATCTATACCTAAGACTCCTTATGAGCTCTGGTATGGAACCAAACCTAGTGTTAATCACTTGAGTGTTTGGGATTGCTTGGTCCATGCGAAGAACGTGGACGCAAGTAAGCTAGAATCTCGCACCCATGAGTGTTACTTTATTGGGTATGTTAAAGATGGTATTTGATACTAGCTCTATGACCCTGAGACCCAAAAGTTTTTTGTCTCTAGAGATGTGAAATTTTTGGAGGATGATTTCCTTAAAGGTCAAGACAAAAATGAGGTAGAGGAACTCATTGAATCCCTTGAGGATTATGAGCTTCCTGGACCAGAACTGCAGAGATAAATAAAGAAGAAACATACATACCTCTTCGAAGGAGTTAGAGGGTGGTTTCACCACCAAAAAGGTATGGATTCCTTGTGTCAAGTGAGACTGACAGTGATCCTACTTAATTTGATGAAGCACTCACGGATCATGACATATATAGATGGATGCTAGCAATGAAGTCAGAAATTGACTCCATACATAAGAATGGTCTATGGACCCTAGAGGATCAACCTAAAGGGGTAAAACCCATTGGGTGTAAATGGATCTTCAAGAGAAAGAGGGGACCTAATGGAAAAGTAGAGACTTTCAAAGTATGGCTCATAGCCAAGGGCTACACATAGAGAAAAGGCATCGATTACAATGAGACGTTCTCTCCTGTGGCTATGCTTAAATCCATCAGGACACTGCTAGCTATACCTGTGTATCTTGACTACGTCATCTGGCAGATGGATGTCAAGACAACTTTCCTCAATGGATACCTCGAGGAGGATATCTATATGGAGCAACCCCAGGGCTTCATAATTGAGGATGGCAAAGTATGCAAGCTGAAGAAATCCATCTATGGGCTCAAGCAAGCTTCTCATAGCTGGAACATCAGATTTGACGAAACCATAAAGAGTTATGATTTTGTGCAGAATCCTAATGAACCTTATGTGTACAAGAGGCTTAGTGGGAGCGCCATCGTGTTAATCGTGCTTTACGTAGATGACATCCTTATCATTGGGAATGATACAAGGATGATGGCCAGTGTGAAAATTTGGCTATCCCATACCTTTGAGATGAAAGATCTTGGAGAAGCCTCTTACATCTTAGGCCTGAAGTTGTTCAGAAACCGAGAAAAGAGGATATTGGGATTATCACACCATGGATACTTTAAGAAGATTCTTGAACGATTATGTATGGATAATTCTAAGAAAGTTTTCCTTCCCTTAAGGCATGGTATCCACCTGTCTAAAGGGATGGCTACTCAAACTATTGAGGAAAAGAAAGCCATGGCTGGATGTCCCTTTGCATCAGCTATAGGAAGCTTAATGTACGCCATGATGTGTACGAGGCCAGATATCTACCATGCAATGGGAGTGGTATGTCGTTACCAATCCTTCTATGGAGAGCAACACTGGAATGTAGTAAAGAACATATTCAAATATCTAAGACGGACGCAAGATTACATCTTGGTCTATGGAGATGGTGATCTCCAAGTCTTGGGATATACAGATTCTGACATCCAATTGGATATTGATGATTGAAAGTCGACATCGGGGTTTATGTTCCTGTTGAACGGTGGTGATGTAAGCTAGAGAAGCAAGAAGCAGGACACTATAGCAGATTCAACAACAGAAGTCGAGTACATTGCCGCATCAGATGCTGCAAAGGAGGTGGTATGGTTGCGCAAGTTCATCCTAGAGCTTGGCGTAGTTTCCTATGATACTCCCATCCCGCTACTCTACGATAACACGAAAGCCATTGCCTAGGAAAAGGAACCCAGATGGCATCAAAAGAGCAAGCACGTGGAAAGGAAATACCACATCATTCGGGAGATTCAAAAGCATGGTGATATCATCATCGCCATGGTGGCCTCTGTCGACAACGTTGTTGATCCTCTTACCAAACCTCTCACACAGAAGGTTTTCGACCAGCATGTAATGAGTATGGGTTTAAGGATTGTTCCTGAATGGTTCTTAGGGCTAATGGGAGATTGTTAGCAATGTGAGCCCGAGGCGAACCATTCCTGCAATAAATGTTATTGTAATAAATGATTTATCAATAAAAGTTATCGACTGCTTTTCACTCCTTTCTGAAATTAAATGAATGAATGCACTATAAGGTCCCTCTATACAATAAGGGTTATGGACCATGGCCAACTTGATAATCATATAGCTTTTGATTCATTGATTGAATCATAGAGGCTGATGCTTGGATGAATATCTAAGGAGTTAGAAAGAGGACTCATCAAGCATCGTCAAATGATTGTTAAGTGATGATCTCCAGCCTGAGCAGGAGATGGCAATCCTTTTCTCATTTGGCTAATATATGACCGACCTCTTGATGCAGGTCCTCTGCATGGGAATAGTGATTTAGAGGTGTCATATTAGTTGAGTCAAAGGGTTTACTTAACGAGATCGAGATAACCAAAGACCTATGTTGAATATTGTCACAGCATGGGCTTGCATCCTCTGACCAGAGATAGATGTGTTACTATATGTCTGAGTATGTACATTTGGCAGACCAATAGGTTGATGACCTAACCAAGGTCTATACATTGGCGAGATGGTGTGCATGTAAGGACATAAGAGTAATACGATCTCTCAAAGGGATCATACAGGTTCACATGTGAACGGGAAGACATGAGCTCACTCATGAGGTATTGGGACAGATCAAATTCCATGATTGGTCGTCATGCTTTGGAAGCATGGTAAGAATTTGAAGGTATGATATATGCTTTGGGAAAGCATATGATCAATACCAATTCCCAATGACCAAGATTGAGAAACTTTGTAATCAAACCCTGAAGATGACATCGTAAAATTGATCTATATCTTCAAAATGATCATAGGTCTTCCAGTATGCAGGATGTACAAGTGGTGGGAATACCTGAGGGTGATGTGATCATAAACGATTATATAACCATGATGCTTCCGTTCCGAGGGAGTGATGAAACGTGTTTGGATTTTAGTGACTCCTCTCAATAGAGAAGTGACCTATTCTTAGTCCATGTATTAGACATTGATATGAATGAGATTCAGATGCAATGAGCAGATTATGTCTACAGCCTTCATTTAATCAAGCATCTGTGGGAGGTCCATGAGATCTGGATTTGAGATATGATCTCAATATCCAAGTCACTATATGTGGAACAATACAATCGCCCTATCCTTATCTCCCAGTATCTGCGGAGAAATCGCATTATTCTTGAAGGAGTTCAAGAATGATTCCATAGTTGAATTATATCTAAACATTGAGAGATTGATAAGTAAATGTGATTTAATTATCTTGATGCATATGGATAATCATCCAATATAATTAAATTTTATTTAATTATTGCGGATAAGAATAATGTGGATAGCAATATCCAATTATTCATAATATATTATACATGTGATTTACAATGTATTAGAGAGAGCTAATTATGATTTATATTTGTTAATTAATTATTGGTGTGAATTAGATTCACATTGTATAATTAGTTGAAATGTAAATTATATTTTGTTTTGGGTTGTGAATGTGATTCACAAATTTCCAATGGCAAGATTGCAATATTCTCAAAATTAATTATGAATTATTTTTGTAGAATAAATCACAACAAAAGTTGTTGGAAAATATGAGAGATTTTCATGGAGATATGCAATCTCATGAGATTGCATGGGATTGCCTCCACCATGGGATCATGGTGGAAGGCTACCAAGTCCCACAAGGAAATTGGTAGTTGTCCTACCTATTTCATGTGGGGATGCAATCTCCATGCTAATCACTCCGTATTTGTTTGATTTAATTTAGGATTGAATTGTATTTGATTTATCAAATATTTTTAATCTAAATTAAATTATTAGTTGTTGGTTTTTTTACCAAAACCATCTTGACCATTGGATTAAACACAAATCAATCTCATCCATTCATTTTGTGTGTCCCATGAATTGTGATCCATGGATCCCGAAACCCTATAAATAGAGAGGCATACTTGGCTCTCTAGGGTTATGTTATTGAGACACATCTCTCTTTCTCTCTCCTTCCACACACCAACCCTCTCCTCTTCTCCATTGGTGGTCGTCCACCAAGCCCTTGAGGAGGAGCCTCGTCGTCGCTTCGGCATCGCGCTACCGCCTCGACATTCCTCGGTTCTCTATCTTCTTTGGATTGCTTCGCTCATGAAGAAGGTGTTCGATCTCGTGCGACGAGATCAGGAGTTCACCGTGCTTGGATCAACTTCTTGGATTGCGAGGATCAGGTGACTCATCCTCGTGCTCGCAAGCGTCTTCTCCGATGATAGGACTTGATACAGGAGGTCTCTTTTCGTAGAGACTCGATCAACAACTCTACAAGAGGTATTCCTTTGTACTTGATGTGGTTTTAGATGAAATGTTTCGAGAATCGTTCTTGGATCATGTGGTCTCATTACATGAAAATTTTTAAATTCCGCTGCATAGAACAACTAGTACGACTAGTCAGTGTTCATCGTATTCGATACGATGCTTATGCTTCCGTGATGCGCTTGAGGATTATCCCATATACTTCAAAGGGAAACCGTTCGTAATTCACTACGTGAGCAAAGTTTTAGTTCAAACATAAAAAAATTATACACTTACTGAAAAGTAAATGCTCACGATAGTTTGGGCCCTTAAGAAGTTTAGGTCTTATATTTTGGGCTCTAAGGTGACAATATACATAGGTCATACAACCATTAAATACCTCACAGAAAAGAAGGATGCGAAGGTGCGTCTTCTTAAGTGGATTATGTTGCTCCAAGAGTTTGATTTGGAAATTAAGGTTAAACATGGAGTTAAAAATGTAGTGGCTGATCATTTATCCCGATTAGAGTTGAAGGGTTTCTCTGATTTTAAGCTGATCATAGAAACCTTTCCAAATGAGTCGATTTGTGTTGTCGATTCACTTCCATTGTATGTCAACATGATGAACTATTCTTTGATAGACCGGATTGTGTCTAGAGAAGATGTATTTCCTAGGAGGAATACCAGAGTGTCCTCATACACTGTCATTCAATGGAAGTTGGAGGACACCATTCTGGAAAAAGAATTGCTCACAATGTACTCCAATGTGGATTATATTGGCTGACCTTGTTTCGAGATGCTACAGATTTTATACGGTCGTGCCCTACTTGTCAAAGGATGGAAGGGACAGTCGGTTATAGAGATGAGATGTCCATACAACCGACAATTTTTTGTGATGTCTTTGATGCATGGGGCATAGATTTTATGGGCCTTTCTTCCAACAATAATGGATTTGAGTATATCTTGTTAGGAGTTGAATATCTTTCAATGTGGGTGGAGTCTATCCTACCCCAAGCCACAGACAATCAAACTGTATGTAAGTTTATTACGGAGCATATCATTTCAATGTTCAGGATACTAAGATTTTAATTTTATATGGAGGTAGCCACTTTGTGAATAGAGAGATGATGTCTTTAGCTAAGGACTACAAGTTTGAGCATAGAGTTACTAGACCTTACAACCCACAGTCGAATAGCATGGTAGAGGTTTCAAATAGGGAGGTGAAGATTATTCTTCAAAAGTTAGTCTGTCTTGATAGGAAGAATTGGTACAGGCTATTAGAGAAAGTTTTATGGGTTTATAGGATGAACAACAAGACTCCACTTAGTACTTTACCTCTTAGAATGATTTATGGCAAGACATGCCATTTGTCCGCTGAATTAATTCACAAATCTGAGTGGGAAATAAATAAAATCAATTGAAGTTGTCACCTTAGGAAACTTTGCAGAAACTTGAACCTCAATGAGCTAGTGAAAATCTAAAATCAAGCATATGAGAACAGCTTAATCTATAAGGACAAAGTGTAGAACTAGCATGACCTGCATATTAGATGCAAGAACTTTGTCCCGAGACAAAATTTATGGTTGTTTAATGCCTAGTAGAAGATATTTCATGGAAAACTTAAGTCTAAATGGATTGGTCCCTCTATAGTGAAGGAAGTGCATAGTAATGGAAGTGTAGCGATTGTTGATCTCATAGATGGTGCAAGTTCTTTCCTGTCAACAACAACTATTGAAGCACTTTATATAGAATCTAAAGAATGGTTGGTTCCAGTTGAAGTTATTGAATTCATGCCAATCGGGTCCCTTACAGATACTTCAGATACAACATGAAGCCGTAGCTTGAAGATTCAGATATGACATATTCAACATCTTGCAGATTCATCTATGCTTTTACTGACACTTACTCTATTCTTTAAAGATTTGGTTTCTTCCCTTTTTAGTTTCTTACTCCTATCTTAGGTTATTTAGAGGGGAACCAACCCTCGGAGTGTATATTCTTCAAGGTCGTCTTTAATTATCTCCTAGGTCCTTCTATTCCTCATTCCATTCTTTGTACTTAGGCTATTTTCAGCCTAACTATTGGGGGATCGACTCCATATTATTCTTAGAAGATCTGTTCCTTTTCCTATTCTTTATTAGACATTTCTATGTCTTTTAGCCCTACACTTAAGCTATTTAAAGCCTAAGTATAAGGGAGCCTGATGGATTTTCTTATCCCTAACATGTTTATCCTATTTACGCTTAGTACGAGCTATGTCTTTCATTCCACTTTGTACCCTGAGGACATACCACAAGCTAAATATAAGGGTTGTGTATGTATTGCATATATACTTTTATTCGTAGCTCATACTTTCATATGTTTTGTATATTATTATGGGCTATGGATATATGAATTTGGAAATGTTTGTAAACATAATTTGTAAAATATTTGGAAAATTTTATATCTATTTTACATAGTTTGTAAAACATAGTTTACAAATCATTTTGAAGAGGGTACAAATTATTTTGACACTATACATATTCTTTTTTATATTTATCTACAAATTCTTTAAAATAAATAAAAACAAAATAATAAAAAAAATTTACAAAAATAAAACCTTAATTCAGTTTCTCAAGAGAGTTAAATTTTTTGAAGGGGTGCCATTAGTGTAACGTTTACTTTTTGTACCTTGGAGTGTTTAGGCTATAAAAGGTCGCCTAATCTTAGTCCCTTACTGAGTGAAGCTTGGAAGAGAGTTTAGATGTGAACTCTATATTTTGGATGATCAAATTGATAAAGAGTTCTTTAAAAAGAGTGATGCCTATTGAGGAAGATACTATGTTGTTGGAAGAGTTGGATATGGAGTAGCACACACCTTTTCTTGAGGATATCCAAAAGCCCGAAGATCATGTCTCTTATAAGTTAGGACATCCTCGTATGTCCAACTTTTTACTTTTTAGAATAAGGGTTTGATAAGTCTTCCTTTCATTTTAGAAAACTTTAAGTCTTCCCATATTGATATGGTTATTACTTTTGAGGAAGAATGGCATCATTCTAAGTGCTTAATTTTTCAAGTCAACGAAGATCATTCCTATTTTGATTTTGAGGTTTACTCTGTGAGGAGGAAGTAAGTGAAGCATAAGGCTACCAGTGATTTTAAACCATGTGGATTCAAGTCTGATGCTTGAGGTTGAGAAGCTAGAGTTTGAATGTCATGTTGGTACCTATGTGATGTTCTTGTAATGTTTATAAGTTCTTTTATGTTGTGTTATGTTTGTAGTGTGAAGGGTACATGTTCTTTAGTTTTTATTAATAAAATTCTTGAAATAAAAAAATCTCTAACTCATTAACTTACTAACAAATTAATTGGTGTTTCCCTGACAATTTCAGTTTTCACAACAGGGCTTGTTGAGATTCATAGCACTTGGCTCATGAGGTCTATAAATTTAGAGTCAACTTGTGTTAATCATTATGGTCTTATACTTAGTAATTCATACTTCCCTAGTAAGAAAGATACGTATGCTATATTGTATGCTTAATCGTGTCCATAAAAGAATATGACCAAGACTCACTTACACGACTGCATTTATGATGAGATGATTTGAGGTTTCGCTCGAGGAACTGGGATTTGAGATTTAAGTTTGGACTTGATTTTATTATGCTCGAGGATGGGATAAAATTAATGAATGCTTCATGAAACCTGAGTTTTAGCAATCTTGCCAGTATGATAACATGGTTTTTATACTAACCTCTGGATATTGACCTAAGTGCTAGGGAGTGATGAAATTAAATTAAATTGTTGATCAGTGATGTCGATTCTTGGTAAAAGTTAAAGGCTAGGGTTTATTCCTTAGCGCATCATGGAAGTATGTAGGTCGCATCACATATGACCTAGGGCAACTAGTCATACTAGTTATGTCAGGTAGCTAAAACTAAAAAATTAAATACATGAAATCACATGACTCGAGAACACTTCTCAAATCATTTCATCACAACACAAACAAGTAAAATGATTACCTCTTGAAGCGTGTTTGTAATTGTGTCTCTAAACAAAGAGACCTCCTGTCTCAAGTCTGATCCAATGAAGGTCACACGTAAGGGCCCGTGGATGAGACGTGTGCTTCCACAAATAAGGTTGGTGATCCAGCAAGGAGTCTCCTGATTTAATCTCATAAAATACCGACGCCTTCTTCATGAGCAAAAAACACTGACGATGGTGGAGATCCACGAGCAATCGATCTGGCAGCACAATGGCGTCGCGACAACTACAAGTCTCTCTAGGTCAACAATGTGGATGACCAAATTGTTGACATAGAGTGGGTGTGTATAAGAAATATGGAGAGAGAGAGGCATTTTGTTGTAATTCATGTAGTGTGTAAAAAAAGGCTAGGGTTACCCTTCTTTTATACTATTTTGGATGTCCATGGATCACAATCCATGTGAACACAAATCCAATGGTTGAGATTGTTTTCTGCTTTTAATAAATGACCATGGTTTTATTGCATAATAATTCGTAACAAAAATTTATTAATTTAAAATAAATTAAGTATATTTAAGAATCATCAACCGATTTAATTCAAATCAAATCAATAAAGATGGAAGGATTTGGAAGGAGGACATGCCTCCTTCCTTACATAGTGGATGACCACAACTTGATAAATCAAGTGGGGTCGTCCACCTTCAATGTTAGGAAGGTGCACTACTCGTTCCAAATAAATGTAATCTCATATATCACACAATCTTCCACATATGCAACAACTTTTATTGCATAATTATTCATCATAAAATTTCCAAATTATTTTGGGTTAATTTTAATCATGCCATTGATAAATTGTGAATCATGTTCCCACATACAAAATAAAATGTAAATTTCATTTACAATTAATCGTCTAATGCGAATCCGATTCACATCAACATCTAATTTGTAAATACCAATTATAATTAACTCTCCCTAATATAACATAAATCACAATTATAATATATATGATTAATATGGATATCCATATCCACATTATTCATTTCCTTCATAATTAAATCATATTTAATTATCATAGATCTCCATTCTCATGTGTTCAAATGATATGAATCATATTCACATTATTCATAATAATTAAATCATTTTTAATTATCAGTTTTTCTCAATTCTCAGATATGTTATCAACTATGAAATTATTGTCAAACTCCTTCAAGATTAATGTGCTCTCTCTACAGATACTTGGAGATAGGGACAGGGAAATTTTACATTCTATGTATAGTGACTTGGATGTTGAGATCATATCTCAAATCCAGATCTAAGGGACCTCTCATAGATGTTTGATTAAATTAAAGCCATAAATATAATCTTATCATTGTATCTGAATCGTATTCATATCAATGTCCAACATTTGGACTAAGACCAGATTACTTCTCTATGGAAAGGAGTCACTAAAATCCAAACTTGTTTCATCATTCCCTCGGAATGGAAGTGTAATGGTTATACAATCATTTATGATCACATCACCCTCGAGTATTCCTAAACAAGTACATCTACATATTGAAAGACCTAGAATAAACCCGTAGTTTTAGATAACATTTAGATTGTCTTCTTCAAGGTTTTATCATTAAGTCTATTATTTGATCATTGGGAGTTGGTATCGATCATCATATACTTTCCAAAAACACATATCCTACCTAGATATCGATTACATACTTTTCAAAAGCATATATCATACCTACAAATTCAGTCAAGCTTCCAACGTGAGACGACCGTGCAAAGAATTTGATCCCAGTATCTCATGAGTGAGCTCATGTCTTCCGATTCATTAATTGAACCTGTATGCTCCCTTTGAGAGATCGTATTACTCATATGCCCTTGTATGCACATCAGTGCACCAGTGTATACACCTTGATTAGGCCATCAACCTATCGGTCTGCCAAATGTACATACTTAGACATACAGTAACGTTTATGTCTCTGGTTGGAGGATGCGTGCCTATATCATAATAGTATATGACATAGGTATTGGCTATCTTGATCTTCTTAAGTCAACTCTTTAACCTAACTTATCTAACACCTCCGAATCTATATTCCTATGTAGAGGACATGCACCAAGAGGTTGGTCAAATCTTAGCCTTTAGAGAAGGATTTCCATCTCCTTCTTAGGCTGGAGATCCTTTCTTAATAATCATTATATGGTGCTTGATGAGTCCTCAATCTAACCCTTTAGATATCATCCAAGCACTAGCCTCTATGATTTAGTATTTGAGTCAACTGTTGTTTGATCAATAAGATGGCCATGGTATATAACCCTAATTATACTAAGGGATCTATTATACAAATTAGTTATTCTTCATTTCAGATTAGTGAGTGAATTGAAATAACATTTTTTGCATAATGGCTCATTGTTGTCTCACATGTCTAATAATATCCTACTAGCCCAAAGAGCTATTTAATGGGCCAATCTTTAAATCCACACTCATGTGCTTATCATAAGATATTTAGAAAAATATCTTTGTAGGTTGACTTGTCACTCAGCTCGTGAGAGACTATGCCAAGTCCTTTTACAAACTTGTATATCCCCCAGTAACAGTGCTCGCATCCAATGCGAATGTTGCATCTTAAGCAACCTATACTCAATCATGGTAAAGATATTATTGTGCCTTTGCCACATTGACTTGATAATTATTATAACCATTAAGCTACACCTTTATGCCTAGAGATATCTATCTCTTTAGATTAATGCATAGAGTTCAGTCTAGAAAGGCATCTGTAGGTAAGACCTTTTAATCACTATCTATAAAGCCTTAATTTATTAAAAATAAGACTTTGAGATTACTATCTCAAAAATCATGTGCCTTTGAAGGTTTCGATTATTACTATAATTTATTGTTTTATCTCCATAGTAGGATTAGTAACATTTTACTACTACTAATACATGGCAGACATCAGGCCTTTTGTACGCATCTAGCATACACTGAGCTTCCCATAGCTGATGCACTAGAACATGTAGCTTTGGCATTCACGTCCTCAACTCTTTGAGGTGATATCCCTTTATATAGGTCATTACCATATCTTAAGGTACCATATTTTAAGGGAAAGAAGCTTTCTTTATATTTTCCTAAAAATGGAATATTTTCAAGGTGTACCACTAATGTGCTGGTCCCAATGCCCTCTTCTCTTTACTTCTAAACAACTCCATAACTAAGATTTAAGAGGCATCCTTGAGATCTTTTATCTCAAGGTATGGAACAACCAGATCAGAAAACACTTATTATCATCCTTATATCATTCCAAATGGTTAGGATTTTATCTACATTTAGCACGATGAACACAATGGCACTCCTACTAAGCTTCACATGGTTCAGCTAGATTCTATCTAAGATCATAACATTTATAATTTCATCAAATCTAATGTTCCAATTATAAGAAGCTTATTTGAGTCCATGGATGGAGTTTCTTATCTTGCACACATTGCATTCTTCAATCATGAAGCCATGGGGCTACTTCATATGAATATCCTCATTGAGGTATTCATTGAGGAATGCAATCTTGACTCCATCTTGAAGATGTCATACTCAAGTTGTGTAGCTACAATTAGCAATATTCTGATGGATTAAACATGGACACTAGAAAGCAAGTCCCATCATAAGGGATGCCTTATTTATGTATGTAGCTATTGGCTACAAAGTGTGGTTTGAAGGTATCTATCTTCTCATCAGGTTCCCTCTTTCTCTTGAAGATCCATTTACACCCAATAGGTTTGACCCCTATAGATGGATCCTCGAGGTTCCATACAAATCACTTGTGCATGAAGCTTACATTAGACTTTATTGCTAACATCCATCTTTCTATATCCTGATCTACAGAAGCTTCATCATATGAAGTTCGATCATTTTCATATTTCTCTAACACATGGAATGCATACCCTCTAGGTGATCTTGCCACCCTCAAACTGATTCGAACAGGTATGGGTGTTTCATCTTTAATTATGTTTTTAGTTTCCAGTTCTAGGATCCCCATTAGCCTCTTTTGATTCAATCAGTCCCTTTACTTCATTCTTATCTTGATTCTCAAGAAGTCATGCTCTTAGAATCATATTCTTAGAGATGAAATCATTTAAGAATCTCGAGGTCATAAAGTAGGTATCCAATACCATCCTTTATATTCCTAATGAAGCATCACTCTCAGGTGCTAGATTCTAGCTTACTTGCATCCATGTTATGTTCATTGACCAAGTAACCCTGAATTCTCAAGTGTCCAACACTAGGCTAGGTACCAAACCATATCTTATGAGGGTTTGGATTGAATTTTCATGGAATCTTATTAATGATATATATTGTAGTCTTTACTACATATATAGCTAGAATCTAAGAGGTAATTATGCTAAGTGTCATCATTATCCGATCATTTCTAACATGATCCAATTGCATCTCTTTACAACTCATTGAGTTGAGATGTATTAGGAGTAGTGAGATAGGAATGATATTCCTTTCTCTATAAGGTATTCCTTGAACTCATCTAATATGTAGTAGCTACCTAGGTTAGATCAAATTCATTTTGTGTTCCTTATAACTTTGGTTATCAACTAAAATCATGAAATCTTTGAACATTTCAAATGTTTCTAATGGGTAAAGAAAGAAATCTCATACCATAAATAATCATTAATCGATATCACATATCATTAATATTCATTATGGTATATATGGTCCATATACATCAATATGTATGAGGTCTTGAATATCTCGGCATCTTACATCATTCTCAAAGAAGGGTGCATTAAACATTTTAACTTTGAATACATTACTCACAAGCATGTAAGATTTGAACCTTTAAACAATCTAAAGTTCCATCTCTTACTAGTATCTTGATCTTATCAATAGACATATGCTAGATCATTGTTAAATGATCTTCATCCTCCTAATTGATTTTTCAGGGTTTAAATTTCCAATATTAGAAATGTTAATGAACCATTCATTACCATTCTAATTTAGTAGAGTCCTCTTAGATGTTAGATCACTATCTAAAATATATCCATCAAAACTCTTTATGATAGGTCTATTCCACAATGTATGCCCATTTCTAACAAGTTTAGAAATAAATGATGAATGTATTCTAATATCTAGGCCATAGAGACATTCTCGAAGACTAATGACTCTCCCACTGAAAATATGTAGTCTTTTTATCCAATGGAGATTGTTGCAACAATTGCATCAACTCCCATGTCAATGACTATTAAACATTAAGATCAAATTTTCTAGTTTTCTAAAACATATGAAACCAATTTCAAGTGTTATTAGAAGGATATACAATTATTGGACTTTCTTCTTATCTAATAAGTAAGTTAATTTTAATGATGATATGTAGATGAAGAATATCCTGATGCACTATCCGGGTCATTCTCTAAGGATCTTAGATAGTCTAGTCATACTATCAATACATCGGTTTGTTGTAGTATCATCATTCATCCAACTCTTTGGATGTCATATATATGGAAATCACAGAAGTACAGTCAACTATTTGACTCTCCTTCTTACATGGGTCAGACACATGCTTCCATTGCGCTTCCTTAACACGTTAACAATCATTGCTTAAGACAAAGGATCTCTTAAATTGAACATGTTTTCAAAGGACTTCAATATAAGAGTATTTCAACATTTATTCTTTTCATCATATTTATACAATATGAATAATATGATGAATCATGAAAGGCTTGAGTAGAGATAGTGGAATGATGACATTCATCATATCCACACTCATCTTAACTCAAAAAAGGACTTAGGTTTAGGCAGGTACTCAAATATTTTGAGTACATCATCTCTTATCTAACCATCATTATGCATAATGCAGTGAACCATGTCATTCATGACTAAATGTTGAGAGGACATATCTTTTCCAAAACATCTTCGATTTTTTTAAGAATGAACTTGCCAATTACGATCATCACCAACATGTTACTTCTAGAGCACACTCGATGAGAGATCAAGATTTTAGAGATACATAAACCATAGGTTATTGTCCTATTATCTATTTTATTATCATTCCTCATTATTATGAGGAAATTTATACATTGTAACCATATGCATTATGTGTCCAACTGCAAGTACTACATATTGAGCATGGATCCAATCCATGTTATTATACTGGTATTAATTAAGTATAGATTTGAATAGATTTAATGAAGGTTATCTGAAATAAGATAATTTACATAAATATATATCTTTGATTAAGGTTATTAATGTTTTAAATCAAAGTTGTCTTGCCTTTTAAATTCTGAAAGCCCATTCACTTACTAAAATTTGAAATCATTAGATATATCTCTAGCATGATCTAGGATCTTCTTTTTACCTTTGTTACATCCTAATAATACGAGAAACTGCAATTCAGATAAAAAGAAGCGAGAACTCATTCCGCCTAGCAAATCCAACTTGCATTTCCCAATTCGATCTTTAACACCCATGCCCACCAACTCTAAGGTAATGTTGACCTGTTGTTCATTGAATCAACCATCAACAAGAATAGAACTCGCTATGTGCAATCCAATATCACCTAAATAATATGCGGAACCAATATAGGGGTCACTACGCATACGACCTTACTCTTTCGAGAAGCAAGAAAGTCGATCCATGTGCGCTTGTATGCATGAGCTATCAGTTTGGATAGGCATCTACAACATATAATCCATGGCGATGGAACACTTCGCCTTGATGGGAGACCATGGATGTCATTTATATGATCCTCCATATCCCATTCATATTTTAATTAATCATTATGAATAATTATCATTAAGATTAATTCTTCCAAGGGAATTTCATCTCGATTATAATGGAGTGTTTATTTTAATTGGATATAATAAATTTAATCATATTAAATTAATCTACAATCTAATTCAATCAACCAACAAATGATTATGGTTTGCTTGATATTACCATATAGTATAAGCTCTCATAAGTACTTATTATTTTGTATTTTAATAATTAGAGTACAACTTGACTTACTCATATTATTCTTTCCGCAAAAATTGATCCGGTCAATACGCTCGAGTTATGTTGGGGGGGGACATTTCCTTGACATGCAAGGCACTAATTAAGGAACCAAGCTAGCATATCCGGACTAGACAACTTCACTATTCTGATTGAGAACAACACAAAATAATATCAATGTACTTGCAAATTTATCGATCAACTTTGATGACCTACATTCAACTATATAGTAATAACTCTAAAATCTTAGGCATCTTAAAACAATTTTGAGATCCTAAATTTCTAGTCATATCAAGCAATCATGTTTTGCATGTAAAAGTTGATCCACGGCTATTATATGTTAAACTAGGGTTTTTGTCATGAAACATATATTCAATGGTCAACAATGTTTAATCAATTACTTTCATAAATATTAAGAATCAATTTAATCAAGATAAATTCATAATTTCCCCGATTTACATTGAATGAAAAACACATTAAGAAAGAAGACTTGATGGTCCAATTATCATCCAACACACCTCCACTAAATATGGAATATCTAGAGCAAATAGAGTCTGAATCGCATGAAATAAATTCGTGCGATTTGATGTTTTAATTATCTACTTAATTAAGATATTAGTTCATGTTTCATTATAGGAAAACAGTAAGCAATTCCTTACTGATCCGTGAATACATAC
Source organism: Ottelia alismoides (assembly GCA_037367405.1). NCBI lineage: Eukaryota > Viridiplantae > Streptophyta > Magnoliopsida > Alismatales > Hydrocharitaceae > Ottelia > Ottelia alismoides. The sequence continues at coordinate 515,361 of JAZKJV010006151.1, read as the reverse complement.
AAAAATAATTTTATCGTAAGAGTTTTTCGAATTTTAATTCATGTAGTTTTGGTGCCAACAATTGGCTGATTTTTGGCAACATATTTAGAAATTATAAATACAATTTATTATCCAAAAAACTCATACAAACAGTGCATAAATGGGGGCATTTCAATTTTGCGTAAATTAATTCGAAATGTGTATCATATGAACAAACCACGAGTCCCCATGCATCCAATATGCAAAACTTTGTTCCCTATGATTTAGGAACATATCCAAGACCTCTAACCAAGGATTTGATACCACTTGAAGGTTAGGATTTATGCCTTAGCACGTCACATAAGCATCTAGGTCGCATCACATACGACCTAGGGCAACTAGTCATACTAGTTGTTTCAGGAAGCGGAAAATAAAAAAAAATTTAAATAGATGAAATTACATGATTCGAGAACACTTCTCAAATCGTTTCATCAAAAATACAAACAAGTACAAGGATTGTCTCTTGAAGCGTGTTTGTGATCATGTCTCTAAACGAAGAGACCTATTGTCTCAAGTTCGATCCAATGAAGATCGCACTTGCGACCACGTGGATGAGACACATGCTTCCCATAATCCAAGTTGATGATCCGAGCGAGGAGTTTACAGATTTCATCTCACGAAATCAGACACCTTCTTCACAAGCAAAAAGCATCGAAGATGGAGGAGATCAATGAATAGTCGATCCGACAACACAATGTCGCCGCGACGACTGCGAGTCTTTCAAGGTCAACAATGTAGACGATCACATTGTTGAGACATAAAGTGGACGTGTATGAGAAATATGGAGAGAGAGAGAGATAAAGAGAGATGTGTTGTTGCAATTCATGTAATGTGTGCAAAAGAAAAGCTATGATTGCCCTTTCTTTTATACTTTTTTCGATGTCCATGGATCACAATCCATGTGCACACAAATCCAATGGTTGAGATTGTTTTGTGTTTTCAATCAATGACCATGATTTTATTGTATAATAATTTGCAACAACAATTTATTATTTAAAATAAACTAAATATATTGAATAATCATCAATATGATTTAATTCAAATCAAATCAATAAACATGGAAGGACTTGAAAGGAGGACATGCCTCCTTCCCTACATATAGTGGATGGCGACAACTTTACAAATCAAGTGTGGTCATCCACCCTTCTATGTAAGGAAGGTGCACTCCTTATTCCAAATAAATGTGGACTCATATCTCACATACTCTTCCACATATGCAACAACTTTTATTGCATAATTATTCACCGAAATAATTCCAAATTATTTTGGGATAATTTAAATCATGCTACTGAAAAATTGTGAATCATATTCACACATTCAAAATAAAGTGTAAATTGCATTTACAATTAATTGTCCAATGCGAATCCAACTCACATAAACATTTAATTCATAAATACAAATTACAATTAACCCTCTCTAATATATTATAAATCACATTTTTAATATATATGATTAATATGGAGAGTGATATCTACATTATTCATTTCTTTGATAAATAAATCATATTTATTTATCTTGGATATCCATTCTCATGTGTCCAAATAATATGAATCATATTCTTGTTATTCATAATAATCAAATAATATTTAATTATCAAAGTTCTCAATACTCAGATACGTTATCAGCTATGAAATTATTCGCGAACTCCATCAAGAATAATGTGCTCTCTCTGCGGATACTTGGAGATAAGGCCAAGGAGATTGTACATTCCATGTATAGTGACTTGGATGTTGAGATCATATCTCAAATCCAGATCTCGAGGACCTCCCATAGATGTTTGATTAAATCAAAGCCACAAATCTAATCTTCTCATTGTATCTGAATCGTATTCAGATCAATGTCCAGCATTTGGACTAAGTTCAGATTACTTCTCTATTAAGAGGAGTCACTAAAATCCAAACTTGTTTCATCACTCCCTTGGAATGGAAGTGTCTTGGTTATACAATCATTTATGATCACATCTCCCTCGAGCATTCCTAATACCCATGCATCATGCATACTGGAAGAGATAGAATAAACCCAAAGTTTTATATCACTTTTAAACTGTCTTCTTTAGGGCTTTATCATTAAGTTTCTCATTTGAATATTATGAGTTGCTATCAATCTTATACTTTCGAAAAGCATATATATTACCTAGTCAATTATCATATAATTTCCAAAAGCATATATCATACCTACAAATTCAGTCCAGCTTCTAAAATGAGACGACCATGCACGAAATTTGATCCCAATATGTCATGAGTGAGATCATGTCTTCCGGTTCATTCATAAACATGTATGATTACTTTGAGAGATCATATTACTCATGTGCCCATGTATGCACATAGCTTGCTAGTGTATAGACCTTAAATTGGTTATCAACCTATCAGTCTTACAAATGTACATACTAAGACATATAGTAACACATCTGTCTCCGGTCAAAGGACATGTGCCTATATCGTGGCAGTATATGACATAGGTCTTGGTTATCTAAATCTCGTTAAGTCAACTCTTTGACTTAACTTGTCTAATACCTCTGAATCCCTATTCCTATGTAGAGGACCTACTGAAGGATATGGGAAAAATCTGTAAGCACAATATGGAAGCTTTAGGATCGCATAGTATATGATCGGGAGCTACTAGTCGCACTAGTCGCTCGTGGAAGCGGAAATTAAAATAAAAATAAAAATGATGAAACCACATGATCCAAGAACACTTCTCAGATCGTTTCATCTAAACCACCATTAGGTATTAAGGTTACCTCTTGAAGAGTGGTTGCGATCGAGTCTCTAAAGGAAGAGACGTCCTGTCTCAAGTCCGGTCCAACGGAGAATACGCTTGCAAGCGCGTTGACGAAATGTGTGCTCCTAGCAATCCATGTTGTTGATCCAAACAACAAAACTCCTGATCTCATCACATGAGATCTGGTGTCTTCTTCATGAGCAAGGCTCACGGAAGGAGACAGAGATCCACGAGTAGTCGAAGCAGCAGCACAATGACGTAGCGATGATGACGGTCTTCTCTTGGTCAATGTATGGATGTGAAGATATTAAGGCAAAAGGAGAGATGATGTGTAGAGAGAGATGGAAAGAGTTTAATTCCTCTTAGAATTATATGTTGCCTAAAAGGAAAGGGCTACACTTCCTTTTACACTAGTTGGATGCACATGGATCTCAATCCATGTGTTTTTTAATCTATGGTGTAGATTAAATATTTATTAATCAATGGACATGATTTGTTGCACCAAAAAAAATAGCAGATAGTTTAAAATAAATAAATTATATCCTTCTTCAATATAATAATTAATTCATTTTAAATTTAATTAATATACCAAAATTATTAGAGACTAGGTCTCTTTATTAAATAGAGGGTGGACAGCCACCAAAAAGAGATACAATCTCTTTTTTTTCTATATATTAATTAATATGCAATAACAATTATTTCATTTATCTTCACAAAAATAATTCCAAATTAAGTGATTGTTATTGTGGATTAATTTTTGTTTGAAGTCCAGATTTTATGTGGTCAATTCAGTGACTGAGTTCCCGCCTTGTGTGGAACTTAAGACCATCGATTTTCGACCTCAACAAATGGCGCCGTTGTCGGGGAGTTACATAGTATAGATCATATTTTGTGACTAATTGTGATTGCCTGTCTGCAATTTTTGCCTCATTTATTTCCTTTACTTTTGATATATATTTTGAGCTATCTGACCACCCTCTTTGTTGATTTGTGCGAGGTACCGTGGATTAAGGGAGGCACATTTTCCTAAGCGCCTGAGCACCCACGTGAAGCCAGCTTCAGCCTGCTACCCCTACACGAGGAGGACTTAGAGATTTTGTAATGTAACTCTAGTCTATTTTCTTGCATCTATTTGTGTAATTGTTTGTGAGATAGAGTGACACATAAATTATAACTACACAGGACTTGGACACTTCGACATTTCACGAGGTCCAGTGCCCGAGGGATTGTTCCCTTGGGGGCCTCATATGCTTGCTCGATTTTCTCACCGGTTTTGGTTTCTTTGATTTTCTTTTATTTTGATTCACAAAGGTTTTGGCCCCTAGACTTAGGATTTTATTGTGATTGTGACGTAATTGATTAGGATCCCACACTTAATACATTTGCTTGTGCCTATAGATCGTAAGTGGACCTAATTAATAACTCACAAAAGAAAAGCTATTTTGGTCATTCGAGGAGTCACGTGCCGCTAGAGGTCGTATACAACACTGGCAGGATCCGTTGTGGCAGACACCGATCGGCATCAGAGACCAGACTTCGACCCCTCATGTTGATTATTTAGCTACTGTTCTTCTCATGTAGAATTTTTCATCTAAGGCCGGTTTCTTCGTGCGTCATATAGATAGTTTATTTCTTGTCTTTAAATTATATGCGCATCACCCTGCATGTAGAGTGCTGGAGCAAGGTATGCATTTCTATCTCTACACGCATCATTGTGTTTGATCGCACATCGGCTTTTCCGACTTCCTCCCCCGTTTTATTGGACCTTAAATAACCAGGAGATTGAAAAATTCGTTAGGCGTTGTCCTTATTTCAGAAAAATACTAAAAAGAGAAAATCATAAAATTGGGACTGCTAATGCAACCTTGACCTTAAAATTCTCCTCATCTTCAAAAATTTTGTCTTGGGGAGAGTAACCCCCCTCATTGGTTGATTTATCTACAGCAAGAGAGTGATCCGAACACTTGGATAGAGCCACATCCAAAATCATAGTTGATTACTGGTATTGGTGAGTCGTTCTCTAGTGATGATCTCTCCAGTAACCGGTAAAGTGGACCGCAACGTCCTTAACAGAGGGAGTTGATAGGGTAGTCGGTAAACGATCCACAACTCCTACTGGCTGGGAAAGACCTCATTTGGGATTGGGATAGTCGGCTAGCAGAGTTGGGTTCCCAACAGCTCTCTTAATCGCTCTGATAGATTGATTGATCACCTAACTAAAATTGACAAGATAAACGACCGAACCTTCATGGTCATCAGCTCCAGAGTTGCGTAGGTTAATTAGGGGTTTGTGTTTCACATCTTGTTTGCATTCCAGATCTCATCCGCCCTTTTTCCAGATCAAAATTATGGGAAGGAGATCCCTTAGGCCACGACTGGTGGCACCACTATCGAGCACTCCTTCCTATTCATCTAGGTCAGCTTCGGGGAGTCCGGACCCACTCTCTGAGCCTGAGTTTATGTCCACCCTGTTCCCCCTCGACCACTCTTCTTTTTCCATCAGTCTAGTGGTGTGAGAGTTTAGTGCAGCACAGAGCTCAGAACATTTGACAACACCTGAGATGGGTTCTTTTGCCTTTGCAGAGACCCAAGATATGGACGACAGAGACCACCACCATTCCTATATGATCAAGCTACCATCAACAATTCACTGTTAGCTTCTCTGGAGACCTTGCAGAGACAGATCAGAGACCAGAGAATATTCATGTGTGACATCATGAGGGAGATAACACAAATGCGAGAGGGAAGAGAAGATAAACCTGAGGGCAGTGGAGAAGATATACTAGAAGCAACAGGCATAGGAGGAGAACCTAACCAGGAGAGGCCGCCACTGATGACCATGAGGCAGTTGCACAACCCAGCCGCGACCCTAACCCACCGATGGATTCAGCTTCCTCCCATTGTTGGGAACTTTGACCTTCGCTCGTAGACCATCCAGCTATTGCCCAAGTTTCACGAGCTAGCCACCAAGGAGCCTCATCTCCATCTGCAGGAGTTTGAGATGATTTGCAGCACTGTCCACGACATGTTATTGGACGAGGACACAATCAAGATGATTGCCTTCCCATTCTCCTTAGCTGATAGAGCACCCTACTGGCTGAAGCATCTTAGGAGGTACGCCACATCATGAGCACAGCTCCGGCGTGAGTACTTGAACAAGTACTATCCACTCGGCCGGACCAACCAACACGAGCTATGTGATGAATCCATGATTCATTAACTTTTCTGTCACATTTTATCTTAAAACCCTTAACAAAGACATGTAAATATACATTAATTTTCATATTTTATAAAAACTTCATTCATGAATAAATATCCACTTTTAAGCATCAAAAACATGTAAATAAATAAAAGAATAAAAAAATAAAGAAAAGAGAAGAAGGCAGATTGTAAATATGTATATATGTACAATATGACTTATAAATATAAATATAGCTGCAAGGTATATTTATAACTTAACCCTCGAGACCAGGTCAGCATGGATTGGTTGACAAAATTAATAAGTAGGGGAGATAAGGAAAGAAAACCATAAAAATAAATTAAGACACACTTCACACATTGTTCACTATTTATCAAATAAATACAAAACTTCATTGATTTATAATTAATTCATATGTACATTTTTTCAACAAACTCTTTTCCTAATTATTGCTAAAAATGTATATAAAAATATAAAAATAAGCTAAAAATATTCTCTTGTACTTATACCAAGAAATCCTACTCCTATGTTGTCAAATTCTCAACTTCCAAACATCATAACTTCTTCATACGAAAACCAATTTCACTCTACTCACCTTCAAAATTCGTAAAATAATATTCTCTAGTTAATAGAGGTGGATTCATTGAATTCAGAGTCTGTTTGCAAAAAGTCGATTTTGGGACCTAATGACAACGGGGTTTCTGGGCTATTGATTTTATTTAGAACACACTATTTATAATTTTATTAATTTTATAATTTTTAATTATTTTCATGATATTATATTTTTATCATAATTTATTTCAGAATTTTTGGAGCTTATTTATTATTTTAATAAAATCCAAAATCCTAATTTATAGATAAAAATGAACTGATTAACTTATACCTGTATTTATTAATATATGTAAATTAATTTATTAAAATCCCTAAAAATTCACATAGCCTTTATTTATTATTCTAATAATTAAGAAAATAGAAATTTAATATATTATTTATTTATTTATTAAATTAAAAATCCAAAACTTATTTATCTATACCTATTTATTAATATAATATTTATATCTCGTATTATAATTATTATTTATAAAAACTAATTATTCTATAAATTAGATAATTTAATTATCTACATTTCTTGTTTTTATACCTATTTAAAATAACATTATTTACTATTTATTATATATTTTATAAGGTATTTATGCATATGGCCAACCAAGTGCTGACACGTGTCAGCACCTGATGCTTCTTCTCCAAGAAGCTGGTACCGTTTCTGTTCTAAGCGACCTTCTTCACCAAATTTTCTCGGGCACACTAAATGTATTTCACTCAATCCTAGCCATTGAATCTCCTCTCCTAACAACCAAGATACTCGGCCACCCTTAGATTAAACTTGAGGCCCACAAAATCTCTCTATAAAAACCCCCAAAGTTGGCGGTTTTTCAACAACTTCCTCTTAACTACCTGAAGCTCAGAATCCAGTGGCCGACCTTCCACTTCCTCACTTCTCTCTGCTCGCTCAGGAGGTGACAGCTCCAGCCAAAGGTTCCCATGTGGGAGAAGGATCATCGGGGAGGAGTTCCAAGGTGCTCGTCAGCCCTTGCACCGTCTCCTTGTGCACGTTCAGTTGCGGCAAAGATTGGTCGTCGAGCAACCATCTGAGATAAATACACCTCTATTTCCTAGATCTACTCATTCATCTTTGCGATTTTCTTTCTCGACATTCGTGCATACATTAGCGTAGATAATCACGTAGTTAGGAAGCCTAATCATCCTTCTAAAATGCACAATCAAATCCACTTCCAAACTCGTTTCATATTCAAACAAATTTGCGTCTCTTTTCTCGTTGTTTCTCATGCCTATTATCATCTAATCTGGAAATGATTTTTGAACTTGCAAAAAACCTTAATCTTTCGGTCGATTTATCGCAAATCGAGCATACACATTTGATCTTTGCAGGTTCTTCTTGCATACAACGCAATAGCACGTCAATTGAAGATTATAATCATCACACAAATCGCATCCCCAAGAAGACGCACAACCTGATCTTCAGTTCCAGAGCAAACGGACCGCCATCTCTATCAGTCTTTCTCCGTCGTCTTTCGCCAGCTCCGACCGACGTCCACCGCAGGAGAGCTCGAGGGGTAGAGGAGCTACCCTTCTGGCCCCACAGGAGGTTCAAGATACACATCCATCGCCGGCGAGAAATCGGAGGAGTCACCTTCACCAACTATTCAACCATCTGAAGAACACCTCAAGAACAACCAGTGTACAGTCTCTCGACACGTGGCAATCGTGGACGGCTAGGATCGACTCCGAGGTTGTAATCATGGCTGTTGAAACCGAAGAGGTGTGATATTTGCATACTAAGACCAGAGAAGTTTCAGATTTCCAGCCCGCCTTCCAAGTTTTCAGAAATTACATTTAGGTCCCTATGCAGGGACCTAAATGTAATACTTCCTATTTTCTTTACAGAACAACCCCTGGCAGAGGACTTAATTGCAGAATTTTGTTTTTTTCTTACATTTTTACCCATGTATTGTAAGGCATCTTTGGACGTATTTTTGACATTATTTTTCGTAGTTTTTCTTAGGGTAGTTACACAACTACCTCTGCGTGGTTTTTCAGTAATTTTTGTGTGTTTTCGTCGTTTCTTCATCATGTTTCGATTTCTCGAAGTTTGCTTCCGTTTTGCTTTATTTTCGAGTGTTCTTCGATCCCATTGCTCGTTCGCTTTACCTACTATATAATATCATCTATATTTCACCTATTCTTCACATATTATATTGTAGGTAAATTGTTTGAAAAATATCACTTTGAAAAATAAATAAAAATTGGAAAAATATAAAATCAAATAAAAATTTAAAACAAAAAAATCCATAAAAAAATATCGCATTTCCTGGATCACTCTAAGAAGAGATAAAATAGTCACAAAAATATATTTTCACATAAAAAAAATCAAAATGTCCTATTCTGCTTCCTTGTGTTCGACCCAGGCACACTTACCTGGCTAAATAAATAGTGTAAGTTTTTTGTTAAAAAAACCGATCTTTGTTTGATCGACTAGGATCTCTTTGCTGTTTTCCACACCGACAACACTTTCATTTCTACAACCGCAATCAGACCCGAGCCGCATAAAAATGGCACCGTTGTCGGGGAGGCGTTAGTGTTATTTTGATTTTTTTACATATTTTGTGATTTTATTTTCTCTCTTCTTATTTTTTCGTAGATTTTACTCAGTTTTTCTTACGACTTTTTCTCGAGTCTTTTATCGATCGTCTTTAGCCGCTAACCAATTGTTGTAGGGCCTACAGGATCAGCCGGTTTCTTAGGAAGCCGAGTCAGTTGAGAGAGCAGAGGTCGACTCTTTCTCTACGAGTCGGCTGCAGAGGGCAATATTGATTAGTGTAATTTTATAAAAGAGAGAAAAAGAGAGAGAAAGCCATATCGAACTTTAGTAGAAGGAGTCCACTAAGGACATCTCGACTTGTATTTCCCCCCCATTTTTTTCGGGGTCTGATTCGCCGAGTACCGTGTAGTCGAGGGATCAGGGCACCCACCAGCGTTTTCTCGCATCGACGGTTTTTCTGTGACTTTTTCGAGGATAGATGCTTGCTTAGGAGTTTTCTTTTATTCTATCTGATTGTGCTTACGTAGTTAGTCTTAGGACTCGCAACCCAGGTGCATGATTTTAGGATTTTTATAAAAAGAAAATAAAAAATAGACGTTTGTTTGAAAAAATTCAAAAAAAAATATAAAACCCCAAAATAAAATCGGGAGTGCTATTGTATCTGATCTAAAATAAACAAACGGTTCATTTGATTTGGGAGTGTAATCCTCGCACATTTTCTCAGAGTACGTGAGTGAGAGACGGACCATAAGGTTAGAGCCACAAACCCATATTTCTCGTGAAATACTACTTAGTCTATGTACCTAATCACTGCTTCTCAGTGGGTACGCTCGGGCAGCCGGAAACGGTCCAGGTTTACTTAGCAGAGTGGGAGGTTTAGAGGACACCGTGTAAGGCTCCGTCCTCAAGTAACACGGGTAGCCGGAAATGGTCCGTACTTACTCCCATACTGGTTGAGAGCAAGTGATTTTCTGTAAAGACTCGGGACAGTGTTTCAGGGAAAACATGGGGCACCTATCAGCTCGCATAACCGCTATTACATTTGTTTGCTAATACAACCTTAAAACCGACAAGATAAAAGACCGAACTCTTACGGTCATCATCGGGTTGTGTAGGTGAAAATAGGGTTTGCCTTGTATTTGTCTGCGGGACGTGAGTTACCACGGCTTTTCACATTTTCCCATCTCTCTTGAATCACAAATCGTGCTCTCCCGATCATTCGCTTGATATCGAAGATGACGTCTCGACAGTTTTTCTGCTCAGACTCCGTGAGCTTTCGACCGTCCACCATCATTCGTACATCTTCACAAGCTTGGGATGACTCTCTTCCCAAGTTGGTTCCATCTGACCTCGAGGAGAGTCAGACCCAGACTCCCTCGCCTCCCGGCCAGACTATTGAGGCTGACCCTTGTCTCAATACATCATCGATATCTCCAGCTGAGTTTTCTTTGAGTTCTTACGAGATCTTTTCTTTTCTAGAAGATTTGAAGCAGATGGCTCGCGACAAAGGACCAGTAGACGAGAGGCCACCAGCAGAGGATCATCTTGACGGAAGATTAGACTCAGCTGTAGATATTACGATAGGGATTCTCGATACTCTACAATAGATGAATTTACAGATTTGAGAGCAATTTAGAACTCAGAACGAGTTGCGAGCTAAGATAGTCATGTTGCGACCAGGGGCCGGGAACCCTTTACCGCCTGCAGTGGTTCCTGCCACGTTACGAGATGAGTATGACCCGGGCACCAGAACACTTCATCATTGGATTCGGCTACCGCCGAATCAAGGGCCATACGAATTGAGGTCGTCCTTCATCTCACTACTTCCCAAGTTTTACGGGAATGCTACAGAGGAGCCGTTTACCTTTTTGTAGCAGTTCGAAATGATTTGCGGTATGGCTAGTTATCCAAGCGTTATATAGGAGGCTGTTCGCCTCAAAGCATTTCCCTTTGCCTTAGCCGATAAAGCACTTTATTGGTTGAGCCACTTGGGAAGGGAAGTTTCTACATGGGACAATCTGAAGTCTACATTCCTGCATAAATAATTTCCTCTGGGGAGGACGAACATGAGAGGAGTCAAATCTCCAATTTCACGCAGCTTCCGAATGAATCTTTCCATAAGGCATGGGATAGATTCAAAGATCTTACGGGGAGATGCCCGCATCATGAAATACCGATGAAGGTGCTAGTTCAGAATTATTTCGGAGGACTCCAACCGGACATTCAGGGGTTAGTGAGTGTCGCATGTGGCGACAGCTATTTGAATAAGGATGCCGAGTCAGTCTGGTCCATCTTCGAATGGATGGCAGAGAACTCAAGAGTTGTCAACTCTACTCGGGCATTTCAGAGAACCCCTCAGCCACCACATCACCGAGAGCATCAAAAGGTGGCTGATATTTCAGAATCTGAATCCAACGCCAACATGGGCTTCATTAGCAAGAAATTAGCATTGGTGGATGTGATTCTGAAATAAGTTCAGGACTTACAGCTGCTGCGAGAGTTAGACAAACTCTCATCTCTGCCTCAACAACTGAGTGATCTTACGAAGAAGGCTACAGAGCTCCAACTTCAGTACTAGTAGGCCCAATCTTCTTCGACCGCACAACCTGCACGGAGGACTTTACCCGCTCCACCCACCCGACAGATTCATTTTGTATAGAGTGAGCCCGAGACTCCACAGATTGATTGGCATGAGGATCAGTCTCATGCCAATCTCGGCTAGATCACCAGTGCTGCAGACATGGATGTTGAGCCTCAAGCCACTCTTGAGATCAATGGGATTTGGTATACTCTGATTCAGCAACCGAGTATATCACATCATCAGTAGCAGCCGTATAGCCAACCGCAGCATGGACGTCCACACTTTCAGCACCGATAGTATTTCACACAACAATAATCTCACCAGCATGCCTATTAGAGTCGACATGCTTACCAATATCCTGCTCACCATTCACTTTCACATCGTTATCAGCAGCAGTAGCAGTCTTCCTTTACACCACAGAGATCCTCCCAACCTTCCACCTCACGGCATTACACGCCAAGGCAGGAGAAAATAGAGAGCCAGGGCCACCACACCGAACATGAGATGTCTTCACAGGCCCAGGCACTGAATCAAATCATGGATATGTTGAGTATGCTCCAGATTGCGCATAAGACAGAGATGGAGCAGGTTAACCGTCGTCTAGGTGAGTTAACTGCACCGAAGGCCACTCTCCCAGCCCAGCCGCAGATGAATCCAAACAATAAGAAGAGGCATCCAGATCTGGTAGACAACACTACAGGTATGATCTCGTTTCCTGAATTTTTATTTAACTTCATTCATCTCAGGAGTGGTAGATCACCACAAGAACCTGCTGGAGTAGAGGAGAGGGCACTTAATGAGGAGAAGGAGCAAATGCATGAACAACCAAATTTTGATGCTGAGGAGGAGAATCAACACAATGATGAGGACCACCTTGAATATCCAAGAGAAGGGAGCGATGTCGATACAGTTGACATGGATACTAGCGAATCAGACGATGATATCACGCCAGACCATGCAGATACTGCCGACAAAAATATGTCTTCTCCTGTTTTAGATAGTTTTGTACATAATTATGAAACTCTCGATGTACATGCTGATTCTGAATTGAATAAAAAGTCTGATTTTCTCATTCCTGACATTGTTTCCTTTCTCGATGCTTTGTTTGGAAAAGGAAAGAAAAACTCCAAAAAGAATGTTGTCACTCCAGAGATGGAGCGATTACTAAAAGATCACATCTTTCTGAAGATCCTGCTTCACGATGCCTTGGATCATTTTCCTCCGCTTAAGAATCAATTGAAAAACTGATGGACTACGCGTAGGAAAAAGTGATCACGTACAGAGAAACATGTTTTGACCAAGGCCACATTTTGTGCTATTCAGAATAAGTTACCGAAGAAGAAGAAGGATTCATGAGCGCACTATGTCACATGCGAGATCGCAAATGATGAATTCCATCGCACTCTATTAGATAAAAGTTCCTTCATCAATTTGACACCATCTTCCTTACTCGACAAGCTTGAGTTAGGTCCTCTTTACAAATCCCGCACGATCCTTCAGTTTGCTGATTGATCCGTAAAGAGACCTAGGGGCATATTAAGGAACGTTAACATAACCGTGCAGGGTCTGCAATTCCCAGTGGACTTTACGGTCCTGGACATGGTTTGCCCTACATAGTTACACCTTACCCCAATCATTCTTGGGAGACCTTTCTTAGAGACCGCAAAGGCTCTCTTCGACTATGATACAAGGAAGGTATCTTTTCGCGCCGAGGGCAAGAAGGTACATATAGAGATGGCGAGAGATTCAAACACATCCAGTGATGCATGTTCTGATTTCTTGAGTTCTTTAGTCAACTGCGAATACATGGATGAAGTTCGTCTTGATGACCTTGAGAGGTATCGAGTAGAGACACAAGATTTCTTAGCAGAGGATGGGTCCGAGACCACAGTTGGAAGTTCTTCAAACGGTACCTTATATTTTAGTATGGATGACGAGAAGCAGAGGGATCAGACTTCTGAAGAGTTTATTGCAGATCTTTTAGTGTCAAAATCTTTACACAATTCCTCCACTTCAGATTATCTAGAGATAGAGCTCCATTTAGCTGAATTGTTTTCCTCTGATCATTCTGAGGATGAGAATAATAGCGAGTCAGATGATGTTTTAAACATCTTCTGTAGTCCGACTCCAGAGCATATTGAGATGGTAGATAACCAGATTGCCGACAAATCCACAACCGATACAGATCCCAATACATGTATAGATGAGGTTTCAGCAGAGCCAGAATCTACATTACTTGAACTGAAGTTGTCGCCACCGAATATGAAGTACGCTTTCCTTGCGGGTCCACATCGACAGTTTTCGATCATTATCAGTTCGTCATTGATCGAAGAACAAGAATCTTGTCTAATGGAGGTTCTTGAAAAAAATCGCAAGGCTATTGGGTGGACTGTATCCGATCTCTGCGGGATTAATCATGCTTTATGTTCTCATCATATATATCTCGATCATGACAACAAATCTTCCAGAGATTTTTAGCGTAGGTTGAATCCGGTTTTACGAGAGGTTGTTAAGAAAGAGATTATAAAATGGTGTGACGCAGGGTTCATTTATCCCATCTCCAACTCTGAATGGGTTAGCCCATTACATGTTGTCCCAAAGAAGTCGGGAATTCAGATGGTTAAGAATGAGAGTGGAGAGGAGATTCCAAAGACAGTATCCACATCATGGCGGGTAATGAATCTCCATTTCATCACCTTTATTCTATCATTTTGACCTTAAATACTCCAGCAAAGGCGTGTAAATAGCATCAACTTGTTATTAATAGCATTCATTATTTATTGTATTAAATGTACATAGAATAAGGTTTTTAATGCCCAAAATATAGAATAAAGAGAAGAAAAGAAAAAGGAATAAAATATTGCAAATATTTTATGACCCGAACCCCGAGACCAAGTCCAGCATGGAATTGGTCGACAAGGAATAAAGTAAGGGGAGATAAGGGCCAATTGTACAATAAAGACCTCATTTGTTTATTCATCTATTTATGCTTTTCTTGACACCTATTTTTTTATAAAATTATTCATTCATCAAATAGAGACACTTTGTACATGAAAGTTGTAGATAATAATGTAAATAAAAATACAAAATTGAGTTTGTACAAAAATGCTACACACTGTACATTTTACACTCAGAATAAAAAGCCAAAATCTCAACTTCACAGACCCATATCTTGCAAATAAAAACTCAAAATTACCAAAAATCACCTTTAATTGTATATAGCTCTTCAAGAAGTATTTAATAAAATTGGTTTCATAATTTTTAGAGTTTATCTGTGAAAGTTAGGTTTTTGGCCTTGATTGTGCAATCTGCCTGATTAAAATATTCAATTTATTCATTGTTCATTATTTTTACAAAATTATATTTTTAGAATTTTGTAAATAATGTATATAATACATGTACATATTGAAATTTTAATAAAACCAAAAAGAATTTGTAAATTAAAATAAGTCTATGGGCAAAATACCTCTGATGAGTATGTACATAAATAAAAAAGGGAAAACATTCTTTAATTCTTTAATTCGTTCATATTTTTATAATAATGTAAATATTCAATATAATTTATCAAAAATACAAATCCAAAATAAAAACCAATAAAATACATTAATTAAATAAAGTATATATAAAGTATAGGTAAACTACCTATAGGTATACCTACATATATATGTACCAATTTATTTAAATATGAAAATCAACTCATAAAAATTAAATAAAAATATCCTCACACTCATAAAAATTAATTATAAATTTATAAAATAAGAAAATAAAATCATAAAATAAAATAAACAAAATAAAAATAAAAAAATACAAAATACATGTAAATAAATGCATAAATACATTATTAAAATAAAACCATAAAAAAATACATCAAAAAATTAAATAAAATTCATAAATAAATACTACATGAATTAATACACAATTTTTATTTTATAAGCAAATTCTAATAAAATCATTTATTATGATTAAATAAATCATTTTCAAATAAATTCCCCTATTTTGTCCATTAGCGGCCTATGTGGACCAATGAGGAGCCAGCCCTCGTTGACCTCTGGTCAACTGTCCCATCGGCACCTGGCGCCTCTGAACCTTGCTGTTTCCATGACTTGTGCCATTTTTCTCGAGCGTCTCGTCCCTTATTCTCGCTTGCCGCCTTCACGAGATCTGTAGATTGATCATCCATCTATCACGCATGCGTGTTGGATCGAGAAAACGATCATTGTACTGGCCGGAATATGCGGGCCAAGTAGGGCGCCCATAATGTGTATAAATAAGATCCCTCGACCTCCTCCTCAAATTTGGCCAATTTACATCCACCCAAAAGCCTCGAATCAGCTCCTGGGAGGTTCCTCGTGACAGGAGGAGCATTTCAGCAACGCGAATCGGCCGGAGGAGGGATCAATTTTGTCGCGACGGAGCTCCGGCGTCCGTCCTGCTCCCTGGAGGCCCCCATGTATAAGAGCTGTTCTTTCTTGCTTTTTAGGTAGATTTAAGTTCCAACATTTCATTCCCGTTCTTAGTTTAGCTTCCAGATTAGTAGAGTGGCTTAAAATCGCTAAATCGAAGTTCGCCGGAGCTCCGCTCCGGCGACTTCTTCACCGTGATACCTACTGTTTCCGACTGCCATCTTCACCTCACCTCATTACCCATCGCCTGCTCCATCTCCCGATCGTTTTTGTTCAACTAAGGACCCCCAGTCCTTGCGAATCGGAGCTCCACCTCCGCCTATCGCCGGAGCTCCTCCGCCTCACCCCAACTTGCACCAAAACTTCAAAAACCAGGGTCGAGGAGATAGCCCTCGTTCCCTTGGTTCTTCCTATGCAGGTCACACGAAGCAACGAGCCCCTTTGGACTCGAATCGATCCAGGAAGAGGCTCCTGGAGGTCCCGACCTACATCGACCTCTCCTGAGCTCCTTGGACCTCCAGGAGCCATGCCAAGACCACCGGCAGATGCGGGACGCCTCCAGCTATGACCAGAACACCTCAGACGCGAGGGAGAAGCCCGGAGGAGCCCATGCTCCAAGATCGAAGCTCTCCTGGCGCGAGTTCTTCCCCTGTTCCTCCAGACCTCTTCATCACCGTCCGATCAGGAGGGACGCCTCAGATTCCATCAGAGCCGTCAGATGAAGCGTCACCACCACCGTCAGACCAGCTCGGCTGATCTAATCTCAGCCCTTCATCGGCGAAGCGGTACAGGCCGTTGGATGCGCGACGTGTGTCCAAGTAAGATCATCATTGCCGTCCATCAGTGCACACTTATGGGTAAATTGCAGACCTTCACCCCAATGTTTTTGTATTTATTGCTTAGTCGTGTAAATAAAAGTCGAAGTTCATTTTATTGTGGACATTTTGCATGGACCTCCATGTACGTTTGTGATATTACTTTTAGGCCCAGTGCACGTCACCTCACGTGCCGTCCCACGTGAGGTGGTTAAATTGCATAAGACCCTTTGTATGTTTGTATATTTATCTTTGGTCCATAAAATAAAATTTCAAGTGCAATATTTTTGTGAAAATTTGCGTTAAGGACCTTGTACTTTCTGAAATTGCATTTTGGTCCCTGTGGATGTGGATCACGTGTAGTCCCACGTGATGGTCAAATTGCAAGGGGGCCCTGGCGGGTTTGCTTATTTGGTTTTAGTCCTTAAAATTGCAGAATACGTTTATATATTTTGGTGTTTTTGCACTGTAGCCCCTGCGAGGCCATATATTTTTGCTTGCTTGCTCCATTTTTGTCATGCATCTTATTAACTCGAAAAATTCCACAAAAATCATGCCAAGCTCCTGTCAAATTGCACTTTCACGCCACAGCTTTGCATTTTATTTTTGTTAAGTTTAACATTTATTAAAAATAAAAAACATGCATTTTTCTCTACTGTCTAGCTTAGAAAATACCAAAAAATAGTAAAACACCTAGAAAAATTCCGAAAAAAATACCTATTGTCTATTTTATCATACTTTAGTGTCAGTCCAAAAATCACTAAAAAATTCAAAACAAAAAACCTTAAAAATAACAAAACCCTTAAAAACTTCATAAAAATCTAAAAAATCTTAGAAAAATCCTAAAAATACAAGTTAAGTTTCTGTAGTTTCCTCTTTTTATTATCTATAATTTAAAATTGATTTGAGGATCTTTGGATATCATTTTCTATTTTTAAACCTCATTTCAATTTTGTCAAGTAGCTTAAGTCCCTATTTTGTATTATTTTATTCTTTAAAAATATAATAAAGACTCTGAAAAATACCCAAAAATCACAAAAACAGTAAAAAATCACGAGAAGACCAAAAATATTTTCTTTTGAATTTTTTTAGCATTTTTGCATATTTTTATAAATATTCTAGTACCTCTCTTATTATATAGTTTATATATTCCAATATTTTTAAATATATATATATATCTATAATATAAAATATAAGGTTTAGAGAATTAAAAACCAAAAGACAAAAATACAAAATTAAAAAATAAAAAAAATTAATAAATATCTATAGATATCTATATGTATTATATCCTCTATACATACTCTTTATGGGTGTATATCCTTATATGTCTATATTATATAAATTACATATATATGTGTGCATAAATATATATGAGTATATATAATATTAAATATATATATATATTAATGAAAAAAATAAAAAAATATAAAACCCCCAAAACCCACAAAAATAGGATCCATGCAAGGATGACTCTGTTGTACATGAACATCATAGGCTACTTAATTTTTGTATTGCTCTCTGTGGTTCGACCTCTACATTCTTATTAACTATACATTTTGTGCTAGAGTTAAATGCTAATTCACAAATTTTGGGACTTAATTGATTCATTCTTTAATGTGGGTTAATTGCTGATCAACTGGTGTTCTGTGAGCGGTCGCCTCAGCGACACTACATTTTGACCCTCGCAGGATTACGCGTTATCAGATGGCGCCGTTGCCAGGGAGCAATGAGCGTAGCCTACCATATTTTGTCATTCTTGTTTAGAACTGATTTATCATTAATTTTGTGAGCAGCTGTTTCTTTTGCAATTGATCACCATGCTTGATTTATTTATTTATTGTGATTAATTCCTATCTGCTTTATTTTATTGATTAAGCTTATACTAATTCAATCTCTTTGTGACTTTGTTGCGAGGGCCCGCCACGCGAGGATGGTTTCTTAGGAAGCCAAGGCAGCCGAGCTTGGAGGAGGTTGGTCTTCACTTCATGAACAACTGGAGAGAGAGCACCAAGGATGCAAGGAGATGGGAATTAGATAGGTCTAGAGCAATTAGGATTATTTTTGTAATTTATGGTGAGACAGGGATATTTTGGCATGTAATAATTAACATGACTCTACTCTTCACAATGAGGTCCAGTGCCCGGGTGATTGTTCACCTAGGGGCCTCATCGCGGTTTTTTCGAGTTTTCCATCGCTTTCTTTTCTTTGTTTCTGAAGTTTTGAGCTTTCCTCCTTTATTTTACTTTGTTTTGTGTGCTTAGATCCCCTAGATATAGGTTGCTTGACTCGGTAGCTAGGTCCAAACATTAATAAGAATGCAAGTTCCTATAGTATACTTCGTATGGATCTAGTCCAACTTAAACAAGTCGTTCATTCGTCTCTTAGCCCTTATGCCACAGCAAGCCCCATAATGCGCTATCTCCTAACTCAAGTGTGTTGAGTAGAGGAGGGGTGATCCAAGACCAGAATTTTTAGGCTAAAGATGAATGAGCGACTTATGGTTCTTCATGCTAATAACAGCTAATGTTTAGGGCGATTTTGTGCCTTGCATACCGACATGTAGATAGGTTTAAAAATTCTGTTTTGCATACCGCATGGAGAGAGCTGAGATGCACTGTAAGTCTTCTAACTCAGCATGCATCATTTGGTTCAATGGTGAGATTTCCATCATGGAACCACTTGCACGGCTTTTCCGCTATCTCCCTCTGATTTTGAGCACCTAGGACTTAAATGGAAATCTACAAAACGTTAGGCGCTGGTATGAAAACAGACTCAAAAAAAGTAAAAATCCAAAAAGCTAAAACAAGGGGACTGCTAAATAAACTTTGACCTTAATAAAATCTGTAATGGACTATCATTGTACCGGGTTCATAAAACCCTCATTGTTTTCAGGTACCTTGGAGGGGGACCAAAACCCTACTCCCTTGAGCGAGTGCGATCCCATAAGGATTAGAGCCAAAAACCCAGTCTGCAACTGCCTTGTGTATCGCCTGGATTTCCGAAGTAATGGCACTTCTATTGTACGTAGGCAAGTAGGACTTGGTCACCAATGATGACTCCCTATTGTGTAGAGCATCGACCCTGTCCGAAGTATCGAGCATAGGCCACGCCCTCACGAGGGTGTCTGTCTCATTGTCCTGCGTCCGAGTAGGTTCTTGCATGCTCACGGGTGATAAAGTTGCGAGCGAGAACCGAAGTATTGGTTTTGCCTATCGGCTTCCTCTCTCTATTTCTTTGGCTGAGTAAGGATCCAAAAAGGGTTACAAGGACCCCAAAAAGTACAGACTACATGTTACACGGGAGGAGGAAAAGTACGAGATACTCTTCTGGCAGTACTCTCTCTCCTATAGGGTAGCGTACTAAGGACTTGTTACAAGATATGCCTGAAATAACAACTCTAAAACTTGACAAGATAATAAATAGCCGAACCTTTACGGCTTCACATGGCATGAGTTGGTGAACCCAATTTTGTATTGCGTTTGTATGGATCTAGATTAAGGTTCAAAGATCGAGTCCCGCGCCTTTGCACAAATTTTATTGTGTCATTCTCCTTTGACCACCCCGCTCCGCCGAGCCTTTCTACTGTTTTGCACTCCTTTTCATTCCTCGTTGACCATCGTATCCTTCTTCCAACATCCAATCCTCTTTTGTGCTTCGCGAAGTTGATCCATGGATGGTTTACCATCGAGACCCCGCTGACACCCACATCGATTCCATAGACTCAACTCCGCCAATAAATTCGAGGCGATTCCTGAGAACCCGATCCGGACTTTGCGGGTCAATCTCCAGACTCCTCGTCTTCTACCTTTCTCTTGGCCACCCAAAAAACTTGGATCACTTTTGTCCCGCCTTCGCTGTTGTGAATTGAAGTCGATTACAGTCCACATCCTTTTCCATTCACAACATGCTGGGGTTGACTTGAATTCCAGCTTCATCATGACAGCTGAACACTATTGCAAGTGGTCTGATGTAGACTATCTCATTCTACAGATAGAAGACAGAGAAAGCCCTGGAGACTACTCCGGAGTTCATTTCGTCTGACTCAGATCCCGATATGGCTCCCCAAGGAAAGGGCAAGGGTCAGCAGCCACCCCAACCAGAAGGACAGATGACAGACCGGAATCAAGTCAATGCACAACTGCTGGCGTCTATCCAGGCCCTCGCGCAGACAGCATTTCAGGATATGTTGAATGATGTGATGAACCGAGCCGAGGGAGGAAGAGGAGGAGGCAGAGGCAGAGGAGGAGGTGGAGGTGGTGGTCACCCTGATGATGAAGAACCTGAACTACCGCCACCCAAGCCTACACTAAAAGAGACGTACAATCCGGGAGACAGCCAGATGACCGAGTGGATCCTCATTCCACCGGTACACGCTCACTTTGAGCTGAAACCCCAGTTCCTTGCTCTTCTTCCTGCATTCCATGGAAACACCAGCGAAGAGCCGTACATTCACCTGCATCAATTGTCACGCATTTGCCGCACCACTCACTATTCCAATGTCCCCTTGGACATTGTCAAGATGATGGTGTTCCCCTTCAGCTTACAGGACAAGGCCCTCTATTGGGTGAACCATCTGGGGAAGGTTGTGACGACTTGGGAGGAGCTGAAGTCAGCTTTCCTGCATAAGTTTTACCCTCTCGATCGGCTCAACCAGATGCGAGCCCGAATCGGTAATTTCTCCCAAGGAGCCCACGAGTCAGTACACGAAGCATGGGAGAGATTCACCGATCTGCAGGAGAAATGTCCCCATCATGAGAATCCAAAAACCAGCTTGGTCCAACACTTCTTTGGGGGACTGAACATCGAGAGCCAAAGGCTCGTTGACGCAGCATGTGGGGGTTCGCACTTCAACAAGGATGAAGACGTGGTCTGGCAGATATTCGAAGAAATGGCCGAAGGAGAGGCCGACCTCTCTTCATCCAAGGCATATCAGAAGCAGCCCCAGATCCTCCAGAAACAAGTACACATGGCAGCGTCCATAGAAGCAGGAGAGATGAGAGCTCCAACCTTAGTATCATCGGGGGCCATCTCTCTAAAGTTGATATCCTTGAGAAGCGATCACAGGACCTTGAAAAACTCGCTGTGATCGAGAAGAGGACCCAGAATTTAGACAAGCTTGATCAGATCAACAAGCACCTTGAACTGTTGGTGGGCACCATCAACTCTGTTTAGTCGGCAACACCATCAGAAGCTCCAGCTGAGAAGAAGGACGAGCAGCAACCGCAGCATCAGCCTCAGCCGAGCCAGCAGCCACCGGCAGTCCAACACGTGTACTACGTGCAGGCGCCCGACCAGGGCCAGCCACAGCAGCAGATGGTTGTGTACCAGCGGGAGTTTCTTTCAGGATCTGATCCCGTCTTCCCACCACCACCCCTAATTCAGGAAGTGAACGGGGTATGGACCAACGAAGCACATCCGACCCGTCCTATGGGAAAACCCCAGGGCCAGCCACTTGCCAACCGGCAATACCACCAACCTTAGGGTGGTCGTTTTGGACAGTCCTCTCAACCACCGCAGCAGTATCATCAGCCTCCCCAATATACAAATCAATGGAGGCAGAATCATCCATACCAGCAGCCGCAATACCGCCACCCACAGCCGTTTCATCAGTATGCGGCTGCTCCACCTCAGCAATATCAACAGTATCCTCCTCCCTCTTATCAGCAGCTTCAACTTCCTGCACCACCCCAGCAACACCAGCAACAACCTCCACACCCATCCATGCAAAAACAGCGTGGTCTGCACGCTGAACCCACCGAGGTACCCCCTGTGAACCCTACCATGGATTGCCTGGCCCAACTCGTCAAAGGGCTGGCGGAAATGACCAAGAGGCTTGACGACCTGACCGCCACCAGAACCACTCTTCCAGCTCAAGTTGAGGCCAACCCTAATAACTTCAAAAAGAAAGAGCAAGTAGAATGTGATGTCCTGTCCGTGTCTGAAAATGATATTACTGTTTATTCTAATGCCGTTACTCTCAGGAGTGGTAGGGCCTTGCCTCCGCCTGCAACCAAGAATGGGGTGAATAAAGAAACAGGTGGATCGTCATCTTCCGCATCAGCCGTGCCAGCTACAGGGGCGGGTGAGGAGGAAGAAGAAGGAGAAGCCATTCCAGCCATCGTGCAGTGCCAGCATCCCCAGCTAAAAATACAAAAAAATAAGCAAAATCAAAAACAACAAAAAGAAGTTTGCAACCGAAGCAAAGCCGCGCCAGCCTTGGAGGAGCCGCCAGCAGCAGCCGATCCCTCGCCAGCCGACGGAGCAGACGCTATAATTTTTGCTCGCCCTACAACACCAGCATGTCCGGATACAGTTTGTACTCCTTTTTGTAGTCCGGATGTACAACATTCTATGGGCAATGATTTTGATTAAAATAAGAACTCTATTTTTCCTGCTAGAGATGTACATATTCCTTTTCTTCATGCAATAGAAAAATCCAAAAAAAATGCAAAATGAAAAAAGTCATTGTCTGATCCGGGAGTTGTGGAAATACTAGACAAGTTGACTGTTGAGATTCCCTTATTGAAGGCCGTGGAGTACATGCCAGCTGTGAAGGACTAAAGGAGGCATGTACCAACAAGCGTCGCCTAGCACAAGAGAACAAAGACAGAGATGTAGAAAAACATGTGCTCTCCATGGCCATTATTGCAGCTATCAGCAACCTCCCACAAAAGAAACAAGACACAGGAGCACCTCTTATCGGTTGTGAGATTTTTGATCAGGTCTTCGAGCGCACTCTCCTCGACAGTGGGTCTTCCATCAACCTTTTGCCATCATCAATAATGTAAGAATTTGGGCTGGGTCTGCTCAAGCAGACACGAATGATCCTTCAGTTCGCTGACTGATCCATCAAGCAGCCCCAGGGTCTTTTGGAAGACGTTGTAGTTAAAGTACATGAGATGCAATTCCCAGCTGATTTCATAGTCCCCTATATGGACTCACCAGCACCTCTGCTCCAGGCCCCTATCATCCTTGGCCGACCGTTCTTACGTACCTCAGGTGCCGTGGTTGATTATGGGTCTGGCAAGATTACTTTTAGCTCGAACACCAAGCAGATAACTATAAACATGAGCAGAGAGCTGAACACCACGACTGATGAGAGGCATGCAGCATCCGAAGTAGACTGTGACTTTATTGCAGAGATCAGAGATTCATCCTTGTCATTGAATGATTCATGGACCTGAGAAATCTTCACACTCGAGGAGGACTTGGAAAGCACAGTTAACCTATGCTCCGATGATTCTTGGGAGATAGATTCTCAGATGCATGCGCATCTCTTTGATCATTCACTCCAGACCGAACACTATCAACCTAGTGCAGAACCGTTCGACACCTCATTACGATCTCAACAGAATGATGAGGATGGTAGCCCCCTCAAAGAAGTACATCCCACCACCAGCATAGTGTCTGAAGTAACCAACAAGTTGGACAGGTCAAAACCAGAACTCAAGCCACTTCCCGCAGGCCTGAAGTATGCTTTCCTTGCGGGTGAAGAACAAATGCATCCGGTCATCATCAGTAGCAGGCTGAATCCGGGTCAGGAATCTCGCCTTCTCGAGGTTTCTAGGAAAGAACCGCAAGGCACTTGGTTGGTGCGTTTCAGATCTCCGAGGGATAAATCCAGCTTTGTGTTCACACCACATCTATCTAGAAGAAGATGCCAAGCCGTTCCGTAAATTCCAAAGAAGGTTGAACCCTAACCTCCAGGACGTCGTCATGAAAGAGATAACCAAATGGTGTGATGCAGACTTTATCTATCCCATCTCCGATTTAAAATGGGTAAGCCCGTTGCATGTAGTTCCAAAGAAATCCGGGTTTACCGTGGTAACCAATGACAAAGGAGAGGAAATATCCACTCGGGTACCAACATCCTGGCAGGTGTGTGTTGACTACCACCGTCTTAATGCAGCAACTAAGAAGGACCACTTCCCCCTGCCATTCATTGATCAAGTTTTGGAGAGACTAGCAGGCAAGGAGTTCTTCTGATTTTTGGATGGGTATTCTGGGTACAACCAAGTGGCTATCGCTCCTGAAGATCAAGAGAAGACTACCTTCACTTGCCCGTTCGGCACCTACGCCTTCAAGAGAATGCCCTTTGGATTATGCAATGCACCTGCAACCTTCCAAAGATGCATGCTAGCAATCTTCGCCGAGATGGTAGGCAGTTTTCTCGAGGTGTTCATGGACGACTTCTCTGTCTATGGTGATAGTTTTGATTCTTGTCTTTAGCACCTAGACAGAGTGCTTCAGAAGTGTCGTGAAGTTAATCTAGTGCTTTCATGGGAAAAGAGCCACTTCATAGTTACCGAAGGAATTGTGCTGGGTCACGTCGTTTCCAAACGTGGCATGGAAGTCGACCCGGCGAAGGTGGATGTTATTGCCAATCTCGAGCCACCTCAGTCAGTGAAAAACATAAGGTCATTCCTGGGGCATGTGGGATTTTACAGACGATTCATCAAGGATTTTAGCCCCATTGCCCGACCTTTGACAGAACTTTTATGCAAGGAAACAGAGTTTAATGTGGATCAGCAGGTTCTCCTTGCTTTCAATCAGCTGAAGGAGCTTATTACTCAGGCTCCGATCCTACAGCCGCCAGACTGGTCTCTTCCCTTTGAGATAATGACCGATGCGTCAGACTTTGCAGTCGGGGATGTTCTAGGACAGAGGAAAGAAAGAGCTCCCTATGCCATTCACTACGCCAGCAGAACATTAGATGAGGCGCAAAGAAATTACACAGTGACAGAGAAAGAGTTGCTGGCCGTGGTTTTTGCCCTTGAGAAGTTCAGATCCTATTTGCTTGGATCAAAAGTCATCGTTTTTACCGACCACTCTGCTATCCGATACCTCCAGCAGAAGAAGGATGCCAAGCCGAGATTGATTCGATGGATCCTTCTCCTCTAGGAGTTTGATTTGGAAATCAAAGACAAGCCTGGAGTTCAGAATGTGGTAGCAGACCATCTCTCCAGAATTGAGCATCCTGAGCCTTCTCTGAACAGTGCACCCATTACAGAAACTTTTCCTGACGAATCAATCTTAGCAGTGGATTCTCTTCCTTGGTATGCTTATATAGTCAATTACCTCGTCTCGGGGGTAACACCATCGGATTGGACGAAGAATCAGAAGAACAAATTCATGTCGACCATCCGATTCTATCAATGGGAGGATCCTCTCTTATTCAGGGAAGGAGCGGATTGCATTTGGCGTAGGTGCATTCCTCAGGAGGAGCATTTTAGTGTCCTCGAGCACTGTCACTCGCTCGAATCCGGTGGACATCACTCTGGAGACTGTACGGCAACCAAAGTACTTCAGTATGGCTTCTGGTGGCCCACATTATTTAAGGATGCTACAGAATTTGTCAAACGTTGCATTGACTGTCAGAGAGTGAAGGGTACACTCACTGTAAAAGATTCGATGCCCCTGAAAATCATTTAGATAGCAGATGTTTTCGATGAATGGGACATTGACTTCATGGGACCTTTCCCTAACAGTCAAGGTTTTGAGCACATCCTTCTTGCCATCGATTACGTGAGTCATTGGGTTGAAGCTATCCTTGCTCGAGCCATCGACAGCCGAACATTGTGTCAGTTCCTGAAGAAGAACATCATCTCGCGGTTCAGGATATCGAAAATTCTCATATCAGACGGGGGTAGCCATTTTATTAAAAAAGAGGCCAAGAAATTGACAAAGGAGTACGGCATCGATCATCGTGTCGCATCTCCTTACCATCCTCAGACCAATGGCATGGCAGATATATCAAACAGAGAAATCAAGACTATCCTGCAGAAACTTGTCAGGCCAAACAGGAAAGACTGGTCCCAACTCTTGGACTCGGTCTTATGGGCTTACTGAACCACCTACAAGTCTCCCTTGGGCATGTCGCCCTATCGTCTTGTATACAGAAGCCGTGCCATTTGCCCATCGAATTAATTCACAAGTCTTTATGGGCAGTTAACAGTTGCAATTTGGACTCACGAAAAAGTGGTCAGAAAAGAAAGGATGATCTGAACAGACTCTTGGAGTTCCGAGACTATGCATACGATAACACATTGATGTACAAGGAGAAGGTAAAACGCTGGCATGAGCGGCACATCAGACGAAAAACCTTTGATGTTGGGCAGAAGGTGTGGTTATTTGATGCAAAGTTGCGGATCTTCCCGGGCAAATTAAAGAGTAAGTGGACAGGGCCATTCCGAGTCTGTGAAGTGCGTGACAATGGAAGTATTGCCATATCAGAATTGTCTCCTGACGTACAGCCATTCGTCGTCAACGGTAAACTCTTGAAGCCTTACCTCGAACCAGATACATTCTTGGCTGTTGTAGACTCCATTCAGCTCATACACCATGATGACATATCCACAACAGTGGCAACATCAGAAAATTCAGACGACACATCCCAAAGACTGTTTGTCTGATTTTCTTCTTTTCTTCTTTTCTTCGTTCTGCATTTTTGTATAAAAAAGTGCTGCTCCTTTTTGTCAGTCTTCTATACTTAGGATGTACTTTGTCCTAAGTATAGGGAGGTGTGCACCAAGAGTTCTTTTATTCTTTGATCCTCTCCATTGTCTCCTCTTCTTGTCTATACTTAGGAGTATCTTACCCTAAGTATAGGGGGAGACAATCTGAGTACGATCTGTGTATTCCCACCCTTGACCCACCCCGCTTTATGTACAGTCTGCTATACTTAGGATTACTTGATCCTAAGTATAGGGGGGACAGTCAACTTCTCATTCGTTCATTTCTTATTCATATATTCTTTAGACTTGTCTATACTTAGTACGAGTTATGTCTTCTTTTTTCTCTTCGACCTATGAGGACATAGCTCAGGCTAAGTATAGGGGGGTCGTATATACCATGTATATACTATAAGCCATAACTCATACTGAAAAATAAAACATCACTTCAAGCTAAAAAGTAATGTAAAAAGTATTTCTATAATAATGAAAGATGATTGTGAGCTCCTCTGACTCTTTGTACTTGTACTGATTAATAAGTCAGGAAAAGCATTTTGTGAAAAATATTCTCTTTGAAAAATCTTTTGAAAATTGCTTGAAAAATAGTGTGTACAAGTATTCAAACTTTGTAAAATCAGTTTCGTTTGTAAAATTTATTTTCTTTGAGTGAAATAAAAATGTGTGAAAATTAGTTTTCAAATGATTGAAAAAATTTGGTTGTCAAATTATTTTGAAAAATCTATCTATTCTGAGTGAAAAACCTTTGTAAAATCATTTTCAAATACATGTACATGTTTGTAAATTTATTTTGGACTATAGTCCTCAAAAATCTTTTGAAAATAATTCTCAAAGTCTGAGGAGTTTGCACAAAAATCTCTCATACAAAAATAAGCAATAATTTCAAATAAAACCTAAACCATGTTGTACATAAAATACAGTTTTTTAGCATGATTTGAAAAATAGTGTGAACTGTTTGGAAAACTTGCTGTGAACTACTTTCAATCTGTGTAAAATTGTTTGATTTGAAAAACTTTTTCTTTGAGTGGAATAAAGGATTTCAAAACCTATGTGCAAATGTTTTGGAAAATGTTTGTAGAAACTATTGTGGAAAATGTATATAGTGTGAAAAATCTTTGCAAAAATAGTTTTCAAATGTGTGTAAATGCTTGTAAAAATTATTGTGTACTATAGTTTGCAAAAATTCTTTTCAAAATAAATCTGAGAAATAAAAGCATCATTACAAATACTTGTAAATCGTAAATAAAATACATAAAATTCTTTCTGTATAAAAAGATAACCAGAATAAACTACTTCATTAAAACCTGTAAAGTCTTTAAAATCTATAAATTTTGTAAATAAAGCGACACGCCCGTGTAAATAATTGTATGTACTTTTTGTATGTGTCAAGCTTCTTATTTGCAAAAATTCTTTATGTAAAAAGATTCTTTGACTTTTGTAAATTATTTGTGAAAAAAATGCATCATTCATTGTGCATAGCATGAGCATACCATTCATATTCTTTTTGAGTGAGCTTGATGATTGAATCAGTCAAATAAAGTCTAAAATTGGAGATTGGTTGGACCTTACCGCACCTAACTGCACTGGAACCTTATGGGAACTAGGTTTAAGGTACTTCAGTTCTATGTAGACTTAATTCTTTGAGAAATCAGGGCTAGGTTCAAGTCACATCAACTGACTAACTAGAACTTTTCGAGACACACGCATGACTCTTGAAGACCGTGACCTAACTTGGACACTTGCACCTTTCACATGGATAAACTCAGTTGGAGTGGTGAGGGGGTTGGATTTTCCAGTCTGAGACGCACACATGTGGAAACACTCGTCCTCGTCTAGGGAGGGAAGTGCACCCCAACCTGGTCTAGTAGCCATGAGGTCTAACGACAGGAGATTGTGGGTTGCAATAAAGCTTCAAAAGAGGGATAGTCTACTAGCTCAAGAGGAAAAACTCCTTATGTAAATGCTGCTGTGAATAGTATGTCAAAAAAAATTGGTCAGGCCTATACAAAAATAAAAATGCCTGCAAAGTATGTACATATGTTGTAAAGCCAATAAGCAAGCTTGAGTTCCAAAAGCAAAAATGTGAGCCTGCTGCTGGATGACTTGACTACACTGGTCTTGCATCCTCGGATAGGTAGCTACACTGGCTACCGTCCATTCTTCTCTTCACCACCTCCTCCTGAGCTGGTTGCCACTTGAACTTAGAAGGGAATACCCCTCTCCTCGAGGAAAGAGCTGTTGGATTGGGGAATCATTGGGTTGTCATTCTGGAGAAGTCAGTTCCTTTGTCATTTCAGTTGGGGAGAGCCACTATCACTTACATTGTACAAGTCAGCTTCGTAGTTATAAGGGTTTGCGTATGATGTAGACCAGTTCTGACCAGGCTATTGAGGTGGGTTGAACCGAGTTCTGTAACTCTCGAAGGCTGTTGTGTTTTAAAGCTAGTTCCCGACTAGGCTCTACACACATCTACACCCAAGGTCTGACAGAAGCTCCAAATTCAGATTTTGTAAAGACATACATTGCACTGAAAGTACCCCTATTCACTCTATCCTTCTTTAATTCTCTTTTTTTTCTTTATTCTTTTTGTACTTATTGCATAAGTATTTGCTAGGGACTAGCAAAGACAAGTATAGGGGGGTGATGAATCTCCATTTCATCACCTTTATTCTATCATTTTGGCCTTAAAAACCCCATCAAAGGCATGTAAATAGCATCAACTTGTTCATAATAGCATTCATTATTTATTGTATTAAATGTACATAGAATAAGGTTTTTAATGCCAAAAATATAGAATAAAGAGAAGAAAAGAAAAAGGAATAAAATATTGCAAATATTTTATGACCCGAACCCCGAGACCAAGGCCAGCATGGAATTGGTCGACAAGGAATAAAGTAGGGGGAGATAAGGGCCAATAGTACAATAAAGACCTCATTTATTTATTCATTTATCTATGCATTTTTTGACACGTATTTTGTATAAAATTATTCATTCATTAAATAGAGACACTTTGTACATGAAAGTTGTAGATAATAATGTAAATAAAAATACAAAATTGAGTTTGTACAAAAATGATACACAGTGTACATTTTACACTCAGAATAAAAAGCCAAAATCTCAACTTCATAGACACATATCTTGCAAATAAAAACTCAAAATTACCCAAAATCACCTTTAATTGTATATAGCTCTTCAAGATGTATTTAAAAAAAATGGTTTCATAAGTTTTAGAGTTTATCTGTGAAAGTTAAGTTTTTGGCCTTCATTGTGCAATCTGCCTGATTAAAATATTCAACTTATTCATTGTTCATTATTTTTACAAAATTATATTTTTAGAATTTTGTAAATAATGTATATAATACATGTACATATTGAAATTTGAATAAAACCAAAAAGAATTTGTAAATTAAAATAAGTCTATGCAAGATATAGGCAAAATACCTATGATGAGTATGTACATAAATAAAAAAGGGAAAACATTCTTTAATTCTTTCATATTTTTATAATATTGTAAATATTACATATAATTTATCAAAAATACAAATCCAATATAAAAACCAATAAAATACATTAAATAAATAAAGTATATATAAAGTATAGCTAAACTACCTATATGTATACCTACATATATATGTACCTATTTATTTAAATATGAAAATCATCTCATAAAAATTAAATAAAAATATCCTCACACTCACAAAAATAAATTATAAATTTATAAAATAAGAAAATAAAATCATAAAATAAAATAAATAAAATAAAAATAAAAAATACAAAATACATGTAAATACATGCATAAATACATTATTAAAATAAAACCATAAAAAAATATATCAAAAAATTAAATAAAATTCATAAATAAATACTACATGAATTAATACACAAATTTTATTTTATAAGCAAATTCTAATGAAATCATTTATTATGATTAAATAAATCATTTTCAAACAAATTCCCCTATTTTGTCCGTTAGCGGCCTATGCAGACCAATGAGGAGCCAGCCCTCGTTGACCTCTGGTCAACTATCCAATCGGGACCTGGTGCCTCTGAACCGTGTTGTTTCCATGACTTGCGCCATTTTTCCCGGGCATCTCGTCCCTTATTCTCGCTCGCCGCCTTCACGAGATCTGTAGAGGGATCATCCATCTATCATTGTTGGATCGAGAAAACGATCATTGTACTGGCCGGAATATGCGGGCCTAGTAGGGCACCCAGAATGTGTATAAATAAGAGCCCTCGACCTCCTCCTCAAATTTGGTCAATTTACATCCACCCAAAAGCCTCGAATTAGTTCCTGGGAAGTTCCTCGTGACAGGAGGAGCATTTCAGCAACGCGAATCGGTCGGAGGAGGGATCAATTTTGTCGCGGCGGAGCTCCGACGTCCGTCCTGCTCCCTGGAGGCCCCCGGGTATAAGAGATGTTCTTTCTTGCTTTTTAGGTAGATTTAAGTTCCAGCATTTCATTCCCGTTCTTAGTTTAGCTTCCAGATCAGTAGAGTAGCTTAAAATCGCTAAATCGAAGTTCGCCGGAACTCCGTTCCGGCGACTTCTTCACCGTGATACCCACTGTTTCCGACCGCCATCTTCACCTCACCTCATTCCCCGTTGCCTGCTCCATCTCCCGATTGTTTTTGTTCAACCAAGGACCCCAGTCCTTGCGAATCGGAGCTCCACCTTCACCTATCGCTGGAGGTCCTCCGCCTCACCCCATCTTGCGCCAAAGCTTCAAAAATCAGGGTCGAGGAGATAGCCCTCGTTCCCCTGGTTCTTCCTATGCAGGTCACACGAAGCAACGAGCCCCTTTGGACTCGAATCGATCTAGGAAGAGGCTCCTGGAGGTCCCGACCTTCATCGACCTCGCCTGAGCTCCTTGGACCTCCAGGAGCCATGCCAAGACCACCGGCAGATGCGGGATGCCTCCAGCTACGACCAGAACACCTCAGACGCGAGGGAGAAGCGCGGAGGAGCCCATGCTCCAAGATCGAAGCTCGCCTGGCGTGAGTTCATCCCCTGTTCCTCCAGACCTCTTCATCACCGTCCGATCAGGAGGGATGCCCCAGATTCCATCAGAGCCGTCAGATGAAGCGTCACCACCACTGTCAGATCAGCTCGGCTGATCTAATCTTAGCCCTTCATCGGCGAAGCGGTACCGGCCGTTGGATGCGCGACGCATGTCCAAGTGAGATCATCATCGCCGTCCACCATCGCGCACTTATGGTTAAATTGCAGACCTTCACCCCAGTGTTTTTGTATTTATTTTTTAGTCGTGTAAATAAAAGTCGAAGTTCATTTTATTGTGGACATTTTGCATGGATCTCCCTGTATGTTTGTGATATTACTTTTAGGCCTAGTCCACGTCACCTCACGTGCCGTGCCACGTGAGGTCGTTAAATTGCATAAGACCCCTTGTATGTTTTTATATTTATCTTTGGTCCATAAAATAAATATTCAAGTGTAATATTTTTGTGAAAATTTGCGCTAAGGACCTTGTACTTTTTGAAATTGCATTTTGGTTCCTATGGGTGCGGATCACGTGTAGTCCCATGTGATTGTCAAATTGCAAAGGGGCCCTGGCAGGTTTGCTTATTTGGTTTTAGTCCTTAAAATTACAGAATACGTTTATATATTTTGGTGTTTTTGCACTGTAGCCCCTGCTAGGCCATATATTTTTGCTTGCTTGCTCCATTTTTGTCAATCATCTAATTAACTCGAAAAATTCCACAAAAATCATGCCAAGCTCCTGTCAAATTGCACTTTCACGCCACAGCTTTGTATTTTATTTTTGTTGAAGTTTAACATTTATCAAAAATCAAAAACATGCATTTTCTCTACTGTCTAGCTTAGAAAATACCAAAAAATAGTAAACACCTAAAAATTCCAAAAAAATTACCTATTGTCTATTTTATTATGCTTTAGTGTCAGTCCAAAAATCACTAAAACATTCAAAACAAAAACCTTAAAAATAACAAAACCCTTAAAAGCTTCATAAAAATCTAAAAAAATCCTAGAAAAATCCTAAAAATACAAATTAAGTTTTTGTAGTTTCCTCTTTTTATTATCTATAATTTAAAATTGATTTGAGGATTTTTGGATATCATTTTCTATTTTTAAACCTCATTTAAATTCTGTCCAGTAGCTTAAGTCCCTGTTTATTATTATTTTATTCTTTAAAAATATCAAAAAAACTCTGACAAATACCCAAAAATCACAAAAACAGTAAAAAATCATGAAAAGACCAAAAATATTTTCTTTTGAATTTTTTTAGCATTTTTGCATATTTTTATAAATATTCTAGTACCTCTCTTATTATATAGTTTATATATTCGAATATTTTCAAATATATATATATATAATATAATAATATAAAATACACGGTTCAGAGAATTAAAAACCAAAAGACAAAAATACAAAATTAAAAATAAAAAAAGTAATAATATCTATAGATATCTATATGTATTATATCCTCTATACATACTCTTTATGGGTGTATATCCTTATATGTCTATATTATATAAATTATATATATATGTGTATAAATATATATGAGTATATATAATTTTAAAATATATATATATATATATATATTAATGAAAAAAATAATAAAAAAATATAAAACCCCAAAAACCCACAAAAATAGGATCCATGTAAGGATGACTCTGTTGTACATGAACATCATAGGCTACTTAATTTTTGTATTGCTCTCTGTGGTTTGACCTCTACATGCTTATTCATTATACATTTTGTGGTAGAGTTAAATGTTAATTCACAAATTTTGGGACTTAATTGATTCATTCTTTAATGTGGGTTAATTGTTGATCAACCGGTGTTCTGTGAGCGGTCGCCTCAGCGACACTATATTTTGACCCTTGCAGGATTCCGCTTATCAGCGGGTGTGTGTTGATTACAGAAAATTGAACTCCGCAACGAAGAAGGACCACTTTCCTTTGCCTTTTATAGACCAGGTTATCGAAAGGTTGGTAGGGAAAGAATACTTCTGTTTCCTTGACAGTTATTCCGGATACAACCAGGTAACCATTGCTTCTGAAGACCAGGAGAAAACCACCTTCACATGTCCGTTCGACACGTATGCCTTTAGACGGATGCCCTTTGGATTGTGCAACGCCCCTGCAACTTTCCATAGGTGTATGCTTGCTATTTTTGCGGACATGGTCGGCGATTTTCTAGAGGTTTTTATGGATGATTTTTTGGTCTATGGTGAGTCCTTTTACGATTGTTTAGCGCATCTAGACCAGGTTCTTCAGAAATGTTGTGAGGTAGATCTCGTTCTATCTTGGGAAAAGAGCCATTTTATGGTTACACACAGGATCTGTTGGGGAACGTCATCTCCCAGCGAGGCATGGAGGTTGACCCTGCTAAGGTGGATGTCATCAAGCACCTCGAACCACCATCCAACATTAAGCAATTATGGTCATTTCTGGGGCATGTCGGTTTTTTACCGACGGTTTATTCAGGATTTCTCTAAGATTGCCTGACCATTAACTAAATTATTAGGCAAATACATCGAGTTCTTGTTAGATGATAAATGTCTTAATGCCTTCCTCATATTAAAGGAGATAATTATTAGTGCTCCTGTTCAACAACCGCCTGATTGGTCTCTACCCGTTGAGATCATGACCAATGCTTCATATTTTGCGGTCAGGGTGGTATTAGGACAGAGGAGGAATGGACTTCCTGTTGCTATCCACTATGCCAACAAAACATTAGATGATGCATAGTGTAATTACACAGTGACAGAAAAGGAGATGTTGGCAGTAGTGTTTGCATTAGATAAATTTAGATCTTATCTTGGCTCAAAAATCATGGTTTATACAGATCATTCAGCTATCCGATTTTTGATGGAAAAGAAGGATGCTAAGGCACGCCTTCTTGGATGGATTCTTTTACTTCAGGAATTCGATTTGGATATTAAAGGCAAACCTGGAGTTAAAAATGTGGTAGCTGATAACCTCTCCCGATTATAGATAGAGAAGCCTTCAGATGAGTACACGCCAAAGATTGCAGAGAGATTTCCCGACGAAAGCATCTTTGCAGTTACCGAACTTCCATGGTATGCAGATATAATGAATTTTCTAGTTACTCAGAAAAGTCCTCAGGGCTGGCCAAAGAATCAAGTTGATAGACTAGATTCCGAGGCACGACACTACCATTGGGAGGATCCGATTCTTTTTCGTGAAGGACTGGACTGTATTTACAGGCGTTGTATTCCTCAGGAGGAATACAATAGTGTCCTCACTTTGTGCCATTCTTTAGAGGCAGGGGGACATCACTCAGGGAAGAGGACAACGTAGAAGGTACTTTAGAGCGGATTATGGTGGCCGACTCTAACTAGAGATGCATGCACATTTGTGAAGAGTTGCCCAGATTGTCAGAGAGTAGTAGGGACAGTCAGTGCTAGAGATGCAATGCCGATGCGACCCATGATTATTTGCGATATCTTTGACAGATGGGGCATAGATTTCATGGGACCGTTCCCTTCCAACAGCGGCTTTGAGTGCATTCTTCTCGCTGTCGATTATGTTAGTAGATGGGTGGAGGCTATACCCGCACGAACCACAGACAATAAGATAGTTTGCAAGTTCCTATGGTAACACATTATTTCACGGATCGGGATTCCACGTATTCTTATTTCTGATGGGGGTAGCCATTTCATTAATAAGGAGGTCAAAAAGCTAGTGAAGCAATACGACATTGATCACAGAGTAGCTTCTCCATATTACCCACAGATGAACGGCATGGCTGAAGTTTCAAATAGGGAGGTGAAATCAATTCTATAGAAATTGGTACGACCGGACAGGAAGAACTGGTCGCAGCTTCTAGATCAGGTTCTTTGGGCATATCGTACTGCATATAAAACTCCCTAAGGTACTTCACCATTCAGACTGGTTTATGGAAAGCCATGCCATTTGCTCGTAGAGATCATGCACAAATCCGAATGGGCTATTCGAGAAATTTTACTTGATGTACAAAAAGCAGGAGCTAAGAGAAAGATAGATCTGAATGAGCTGGTAGAAATTTGAAATCAAGCATACGAGAACACTCTCATTTATAAGGACAAATTGAAGAAATGGCATGATAGACATATTCGGCATAAGAGCTTTGTCCCTGGGAAGAAAGTCTGGTTGTTCAATGCAAGATTGACATTTTTCCTGGCAAATTGAAAAGCAAGTGGGAAGGATCTTACATAGTTAGAACGGTGCACGATAATGGAAGTATAGCAATATCAGATGTGTCACCTAGTGTAGAGCCGTTCGTCGTTAACGGGAAGATGCTGAAACAATTCGTCGAGACTACTGATCATCTGGCCTGTATTGAAGTGATCTATTTTGTACAGGACTCGTGATCATTCTTTCACTTCATCTCATCCTGCACGAAGACTTTTTAGCCATTCGAATTCTGGAGATCCACAACACTTGTATATTCTTCGTAGACCACAATTGTCCCCATTTTTGCTCGTCTTTTAAGCTTAGGATACCATATCCTAGGTATAGGAGGGACCGATTGTTCATTGATTAACGTTTTATATTTTATTCTGATTCTTTTGTATATCCTTTCTTTTTTCACAAATCACTGGTCTCCGATTTTTGGCTGAACTCTTTTCTATACTTTGGATGCCTTATCCTAAGTATAGGGGGGACCGAGTGATTTTGATGATTTCATTTTCTTTATTTCTTTTGTTCCTTTGTTATATATTCTTTTTACTCAGTCTCCTCGTTTTTGCTATTCCATTATACTTACTATGACTTGATCGTAAGTATGGGGGGGTTGACTGACTTGTACTCTCTATTCTTTTTCACCCACTTTTACTTAGCATGAGTTATGTCCTCATTTTCTATCTTTTGATTCTATGAGGACATAGCACAAGCTAAGTATAGGGGGTACGTATATATTGTATATATACTTTTGTCCATAACTCGTATCTTTATGTATTTTCTATATCTATAAAATTCATATAAAGTGGGTAAGGGTTAATTTAAATCCATTTATACATTTATTTATTACTTATAAAATCATCGCAACTTATATACTAGTTGGAAGGTGCTGAGGGTAGCAGAAATCTTGATTAAATATATATTTGGCGCGAAGGTCTAGACAGATAAGCTAGGAAAGTGGTGACTTCCAGGAAACCCTCTACTTCCACTCAGAAAGAAGAGGAGGGGAATGAGTCTATGCAGAAGCAGATCTGAGAGCAAAAGATAGTGGTCAAGGATCAACGGATTCGAACGTCAATCTCAAAAAGCTGTGAGCGAAAAGTATGAGTATTGAACCAGGATTGGAGCTCAAGCATAGAGGAGGGCTCATCGGATCGTTGAAGAAGGGGGGAGATGCCAGCTGAGAAGAGGTCAGATGCGAATCAAAGGTAGTTCCCACCCCACTCCACTATTCCAACAAAATCCAGTAAAATGATGATAAAGGGAAATCTTTCTTGTTCATACAAACCTGGGTTCCTAAAACTTGTATTTAAAATATGTATTTTAAATTTGTATTTAAAATTTGTATAATACTTATTTAAAATCCTATTTATTAAAACATGTGTAAAAATCATTTAGTCCTTGTAAAATCCTTTGTAGATAAAATCTGTAAAATACATTATCTATTTAACTCAAATAAAATATATCTTATGAAATTCATGCACAAAAACTTGTTTATAAAAATCAGAAAATCCATAAAAATTTACAAAGTCCTAAAAGTCATAAAAATTACAGAAGCCTTAAAATCCATAAAAATGAGTAAAATTCAGAAAATATACTTCACAAAAACATGGTTGCATTTGCATTCACATTTTTCAGAATAAGTTTGATTTCTAAAACTAAGGATTGAGTCTAGTCTAAAGGATGGAGCTTGATTATGGCCTTTAACTTTCGTTGTAAGGAGCCTAGTTAGGATCTGGAATTTTGACTCTTTAGGTCTGTGACTTAAAATCTTTGGGATCCATAAGACCATATTCGGGAAATCAAGTCATATGTGCTTAAGTAGACCATTTGGTGTCATCCGTACAACTCTACACTAGTGAACCAATCTTGAACACATGCACTCTACACTTAGCTCGACTTGCATGGAGATGCGAAGGCAAGTACATCTTGGTAGTGTGTTTCTATCCTTGTCTTTGCAGCATTGATGTCTAAAGACAAGAGAGATTGGGGTTGCGATTGTCGCTTCAGATGAGGGAAGGATCTGCTGATACAATTTTTCTAAGACCTCAAAAAAGGTATGGAATAAAAGATGCTATAACCGTCGAGGCACAGAAAGATGAATGCAGTGCAAGCAAATTACAAAGCCAAATCAAAGGAGAAGCCACCAAATAAAAATACGACCACAATGGTCTAAGCTTCCATCAAAAATGTCTGCACATCTTAGCAGAGAATTAGCTACACCGGTTTAGCTTCACAAGGAGATGCGTCTACACTGGTCGCACTCCACTTCTTTTCTCATTCTTCTACTTTCTCTCTATACTCGATTGTGGACATAGCACAAACTGACCTCAGAAGGGAATACATCCCTCCCCGAGGAAAGAGTAGCTGGATGAGGAAGCAATAGAAGTGTATAGCCAGGATGGACGGTTTCTTCGTCTCTGTAAGTAGGGAGAGTTAAATCAATTCACAAACTGTACAAATTGACTTCAAGGATGATAGAGTTTGCGATATGAATAAGTGAGTCTGAACTAGCTGATGAAGTGATCTTGAATAAGAATTTGTGGAACTTGAGGACTGTTGAGGATAAAATCCTAATTCTAGTTAAGGATCTGACAAAATGCTAGTTTCAAGCCCGATCGAGCTCTGTCCTTTGTCTGTTCTCACGAATTGGTTTAGGAAAAAAAATTCATTCTTTTTTTTCTTTTTCACTTACTTTTTCAAATAAGTGTTTGTTAAGGGACTAGCAAAGTTTAAGTATAGGGGGTTGATGAGTCCATGATTCATTAACTTTTCTGTCGCATTTTGTCTTAAAGCCCTTAACAAATACATGTAAATATACATTAATTTCCATCTTTTATAAAAACTTCATTCATGAATAATATCCACTTTTAAGCATCAAAAACATGTAAATAAATAAAAGAATAAAAAAATAAAAAAGAGAAGAAGGCAGATTGTAAATATGTATATATGTACAATATGACTTATAAATATAAATATAGCTGCAAGGTATATTTATAACTTAACCCTCGAGACCAAGTCATAATGGATCGGTCGACAAATTAATAAGTAGGGGGAGATATGGAAAGAAAACCATAAAAATAAATTAAGACACACTTCACACATTATTCGCTATTTCTCAAATAAATACAAAACTTCGTTGATTTCTAATTAATTCATATGCATTTATTTTTCACCAAACTCTTTTCCTATTTATTGCTAAAAATGTATATAAAAATATAAAAATAAGTTAAAAATATTCTCTTGTACTTATACCAAGAAATCCTACTTCTAAATTGTCAAATTCTCAACTTCCGAACATCATAACTTCTTCATACGAACTCCAATTTCACTCTACTTACCTTTGACGTTCATAAAATGATATTCTCTAATAAACAGAGGTGGATTCATTGAATTCGGAGTCTCGTTTGCAAAAAGTTGGTTTTGGGACCTAATGACAACGAGGTTACTGGGCTATTTATTTTATTTTGAACACATTATTTACAATTTTATTAATTTTATAATTTCTAATTATTTTCATGATATTATATTTTTATCATAATTTATTTCAGAATTTTTGGAGCTTATTTATTATTTTGATAAAATCCAAAACCCTAATTTATAGATAAAAATGGACTGATTAACTTATACCTGTATTTATTAATATATGTAAATTAATTTATCAAAATCCCTAAAATTTCACATAGAATTTATTTATTATTCTAATAATTAAGAAAATAAAAAATTAATGTATAATTATTTATTTATTAAATTAAAAATCCAAAACCTATTTATCAATACATATTTATTAATATAATATTTATATCTTGTATTATAATTATTATTTATAAAAACTAATTATTCTATAAATTAGATAATTTAATTATCTACATTTATTGTTTATACGTATTTAAAATAACGTTATTTACTATTTATTATATATTTTATAAGGTATTTATGCATCTGGCCAACCAGGTGCTGACACGTGTTAGCACCTGGTGCTTCTTCTCCAAGAAGCTAGTACCGTTTCTGTTCTAAGCGACCTTCTTCACCAAATTTTCCCGCGCACACTAAATGTATTTCACTCGATCCAAGCCATTGAATCTCCTCTCCTAATAACCAAGATACTTGGCTACCCTTAGATTAAACTTGAGGCCCACGAAATCTCTCTATTAAAACCCCCAAAGTTTGTGGTTTTTCAACAACTTCCTCTTAACCACCTGAAGCTCAGAATCCAGTGGCTGACCTTCCACTTCCTCGCCTCGCTCCGCTTGCTCAGGAGGTGACAGCTCCAACCAAAGGTGCCCGCGTGGGAGTAGATCAT
This sequence comes from Ottelia alismoides, assembly GCA_037367405.1. Taxonomy (NCBI): domain Eukaryota; kingdom Viridiplantae; phylum Streptophyta; class Magnoliopsida; order Alismatales; family Hydrocharitaceae; genus Ottelia; species Ottelia alismoides. The sequence goes on along the minus strand of JAZKJV010006151.1, from coordinate 474,561 downwards.
CGGGGAGGAGTTCCAAGGTGCTCGCCAGCCTTTGCATCGTCGTCTTGTGTGCGTTCAGCTCCAGCAAAGATCGCCCGTTGAGCAACCATCTGAGATAAATATACCTCTCTTTCCCAAATCTACTCATTCATCTTTGCGATTTTCTTTCTCGACATTCGTGCATACATTAGCATAGATAATTACGTAGTTAGGAAGCCTAACCATCCTTCAAAAATGCACAATCAAATCCACTTCCAAATTTGTTTCATATCCAAACCAATTCGCATCGCTTTTCTCGTTGTTTCTCACACCTATTATCATCTAATCTAGAAACAATTTTTGAGCTTGCAAAAAACCTTAATCTTTCGGTCGATTTATCGCAAATCGAGCATACACATTTGATCTTTGTATGTTCTTCTTGCATACGGTGCAATAACACGTCAATTAAAGCTTCTAATCATCACACAAATCGCATCCCCAAGAAGACGCACAACCTGATCTTCAGTTCCAGAGCAGACGGACCACCATCTCTATCAGTCTTTCTCTGTCGTCTTCTGCCAGCTCCAACCGATGTCCACTACAGGCGAGCTCGAGGGGTAGAGGAGCTACCCCTCTGGCCTCGCAGGAGGTTCAAGATAAAACATCCATCATCGGCAAGAAATCAGAGAAAGAGTCACTTTCACCAGTTGTTCAACCGTCTAAAGAACACCTCAAGAACAACCAGCGTACAGTCTCTCGACACGTGGCAGTCGTGGATGGCGAGGATCGACTCCGACATTCTAATCCTGGCCGTTCAAGCCGAAGAGGTGTAATATTTGCATACTAAGACCAGAGAAGTTTCAGATTTGCAGCATGCCTTCCATGTTTTCAAAAATTACATTTAGGTCCCCGCGTAGGGACCTAAATGCAACACTTCATATTTTCTTTATAGAACAGCCCCTGGAAAAGGACTTAATTGCAGAATTTTATTTCTTTTTCTTACATTTTTACCCATATACTGTAAGGCATCTTGGGACTTACTTTTGACATTATTTTTCGTAGTTTTTCTTAGGGTAGTTACACAACTACCTCCGTGTGGTTTTTTAGTAATTTTTTGTGTTTTCGTCGTTTCTTCATCGTGTTTCGATTTCTCGAAGTTCGCTTCCGTTTTGCTTTGTTTTCGAGTATTCTTCGAGTCCGTTACTCGTCCGCTTTACCTACTATACAATATCATCTATATTTCACCTATTCTTCACATATTATATCTTAGATAAATTGTTTGAAAAATATCACTTTGAAAAATAAATAAAAATTGGAAAAATATAAAATCAAATAAAAAATTAAAATAAAAAAATCCATAAAAAAATATCGCATTTCCTCGATCACTCTAAGAATAGATATAATAATCACAAAAATATATTTTCACATAAAAAAATCAAAATATCCTATTATGCCTCCTTGTGTTTGACCCAGGTACACTTACCTGGCTAAATAAATAGTGTAAGGTTTTTTCAAAAAAATCGATCTTTATTTGATCGACTAGGATCTCTTTACGGTTTTCTACACCGACAACACTTTCATTTCTAAAACCGCAATCTGACCCGAGACGCATCACTATGATCAGCAATTTCACTATGATACCGAATGAGCAGTTCCATGAGGCTTGGGATCGATTCAGAGAGCTCATTGACTGGTGCCCACATCACGATATATCCAAGCCCAACTTAGTTCAGAGCTTCTTTTGTGGGCTGACACCGGAGCTGCAGGGGCTTGTTAATGCCTCTTGTGGTGGATCTTACAACTCAAAGGGAGAAGATGCAATTTGGGAGATCTATGAGGGAATGGCAAAGAATTCTACAATCATGGCCCAAGCCCGTGTCTATACACAACTGAAGATCCCACCACAAGCAGTTGGATATCAGAGGATTGCACGCATTGATGCCAGTACACACACCCCGACAGCAACCGCAACTCAGGATGAATCCACCGCTGCTGGCATGGGGATCATTTCAGAGAAGTTGGACCGCATCACGATTCTTGAGAAGAAGCGGGGTCAAGGTATTTCCTAGATGGACCTTTTGACGATGACCATGAGTGACCTGAAGACGTAGATTCTTTGCATCCAGGAGGCACGGACGCCTACTCAACATCCTCCCAGGTCACAGGCTGATCCCAGCTGTAGCAGCTCCACCCAGCCCTCTGCCACGTACCGCCAGGTCCATTAAATCCAGGCAGAGCCGGTCCAGCAGCTACAACACTACCCATTGTCGCCGCCGTCTCAAGACACTCAGATTATGGTTTATCAGCCAAATTAGCCACTGGCAGTTCTTCCTCCACCACCCGTCGAGCATGAACCATTGATGGAAGTCAATGGGATATTGTACGACCGGTACCCACAATAGCCTGGGATCCGTCATGATCACCCTGGATTCTGTTGGACCACTGGTGGCACCTCATCCCAGCAGCAGTCTCCTGCTCAGGGCCATCAGAAGCGCCAGCAGCAACAACAACCCCAGTATGCCAACCAGTAGTACCAACAGGGTCCTCGTCCCTTCTATCAGGGACAGTAGTGGAGGCAGTGTCAGCAGCCTTACTAGACATACTCCCAGCCCCCTCACTATTCTCAACACTAGCAGCCTCATTTCCAATAGGGGAACACTTCTGGTTCTCAGGCACCTGCCTTTGAAAACCCAGCTCTAGATGACCTAGCCCTCTTACTCTTTGAACAGCAAGCATCCTTCCGGCGGGAAATGGATGAGTTCCAATAGGAGATGAGGGATATTATCAAGGGCAAGGCCGCCATACCTGCACAGATCAAGCCTATCCGAACAATCTGAAGAGGAAGTTTGAGCAGGTATAGTTTACAGAGGATACCTCTCCTAGTGATTATTTGAGTAACACGTCTTCTTTTTCTGATGCTGATTTCGTGACTACTAGGAACGGAAGGATGCAAGCCGACGACGCCTCATCTGAGCGACAGCCACACGAGGAATTACGAGTGCCGGATGAGGAGAGTAGCGATGCTGAGGTCGCTAATGATGATGATTATGATGGTGGTGCTGATGCCACCAAGGATGGAGATCCTGATGACGATACTAAGGCTGTCATGACACTAGATGCAGACGATGGTGCTGAAGCCACCATTTCACCAGATGTAGAGCCAGAGTGCGATGTTGAGGCTGTGAAGTCAGATGCCATTGGTGGTACTGAGGCAACCACTTCTACTTTTGTTGAGCTCCCGCATGTTGTGTTGCCACCTTTTGTACCTCAGGACTGTGGTAACAAGAAAAAGAACAAACATATGAATAAAGGAAAGGTTCATGTATCCACTTCAGGTCCATATGTGTTGCATGATGATCATTGTATGGATTCCATTCCTTCACAGGCACAGGAACCTATTCCTAGTCTCCATCTGAGGAGGCCCCTACCGTCCCATTCCCTCAAGCACTTCGCTTGGCGAAGGGGAATAAAAGAGAAAAATCCAAAAAAGACTCAATAGGTAGAGTTCAACAACCAGATGATTGATAGATTCCAAATCCAGCTGACTCTACAGGAAGCACTTGAGCACATCCCCCTCTTCCAAAAGAACTTGAGAGAGAAGACTATAGTCCGCAGGAAGAGGAGGAACTGCAAAGATGAGATCCATGTGCTCACACGTTACACATGCTTTGCCATTCAGAACCGATTGCCAGCCAAGAGATCTGATGCAGGAGCTCCCTATGTCAGATGTGAGATTCATGAGTAGCGGTTCGATCGTACTCTATTAGACAGTGGCTCTTCTATCAACATCCTTCCGGCAGCCTTACTCGGCCGATCGAGTTTGGTCCTATTCTTCGGAGCAGGACAGTCATTCAGTTTGCTGATAGGTCGATTAAGATGCCGAAGGGGTTGTTGAGAGACGTGGTCGTTACCATTCAGGGCCTGAAATTCCCCGTGGACTTTTTTATATTGTACATGACGATTCCTAAGTCGGTAACAGATACCCCCATTATACTTGGATGTCCATTCTTGGCCACTACCAAGGCGGTGACCGACCATGATATTGGGAAGGTATGCTTTCGCGTAGAGGGTGAGAGTATACAAATAGAGACGATCGACGAAACCAGAGCGAGAGAATCAGCATGCTCATAGCAGTCCAGTGACACCGAGCAGATGACAGAGGATGAGCGAGACGTCCACTAGGAGTGTGATTTTGTGATGATAGATGATGAATCCATTTGGATAGATCCAGTAGCACAGGCCCTCGCCTTGCCCGCAGATTCACCCTATTTACAGCTTATGGCAGTTGAGAGCTTGGAGAGCACACCCCTGGACGAGGAAACCTTTGAGGCTGATAGTTTTGTGATGAGTGGTGAAGCAGAATTTCATTCTTGTTCTTCTAGTTTAGATCCCTCGGATTCAGACATCGATTGGGATGATTTTGATGACTATTTGCCGTGTTTGATTCCTTCGGAGCCGACAACTAGGATGGAGTGCGAGCCAATACAGTTCATAGATGATTCATCAGGGTTCCCTTCGTCAGATTTTCATGCACAATGAGAGTTCTCTCATGCAGACCTGGTAGCCTTTACACAGACCTATCAGAAGCCAGATCTGCCACCTCCCAGTTGCCCAGAATTGAAGCCCTTGCTGCATTCGTTGAAGTATAGATTCCTTACGGGTGATCTAGATATGCACCCAGTCATTATCTCAGCTGGTTTGACTGGAGAGCAAGAATCTCGTCTGATGGAGGTTCTTGAAAGAAACCACAAGGCGATAGGATGGAGTATAGCTGATCTCCAGGGGATTAGTCCGGTTCTGTGCTCCCAACACATCTATCTTGAAGAGGACGCTAAGCCCTCGCGTGAGTTCCAGAGACGGCTGAACCCAAATATTCAAGATGTGGTCATGAAGGAAAAATCGAAGTGGTGGAGCGCCGATTTTATCTACCCCATCTCCGACTCCAAGTGGGTTAGTCTGTTACATGTGGTACCCAAGAAGACGAATATCACTACAGTTGTGAGTGAGTCTAGAGAGAAGATCGGATACCCACTTCTTGGAGGGTCTGCGTGGACTACAGATGATTGAATCAGGCCACCAAGAAGGATCATTTCCCACTGCCATTCATTGATCAGATTATCGAGAGGCTAGCTGGGAAGAGTCACTATTATTTCCTTAATGGGTACTCCGGTTTCAATCAAGGGGCCATTGCGCCCAAAGACCAGGAGAAAGCGACATTCACCTATCCGTTTGGGACTTATGCGTTCAGACGGATGCCCTTTGGTTTATGTAATGCCCCGGCGACATTCCAAAGGTGCATGTTGTCCATTTTCTCGGACATGGTGGGTGACTGTTTGGAGGTCTTCATGTATGACTTCTCGGTCTATGGCGATGGGTTTGATGCTTGTCTTGACTGCCTAGACCGTGTGCTTATGCACTGCATAGAGGTCAACCTTTTCTTGTCTTGGGAGAAGAGTCACTTTATGGTGACTTAGGGGACGGTTGTTGGTCATATCTTCTCCAATAGGGGCATGGAGGTCGATCTAGCAAAGGTGGATATCATTAGAAAACTCAATCCACCGTCCAATCTGCACCAATTACGATCTTTTCTTCGGCATGTCGGTTTCTACCGATGGCTCATTCAGGACTTCAGTCGTATTGCCCGACCGCTTACTGATTTGCTGACGAAAGACACTGAGTTCATTGTAGATGATAAGTGTCTTACGTCCTTTGAGACTCTCAAGGATATGGTTGTCACGGCTCCTGTCCTTCAGCCACCCGATTGGTCTCTCCAATTCGAGATCATGACGGATGATTCTGATTTTGCCGTAGAGGCTGTTCTTGGAAAGAGGAGGGATGGATTGTCGTATGCCATTCACTACTCTAGCCGGACTTTGGATGCCGCTCAGTGGAGTTACACTGTGATTGAGAAGGAGATGCTAGCTGTAGTCTTTGCTTTGGATAAGTATCGATTATATATTCTCGGATCTAGAGTGACTATCTTTACAGATCACACAACCATCCGGTACCTCATGGCCAAGAAGGATGCCAAAGCTCGCCTTACCAGATGGATCCTTCTCCTCCAGGAATTTGACATTGAGATTAAGGATAAGCCAGGAGTTAAGAATGTGGTGGCGGATCACCTCTCCCGCTTAGAGAACCTTGAGGAATCTGAGCCCAGTGCACCTATTACAGAAACATTTCCAGATGAGGCGATCTTGGCTATCACCTCGCTCCCATGGTACGCCGACATTGTAAACTATCTTGTCGCCATGACGGTTCCACAAGGTTGGCCCAGGCAGAAACTTGAGACCTTCCTGGTGATGGCCAAGTTTTACCATTGGGAGGATCCCGTCCTTTATCATGAAGGAGGGGATAGTATCTGGAGGAGGTGCATTCCTCAAGAAGAGCAGCATAGCGTCCACACCTATTGCCACAAGCTTGAGGCAGGAGGACATCATTCTGGGAGACGGACAACACAGAAGGTGCTCCAATCCGGCCTCTGGTGGCCCACTCTCTTCAAGGATTCCGATGAGTTTGTAAAGAGGTGTACTGAGTGTCAGAAGAGGGGTACTTCCGGATAGAGAGACATGATGCCCATGCAACCCATTCACTTTTGTGAAGTTTTTGACGCATGGGGTATTGTTTTCATGGGCCCATTTCCTAAGAGTCAGGGGTTTGAGTACATTCTGCTTGTTGTGGATTATGTGGGTCATTGGGTTGAGGCCATCCCTGCCTGAGCCGCAGATGCTAAGACCGTGTGTCACTTTTTGAGGAAAAATATCATTTCACGGTTCGGGGTACCTAGAGTTCTGCTTTCAGACGAGGGGTCTCACTTTATTAACGACAAGGTAAAAGCCCTTGCAGACGAGTTAATCATTGACCATCGTGATGCCACACCATATCACCCTCAAACTAATGTTCTTGCTAAAGTATCGAACAGGGAGATCAAGACTATTTTACAGAAGGTAGTCCGCCCAGACCGAAAGGATTGGTCATAGCTTTTGGACTCGGTCTTGTGTGCCAATCGCAATTCCTTCAATAATCCATTAGGGACATCCCCCTTTCGTCTCATCTATGGCAAGCCGTGCCATTTACTAGTAGAAATCAAGCACAAGTCACTATGGGAAGTTACAGAGTTATTGTTGGATCCCGAGCGTATAGGAGAACAAAGGAAAGCAAAGTTGGCAGCCCTGGAAAGAGACACAACCTTTTCTAGCGGCCTACAATATAAGGAAAAAGTGAAGACATGGCATGATTCTCATATCAGCCATGAACAGTTTGAGCCCGATCAACGAGTATGGTTGTTCGATTCTAGGCTAAAATTATTTCTTGGGAAATTACAAAGTAAGTGGAAAGGTCCGTATGTGGTCAGGAATGAACATGACAATGGTAGTATTGATATATCCGAGTTGTCATCTTCCTCTACCTTTCATGTTAACGGTCAGTGCCTGAAGCTATATCTAGATCACGATCCGCCGTCTGCTGACGTTGCTCCCATTCATCTGGTATGAGAGGTGCTCTTTGACTCATATAACTTGCCTTTCATAAATGATTATCACTTCCATCTTCCTCTGTATAGATCCATATGTCTATATCATTCATTCATTCTTCCGTTATGTCTGCTACCCCATCTTCATCTTTTCATTTTTATACATGGGACACACCTTGTCCTAAGTACGGGGGGTACACACACTGAGCTGTGATCTCTTCTTTTCTTCTTTTCTTCTTTTACTTTTCTATCTTCTGTGTGTATCAAAAAGGTGTCGCCCCTTGTTGACTATACTTAGGTCGTACTTTGTCCTAAGTATTGGGGGTGTGCACCCCGAGTTTTCATTCTTTTCGATCCTCTCCATTGTCTCCTCTTCTTGTCTATACTTAGGGATATTTTACCCTAAGTATAGGGGGAGACAATCTGAGTACGATCTGTTCATTCCCACCCTTGGCCCTCCCTGCTTTGTGTACAGTCTACTATACTTAGGATTATTTGATCCTAAGTATAGGGGGACGTTCAACTTCTCATTCGTTCATTTGTTTCTTCGATCCTTATTCTTTAGATTTTCTTATACTCTGTAAGAGTTATGTCTTCTCTTTTGTCTCCGATCTATGAGGACATAGCTCAAGCTAAGTATAGGGGGGTCGTATATACTGCGTATATACTTCAGCCATAACTCGTACTTTCGTATTCTACTCATAATTATGACTAATAATTCTTTAAAATTCAATAAAATCCTTAATTAAAAGATGTTATCATTCCTCAAATTCTTTATGTACTTACGGATTAATCAATCATGTGAAAATAATTTTTGCAAAATGTTTGAAAAATATATTGAAAATCTTGTGAAAATCTTTTATAAACTATTTGGAAAATGTTTTGTTACATGTTTTCAACCTTTGTATAATATTTCTTTTTGAAAACTTATTTTCTTTCGTGAAATAAAAATGTTTGAAAAATAATTTGCAAATGGTTTGAAAATGGTTGCAAAAATATTTGAAAAATCTATTTATACTATTTGAAAAACCTTTGCAAAACAATTTCCAAATGTGTGTACATGTTTGTAACATTGTTTGTAAAAATTATTTTGGACTATAGTTTTTCAAATTGTTTGTAAAATGATTTTCAAATAAGATTGAGGAATGTATACATCACACCAAAATCCATTATATATGCCTATAAAATTGATCACTTACACATGTAAATTCTTAAAATCCACTTCTTGTAAATATAAGATGCATGCCCATGTAAATATTTGTACCTAGTTTTTATCCGAAATCTTTGTTTTCTAAAATCCCAAAAACATTTGCAAAAATTAAAATACCAAAAACATCTGAAAAAACTTTTTTAAAAAAATACAAAAAATGCATATGCATCATATTTTCAAAAATCCATAAAAAGTTCAAAACCCTTGAAAATTGCATCATAAAAATATTTTCTGCATCGCATCTGCATAGGATGAGCTTTTTTCGGATTGAGTTTGACAGTTGAACAAGTCTAAGAAAAATCCGGAGATTAGAGCTTGATTGGACCTTAAAATCTTCCTAATAACAAGAACTTTGTAGGAACTGGGTTTGAGGTACTTCAGGTCTAGTTGACTTAATTCTTTGAGGATCATGAGACTTGGTTCAATGGATTCTTGACTACCTAAGTAGAGTATTTTGGAGCACACACACAATTCTTGTTGATAATGACCTAACTTGGACACCTGCACCTTTCACATGGCTCAACTCAGTTGGGGTGATGAGGGGATTGGATTTGCCGGTATAAGATGCACACAAGTGGAAGCACTTGTCCTCCTCTAGGGAGGGAAGTGCACCCCAACCCATCCAGTGATGAGGAATTCTAGAGACAGGAGAGTGTGGGTTGCAATAAAGCTTCAAAATAGGGATAGTCTTCTGGCTCAAGAGGAAAAACTCCCTATGTAAATGTTGCTGTAAATAGTATTTCAAAAAAAGAAGGAGAAAGACATGCCTGTACAAAAATTAAATGCCTGTCAGAGTGTACACATGTTGTAAAGTCAATAAGTAAGCTTGAGCATCAAAGTCATATCATGTGAGCCTGCAGCTGGATGACTTGACTACACTGGTCTTGCATCCTAGGATAGGTAGCTACACTGGCTACCGTCCATTCTTCTCTTCACCTCCTCCTCTTGAGCTGGTTGCCACTTGAACTTAGAGGGGAATCCCCCGCTCCTCGAGGAAGGAGTTATTGGATTGGAGAATCATTGGGTTGTCATACTGGAGAAGTCATTCTCTTTGGCATTCTAGTTGGGGAGAGCCACAATCACTTATACTATACGAGTCAGATTCATAGTCATTAGGGTTTGCTATGAGTTGAGATATTTCTGACCTGGCTATTGAGGAGACTTGAACAGAGTTTTGGGGTTCTTGAAGGCTGTTGGATTTCAAAGCTGATTCTCATTAAGATTCTGACCGCACTAAAACTCCAAAGATCCGACTTAAGCTCCAAACATTGATTTTGTGAAGACAAGTTTGGTAATTAAACTTCAACCATATTTCGTCTTTTCCTTTTCTTTGTTTTTCTTTTCTGCACTTATTGCATAAGTGTTTGCTAGGGACTAGCAAAGGCAAAGTATAGGGTGATGATGAATCCACATTTCATCATCTTTATTCTATCATTTCGGCCTAAAAAACCCTAGTAAATGCGTGTAAATAGGCTTAATTCAAGCATTTTATCATCCATGCATCATTATATAAATAGTGTATAAAACATTGTTTTTAATTCCAAAATTATAGAATAAGGAAAAGAAAAAAAGAATAAAATATTGTAAATATTTAATGATCGGAAACCCCAAGATCTAGGCATCTCGATGACTAGGTCGACAAGGAATAAAGTAGGGGGAGATAAGGGACAGAGTACATTAAAAATACCTTTGTTTTTATTTCATTCTTTATTCATTTTGGGACCTATTTTTGGTTCCACTTTTTATACCTCAAATAAAGAAATATTGTACATAAAAGTTGTAGATATTTAAATATAGAAAAATACAAAATTGATTTCATTCAAAAATAATGTACAGATAAAAAGTTATGATCTGAATAAGATTCTAGAATCCCAACTTCCCAGACCTGTATCTCGCAAATAAAAACTCTAAACGCGTCAAACTCACCTTTAACTGTATTTATTTTAAATAAGATATTCAATGGAGGTTGTTTTGCATTTGGCGTAGCTACGGTTTTGGAAGTTGAGTTTTGGACCCCTATAGTATACTTGTACATATTAAAATATTTAATTTATTTACTATTCTTTATTTTTGTAATTTTATATTTATGTAACTTTAAAAATATTATTTACGATTTACATGTACATTAAATTAGAATAAAAACTTAAAGAAAACTCAAAAACAAAATACTTGTATATAATACCTAGGTATAATACCTATAAATATACATATATAATTAATACTTATAATTTATTAAGTGTACAAAACACTTCAGAAAAATAAAATAAAAATATATTTAAGTGTATAAAAACATTTCATAAATTTATAAAATAATAGACAAAAATAAATAAATTAAATACAGAAAATAAAAATAAAATATTAAATTATATAGATATGTATACCTATATAGGCCTAAAAAGGCAACTTGTACTTTTATACCTCATAAAAATAATTAAAAATCATGATAAAATACTTCATAAAATAACAAATATTTTTTATTTTAGAAGCTAAAAATAACAATTTCATTTACTATTTTTAAATGAATGTTCAATTATTTTTCGTAAGGTTTTTCCTAGTTCGTCTACGTGGACCAACCAGGTGACAGTCAGCGTTGACCCCCCGGTCAATTGCCTGTCCTCCCCGCCTGCCCCCTTCTCAGACCTCGTTTTTCACTAGTTTTTGTCGAATTTTCCTGCTCGAATATTGCACTATTTCGTGCAACCCTTTTCTTGACTTTTGCTCCTCGATCATCCCTCTTTCACGCCCTAAGATTTCCTAGGGACGAGGAGCGTCGATTCAAGCGATCCCTCTCGATCTCTGGAGCCTGGGCATTAACTCCTCAAATACAACCCCCGGTTTCAATTCAATTTTTGAACCCTTTTTGGCTAGCAAACCTCTTCCCTTTGGCGTGCCCTGAGTTGCTGGAGGTGGCAGCTCCGCAACCGTAGTGTTAAGCGAGTTGAGGAGGCCTAGAAGCGGCTCCACCACCTCCGCCAACTCCGGCGTCGAGGTTCCCCCTACCTCAGGTATAACCCCTTTGAGGTCTTCCCTTTTCTCCTATTTTCAATGCATATTTTGCTCCTCGTAGCTTTAGAATCCTAACCCCCCAAGAATCATTGTGTTTCGTCTATCAAATCACCCTCCACAAGCACCTTGCCGGAGTGCTCCTCCGGCAACCATCTCACATCATCGTCCCATGCTTCCACTCCTCCCTCACGGGGTTCAGACATTTTGCCCTAGGCCCTCTCACCCCTTTTTACAGGTCTACACACGTTGAGGAGTACCTGGAGCTCATTTTGAGCTTCGCCGGAGACGAGCGGAGCCACCCGGCTCCACCTTGCCTTCGTGCGAGCTCCCGCCCATGCCAGAGTCTTTTGGTGCTCCCAGGAGGAAGAGGAGGACCCCAGGTTCAATCCACATCACCTCCCATGACCTATGCACGTGCGGTGGTGGGTATTTTGCAAAGGACCCCTTGAGGTTTTTATTATTCAGTCTAAGGCCAGGAACTTTTTAATTAAGTGTATTATTTTTGGAGAAATTGCAAGTACATCCCCCCAGTTTTTGATAATTACACATAGGTCCTTCCCAAGCGCGTGCACCCCGCGTGCCTGGCAGGAAATATTGTAGGTGTGCCTTTGTGGGTTTATGTATTTGAATTTGGTCTGGGAAATTGGTTTATTAGTTATAAATTTTGTGGAAAATTGCACTTTGGCTCCTGAACTACTAGATATTTGCATTTATACCCTTACCAGCAGTGTATTTTCTCTTTGTTGTTTCTATTTATTTCATGCATCTACAAAATCGTAAAAATTCCCAAAAAATAAGTTAAACTCATGTTTAGTTTCTCTTCCTTGACATATTTTTAGTTTGCATTTTTATTGCATTTCCATATTCATAAAAATTCAAAAATATGCATTTTTGCTAATGTTTGCATTAGAAAATACCAAAAAATAGTAAAATCCCTTTAAAAATCCCAAAAAAATTACCTTTGGTGTAATTCAGTGTCTTTTAACTTTGTCCAAAAATCACTAAAAAATCAATGTAAAAACCCTAAAAATTATAAAACCCTTAATAACTTCATAAAATCTTAAAAATTCCAGAAAAATCCTAAAAATATAATTTTGACCTCTGAATTTTCTCTGAATTAATAGCTTCTATTTAAAATTAATTTGGAGGATTTTTGTTACTGTTTGATTTTTGCTTAGGCTCTTTATTTTCTACACTGTTTTCAGTATTTTTGTTTTTAAAAATACCAAAAAATAGGAAAAATTTAGAAAAAAATATAAAAACATCATAAAATTATCAAAAGCCCAAAAATACATCATTTCCTGGTTTTTGCTTATCTTTACCTATTTTAATCTATATATTATACCCATTTTTCCTTTATTATATATATACTCCATTATTGAAAAAGAAATAAGAAAAATGTATAAAATATAAAAAAAATATAAAATCAGAAAATTAAAAATCGAATTATAAAAATATAAAATAAAAAATTAAATAAAAAAAGTAAAAATTAGAAACCCACAAAAAATAGCGCCATTGTAGGCATTTGATCACGTTCACTTTTTTATGTATTATTGCCTTGATCTATCTTGCTTGCTCCCCAAGTTTGACACTCTACACATATTTGCACCTATACACACTTATTGTAGAGTTATAATAATTTTTAACTCTACATTTGCTTCTCATTATATGATTGTTATTGTGGGTTAATTGTTGTTTGAAGTCCAGATTTTGTGTGGTTAATTCAGTGAATGAGTTCGTGCCTTGTGTGGAACTTAAGTCCATCGATTTTCGACCTCAACAATAACTCATTCATAAATCATTATGGGCAATTAATATATGTAATCTGGATATAGAGAAAGCTAGCAAGGACATAGAGATTGACATGAATAGATATTATAAGTCAAAGACTATGCATGTGATAGCAACCACATATACAAAGAAAAAGTCAAGAAATGGCATGATAAGCACATCAGAAGAAACAATTTTGAGCCAAATGAGAAGATGTTGTTGTTTGATGCTAAGTTAAAACAATTTCAAAGCAAACTGAAAAGCAAATTGTTTGGATCTTTCATCGCGATGAACGTACATGACAATGGTTGCATTATAATATCACGCTTCTCATCTGACGCACAACCTTTTATAGTTAATGGGAGGTTATTGAAACCGTACCTAGAACATGATACTTTCCTTTCTGTTGTTGATTAATTTCATGTGATATATCAAGAAGAGCTCCCACGAGCTGAATGATCAGACAACTAAAAATCCAAAAATATCTTCTCTTTTTCTTCTTTTCTTCTTTTCATTTTATTCTTCTAGTTACTCATTCCACTTCATCACTGATATACCCAGGATATGCTTCATATTAAGTATAGGCGGATGAGTGATTTAAGTGTTTATTCTTTGATCCCTCACCTGTCTCCCAACTTGTTAATAATTATTTATTATACTTAGTGCATCTTTACCCCAAGTATAGGGGGAGGCAAGTCGAGCCGACGATTTCCAACATTTTAACCCGCGATCATCCCTGCTTTGTGTACAGTCTACTATACTTAGGATTAGTTAACCAAAGTTTTGGGGGACGATTGACTTCACATTCTTTGAGTCATTGTGGTTTAGACTTTTATATACTTATCACGAGTTATGTCTTATTTTCTGCTCTTTCATCACTATGCGCATAGAATTAAAATTAAGTATAGGGGGATCGTATATATGTATATATACGTTAGCCATAACTCATACTTTCGTATTTTCAATCAATATGGCTAATACAATGGGTAAGAGTATAGGAAAATTAACTATAAAGAATATACAAATATAAAAGTTGTACATACCACTAATAGACTATCTTTTGTTTTTTTAAATCCCATTAAAATTTGCAAAATTTCAAAAATACCTAAAAATTTGTAATTTTTTTTTGAAAACTCCATAAAAATGTGTAAAAACTTTTTGAAATCCCATAAAAAGTTCAAAATTAGAAAATGAATTTATAAAAATATATTCTGCATTGCATTGCATGTGCATTTTTCAAAATGATGTCGACAATTGAAGAAGTCTAAATAAAATATGAAGATTGGAGCTTGGTATAGGCATTAACCCACTTAATTTCATATGAACTTGTTAAGGACTAGAAATGGGACACTTCATGTCACTTAGACTAAAATGTTTTGGTTCTATGAAACTGTGTTCATGAGTAAATTTAATGTGACTAACTAGAACCTTTCATGTCATACGTAAGACTCTTGGGATAATGGCTTGACTTGAGACCTTGTACTCAGCGCGTAGCACAACCAAGATGGGTTGTTGAAAGATCTTGGAGTCTAAGATGGGATGTTAGTAGGCCGCTTCGTCAAGGGTGGCTCAAGACCCAATTCTGGGGACCACCAAATTCAGTACTTCAAGCCTCTGTTCTTATGGGAGCGTGGGAATCTAATGAATGGAGAATGGATTGAAATAATGCTTTTATATGAGGAATGGTTTGTTATAGCATAATTTTTCTAAGACCCCAAAACATGGGCAGAACAAAAGATTCTATATTAGTCAGGGCAAAACAAGAATGCAGAGGAATGCCAAACAAAGAAATACTCAAAGAAGCCTATACCAAAAATTCAAAAAAATTTGTGATTCAAAAAAAAGGTCTGCTTCTTGGTGGAGAATTGCTTACACTAGCTACGCTTCACAAGGAAATATTACTACATTTGTCAGTTTCCTCTTCGTTTTCTTTTCTTCTAGCTTCTCCCTGATTCGTTGTGTACTAGCATGTACCTGAACTTAGAATGAAATATTCATCTAACTGAGGATGAGTTACCAGGGGAGGTGTGAAACCCCCAATTTAGCCCTGCAACTTGGTCAAGCTGATGATAATCAAATAGTTGTGGTCCGATAAGGAATTTATGAAAAATCCAATTTCGATCTATAGATGAAGAATATCCTGATACGTTATCCGGGTCATTCTCTAAGGATCTTAGAAAGTCTAGTCACACTATCAATACATTGGTTTGTTGCAGTATCAGCATTCATCCAACTCTTTGGATGTCATTTTTATGTAAATCATAGAAGTACAGTCAACTATTTGACTCTCCTTCTTACATGGGTCAGACACATGCTTCCATTGCGCTTCCTTAACACTTTAGCAATCATTGCTTAAGACAAACGATCTCTTAAATTGAACATGTCTTCAAAGGACTTCAATATAAGAGTATTTCAACATTTATTCTTTTTATTTCATACAATCTGAATAATATGATGAATCATGAAAGGCTTGAGTAGAGATAGCGGAATGATGACATTCATCATATCCACACTCATCTTAACTCAAAAAAGGACTTAGGTATAGGCAGGTACTCAAATAATTTGAGTACATCATCTCTTATCGAACCATCATTATGCATAATGCAGTGAACCATGTCATTCGTGATTAAATGTTGAGAGCACATATCTTTTCCAAAACATCTTCTTCGTTTTTTTTAAGAATGAACTTGACAATTACGATCATCACCAACATGTTACTTCCAGAGCACACTCGATGAGAGATCAAGATTTTAGAGATACACAAACCATAGGTTATTGTCATGTTATCTATTTTATTATCATTCCTCATTATTATGAGGAAATTTGCACATTGTAACCATATAGATTATGTGTGAAAGTGGAAGTACTACATATTGATCATGGATCCAATCCATGTTATTATACTGGTATTAATTAAGTATAGATTAGAATAGATTTAATAAAGATGGGGGAAGCCATTTCATTAATAAAGAATTAAAGAAGCTGACTAAGGAGTATGGATTGAATACCGTGTCGCATCTCCCTCGCACTCATAAACTAACGGATTGGAAGAGTGCTTAAACATGGAGATCAAAACAATTTTGTAGAAAATTATACGTCCGGATAGAAAGAACTGGTCACAATTACTAGACTCGATTCTTTAGACGTATAGAACAACATACAACTCTCCTTTAGGCATGTCTCCCTATCACCTTGTGTATGGAAAGTCATGTCATTTACCCGGTATAACTCATTCACAAATCATTATTGGTAATTAATATATGTAATCTGGATATAGAGGAAGCCAGCAAGGACAAAAAGATTGACATAAATAGATATTAGAAGTCAAAGACTATGCATGTTATAACAACCTCATATACAAAGAAGAAGTCAAGAAATGGCATGATAAGCACATCAAAAGAAAGAAATTCGAGCCAAATCAGAAGATGTTGTTGTTTGATGCTAAGTTAAAACAATCTCCAAGCAAATGAAAAGCAAATTGTTTGAATCTTTCATCGTGAGGAACACATATGACAACGGTAGCATTATAATATCATGCTTCTCATCTGACGCACAACTTTCTATTATTAATCGGTGGTTATTGAAACCGTACCTAGAACATGATACTTTCCTTTCTGTTGTTGATTCATTTCATGTAATATATCAAGAAGAGCTCCTAGGAGCTGAAGGATCAGACAACTAAAAATCCAAAAATATCTTCTCTTTTTTTTCTTTTCTTCTTTTCATTTTCTTCTTCTAGTTACTCATTCCCCTTCATCACTGATATACTCATGATATGCTTCATATAAAGTATAGGCGGATGAGTGATTTGAGTGTTTATTCTTTGATCCCTCACTTGTCTCCCAACTTGTTAATAATTATTTTCTATACTTAGTGCATATTTACCCCAAGTATAGGGGGAGGCAAGTTGAGCCGATGATTTCCAACATTTTAACCTGCGATCATCCCTGCTTTGTGTACAATCTACTATACTTAGGATTAGTTAACCAAAGTATTGGGGGACGATCGACTTCACATTCTTTGAGTCGTTGTGGTTTAGACTTTTCTATACTTATCACGAGTTATGTCTTCTTTTCTGCTCTTTTATCACTATGCGCACATACCACTAATACACTATCTTTTGTTTTTTTAAAATCACATTAAAATTTGCAAAATTTCAAAAATACCTAAAAATGTGAATTTTTTTTGAAAACTCCATAAAATTGTGTAAAAACTTTTTGAAATCCCATAAAAAGTTAAAAATTAGAAAATGAATTTATAAAAATATATTCTGCATTGCATTGCATGTGCATTTTTCTGAATGATGTTGATAATTGAAGATGTCTAAATAATATATGAAGATTGGAGCTTGGTATAGGCTTTAACAAACTTAATTTCACAGGAACCTGTTAAGGACTAGAATTGGGACACTTCATATCACTTAGACTAAATTGTTTATGTTCTATGAAACTATGTTCATGAGTCAATTTAATGTGACTAACAAGAACCTTTCATGTCATACGTACGACTCTTGGGATATTGGCTTGACTTGAGACCTTGTACTCAGCGCGTAGCTCAACCAATATGGGTTGTTGAAAGATCTTGGAGTCAAAGTTGGGATGATAGTAGGCCGCTTCGTCAAGGGTGGCTCAGGACCCAATTCTGGGGACCACCAAATTCAGTACTTCAACCCTCTGTTCTTCTGGTAGCGTGGGCATCTAATGAATGGAGAATGGATTGAAATAAAGCTTTTATATGAGGAATGGTTTGCTAGCATAATTTTTCTAAGACCCCAAAACATGGGCAGAACAAAAGATTCTATATCAGTCAGGGCAGAACAAGAATGTAGAGGGAATGCCAAACAAAGAAATACTCAAAGAAGCCTATACCAAAAATTCCAAAAATTTTGAGATTCAAAAAAAGGTCTGCTTCTTGGTGGAGAATTGGTTACACTGGCTACGCTTCACAAGGAATATTACTACATTTGTCATATTCCTCTTCTTTTTCTTTTCTTCTAGCTTCTCCCTGATTCGTTGCACACTAGCGTGTACCTGAACTTAGAATGAAATATTCATCTAACTGAGGATGAGTTACTAGAGGAGGTGTGGAACCCCCAGATTTAGCCCCGCAACTTGGTCAAGCTGATGATAATCAAATAGTTGTGGTCCAATAAGGAATTTATGAAAAATCCAATTTCGATCTGTTGATGAAGAATATCCTGATACATTATCTGGGTCATTCTCTAAAGATCTTAGATAGTCTAGTCACACTATCAATACATCGGTTTCTTGCAGTATCAGCATTCATCCAACTCTTTGGATGTCATTTATATGTAAATCATAGAAGTACAGTCAACTATTTGACTCTCCTTCTTACAAGGATCAGACACATGCTTCCATTGCACTTCTCTTTAACACTTTAGCAATCATTGCTTAAGACAAAGGATCTCTTAAATTGAACATGTCTTCAAAGGACTTCAATATAAGAGTATTTCAACATTTATTCTTTTCATCATATTCATACAATACGAATAATATGATGAATCATGAAAGGCTTGAGTAGAGATAGCGGAATGATGACATTCATCATATCCACACTCATCTTAACTCAAAAAGGACTTAGGTTTAGGCAGGTACTCAAATAATTTGAGTACATCATCTCTTATCGAACCATCATTATAAATAATGCAGTGAACCATGTCATTCATGACTAAATGTTGAGAGCACATATCTTTTCCAAAATATCTTCTTCGATTTTTTTAAGAATGAACTTGACAATTACGATCATCACCAACATGTTACTTCCAGAGCACACTCGATGAGAGATCAAGATTTTAGAGATACACAAACCATAGGTTATTGTCCTCTTATCTGCTTTATTATCATTCCTCATTATTATGAGAAAATTTTCACATTGTAACCATATACATTATATGTCCAACTGCAAGTACTACATATTGATCACGGATCCAATCCATGTTATTTTACTGGTAATAATTAAGTATAGATTTGAATAGATTTAAAAAAGATAGGGGAAGCCATTTCATTAATAAAGAATTCAAGAAGCTGACTAAGGAGTATGGCATGAATACCGTATCGCATCTCCCTAGCACTCACAAACTAATGGATTGGAAGAGTGCTTAACATGGACATCAAAACAATTTTTGTAGAAACATGTACATCTGGATAGAAAGAACTGGTCACAATTACTCGACTCGGTTCTTTAGACATATAGAACATCATACAACTCTCCTTTAGGCATGTCTCCCTATCGCCTTGCGTACGGAAAGTCATGCCATTTACCTATATAACTCATTCATAAATCATTATGGGCAATTAATATATGTAACTGGATATAGAGAAAGCCAGCAAGGAAATAAAGAGTGACATAAATAGATATTAGAAGTCAAAGACTATGCATGTTATAACAACCTCATATACAAAGAAAAAGTCAAGAATTGACACGATAAGCACATAAGAAGAAATAATTTCGAGCCAAATCAGAAGATGTTGTTGTTTGATGCTAAGTTAAAACAATTTTCCAAGCAAAATGAAAAGCAAATTGTTTGGATCTTTCATTGTGAGGAACACACATGACAACGGTAGCATTATAATATCACGCTTCTCATATGACGCACAACCTTTTATAGTTAATGGGTGGTTATTGAAACCGTACCTAGAACATGATACTTTCCTTTCTGTTGTTGATTTATTTCATGTGATATATCAAGAAGAGCTCCCTGGAGCTGAAGGATCAAACAATTAAAAATCCAAAAATATAATCTCTTTTTTCTTCTTTTCTTCTTTTCATTTTCTTCTTCTAGTTACTCATTCCCCTTCATCACTGATATACTCAAGATATGCTTCATATAAAGTATAGGCAGATGAGTGATTTGAGTGTTTATTCTTTGATCCCTCACCTGTCTCCCAACTTGTTAATAATGTTTTTCTATATTTAGTGCATCTTTACCCCAAGTATATTGGGAGGCAAGTCAAGACGAAGATTTCCAACATTTTAACCCGCGATCATCCCTGCTTTGTGTACAGTCTACTGTACTTAGGATTAGTTAGACTTTTCTATACTTATCACGAGTTATGTCTTCTTTTCTGCTCTTTTATCACTATGCGCACATAATTCGAACTATGTATAGGGGGATCGTATATATGTGTATATATATAAGTTAGCTATAACTCATACTTTTGTATTTTCAATCAATATGGCTAATACAGTGGGTAAGAGTATAGGAAAATTAACTATAAAGAATATACTTATATTAAAGTCGCACATACCAATGATACACTATCTTTTGTTTTTTACAAATCCCATTAAAATTTGCAAAATTTCAAAAATACCTAAAAATTAGTAATTTTTTTGAAAACTCCATAAAAATGTGTAAAACTTTTTGAAATCCCATAAAAAGTTCAAAACTAAAGAATGAATTTATAAAAATATATTCTACATTGCATTGCATGTGCATTTTTTTGAATGATGTTGACAATTGAAGAAGTCTAAATAAAATATGAAGATTGGAGCTTGGTATAGGCTTTAATCCACTTAATTTCATAGGAACCTGTTAAGGACTAGAATTGGGACACTTCATGTCACTTAGACTTAATTTTCTAGGTTCTATGAAACTATGTTCATGAGTCAATTCAATGTGACTAACTAGAACCTTTCATGTCATACGTATGACTCTTGGGATAATGGCTTGACATGAGACCTTGTACTCGGCACGTAGCTCAACCAAGATGGGTTATTGAAAGATCTTGGAGTCTAAGTTGGGATTATAGTAGGCCGCTTCGTCAAGGGTGTCTCAGGACCCATTTTTGGGGACCACCAAATTCAGTACTTCAACCCTCTATTTTTCTGGTGCGTTCCTTTTATTTTTTTTATTTTTTATTTTTTAATTATTTTTTTATAAAAATGAACTAAAAATAAATACTAGAAAAGGTGACACGTGGCAGCTCCAGGGAGCTGCCACGTGTCATCACCAGAAAATCCGAAAATTAAATCATTTGTAAAATCCAAAACACATAGCGGATGACCTCAAATCGAAAACGTTTCTTCACAAAAATTGCTCGACTCAATGAGATCTACGACTTTCATGAAGACATCAAAACCAAAATCGATCAAATGCATGAAGTGATATTTTTGGAGTATCCCATGCACAATAGAATACCTTGATTTTTGGGTTTTGTAATTTTTGTCATTTTTAAACCAGATACAAATCCGGAAAAAAATATGGTAAAATCAAGAATAAATATTTACACATTAATCTAAATATTTTGGTTTTTTATTGATTATGAAAAGAAGAGATAAAATAAAATATGAAAAAGACCAAATTTGTACAGTCGGTTAATGAAGACTCGGACTCAATTTGTTTCTTTGTTTTCAAGCTAAATATGGATTTGGATTTTTGCGTATTTTAATAAAAATTTCATCAAAGAAGACAAATGAAAAAGAAATAATCTAAAATAGGTTAAAAAATGTACATAAAATAATAAGTTAAAAATCGCTAAAATACAAAATGTACAAAAGAGGCCCAAAACCCAACTTTCACATATGAGCTCTGATTCACTTGAACTTGGTCTTGTTTTGAAGGTAATTGAATGTACATTAGTTCAAAAGTGAGTAGGATTAAAACGGACACTGGTGAGGAAGATATGAGGGTTTTAGTCTGGAAATCCTGAAACTAGGGTTTGGATTTTTGGTCCACTTATTTGCGTTAGTGATTTTTTTGTATTTTTCATTTATTCTCGTTAGCGATATGTACATAGTGGAGGTGATTTAGGGTCATTCGAAGTTAGCATGAATGAGTTAAAAATCCAGGGAGTTAGGCTATTTATAGGTCATTTTTGGCTTCTTATTTTTGCAGAAATTAGTGCTAAAATGCAATTCTTATGAAAACACGCATGAATGCTAATTATGAAGAATAGATGCTGAAATGCTGTTGATTTTGAAGGTTTTGAGCTTAATAAATGAGATTTAGAATGATGAACCTGAGATTCATCATCCCCCTATACTTAAAGCATGCTCGTCCCTGAGCATCAAAAAGAAATGCCATGAAGTGAAATGAGATTGGGTTCCATACCATGACCATGAGCTGAAGGTGAAAATGAAACTAAACTTGACCTTTGGATTATTAGTGTGGCGGAACTTTTGTGAGACTTAGAATTTTAAAATCAACAGCCCTCAAGTTCTACACATCATTGCTACACTTTCGGATCATAAGTCATCTTAGATCAATCCTCTTCCCAAAGCATACCCTATGAATATTGAACAATTGACTCATGTGTGTGAAAGGTTTTAGCTCTTCCCATCCAGAATGCCAAACTACCATGCTCCTTTCCTCTCCAGTAACTCGTCCTCGGGGAGTCAGGTATTTCCTTCTAAGGTCTGTCGCACTGTGTTCACAATCGAATTGGGGGAAAAGATAAAAGAAGGGGAAAAGAACTGGATGGTGGTCAGTGTAGTCACCTCTCCTTATGAAGCTGGCCAGTGTAGCCGAGTCTCCACCAAGATCAGTAGGTTTCTTGAAGCTTGGACCTTTTTGGTCAGATTTTATTTGGTAGTTTCTTCTTTGTATTTGGATTTTTGGTGGTTCTGCTTGGATTTTGTTGTGCCCCTATGGATATATAATCTTTTTGTTTCCGTATATATTTTGGGGTCTTAGAAAAAATTGTTCCCAGTCGTCCATCCCTTTTCCGACGCTTTATTTCAACCCATCATCCGATCTTTAGATTTCCACGCTACCAGAAAAGAAACTCACACAGTCTTTCAACATCCCGTCTGAGTTGAGCTAAGTACATAGTGCGAGAGTACAGATGAATTTCCTATTCCAGAGTTGTACCCAGAACGAAGAGACCATGTTAGACACTAAGAGTCAAACGATGCACATTGTCATGTGGAACTCAAAGAATTAAGTCAAAGACCTGAAGCTTCTAAAATCCTATTTCTCGGTGAAGTTCCTCTGAAAATTATGTGGATTAAGGTCAAGTCCAGACCACTCTCGATTTTGGCTAATAACTCGGTTCAGAACCCAATGACTTTTCATGCGAATGAATGTGATGCTGGATGAAGTGCAGGTGCGTGAAATGCAGACACATTTTTTTCTTATGTTTTTTTTGTTTTTTTTTTGTTTTTTGAATTTTTTATGCAAGGTTTTTTTGGTTTTTTTAATGCAAAAATGAATAAGAAGCCATTTTTTTCAAAAATTTTGGGCACAGTCAGTGTTAGTAGCAAAACTCTTTTTTTTTCTTTCGTTCGGTTTTTTTGTTTTTTTTGTTTTTTTGAATTAATACTCACCCCGTAAATAAATATAGACTTACACGCAAGTATGAGATAAAGGTAAAATATAAGTATATATACAGACCCCCCATACTTAGCAAGTGTTGTGTCCTCAGAGCACAAGAAGTGGAAAGAAGACATAGCTCGGACTAAGCGTAAGAGAGTGAAAAAGTTAAAGAACAAGATATACAAGTCCGCCCCCTATACTTAGACTGTGAACAGTCTAAGTATAGAAGATGAGTGGAAAAAATGAAGTGGTCAGGATATGTGAATGAGGAGAATATATACAGGTGAGCGTCGGTTCCCCCTATACTTAGGCTCTGGTCAGCCTAGATATAAGAGAAAGGTGGAAATGGAGCGATCGGATGATAGGAGAAGAATGGTATACATAGATGGCATCGGTCCCCCCCTATACTTAGGCCTTGGCCTAAGTAGAGGAAGAAGTTGTATAAGGAAACCGATGTGGTCTGGATGGGGGTGCATGGGTAGCCGATGATTAAGGCGGTTCTTGGCTAATCTTCTTGTGAACCTGTGGTAGGAGATCGTAATGACAAGATGGAGATGAATCATATGATTCCCAACTATTATCAGTGTCATCCTCAGAAAAATCATGATGGATAATAGATGAAATATTTGAGTCAGATGAAAGGTAGCCGTCATCAGAGTTATCCTCAAAGGAATAGTATTTGAATGTGGACACACTTTGTTTCATCAATTGTTTCCTCAAAATTTGTTCCTTCTTGGGATCAAGCGGTTTTTCCTCGGATGAATACTCAGAAGCACCAGTCTCAGTCAGCTCGTAAGAAATAATTCTGGTGTTCTTGTAGAGAGCAGGAGCATCAGCTTTGGATGAATAGTAGTTAGGAACGGGAGTTGTCCAATGAGAGTCGAATTTTGGATCCTTGCGAAGATATGGATTTAGAGCTGCCGAACACACTTCACTCATGTTGATTACCTTTTTCGGACCTGATGAGGGATCATCAGACGATTCCTCTTCCGAAAGGTCGAAGGTGACTTTCTTCCTCTTGTTTCGTGACGGTGTCGGTTCACTTGAGTATCCAGATGAATAGCCATTGGAATTCTTATCCTTGGTCGGTGTGTGTCTTGCGTGTTTGGTCTTAGTCTCCTGAATGTTGGTACACTCTCGATTTGAGATGATTTGGTCAAGATATTCAGAGAATATTTCTCTAGGGTGCGACCATGCATATGTCTCAGGATCATAGAAGAAATTTTTGTCTATTTTGAGATCCGCGGGAATTCAAATACTGGGGAGAGTCTCTGCATGTTCGTTCTCAATTGATTTGACATTGGAGCATTCCTGTGTCGAATTGATGTAATCCATGTAGTCAGAGTAGGTTGACCCAAGGTGTGCCCATGCATAAGTCTCCGGATCATATTATTCATATACATGATTCTCCACGGTAAGCGCAACTGGGAATGGAACGAGGGGGAGATTCTTTAAACCAATAGTCTCATCAACAACTGCTATCTCAGGTGTAGCTGCGAGGTAGGGCTTTTCTACCGTTTCATAGTTACGGTTGTCGGGGACTTCGTGGGTTGCTTCAGAAGATCGTGGTTCCTCAAGGACAAGGTCAGATCTAAGTGCTTCCAATGCTGTGAAAATGATTTCCCGAGTCTCACAATCAATAATTGCCTTAGCCAATGCTAAGAACGGCTTTTCGAGAATGATTGGAGACTGGGTGAATTCTCCTTGATGCTCAATATCAATGATCGTGAATTCTACTTTGAGCGGAGCATCTTGGAAATTCATGATGACATAAATGATTCCTCTCGGCCTTTTTATCGATCGGTCTTTCAATTGAACAATCTCTCGTATCTTTCGAATTGGTCCGAGTTTGAGTTCATGAAATACAGTGGTGGAGAGGATGTTGATTGATGAATCATCATCAGTTCGAGCATGGGTGAAAATTGTGTCTTTGATCATACAATCAAATCTGGGAAACCACTTCACTATACGGCTTTTGGTTTTTCTCCTCAACACCAAGGAGGAGGCCATTGACAAGATACATCTTTCAGTCTTTGTTCTAATCCTTCCTGACTTTTTGATCATTAATTTGTCCATTACAAATCGTTTAAGGTCGGGGAAGTGTTCAATGGCCTTTATGAAGGGAAGTTTAGAAATCAATCTTTTCTCCAGTGCTTCCCGTACAGCAGGATCCAAATTCTTCAGATCTTCTTCAGTCTCTATTTTTATGAAAATTTCTTGATTTTTGATTTTTTGGTGTTTTTGAATATTCCAATTTTTTTGGTATTTTCTGTGTAGTGTGGTGATGTGGTGTGTTCTTCAGATAAGCAGGGGCTGTTATGTTCGGAATAGGAGTCAAAGGCATAGTCATTCCTAGGAGAGTACTATGCAGAGGTGTCGATGTCAGAATCGTTCCTAGGTTCCTGAATATCCTCAAAAGGCTTCGTGTCCAAATATTCAATCAAGCTCATTTTCAATCTTAGATCCAACCATTTCTTCATTCATTTTATGTCCGAGCTCCCATAAAATAAACTGAGTCAGTCAGTAAAATTTCTGAATTTTTCCTCCAATTGAAATTTCTTATTTATCTTCAAAATATTATCCTCAAAATTCTATTCATGATCAATCATGGGAGCAGTCGGTGTGTGTTCAATAATTCCATCTTCCATTTTCCTGTATGTGGTAAAAGGAGAGTTTCTTGAAATATCCATTATATGATCATTATTTTCTGAAAATTTCTCCTAAAAAATTATGGAAGGCGGCTGCTTATATGGTCTAGGTATGTGGAGTTGGTCCGAGTAGAGTTCAATCCTTTTATCATGATTAGTCGGATCTTGATATTGTGGAGTCAGCATACAAGGTTCATGTGTTTCTATGTAGTCAGTCCAGTCCTCTGTATGAGTGTCATGTCTGAATAAGGGGTTGGCATGGTCAATCCAAGATGATGATTGTTCTTTGGTGTTCATGGGTAGGGATGATGGAATTTGTGAAGAAGTGTTCAATTCGATCATGTGGTTATCATCTCCCATGAATGATGGATTGACATTTACCAAATATGAAGGATGAATTGTATGATCAGAGTAGAGTGGATTGATGTTTGAAGAAGTGGAGACCTCAGTCGGTTGTTGGTTTGTCTGGTTCGAATAATGGGTTGTCATTCATGAAACAGATCGGATTAGCAGAGAGTGTTGGTAGTTAAGAGCCTCTTATTGAAGTTGGAGGAGGTGTTTTGGGTCTAATCGAAACAAATTCGTTTTCATAGTATAGAACTGATGTATTCTCGGATAATTGTTCGGTCGTTTTTGAAAGAGCTGAAAGGAATGATGGATTGGGTTTGTTTGAGACGAATTGATTTTTATGATTTGGAAAATGTTCCATGATGAGATTTAAATCAAGAAAGGAAAGAGATGATTGCACGAGATAGTCAAAAGAAATTTTATCAACTGTGCGGCTATTGATCTTTGAAATCGGTTCACGCACACCAATGCAAACACAAATCAAACCCCAGCTTCATCAACACACGCAATGAAGCTGTAAGAGTTCGGCTATTATCTTTCCAATTTTAGTTGGTGATAAATCAATCTTGGCAAAAATTTAGCGAGCTGTTAGGTATTGAAATTTTTGTAATGGCTGGCCCGAATTCTTACAACTAGTTGCACCTACTTTCAGCCAGTATGGAAGTAAGCACGGACCATAGAACGGCTACCCGTTACTTGAGGACGGAGCCTTACGCAGTGTCCTGTAAACCACCCACTCTGCTAAGGAAATCCGGAACGTTTACCAGCTACCCGTAGATCCTTACTGAGAAGTAGCTAATCGTTTTTGGTAGAATCAGTAGTCAATATGAAAATCCGGGTTTGGGCTCTAGCCTTAAGTGTCGTCTCTTGCTCACTCAGAAAAATAAAAAGCATCCAAGGTCGGGGCTGCTCTTCCGCAAAATTTCTTGATTTTATGGGTTATTTAGAATCGGTTGTATTTAGCAGTCCTAATTTTAATTCGGTGATCACTGAAGAATTAAGTGAGCAGAAATACATGTCTACCGTCTAGTCCCAATTTCCTTTTAAAATTATGTGATAAAACAAGAGGGAGAAATTCGGGAAAAGCCGATGCACGCGAAAAACGATATTGTATGCTCAGTTAGAAGACTTTCAGTGAATCCTCGCAATCTCCATGTGGGATGCAATACAGAAATTAAAAATTTATTCTATATGGATGCAAGCCGATGAAAAACCGCATCTAGGTGAAAGTTCTATTAGTGGGAAGAATTGAGTTGAATTTGGCTAAATTAAACGATCTAATTTGCGTCTCAATTAATGTGAAGTGTGGCCTAAAATCCTACGAGGACAATCAAAAATTAAAATGCTCTGAGAGCTGTATTTGCAAGTCTATCCTAATCGCCACTCAAGTCGGGCCCCACCCTCACCAGAGAGTGAAACAAGCCACGACACAGCACAAAATAAAGTTATAGGTCTTGTTACACACACGAGAGTCCAAACAGACACCGCTGTAAATAAGCAATTAATTACAGAAAACTAAAAATTGCAGAAATTAAAAACCTAGACTCTACGCTCTCTCACGACTCGACTCGATCTTAAATTAATTGCGGATTTTTGGAAGTCGGTGAAGTTGCGTCGGTTTCTTGAAAAACCACTCCACGTACGCCAGGTACCTCGCAAGAAAAATAAGAGAGAAAATGTAAGAGAGTGACTAAAAAATAATCAAAAATAAGAGAAATAAATGGTGAATAATAAAATAAAATAAATGCAGAAAAAAAATGGAATTTACAATGAAAAATTCGGGTGTCAGACTACTTGAATGCGGAAAACCGAACAAAAATTTTTAAAACACAAAACTAAGTTGTTTGCCTCCCCAACAACGGTGCCATCTGACAAGTCCGAAATCCGCTTGTTAAGAAGATGTTTTTATCGTCGTGCGTAAAAATTAATGGATTGTTCGTTGTAGGCGATAATCAGAATCGGGCGAGAAAATAACCACACAAAATTTAATCAATTTTTAATCAAGTGGTTTTATGTTTATTTTACTTGGGCAAGTCCCAAGGTCGATCACAAGGAGCAAAGGAACAACCTTGAATTATGTCTATCAAAATTCGTGCATGATTTTCGAGGCGATCTTTTTTTTGGAATTTTTAATGCAAATAAGGGATGCAAGATGCAATTTCATCCTATTTTAGGGACTAAAATGCAAATTACATTCAAACGATGTCCGAAAAATATTTAAACTTGGCCAAGATGCAAAATATGATGAAATGAATGTACTATAATTTTTTTGAATTTTAAACCTATTTATTTTCAAGGAATAAAATTGTCTAAGATCTATCACTAGGTGATTGATCTCAGAAAAATCCCAAACCTTGAAAATGTAAGATCTAATACCTATTAACAATTAAACACTGAAATATGCAAAATAATTTTTACATGGCAAATTATGCATGCAAATGCAAATCTTTTTGGGCACAATGTCTAGCACAATTAATTCTACAATATGTGATTTTTCGAGAATTTTTAGAGCAATGGTTAATCGAATACAAAATTAAGAGCACAAAATGGATAAAGTATGCTATTTTCCACAAAGCAATTATTTGTTAATTAATCAATGATCACAAAAATATACACAATATGTCAAAGTCTAGAGAATTAAATGACAAACATCATGTTATTTTTGGATAATAAAATGAAGTCATGTAGAGATCTAAAAGTAATGGGGAACATAGGGGTAGAACTGCAATAAATAAATAAATAAAATGCAGGGGGACTATGTTTAATTACCAAAAACAAGGGGGAGAATTCAACAAAATGTCTAGAGGGGCACGTGCGTGGCACGCGCCCTCTAGAGGCGGACTAATGTACGAATGAGGAAATGGTAGGGGGCTCGTCTGTAAATTCACCAGTCGGTCACGTGCTGAGGATGATGCCTGATGACGTTCCCCCGCCTCACGTGCACGACACGTGGCAGGGGTCTCGGGCATCGTGCCCAGCCCGGCGGTGGAGGAGTGGCGAGGTGGAACCCGGCCAAGGCGGTGGGCTTCTGGATGGCCGTCGACCGGTGGGCGAACGTGGCGGCTGATCTCCGGTTGCGGGAAGCATCTAAAGGCGGAGCAGATGTCGTGACGCCATGGAGAGTGGCCGGAGGAGCTGCATTGATGGAGATGAACGTGAAGTCGATGGAGGTCGTCGTAGGCGAGGCGGAGGAGTAGCGGTGGGCGGTGGTTGTCATCGATGGAGGATGTCGGTCGATGATGACGTTGGCGGTGGCTCGACGTCGAGACGGAGCTTGGCAGTATGGCCTTGCGACGCTGCGACGAGGGGCGGAGCAGCCTTGGACCTCACCGGCGAAGGATGGCTCCAAGGTGCTTTCACCGCCTTGGGCTTCTGACTTGATGCGTATCCGGTGGATGAAGTGAGACGAGGGACGGTCGTGGTCTTTAAATAGGAGAGATAGTTGCTCGGCTGGAGATGGAAGGAGGGTCGGGGACGGTGAAATCAAGGTGCTGACGAGAATCGGAGATCGGAGTTTTGACGAGGAAGACGAGGATCGTGATGGATTCGCGATGAGGCGACGTGGATCGGAACTCACGAGATTGGCGGCACAAAAGGGGAAAGGCAGAGCTGGGTGGAAATTTCACGATTTGAGGCGGCATCCTCCAAAGGGGGAAAGGGGAGGAAGACGATGAACAACGGCCGTCCGATCGGTCGAGATCGGACGGCCGTGATAGAGCCACGATGCGGTGAGAGGGGATGAGGCGCGGGGCACGTGCGGAGCACGTGCCTAAGAGGCACGTGCGAGGCACGTGCGTTCCTTTTATTTTTTTAAAAATTTTTAATTAATTTTTTTATAAAACGAATTAAAAATAAGTACAAAAATGCTGACACGTGTCAGCTCCAGGAGCTGCCACATGTCAACACCAGAAAATTCAAAAAATAAATCATTTGTAAAATCCAAAACAAATAGTGGATGACCTCGGATCGAAAATGTTTCTTCAAGAAAATTGCTCGTCTCGATGAGATCTACGTCTTTAATGAAGACATCAAAACAAAAATCGATCAAATACACAAAGTGATATTTTTGGGGTATCCCATGTACATAGAATACCTTGATTTATGGGTTTTGTATTTTTTTCATTTTTAAACCAGATAAGAATCCGGAAAAAATATGGTAAAATAAAGAATAAATATTTACACATTAATCTATTTTTTTGGTTTTTTATTTATTAAGAAAAAGAAGAGATAAAATAAAATATGAAAAAGACCAAATTAGTACAGTCGGTTAATGAAGACTCGGACTCAATTTGTTTATTTGATTTCTAGCTAAATTTGGATTTGGATTTTTGCGTATTTTAATAAAACTTTCATCAAAGAAGACAAATGAAAAAGAAATAATCTAAAATAGGTTAAATATGTACATAAAATAATAAGTCAAAAACCGCTAAAATACAAAATGTACAAAAGAGGCTCAAAACCCAACTTTCACATATGAGCTCTGATTCACTTGAACTTGGTCTTGTTTTGAAGGTAATTAAATGTACATTAGTTCAAAAGTGAGTAGGATTAAAACAGACACTGGATTAGGCAGATATGAGCTTTTAGTCTGGAAATCCTGAAACTAGGGTTTGGGTTTTTGGTCCACTTATTTGGGTTAGTGATTTTTTTGTATTTTTCATTTATTCTCATTAGTGATATGTACAAAGTGGAGGTGATTTTGGGTCATTCGGAGTTAGCATGAATGAGTTAAATATCCGAGGAGTTAGGCTATTTACATGTCATTTTTGGCTTGGATTTTTGGCTTCTTATTTTGTGCAGAAATTAGTGCTAAAATGCAATTCTTATGAAAACATGCATGAATGCTAATTATGCAAAATAGATGTCGAAATGTTGTTGATTTTGAGGGATTTGAGATTAATAAATGAGATTTAGAGTGACGAACCTGAGATTCATCAGTCATGTAATAGAATATTATGGACTCTATTGCAAATTTGTTATGTTTTGGAAACCATGAACATATAAATGTCATTTGAGCATTTTATTATCTATTTTCCTGCTTGGCATTCAAAATGTTAATCATGATATATGAATGTGGCTATTGCTGAGTATCTAGATCCTAGGGAGTTAGGTCTGACGTCCTCCCCACGGGGCGGGGCATCACAGGAGGAGACTATTAGATAGTTCAACAATTTATCTGGGAAGAGCTAAATTAATTCAGACACATGGTACATGTCATTTTAAGGTTACAAGAATATATGTCTGAAATGATGATTCTGACAAGACTGTTGAGGTGGACTTAATAGAGGAGCATAGAACCTAAGGGTTGTTGAATCACAATTCATATCATGGACATGGTTCTGAACACACTGATAATCTAAAGGTCTTAACTATGCTCCAAACTTCGATTTTATGAAGACAAGTTTAAAAGTTATAATCATTCTACCTTCTTCTCATTCCTTTTATTTATTTTCTCTTTTGCATCAGTTATTCTCCTATTAAGTTTTTGTCTGACTAGCAAAGATAAGTATAGGGGATGATGAATACCCATTCATTCACCTTTATTCATGTATTTTATCTTTAAATACCTAGAAAATGCATGTAAATATATATAACTTTCATAAATTAACACATTGAATGTTATCTGTAAACATTGTATAAATACGTGTATTTAGAAATAAATTAAATGAATAAAGAAAAGAAAAAAATAAAGAAAGTATTGTAAATACTGACTGACCCTAAACCCTAATTATTTGCGAAACCCTTTGTTAATTGATGCGAATAATTAAGCGTTGAAAAATATGATGAATTTGTTTATCATTTCGTTGTAGGCAGGTAATCGAAATCAATCAAGAAATAATCACTTCAATATTTAGTTTAATTAATTCGAGTGATTTTTTGTTTATTTTACTTGAGCAAGTCCCATGGTCGAACTGAAGGAGGCAGAGGAACAACTTAGGATTATGTTTGTTGAATTTCGTGCACGGTTTTCGAGATGGAATATTTTTGATATTTTTAATGTAATTTTGGAATGCAAATGCAAATGTAGCCAATTTTAAGGACTAAAAAGTAATTTTCAGTTAAACAAGGTCCAAAAATTATGAAACTTGGCTAAGATGTAAATAATGATGAAATAAATGCATTGTAATATTTTTGAAATTTTTAGTTGCAAGATGAATATTTAATGAATTTATGAATATAAACATTTATATTTTCAATAATTATATAAAAAATAGTAAATCTATCTATTTTCAGTAAATAAAATTATCTAAGATATATCAATGGGTGATTTATCTCAGAAAAATCCTAAACCGTAAATGTTGAATTTAATACCTATTAAAAATTAATTAGTTAAATACACAAAATGATTTTTATAGAGAAAAATATGCATGCAAATGCAATTCTTATTTGGCACAATGTTAAACACAATTAATTCTACTATCCATCGATTTTCGGTAATATTTTGAGATATTGTTAATTAATTAAGAATTTATGAGCAAAGACTGGATAAAATATGCAAATTTTTGCAAGAACAATCACTATAAATTAACCATAGTGTATAAATATGTCACAAGCATGCAATAATGTAGAGAATTAGTTGATAAACATCATAAAAATTTTTAATAGAAAAAGGATGCAATACTGATGTTCAAAATTACAGTAGAGTACAAGGTCCTGGTTGTAAATAATAATAATAATAAATAAAAGTACAATGAAAGGACTATAGTTGAATTATTGGGCCCTCTGGGCGGCTATCTGCAAAAATCCTAAGGGTTACGTGCGCAGCACATGCCATTGTAGGTGGGGGCACTTCTTTGAATTGGAGTAATTGCGGGGGGCGTCTTTGTAAAAATCATATAAGGGTGCTCCCCTTCACGTGATTCCTCCCACACGTGCTCCTAACGTGGGGAGGCCTCTGGTCAGCCCCTTACGGCTTGCGACAGAGGGGCGAATGGCCTTGAGCCTGCTGCATTGTGGCGCAACGGGCGGAGGTCGATGAGGTGGGTTGTGAAGGATATGGGGAGATCCTCAAGCGCATCACGGAAGCATGAGCGTCGTATCGATTACGATGAGGAACGACTAGTCGCACTAGTTGTTCTATGCAGTGGAAATTAATTTTTTTTCAAGTAACGAAACCATATGATCCAAGAACACTTCTTGGATCGTTTCGTCTAAACCACAAACAAATAATAGGATTACCTCTTGAAGCGTGGTTGCGATCGAGTCTCTAAACGAAGAGACCTCCTGTCTCAAGTTCGATCCAACGGAGGAGACGCTTGCTAGCGTGTTGATGAAACGCATGCTTCTCCCAATCCATGTTGATGAACCAAGCGACGAATCTCCTGATCTCGACACACAAGATCCGACATCTTCTTCACGAGCGGAACGCACCGAAGGAGACGGAGATCCACGAGCAAATGATCGGGCAACATAATGACGATGCTGCGGTGATAGAGGACTTCTCTAGGGCATCCATGGTGGACGGCCATGAGAAAAGAAGAGAGAGGGCTGACATGTATAGAGAAAAAGAGAGAGAGACTTATGTTCTCTTGTGTGTCAAGAAGAGCAAAGGGGTGCCTCTCCTTTTATAATATTTTGGGATCCATGGATCTCAATCCATGGACAACATAAATCCAATGGCTCTCATCGATTGTGTTTCTTTT
This sequence comes from Ottelia alismoides, assembly GCA_037367405.1. NCBI lineage: Eukaryota > Viridiplantae > Streptophyta > Magnoliopsida > Alismatales > Hydrocharitaceae > Ottelia > Ottelia alismoides. The sequence continues at coordinate 440,234 of JAZKJV010006151.1, read as the reverse complement.
AATGGCTAAGATTTATGTTGGTAAAAACCAACAACAATTAATTTAATTTAGAATAAAATATATTGATAAATCAATATAAATATATCCCAAAATTAAATCAACAACATATGGAGATAATGGAAAGGAGATTGCCTCCTTCCATGTATATGGAGTGGATGGCCACCCTTTCCTAATAGGAATTGGTGGCCGTCCCTTCCATCCAATATGGATGGAGGCTCTCAAATGTAATCTTCTTAGGTTACATAATTCCATGTATCTCCAATTTTACAACAACAATTATTGTAAATTATTCTACAAAAATAATTCATAATTATTTTGAGAATACTGCAATCTTGCCATTGGAAATTTGTGAATCATATTCACAACCCAAAATAAAATGTAAATTACATTTTCAATTTAATGTTCAATGTGAATCTAATTAACATCAATATTTAATTAACAAATGTAAATTTTGGGGAAATGTCAATATATAATCTGATATTATTAACAATCCTAACAAACGTTGAAACTCAATATGTTGGATATTGCTATGTAGGATGCATGCATGTATGACTTAGTGATAACATGATCTATTCTTAAAATGGAGTGTAACCCGAGGGTCCTCAATAATTATGGAATTTTCCTTGTATTATAAAATATATAATAAGTATCAAGTTAAATAATTTTAAGTAAAGTGCAATAACATATGTAAGGGATGGAAGATAAATATGGCAAGGTGGGTGCGCAAGCTTATGGTCTGACTCAATCAATAAGGAGACATCACTACTCGAGAACAATCACATTTTGGGTCGGTGGGTATGTACTATGGAGAGGTTTAGGTGATTCCATAGGTGCATTTCACCATATGGATCTGTATGTGTGACTGCTTGTTTTTTACGAGTGAGTCTCCTAACTTGGTTGTTGAAGATGCAGCTTCTCGAACAATATGCCTCTTGTCTCGAGAAAGTGAGTACTAGCCAAACTACCAGAAGTTTTTCACTTCAGCATAGGTTTTAGTTTATATTATGAATACATCATTGTTATGATTCATTCTTAGTACAGACTTTCTCCTTTGACCAGTGAGACTAAGATAAGTGTATAACTTATTAAATGATTACTTGGTTGGTAATATAAATGAAATGGAATATATATATAATATGTGTGTGAAATGTATTAAGATTAGATAGAGGCCTAGAACCATAGACAGAAATCAATTAGTGTAGAGTACTTAGTTACTTTTATTATAGTACTTTACCTCTTCAAAACTTCTAGATATATGTTATTCATTGTGTTGGGTCATTTAACTCACAACTTATGATTCTTATAAATCTAAAAAGAATAGTTGAGCAAGCGATCGAGGCTAGACTGTTGGGTGCTGCAATTAATGAATACTATTGACATTTGAGGCACAATATACTAGTTTTAGTTTCTTTTACTTCATTTATTTTCAGCTAAAGGTTGTTGTAATAAAGAGATTCATGTACATTTTCTTGTCATTATAATGTTGTGGAAACTTTCTATTTAAATGAAAATATTCAAATTACCCATACATTTGTGTATGGATGCCATATTGTGCAGGTTGTTTGAGACTGTTATTGGGTAACAGTGAAAGGATGTCTAGATGTGCTCCCACAGAGGCAAGGTATCACAATACTCCTCTGCCCTACAATAATTTGTAAACACGACAAATTGAGGTTGTGGAATTGTGAAAAAGTCCTCTGGAGAATTAAAATGATATTTTTAGTACTCTTTTTTACATAGTGGTCAAAGGAGTGAACATTTAATCTTAAGCTCATTTTCAGTTCCTCCTAACTGAATCTAATTAGAAGATATTACATTAAATAACTCCACATTTCCTTATTTTATTAGAATTTTCAGTTTATTGACACATTTATCTTTCCTTGATGGTAGTTATTTTTAGTCTCCATAGGTTTGATTTAGGCCTAGTGTAACAATATGTCTATAGAAGTCGTATATAGTTTCTAAAATTCCTTTGATTTCAACTCAAAATAAAAATTCCTTTGATTTCAACTCAAAATAATTAATCTTTTAAAAATAATAAAATCCTGTAAGAAGATAATAATAAAATCTTGTAATAAGAACAAAACATAAAAACTTTCAAAATAAAAATTACTAGATATATATCTACTAATTTATTAATAAATTATTAATTTCAAAATTTTATCATTTGATATTTTTAATAAGTCAAAACCTTTAAAAACATGTAAACCCCATTTTTAAAATTTTAATAACTTTCCATAAATTGTAAAAAACACATTTGATTACTTATAATAATATTTTTGAAAATATTAGTTTCATTGAAATATATTAACTTTTACTCTTAAAAACTAAAAAAATAAAACTTAAAAATAGAATAAAAATAAAAAATAAATTCCAATATATGCCTTTTTGCACTCTTAGTACACAATAAAAATGGTTTCATATACATGCATTAGATATATCTATATTTTACCTAATTAAAATCGGAATCTCTTTTAATAATATATTATTATATTAGAGTAATTAAATATAAATAAAAATTAAATATAATAAAATCACCAAAATAATAAAAAATAAAAATAAACCAAAAATATTATTTATTTTTTTGTAAAAATAACCCATCAGTTAGTCATGGACCTAAGTAACAAAAACATCAGTTTCACTAATATGTAACTATTATAGAAAACCATGATTGAGTCAAACTCACTTTTTAAACTTAATATGAAATAAATACTTTATAATATTTTAAAGAGCAAAAGTCTTAAAAATATGAAAGTTTGGTTTGGCCCCTAGTGTGTATATAAATAAAATGATTAACTTACAAGCCCATATCTATTTATATATAACTCCTATTTTAGCACGTAGATTTAAAGTTCTATGTTAACCATATATTAATTTACAAAAAGTTTAAAAGAACCAAATAACTTATAATGCAAAAAGTAAACTTTAGACTCGATTCGAAAGGATCAGTTCTAAATTTCAACAATCATAATTAGTTGAGATTGATTCTTTTCTAAGTAATTTCAATAAATGTTCTTACTTAGTTATGATATTTAATAATAAAATATACAATTGATATAGTTATTGTTGTAGAAAAATAGTTATGAATTTAGGAACTTATGATGTAAATAGTTCAATAAAAACTTTCAAAAGAATCATAACTCTAATTCTGAATCCATTTTAGAAAAGTCTCCTTAAAGAAAATCCTGTCTAAATTTTTGAAATATACAACTTTTGCATTGGACATTTTACCCAATTTCACCTCTTGTTTTGAGTAAGTGTGTTTGAAGCCCTTTTTCAATACGTGCATTTTTCAACCCATCTTATTCTTCCTTCTTCTTCTTCTCTCTACAACGAACTAACAATCCAACCTCTTCTTGACTTTCAAGTCGAGGATTAAGGGAGCAAGAGAGGAGAGATTGGGAATGAGTTGTCCTTCCTCCTCCAAATGAAGATCACGTGTTCTGTCATTGCCATCCTTGAGGTGATTGCAACTCACATGAAGCTTCAACAGTGCAGTTACATGTATTTTTCCAATTCCTCCATTATATAGCTTATTCTATTTTCCTTCATCTTAATCCTCTTCTTACCTTCTTCTAATCATCTTTAATTGTTCTCCCACTTAATATTTTGTATCCCTCTTTCTCTTCTTTTCATGTTACTAGACATTTCATAACCTCGAATATTTCTCTTTTTTACCACACTATAATCTTCCTATCGATTGGTTTGATTCATCAAGATAATCCATGCTAATACCTCTCTTGTACATCCCTAAAGAGGTTCCACTAGGCTTCCTCTCAATGAGACTCATTGAGTCTATTATTTTAGTTAAATATGTGAAGCTTTGCTTCTGTTGAGATGGATCTAACTTAGTGATGAGAATGTTACTAAATCAGTGAATGAGTACATGCTTTATTCTTAAATATATGAGCAGATCCACTACAAGCATGTTAAGTTTTTAATTAGTATAAGTTGTAATATAGATGGATAGATCTTACGTAAATCCAAAATTAGCAATTGAAGTAGAAATATTTTTATCCTATTTGTACATGTGCTGTTTACAAAATGCATGCCTAATGAATATTTTTTCTACCTTACTTTATTTCAATGACGAGTTCTTTAAAGTATATTTCAAATTTGAGTTAATTTAAGTTAGTTCACAGTGAGTTGTAACTTTTATTGTTTAGATCTTATCAATGGTTTCTTCACTATCTATTATCAATTCACATTCATTTAGAATTGGATTACAGGTATGCAATCTGATTTTTTAACTGAAATTCTTATAATTGAGAATCTAATTGTATGATCAGGTCCTAAGAATATTGTTACACCTCGCTTGGAGGTTTCGAAGTCTAATACACATAGATTTGTTGATGTCATTAAATTTGGATCAAATGTAGTTTGGGCAATTTCGCATTGCATTTGATTCAAATAACATCCAAGTAAATATAACTTTATGTGGTATTATTTTATAGGGCCACTTGAGATCTTAACTTCTTTATTTGTCAAAAATTTGATTATGCGTTGACTACTACATAACCGTATTACATGAACACATTTGATGTTAAATTAAACTAGTAGAATTTATTGTCCATTCACTCATTAAAACTTTTGGTCCATTGATTGTTGATTCGAACATGTTAAAAAATGATGTTATAAGTTTTTCCACATGTATTCAATCCAAATTCATCTAAATGTTTCACATGTATCTATGAATTTCATTTACGACAATCTATGAACTACACCATAAAATCACTCAAAATCAATTCGATGTTTAAGCAGATAATATTGCACTTTTTATGCAGATAGTCGTGTATTGATCTAAGCTATAAGTTAGTTTTATATATGTATGTACTTACAACATATGTATATGCAAAAGTTTATACATACAAATACATAATATTTAAGAAAAGAATTGCATGCTAATACAAGCAAATAAATTTTATAACTTTGTTAATTTTTATTTATCTTTGCGTGTGTATTATGGTTTTAGCAATAACTTCGTAGGCCGTCTCGGCCAAACCGTGCTCCTTGAGTTCGACCCTGGTCGCTATACCAGATTAAATAAATAGCGAGGACCGCTTTTGATTTTATTGCTTTATTTTCCGATTTGCTGGTTTCTGATTCTTCTTGATTGACCGAGTCTCTCGATCCGGGTCACAATGACCCTTGATTGTTTTTATACCTTCACCTAGGTCTTGGTCTTTTTCTGTCATCAGAATGGCGATGTTGGCGGGAAGCACGGCTTAGTAGTCGTTTTATTTTTGTTTTTGTTCAGTTTTGTTTTTTTGCAGCTTTTCCACAGCTTTTCTTTCATCTGCGGCTTTTCGCGGCTTTTTGTTTTTCTTTTGTTTTTCTTTTTATGTTATTTTATTTTATTTTTGTTTGTTTTTATTTTGTGTGTTTATTTTATTTCCATTTTTGCACATATTTTATTTTATCTTATTTTGCCTTGCCTAGTTTATATTAATTGTTTCTGACACTTCTGTTTGACTTCTTGCGAGGGCCTGAGGACCGAGGCGGCTTTCTTCGGAAAGCCGATGCAACCGCGGAAGTCGGAGGCAGCTCCCTTCTGTACGGAGCTATAGGAGAGAGTGAGATGTTGAGCGGGAGAGGAGAGATTTTATTTTATTTATTTGAATATTGTAATAATACAGGTACCGGGACTCTCAGCCAGACTTGTGGATTGCGGGGTCTGTTTCGCCGAGCACCGGTGTGCTCGTGGGACCTCATCATGATTTATGTCGGTTTTGTTTTATTTTTCATTTTTTATTTATTGCTTATCTGATTTACACGATTTTGGCCTTAGCTTAGGATTTTCTGCTGATTGTGCCGTAATTGATTAGGATCCAAACACCTAATTACCTGCCTTCTCCTATTAGATCATAATTTGGACCTAATTTAAAAAGAAAAGGCTAACCTGGTCACTTGAGGGGTCACGTGCCGCTAGAGGTTGTATACAACGCTGACAGGACCCATTGTGGCGGGCACCGATCTGCATCCAAGACTGAACTCCGACCCCTCCTGTTGACCCGTTAGTCATTGGTTCTTCATGTGTAGAAATTGCTTCGTCTAAGGCCGATTTTCTCCTGCATCATATAGGTAGTTTATTTTCAGTCTTTATTTTATGCGCGGATCACCCTGCATGTAGAGTGCTGGAGTCAGGTACGTACTTCTTACTTTGCATGCATCATTGATTTCATCGGGCATTGGCTTTTTCGTCTTCTCCCCCCATTTTCTGGACTGAAAAAAACTAATCAGGAGAACCTGAAAAATTCGTTAGGCATTTGTTTGCTTGAAAAATATCTAAAAAAACCATAAAATTGGGTCTGCTAAAGCAAATTGGACTTAAATGACACTTCACAAAAAAAAATTTATTGGGACAACAACCCCCTCCTTGTATGGTTTGATTGGGCGAGAGAGTGACCTGCACACTTGGTAGAGCCACATCCAACCCCCTTTCAGACTACTGCTTCTGGGCTAGTCATTCTCCAGTGAGGATCGCTCCGGTCTCTAGTAAAGCGGGTCGCGATATCCTTAACAGAGCGAGTCGATCGGGTATCCGGTAATCAGTCTGCGGCTTGTACTGGTTGGGAAAGATCTAGTTCGGGATCGGGACAGTCTCCTAGGGGTGTTGGATTCCCAACAGGTCGCTTAATCGCTCTATTAGATTGTATTATCACCAAAATAAAAAAAACAAGATAAAAGACCGAACTCTTACGGTCATCAGCTCGCGTTGCGTTGGTCAATTGGGGGTTTGTTTTCCTGATCATGTTTGCTTTCCAGATCCCATCCGTCCAACTCGCCAGATCACGATGATGGGTTGGAGGTCCCTTAGGCAGCCTCTGGCAGCACCGCTTACGAGCACTCCGGCCCGTTCATCTAGGTCGGTTCGTGAGAGCCGAGACCAGCTCTCTGAACCTGAGTTCGCTTCCATCATGTTCCTCTCCCCCCCGACCACCTTTCTTCTTACAGTCAAGAGGTGCCAGATCAGATTGAGCAGCAGAGGGATTATATTTCGGCACCTGATCTTAGGTCTTTTGCTTTTGCAGAGACCATGGTCGGTAGCAGCGACGGCTGCACCGGAGGCCCACGAGTAGAGCAGACTTATATCGTGGACAAGGGTGCGATCAACAATACCTTGATAGCTTCCTCGAGACGATGCAGTAGCAAATCAGGGACCAGGGAGCTTTCATGGTTGAGATGAGGAGAGATATGGAGCAGATGAGAGTCGACCGCGAGCAGCGTAGAGCCGCAGGAGACGGGCCAGAGATTCCAGATCAGATCGATGAGCCAGTCCATCCAGCAGCAACGTGAGCCAGACCGATGCAGGAGTTGCACAACCCCGAATCGATGCTTACCCACCGATGGATAGTTTTTCCGACGATAGTGAGGGACTTTAAGTTCCCCCCGCAGACCATTCAGCTTCTACCCCATTTCCACGGGCTCGCGACTGAGGAGCCCCATCTCCACCTCCGGGAATTGGAGATGATCTGCAGCACCGTCCACGATCAGCAGGTGGACGAGGACACCATTAGGATGATTGCCTTCCCCTTCTCCTTGGTCGATAGAGCAGCCAACTGGCTGAAACATTTGGGGAGGTTGGTCCATACCTGGGAATAGCTCCGCACCGAGTACTTGAACAAGTATTGTCCACTCGGGCGGACCAATGCTGTGAGGGCCCTGATCAGCTACTTCTCCATGCTCCCCAACGAGCAGTTCCACGAGGCATGGGAGAGGTTTAGAGAGCTCACCGACAGATGCCCGCACCACAATATCTCGAAGCCGAACCTAGTTCAGAGCTTATTCTACGGGTTGACACCAAAGCTGCAGGGCCTGATAAATGCTTCTTGTGACGGTTTCTACTTCACCAAAGATGAGGATCAGGTCTGAGCCATCTCTGAAGAGATGTCCGAGAACTACACCGTGATCTCCCAGACCTGACTCTACACTCAGGGACGCCCCCAGCCACAGACTGTGCAGTTTTAGAGGATAGCACGGGTCGATGTCGGTCCTTCCACATCGTCTGCGGTAGCCGCACAGGACGAGTCCACAGCCACAGACATGGGCATCATCAACGAGAAGCTGGACCAGATCGAGCTAATAAAGAAGAAGTAGTGTGAGGGTATGATGCAGATCGACCAGATGGCACAGACGCTGAGTGACTTGAAGACACAGATCATGTGTCTCCAGGAGGCACGGATGGCTTCTCAGCCCCGTCTCAGGTCACGATGAGATTCGAGCAGCAGTGGTAGCTCGTCCCAACACTCCAGCCAGCCTAGACAGGTTCACCATGTCCAGGTGGAGTCGTACCAGCAGTCGCTGCAGTCCTACCAGCCACCACCATCCCAGGACACCCAGGTGGTGGTTTACCAGCCGGATCAGCCTCTGGCAGTACTTCCCCCGCCTTCGTACGAGCAGGAGCCATTGATGGATGTCAACGGGATTTGGTATGACCGAACCCAGCCCAGTATCCAACAAGACCATCTCGGATTCCGCTGGTCGGTCGACAGTTCCCAGCAGTAGCCTCCAGCTCAGGGTGGCCAGTACGGCCAGCAGCGTGAGCAGCACCAGCAGCAGCAACCCCCAGTTCAGCAGCAGCAACAGTCATCCCATTACCAGCAGTATGGTCCTCGTCCCTATCAGCAACGACAACCTTGGAGGCGAGAGCAGCCTCAGTAGCAGCAGTATCATCAGCAATACCCCTCTCATACTCACCAGCAGCAGCAGCAACCTCATCACCAGCGAGGCTACCCGTCAGGTTCTCATGGGCCAACCTATGAGAACCCCGCCTTGGATGATCTAGCCCGCCTCATGACCGAGCAGCAGGCTACATTTCGACGAGAGACGGACGAGTTCCATCAAGAGATGAGGGAGATCGTGAGAGTGAAGGTCGTCATCCCTGCCCAGATTGAGTCGAACCCCAATAGCCTGAAGAGGAAATCTGAGCAGGTAGAGTTCATAGAGTCCACCACTCCTAGTGATTCACTTGGTGACATTTCTGCATATCTGTGTGATGCTGACTTTGTTACACTTAGGAGGGGTAGGATGCCAGCAGGCGGCGCCTCATCTGAGCGACGACTCGATGCTACTTCAGGAGCGTCAGGCGAGGAGAGGAGCGGTGCTGATATCGCTAGAGATGATGGTGGTGGTATTGATGCCACCGCGGATGTTGATCCAGCCGACGGTACTGAGTCTGTCGTTTCACCTGATGGAGGAGGTGGTGCTGATGCCATCATACTTGTTGCCGAACCAGAGCGCGGTACTGATGACGCAAATGCAGATGCCGAGGGTGGTGCTGAGGCCACCAGTTCTTCTACTGCTAGTCCTGTTGTTTTTCCGTCTGTTCATGTACCTCAGGTTGTTTCTGTGAATAAAGGAAAGGGTTTGATTTATTCTTATCCACTTGTGGTGATTGATGATGTATGTGTGGATTCGGCCGTGCTTAAGCAGCCCAGACCCTCTCCTAGTCCTTCATCTGAGAAGGACCCAGCAGTCCCCTTTCCCCAAGCACTCCGCTTGGCTAAGGGGCATATAAAAGAAAACCCAAAAAAATCCCACCAGCTAGAGTTCAGCCAGCACATGATGGACTGTTTTCAGATACAGCTGACTCTACAGGAGGCCTTGGAGCACATCCCTCTCTTCCAGCAATCACTCAGAGACAAGACCATAGTTCGAAGGAAGAGGAGGAACCACCAGTCAGAGATCTATGTGCTCACTCGTGCCACTTGCTTCATGATCCCGAACCGTCTGCCAACCAAGAGGCCAAATGCAGGAGCCCTGTATGTCAGATGCCATATTCAGGAGCATAGGTTCAATCGTACTCTATTAGATAGCGGGTCTTCGATCAACCTACTTCTGGTAGCCCTACTCGACCGCTTCGAGTTGAGCCCTCTGCGACAGAGAAGGACGATCCTTCAGTTTGCTGATCGATTGGTCAAGAGGCCGAAGGGGTTGCTGAAGGACGTTGTCGTCACGATTCAGGGCCTGAAATTCCCTGTGGACTTCGTTGTGTTGGACATGGAGATCCTTGGGTCCGTCACCGATACCCCCATCATTTTAGGATGCCCGTTCTTGACCACAGCCAAGGCAGTGTTCGATCATGATAGCAGGAAGGTATACTTTCGCGTCGAGGACAAGAGTTTACAATTAGAGATGATCGAGGAGACTAGAGCCTGAGATTCAGCTTGCTCCGAGCAGACTTCCGATTCAGACCAGATGACAGAGGCAGGGCAAGACATCCACCAGGACTGCGACTTTGTGATCACAGATGACGAGGCAGTTTGGGCAGACCCAGCAGTACAGGCCATCCTCTCACATTAATAGTTTGCTCATGCATAGATGACAACAGAGGAGAGCTTGGATAGCCCACCCCTGGTCCAGGATACATCTCAGGCAGCAGAGCCGGTCCCCGATCATGAGGCAGATTTTGTTTGTGATTCTGATACAGATCCCTCGCAGTCAGATTTTGACTAGGCTGTGTTTCATGATTTGATGCCATATTTGACTTCCACAGAGCCGAAAACTAGGGAGGAGGCTGATTTCACACAAAGCAGAGACATACCAGCAGAGCAGCCTTCGCGTGATTCAGATTGTGAGCGAGAGTTCTCATTCTCCCATGCAGATTTGGCCGCCTTCACTCAGACCTTTCAGAGGCCAGATCCCCCAGCACAATGTTGTCCAGAGCTGAAGCCGCTTCCTTCATCGCTAAAGTATAGGTTCCTTGTAGGTGAGCATGAGATGTACCTAGTCATTATCTCAATAGATTTGACTGAAAAGCGGGAATCCCGTCTGATGGGGGTTCTTGAAAAGAACCGTAAGGCAATTGTATGGAGTGTAGCCAATCTCTAGGAAATAAGTATGGCCCTGTGCTCCCACCATATCTATCACGAGGAGGATGCGAAGCCATCGCGTGAGTTCCAGCAGCAGCTGAAGCAGAACCTTCGAGATGTTGTCATGAAGGAGATCTCGAAATGGTGGAGTGCCGATTTTATCTACCCCATCTCCGACTCTAAGTGGGTCAGTCTGTTGCATGTGGTGCCCAAGAAGACGGGCATCACTATAGTTATCAGTGAGTCTGGAGAGGAGATCGCTACCCGGGTACCCACTTCTTGGCGGGTCTGTGTGGATTACAGACGATTGAACCAGGCCACCAAGAAGGATCATTTCCCCCTGCCCTTTATTGATCTGATCATTGAGAGACTGGCAGGGAAGAGCCATTATTGCTTCTTGTATGGGTACTCCGGATACAACCAGGTGGCAATTGCGCCAAAGGACCAGGACAAGACTGCCTTTACCTGTCCCTTCGGGACATATGCTTTCTGACAGATGCCCTTTGGATTGTGCAACGCTCCGACGACATTCTAGAGGTGCATGTTGTCCATCTTTTCAGACATGGTAGGGGAGTGCTTGGAGGTCTTCATGGATGACTTTTCGGTTTACATCGATGGATTCGATTCTTGTCTTGACCGCCTATACCGCGTCCTCTAGCGATGTATTGAGGTGCACCTGATGCTTTCTTGGGAGAAGAGTAACTTCATGCTGACTCAAGGGACGGTGCTTGGCCATATCATCTCCAATAGGGGCATGGAGGTTGATCCGGCCAAGGTGGATATCATTAGAAAACTCAGTCCACTGTCCAACTTGCGGCAGTTACGGTCTTTCCTGGGGCACATTGGTTTCTACCGACGATTCATTCATGATTTCAGCCGGATTGCCCGACCGTTGACTGATCTGCTAACGAAAGACACTGAGTTCATTGTGGATGATAAGTGTCTAGCGTCATTTGAGACTCTCAAGAGTCTAGTTGTTGAGGCTCCTGTCCTGCAGCCGCCTGATTGGTCTCTCCCATTCGAGATCACGACAGATGCCTCCGATTTTGCCGTAGGGGTCATGCTGGGACAGAGGAGGGATGGAGTCCCCTTTGCTATTCACTACACTAGCCGGACTTTGGATGCAGCTCAGAGGAACTACACATCCACTGAGAAGGAGATTCTAGCCATAGTATTTGCCCTAGATAAGTTCAGATCTTACATCATTGGATCTAGAGTAACCATCTTCACTGATCATACCGCCATCCGGTACCTCATGGAAAAGAAGGATGCCAAAGCCAGATTGACCAAATGGATCCTTCTACTCCAGGAGTTTGATATAGAGATTAAGGACAAGCCTGGAGTCAAGAATGTGGTGGCAGATCATCTCTCCTGATTGGAGTATATTGAGGATTCTAAGCAGATCGAGCCTATTTGTGAGACCTTCCCAGATGAGGTGATACTTGCTATCGTCTCTCTCCCGTGGTATGCCGAGATTGTGAACTTTCTTGTTGCCATGAAAGTCCCACAAGATTGGCCCAGGCAGAGACTTGAGACCTTCCTCGCGAAGGCCAAGTTCTACCACTGGGAGGATCTCGTCCTTTATCATGAAGGAGGGGATAGCGTCTGGCGTAGTTGCATTCCTCAGGAGGAGCACCACAACGTCCTCACTTACTGCCACAAGCTTGAGGCAGGAGGACATCACTCTAGGAGGAGAACGGCACAGAAAGTGCTCCAATCCGGCCTATGGTGGCTACCCTCTTCAAGGACTCTGATGAGTTCGTGAAGAGGTGTACTGACTGTCAGAGGATGGGCACTTGTGGACAGAGTGATATGATGCTGATGCATCCCATTCACTTCTGTGAGGTTTTTGATGCACGGGGCATCGATTTCATGGGTCCATTCTCTAGGAGTCAGGGATTTGAGTACATTCTGTTGACCGTGGATTATGTTAGTCTTTGGGTTGAGGCCATCCCCGCCCGAACCACAGATGCTAGGACTGTTTGCAGATTTTTGAGGAAGAATATCATCTCACGGTTCGAGGTACCTCAAGTGTTGATATCTGACGGGGAGTCTCATTTTGTCAACGACAAGGTAAAGGCCCTTGCTAGCGAGTTCAGCATAGACCATCGAGTAGCCACACCGTATCATCCTCAGACCAATGGTCTTGCTGAAGTGTCGAATAGGGAGATCAAGACTATATTGCAGAAGGTCGTCCGCCCTGACCGAAAGGATTGGTCACAGCTTTTGGACTCAGTCTTGTGGGCATATCGGACGTCCTTCAAGACACTGTTGGGTATGTCTCCCTTCCCCTCGTTTATGGCAAGCCCTACCATTTACCTGTTGAGCTTAGACATAGGTCACTCTGGGCAGTCACAGATATTATCATGGCTCCAGTAAGTGTAGGGGACCAAAGGAGGGCAGAGTTAGCAGCCCTGGAGGAGCTTCGTGATGCAGCCTTTTCGAGCAGCCTATAGTACAAGGAGAGAGTGAAGGAGTGGCATGATTCTCATATCAGCCACAAGCAGTTTGAGCCAGGACAGTGAGTATGGTTGTTTGATGCCAGGTTGAGATTATTTCCAGGGAAGCTACAGAGAAAATGGAAGGGACCCTATTAATGGTTAGAAAGGTACATGACAATGGGAGTATTAATATATCTGAGTTGTCTTCTGAGAGTACCTTTCGTGTTAACAGGCAGCAGCTCAAGCCATATCTAGATCATGAGCCGCTGGTCGTTGACGTTGCCCCGATTCATTTTACGTGAGATGTCGTCTTTTGACTCACATCTATTACGTCTCACGCCTGTGTTAGCAATGTAAGCCCGAGGCAAACCATTCCTACAATAAATGTTATTGTAATAAATGATTTATCAATAAAAGTTATTGATTATGTTTCACTCCCTTTCTGAAATTGATTGAATGAATGCACTATAAGGTCCCTCTGTACAATAAGGGTTATGTACCATGGCCAACTTGATAATCATACAGCTGTTGATTCATTGATTGAATCAAAGAGTCTGATGCTTAGATGAATTTCTAAGGAGTTATATAGAGGACTCATCAAGCATCAAATGATTGACAAGTGATGATCTCCAGCCTGAGTAGGAGATAGCAATCCTTTCTCATTTGGCTGATATCTGATCGACCTCTTGATGCAGGTCCTCTGCATGGGAATAGTGATTCAGAGGTATCAGATTAGTTGAGTCAATGGATTGACCTAGCGAGATCGAGATAACCAAAGACCTATGATGAATATTGTCACATCATAGGCATACATCCTTTTACCAGAGACAGATGCGTTGTTATATGTCTGAGTATGTACATTTGGCAGACCAATAGGTTGATAACCTAACCAAGGTCTATACACCGGTGAGCTGGTGTGCATGTAAGGGCATATGAGTAATACGATCTCTCAAAGGGATCATACAGGTTCACTTGTGAACTGGGAGACGTGAGCTCACTCATGAGGTGTTGGTACTGATCAAATTCCATTCATGGTCTTCATCTTTGGAAGCATGACATGAATTTGAAGGTAAGATATATGCTTTGTGAATGCATATGATGTGCACCAATTCCCGAGGACAAGATTGAGAAACTTAGTGATCAGACCATGAAGATGACAATGTAAAAGTGATCTATATTTTCAGGATGATCATGAATCTTCCAATATGCAGGATGTACAGGTATTGGGAATACCTGAGGGTGATTTGATCATAAACGATTGTATAACCATGACGTTTCCATTACGAGGGAGTGATGAAACAAGTTTGGATTTTAGTGACTCCTCTCATTAGAGAAGTGACCTAATCCTAGTCCATGTACTGGACATTGATCTGAATGAGATTCAGATGCAATGAGAAGATTAGGTTTACGGTCTTGATTCAATCAAGCATCGATGAGAGGTCCATGGGATCTGGATTTGAGATGTGATCTCAATATCCAAGTCACTATATGTGGAACAATACAATCGCCCTGTCCTTATCTCCAAGTATCTGAGGAGAAATAGCACTGTTCTTGAATGGTTCAAGAATAATTCCATAAGATCTAAGCATTGAGAAATTGATAATTAATGTGATTTAATTATCATGATGTATGAGGAATTATCCAATATAATTAAATGTGATTTAATTATTATGAATAAGAATAACGTGGATAGAAATATATAATTATTCATAATATATTATAAATGTGATTTATAATGTATTAGAGAGAGCTAATTATGTGTATTATATACACATTGTCTAATTAATTGAAAATGTAAATTATATTTTATTTTGAGTTGTGAATGTGATTCACAATTTTCCTATGGCAAGATTACAATATTCCCAAAATTAATGATGAATTATATTTGAGAATAAATCCCAACAAAAGTTGTTGGATTAAATAATGGAGAATTTCAAGGAGATATGCAATCTTAAGGAAATCCATGAGATTGCCCCCACTTGGTAAGTGATGGACGGCTACCAAGTCCTATATGGAATTGGTGGTCGTCCACCCTATTACTTGGGGAGACATGATCTCCATTGAAATCATCTCATTATTTGATTGGTTTAATTTTAGGATTGATGTATATTTGATTTATCAAATATATTTGATCTAAATTAAATCATAAGTTGTTGGTTTTACCAACAACAATCTTGACCATTTAATTGACATAAATCAATCTCATCCATTGATTTTATATGTCCCATGGATTGAGAACCATGGATCCCAAAAACCTTATAAATAGAGAGGCATGCTATGCTCTCTAGTACATGCTATTTCATAGCACATCTCTCTCTCTTTTTCTCCTCACATGCCAACCCTCTCCCTCTCTTTCTTGGTGGCTGACCACCAAAGCCCTAGGAGAGGATTTCGTCGTCGCCTACGCCACCACGCCGCCGCTTCGACGCTCTGCGGTTCTCCATCTTTTTGGAGTGCTACTCTCACAAAGGAGATGTTCGATCTCGTACAACAAGATCAGGAGTTCATCGTGCTTGGATCAACTCGTTGGATTGCGAGGACAACGCGACTCATCCCCGCGCTCGCAAGCCGTTTTTTTGACGATCGGACTTGAGACAGGAGGTCTCTTTTTGTAGAGACTCGATCAACCACGCTTCAAGAGGTATTGCATTATACTTGTTGTGGTTATAGATGAAACGATCTGAGAATCGTTCTTGGATCATGTGGTTTCATCGCATGAAAAATTTTAAATTCTGCTACATCGAACAACTAGTACAACTAGTCGTTATCCGTCGTATCCGATATGACGATCACGCTTCCGTGATGCACTTGAGGATTTTTCCCATATCCTTCAAGTGGTATCAGAGCCTTAGGTTGAAGGTTTTGGATACGATCTGCAAACCTAGGACGACTTGGGTTCGTGGAAGTCGTGAAAGTTTTTATCGCATTTGATTTTCGCACTTCTGTTTAGTTAATAAATTCGGCCCTGTTTAAATTGTTTAAACACAAATTAAACCCTTAGTTTTTGTTCCCCATTAAATAAGGAAACCATAGGATCTGATTTTACATAATTTGGATTCGGTTTGCTTGAGATATGGTTGTTTTAATGAACATTTATGCATTGTTGCAGGAACTGCAAATCTTAACGTGATCAAAGAATTATTTACTGTTTAGACTTGCCTCAAAATGAGTGAAATATCACTTGAGTTCTGTCCTAAATGAAATTAGCAATCTATGAAAATTGATTTTGTCTAATTTGGATTTAAAATGATTGAGATATGCTAATTTTAGTAAGTAGGGGTTACTGCTGAAATTACAGTCCTAATCAAGAAGCATGTGATTGTCAATTAATGAAATTAATTGTTAATTTCAAGAAATAATTAGGGAAAATATTTGAGAAATATTGGAAGATGATTATTTCCTTAATTGACTTAGCCTCAACCAATAAAATGATTAGATTTGATCTAGATCAAAATTGGAAACACAATCATCAAACTCCTTGCTTGAATAGGATTGGGAATTTGTATAGCAAATTTCCTTATAATAAAAAATGTTTTGATTATTACTATATGGTATAATTTCGATTGAAGAACTGATGATCATCTCAAGTACAAATTTATCTATTTGGCATTATCCTTTCCCGAGGTGGGTATGGTGTCTATTCGGAGATCGCTGGGGTAGCGAGTTCCAACGTATGTGGTCCGTCCCACTCTCGTCGGTACTGGCCATGACAGCGGGTAGGGACTTGATAATACCAAAGAAATCAAGTTGTATTTTCTAATTATTAAAATACAAATTAATACGTACTTTTAGAATAATACCATATATATTCAAGTAAAACAATCAAGTTTTATTGATTGAATTGGATTGATAATTAATATAATATAATTGAATTAATTATGTCTAATTAAAATACTCTATTATGAATAGAGTTGTTATATCTCTTGGAAGAATTAATTACATGAATTTGATTCATAATAATTAATTAAAATTTGAATATGAAATGGAGGATCACACAAGTGACATCCATGGTCTCCCATCAAGGTGAAGGGTTTCGTCACCAGATATTATATGTAGGAGACGCCTGTCCAAAGTGACAGCTCCTGCGTATGATCCATTTGGATCGAGCTTGTCGCTTCTCGAAAGAGTAAGGACTTATGCGTAGTGACCCCAATATCAGGTCCTCATATTATTGGGGCGATATTGGATTGCGCATAGTGAGTTGTATTCATGTTGACAGTTGCATCAACTAATGACGGGTCAACATCACCTTAGGGGTGGTGGGCCCGGGTATTAAAGACCGAATTGGGAAATGCAAGTTGGACTTGCAAGGCGGAATGTGTTCCCTCTTCTCTTTATTAGAGTCATAGGTTCTCATATGATTGGGATATGACAAAGATAGAGAGGAGATCCCAGTTCTTGCTTGAGTTATATCGGTAAGTATATCTCCTACTTTGAAAGTGATTAAGAGAATAAACTTTCATAATTGATATAGCAAGACTAATTTGATTTAAAATGCCTTGATCAAATAAAATTAAATTGAATATATGATTATATTTATAATATAGTGCATTCTTATTTTCAGAAAATGAAGTCCATGAACCCACTTAGCAGGCTTCTGGAGGTCAACCAGTTGACCGGACTGAATTACTCAGATTGGATCCGTAATTTAGAGTGTACTCTCGGCTGAGCGCATAAGTTATGTGCTCTCAGAAGATAAGCATGAAAACCCTAAATCAAAGGAAGAGAAAGCATACAATGACAAGTATGATGAAGATCATGTCTTGGCTAGATGCTACATCTTGGGTTCTCTCTCCAATGTTTTTCAGAAACAACATGTGGAGATGAGTACTTGCCAGGAGATTATGCAGAATCTGAAAGATATGTTTGGTGACACTAATCGCACCCAGCGGTACAACGTTATGAAAGAACTCGTTCACTGCAAGATGCAGGAAGGGACTTCAGTCTGGGAGCATGTACTCAAAATGTTTGGGTACTTATCGGAGCTGGAGACTCTGGGGGCAACCATGGATGCAGACATGCAATCTGATTTCATTCTGCTATCATTGCCCAAATCTTTCAATAACTTTGTGGTGTCATTCCACATGAACAAGCTGGAATTGACAAATGTTGGGCTTCTTGCTGCATTAATGTTTGCAGAAGATGTGATGAAGAAAGATGGTCCCGCTGGCAGTGCAATGGTTGCACAGGTCAGAGGGAAGCGCGGTCGAAAGCATGGTTCTCGGAAGGGCATGGCCCAGAAGAGAAAGAAGAAGGAACAAAGTGTTTTCTCATCTTCTAATGCATCCACTCTAATGGCATCAAAGAAAACCAACGTCTGTCACTGCTGCAAAAAGCCGGGGCACTGGAGGGGTAGTTGCCCGGATTACCTGATGTCGGTCGACAAAGGTAAAGCCCCAGCATGTATGAAATCTACTTTTATCATTGAAACCAGTTTTCTCGTAGGACGGGAAGGAAGTTGGGTTGTTGATCCTGGTGCTTCTGTTCATGTATGCAATTTGTTGCATTTGTTTCAGGAAACTAGAAAATTTGAAAAAGGGGAGATAGTCATCCATATGGGATCTGATGCAAGTGTTGCAGCGGTCGCTGTCGGGACTTGTCGCCTGTCATTATGTAGTGGTAGAGTCCTAGTACTTAAAGAGTATCTTTATGTACCTGAAGTCAGGAGGAATTTGATATCTGTATCTAAGCTAGTTAGAAGTGGATATTCATTCCTATTCTGTAATAAATTTGTCATAAATCATTATGAAATATATTGCAGATGTATTTTGACTTTTGGTGGACTCTATGAATTGTGCATTAATGAAAATGTCATGAATGTTACAACCACTACTAAAAACCCTAAAAGATCCAGGAATAATAAAAATCATTCAAACATGATTTGGCATCAAAGACTTGGTCATTTATCTGTTGATAGGATAAATAGATTGATAAAGGACGGACCTTTGGATTTTCTAAAGGTTCGGTCTTTACGTACCTGTGAACATTGTATTCGAGGTAAAATGACTAGGATGCCTTTCCATAACAAGGTTACTAGATGCGAAGGTATTATTGACCTAATACATACTGATGTATGTGGTCCCTTCAGTACCACGACTCGAAATGGATATCGATATTATTTGACGTTTATTGATGACCATTCGCGATACAGATTTATCTTCCGATTACGTCATAAATCTGAAACCTTTGAAAAGTTCAAAGAATTCAAGGCTTTGGTTGATAATCAAACCGATAGGAAGATTAAACGGATTCGATCTAATCGAGGTGGCGAGTACCTCTCAGATGAATTTAAGGAATACCTTAAAGAGAATGGAATTGTATCCAATCTCACTACTCCTAGAACTCCCCAACTTAATGGTATTGCTGAAAGACGCAACAGGACCATCATGGATATGGTCCGTTCAATGATGAGTAAAGCACATTTACCACTTAGTTTCTGGGGATATGCAGTAGAGACTGCAATATATATATCTTGAATAAGATTCCCAGCAAATCTGTACCTAAGACTCCTCATGAGCTCTGGTATGGAACCAAACCTAGTGTTAATCACTTGAGGGTTTGGGGTTGCTTGGTTCATGCAAAGAACGTGGTCGCAAGTAAGCTGGAATCTCACACTCGTGAGTGTTACTTCATTGGGTATGTTAGAGATGGTATTGGATACCAACTCTATGACCCTGAGACCCAAAAGGTTTTTGTCTCTAGAGATGTGAAATTTCTGGAGGACGATTTCCTTAAAGGTCAAGACAAAAGTGAAGTAGAAGAGCTCATAGAATCCCCTGAGGATTCTGAGCTTCCTAGACCAGAAACTGAAGAAGTAAATAAAGATGAAACATCCATACCTCTTCGAAGGAGTTCGAGGGTGGTTGCACCACCTGAAAGGTATGGATTCCATGTGTCAAGTGAGACTGACAATGATCCTACTTCATTTGATGAAGCACTCGCAGATCATGACATGGATAGATGGATGCTAGCAATGAAGTCAGAAATTGACTCCATGCATAAGAATGGTGTATGGACCCTAGAGGATCCACCTAAAGGGGTAAAACCCATTGGGTGTAAATGGATCTTCAAGAGAAAGAGGGGACCTGATGGGAAAGTAGAGACTTTCAAGGCACGGCTCGTAGCCAAGGGCTACACACAGAGAGACGGCATTGACTACGATGAGACATTCTCTCCTGTGGCTGTGCTTAAATCCATCAGGACATTGCTAGCTATAGCTGCATATCTTGACTACGACATCTGGCAGATGGACGTCAAGACGGCATTCCTTAATGGATACCTCGAGGAGGATATCTATATGGAGCAGCTCCAGGGCTTCATAACTAAGGATGTAAAAGTATGCAAGCTGAAGAAATCCATCTATGGGCTCAAGCAAGCTTCTCGTAGATGGAACATCAGATTTGACAAAACCATAAAGAGTTACGATTTTAGGCAGAATCCTGATGAACCTTGTGTATACAAGAAGCTTAGTGGGAGTGCCATTGTTTTCATTGTGCTTTATGTATATGACGTCGTTATCATTGGGAATGATACAGGGATGATGACCAGTGTAAAGATTTGGCTATCCCATACCTTTGAGATGAAAGATCTTGGAGAAGCTTTTTACATCTTGGGTCTGAAGTTGTTCAAAAACTGAGAGAAGAGGATATTGGGATTGTCACAACATGGATACATTAAGAAGATTCTTGAACAATTCCGTATGGATAGTTCCAAAAAAGGATTCCTACCCTTAAGACATGGTATCCACCTGTCTAAAGGAATGGCTCCTCAAACTGTTGAGGAAAAGAAAGCCATGGCTGGAAGCCCTTATGCATCCGTTGTAGGAAGCTTAATGTATGCTATGATGTGTACTAGGCCAGATATCTGCCATGCAGTTGGAGTGGTAAGTCGTTATCAATATTTCTATGGAGAACAACACTGGATTACAGTAAAGAACATATTTAAATATCTAAGATAGACGCAAGATTACATCTTGGTCTATGGAGATGGTGATATACAAGTCTTGGGAAATACAGATTCTAACTTCCAATAGGATATTGATTATCGAAAGTCGACATCAGGGTTTGTGTTCCTGTTGAATAGTGATGCTGTGAGCTGGAGAAGCAAGAAGCAGGACACTACAACAGATTCAACAACAGAAGCCGAATACATTGCCGCATCGGATGCTGCAAAGGAGGCGGTGTGGTTGCGCAAGTTCATGCTGGAGCTTGGCGTAGTTTCCTCTGATACTCCCATCCCGCTACTCTGTTATAACATGGGAGCCATTGCCCAGGCGAAGGAACCTATATTGCATCAGAAGAGCAAGTACGTAGAAAAGAAATACCACATCATTCGGGAGATTCAATAGCGTGGTGACATCATCATCACTAAGGTGGCCTCTGCCGACAACATTGTTGATCCTCTTACCAAACCTCTGACACATAAGGTTTTCGACCAGCATGTAATGAGTATGGGTTTAAGGATTGTTCTTGAATGGTTCTGAGGGCTAGTGGGAGATTGTTAGCAATGTGAGCCCGAGGCGAACCATTCCAACAATAAATGTTATTGTAATAAATGATTTATCAATAAAATTTATTGATTATGTTTCACTCCCTTTCTGAAATTGATTGAATGAATGCACTATAAGATCCCTCTGTACAATAAGGGTTATGTACCATGCCCAACTAAATAATCATACAGCTGTTGATTCATTGATTGAATCATAGAGTCTGATGCTTGGATGAATATCTAAGGAGTTAGATAGAGGACTCATCAAGCATCAGCAAATGATTGACAAGTGATGATCTCCAACCTGAGTAGGAGATGGCAATCCTTTCTCATTAGGCTGATATCTGATCGACCTCTTGATGCAGGTCCTCTGCATGGGAATAGTGATTCAGAGGTATCAGATTAGTTGAGTCAATGGGTTGACTTAACGAGATCGAGATAACCAAAGACCTTTGATGAATACTATCACATCATAGGCACACATCCTCTAACCCGAGACAGATGTGTTGCTATATATCTGAGTATGTACATTTGGCAGACCAATAGGTTGATAACCTAACCAGGGTCTATACACCGGGAGATGGTGTGCATGTAAGGGTATATGAGTAATACGATCTCTCAAAGAGATCATACAGGTTCACTTGTGAACCGAGAGACATGAGCTCACTCATGAGGTGTTGGGACTGATCAAATTCCATGCATGGTCGTCATGCTTTGGAAGCATGACATGAATTTGAAGGTAAGATATATGCTTTGTGAAAGCATATGATCTGTACCAAATCCCGAGGACCAAGATTGAGAAACTTAGTGATCATATCATGATGATGACAGTGTAAAAGTGATCTATATCTTCAGGATGATCATGAGTCTTCCAGTATGCAGGATGTACAGGTATTGGGAATACCTTATGGTGATTTGATCATAAACGGTTGTATAACCATGACGTTTCCATTCCGAGGGAGTGATGAAACAGGTTTGGATTTTAGTGACTCCTCTCATTAGGGAAGTGACCTAAGCTTAGTCCATATACTGGACATTGATCTGAATGAGATTCAGATCCAATGAGAAGATTAGGTTTACGGTCTTGATTTAATCAAGCACCGAAGAGAGGTATATGGGATCTGGATTTGAGATGTCATCTCAATATCCAAGTCACTATACGTGGAACAATACAATCGCCCTGTCCTTATCTCCAAGTATCTGAGAAGAAATAGCATTGTTCTTGAATGGTTCAAGAATAATTCCATAAGATCTAAGCATTGAGAAATTGATAATTAAATATGATTTAATTATCATGATGTATGAGGAATTATCGAATATAACTAAATGTGATTTAATTATTATGGATAAGAATAATGTGGATAGAAATATCCAATTATTCATAATATATTATAAATGTGATTTATAATGTATTAGAGAGAGCTAATTATAATTTATATTTGTTGATTAATTATTAATGTGTATTGTATACATATTGTCTAATTAATTGAAAATGTAAATTATATTTTGTTTTGGGTTGTGAATGTGATTCACAATTTGCCTATGGCAAGATTGCAATATTCCCAAAATTAATTGTGAAATATATTTGAGAATAAATCCCAACAAAAGTTGTTGGATTAAATAATGAAGAATTTCAAGGAGATATGCAATCTCATGGAAATCCATGAGATTGCCCCCACTTGGTAAGTGGTGGAGAGCTACCAAGTCCTATATGGAATTGGTGGCTGTCCACCCTATTACTTGGGGAGACATGATCTCCATTGAAATCACCTCCTTATTTGATTGGTTTAATTTTAGTATTGATGTATATTTGATTTATCAAATATATTTGATCTAAATTAAATCATAAGTTGTTGGTTTTTACCAACAACAATCTTGACCATTGGATTGACATAAATCAATCTCATCCATTGATTTTATATGTCCCATGGATTGAGAACCATGGATCCCAAAAACCCTATAAATAGAGAGGCATGCTATGCTCTCTAGTACATGCTATTTGGTTGCACATCTCTCTCTCTTTTTCTCCTCACATGCCAGCCCTCTCCCTCTCTCTCTCTTGGTGGCCGACCACCAAAGCCCCAGGAGAGGATTTCGTCATCGCCTACACCACCGCACCGTCGCTTCGACGCTCTGCGGTTCTCCGTCTTCTTGGAGTGCTACGCTTTCTAAGGAGACGTTCGATCTCGTACGATGAGATCAGGAGTTCACCGTGCTTAGATCAACTCGTTGGATTGCTAGGACAACGTGACTCATCCCCGCGCTCGCAAGCCATTTCTTTGACGATCAGACTTGAGACAGGAGGTCTCTTTTCGTAGAGACTCAATCAACCATTCTTCAAGAGGTATCACATTATACTTGTTGTGGTTATAGATGAAACGATCCAAGAATCGTTTTTGGATCATGTGGTTTCATCGCATGAAAAATTTTAAATTCTGCTGCACCGAACAACTAGTACGACTAGTCGTTCTCCGTCGTATCTGATACGATGATCACGCTTCCGGCATGCGCTTGAGGATTTTTCCCATATCCTTCAGCCTGATTATCACTGTTCTCCCGACTTGTATAGATCCAGTTGTCCATATCACTCCATTCTTCAGTCCAATACCCCATTTACATCTTCGACGTTTCTATACTTAGGGTGCACTTTACCCTAAGTATATGGGGTGTAAGACTTTGAGTTTCTTTTGATTCATTTCTATCTCTGTTTTGATGTCTATACTTAGGGATATTTTACCCTAAGTGTAGGGGAGGTACACCCTATACATTCTCACTCGGATTTCCCTTCATGTACAGCCCGCTATACTTAGGATTACTTGATCCTAAGTATAGGGGGAAACCCCGAGATCTCTTGCATTTATATTCTTTCATTCGTTTTTGTATATAGCCTTTCTTTTCACTTCCCTATACTAAGCACGAGTTATGTCTTCTTCATCGCTCTTGACTCTGAGGACATCGTTCGAGTTAAGTATAGGGGGGTGTGTATATATTTCATATATACTTTAGACATAATTCGTACTTTGTGTGAGTGTGTTAATAAATAAAAATGGCTAAAATCCAAAAATGCATAAAATTAAAATTTTTTCTTTCTAAATAAAATTCTTTTATTACACATACATAGCTAGTTGTACAAATTATTTTTGTAAAAATGTTTGTAAAAATCTTTTGTGTAAATAGCTTGTAAATATTTTGATATCAAAATTATGTATATAGTACAAAATTTTTGTAAAATGTTTTGAAAATCAAAAGTTTGCAAAATCCTTGTGAAAATTTGTGTAAATATTTTGCAAAACTTGCATTCATGCATACATCCATCATACATCCATGTTTCCAAAACATTTTTCAAAAATTTTGCACATGTGTAAATATTTTGTAAATAACATATTTGTATATACTTGTATAGTTTTTCCTAAATCATAGTTGACATTTAAACTAGCCTGGAATTAAATTGAGAAATGGAGCTTGGTTAAGATCTTAGTCCACCTAATTCTAAGAGGAACCTTAGAGGGCTTAGGGTTGAGACTTTTCAGGTCACTGGTGACTTAATTCTTTGAGTCCACTAGGATATGATCATATGTCATCTCGATGAGCCTAAGTAGAGCACTTAAAACACACACATGACTCATATAGACAATGGCTTGACTTGGACCCGCACTTTACACCAAGCTCTCTACAGATGAGGTGGTGAGGAGGTAGTCTTCCTTGACTTGGGGTAGCATATGAGGGTAGTACTTCTAGGTGGAACCTCTCTTCTTCTTATAGTGAAGGAAGTGTGTCTCAACTTGGTCTGGTTGCCATGAGGTCTAACGACAGGAGTTGTGGGTTGCAAAATGCTTCAAAAGAGGGATAGTCTACTGGCTCAAGAGGAAAAACTCCTTATGTATATATGTTGCACTTTGTAGATATGTTGTATATATGCACATCAAAAAAATGCAAAAAGAAAAGAATAACTCCAAAAAAGTGGTGGGTCTGATAGAAAATGATAATCCCACTGGAGTGTATATAGTGCAATAAGCAAAGCTTGAGACTCATGTTCCATCTTATGTAGCTTGCAGCAGGGAGACTTAGCTACACCGGTTGAGCTCCCAGGGACGCATGGCTACACTGGCCATGGTCCATTCTCTTCTTCCCCCTCTTCTTGAGCAGGTTAAACTTGAACTTTGAAGGGAATACCCCGCTCCTTGAGGAAAGAGTGGTCAGACTAAGGTATTAGAGTTACCTTGTTAGGGAGGGTTGTCATTTTGCTACTTCTGAGGTGGAGAGCTATACCTCACTTACACAGTACAAGGAAAGATTCATGGTCTTCAGGGTTTGTGTATGTAGACTTGTTCTGATCTGGATTATTGAGGAGTCTTGACTATAGATTAATGGAACTTAGAGGCTGTTAAGTTTTAAACCTAAGTCCAAATAAGGTTCTGACACATTAATAATCCAAAGATCTGACTGAGCTCCATACTTCAATTTAATGAAGGCAAGTTTAATATTCAGCATTCATTCATTCAGTTTTCCCCTCTTTTTCTTTTTCTTTTTCTTTTTCACTTCTTTTTCAAATAAGTGTTTGCTAAGGGACTAGCAAAGTTAAGTATAGGGGGTAATGAATCCTCATTCATTACTCTTTATTCTTTTATTTTAGCTAAAAACCTTTGCAAAACATCATGTATATGTATGTAAATAAAATAAATTGTCAAAGAGCATGCATTGTGTAAATAATATTAATTAGAATGTTTTTGTGCAAAAATAAAAGAATAAAGAAATATATTAAAAGAGGGAAATATTTAGAATAAATATTGAGTGACCTGAACCCAACGGAAGGCTCCACCAGGGCCTGACCGCAAAATAAAATAAGTAGAGAGAGATAGGGTAACTCAACATGGTGTAAATACCCCTCTTTATGTAAATATTTTATTTTCTAAAAATAAAAATTATTTATGTGATCCCCATATTTTTTACATATTTATAAAAATAAAATAAAATAAAAATGGGAAAAACAAAAGAAAAATAAAAATAAATACATTCTCTCTTATCAGTGTATATATACCATGTATATAAAATAAAATACCTATTTATTTTCCCCTTGTAAATAAGTAATAAAAATCCAATAAAAATTATTTTATATTCCATATTTTATTGTGTAAATAAATAAAATACAAAATTGGA
The DNA here is from genome assembly GCA_037367405.1 of Ottelia alismoides. Taxonomy (NCBI): domain Eukaryota; kingdom Viridiplantae; phylum Streptophyta; class Magnoliopsida; order Alismatales; family Hydrocharitaceae; genus Ottelia; species Ottelia alismoides. Next base: position 413,338 of record JAZKJV010006151.1, on the reverse strand, counting down.
ATAAATGTACATAAATAAAATAATTAAAAATAAAAAAACACATAGGTAAATATACCTGTAGATAATAATAATATAATGTAAATACGTAATTTATTTTTCAAAAAAATAAATAAAAATCACTAAAAATACTTTGAAAATAAATAAACATTTTTCATTTTGTAAATATTTTCAAATATATTTTTCTATTTTATTTCGAATTTTCAAATCTTTTTCCAAAGATATTTTCTCATTGGTCCATGTTGGATTGTTGACCCACGGTCGACTCTCCCCCGAGGACCACTTTCATGTGGATCTGCACTGTGGACCCGATTTCTACCATTTATCACGCATTGATCCGCCAACCATTTCCCTAAACTCCGGGCCCCGATTATACTTGAAACATTCTTGATCCATGCTCGATAATCCTCTTAGGGATCCGTGCATCGGACTGTGCGCCCGACACCATTCTTGTCGGACCCCTGGCACTATATAGCATCATCTTCTTCCGCCATTTGCGGCACCTTTGGCTCCCATCTTCAACTCCCAGGATCTCCACCGTCATCCATGAGTGACAACGAGTGATTGTGAGTGTCTGAGTGAGGATTTGGAGGTGTGTAGCCCAGGTCCGGCGACCATCATCGTCGTGCTCCGCCGCCGGCGTAGCCCGAGCCTCTAGATGCGACGCTCTATCGAGGCGAAGATCACCGGAGAACCAACATCTCCTCCCCAGTCGACTCCGACCATCAGGTACATTCTTTAGCCTCTAGTCCTTAGTTTATCTTCGATTTTCAACTTCCAGCTCCGCCCTAGTGGCCGGAGCTCCGCCAGTTCACCCCATCCGTATCGATCGACTCCTCGACCCATTGCCACCATCTGTCCACGATCTGATCACCTCGAATTGGGCTATCGGAGCCTAGATCAAGTAGGGTTCCATCTACCACCTTCGCCGGAACCCCCCGTTGCTCATCCACGCTGCTTCTCTTCCTCATTTTGCCAATAACCTATGCCGGAGCGTCCCTCCAAGCAAGAGCTTCTTTTTGCAGGTCAATAAGCATAGGAGACCCCCCTTGGCCGCACTTCCACCCTTCGCCGGAGAAGCCCCAGGTCCCTCCTCCCTCGCCAGAGGATCCGACCGTCAGGGGCTTCATCGGAGTCCACCACTCGACGCGGAATGCCATCGCGAGGAGAACGCCATTTTCCGATCTTCCATCGGACCTTGGGATCCCTCCCAGCTAGCCGGAGAAGCTCGCCCAGGAGGAGTTCTTCCCGATCCTCTCGCAGCCATCAGATCGTCCTTCTGTGCCAGTTATCATCAGGGCCGCACGTAGCCTGCCACCGTCAGACTGTCAGATCAATGATCTGACGGCCACGTTCCCCCCATGTTCTCCCTCGCGCCAGCACCGTTGGATTCTCCAGGAGACATCATCAGGACCGTGCACCCGCAGCCATCCCACGCTCGACACCTGGCACTCACGCCCCCCACACGTGCCTCGACTGGGTATCTTACGCCCACACCCCTGCAGTTTGCTTTAGTTTTCGTTTAGTCTTTTAAACAAATGTGCACACTTGGTTATTTTGTATATTGGGACCTCTAGTTTAGAATATTTGCCCTTTAGTCCCTACCTTGTGGAGACACGTGCTTGTATAGACATTTTGCAGTAGTAATTCTAGAGTTCTTGGTTGTTACAGTTTGTATCTTTAGAAATAGGATTTACACTTTGGTCCATGTGATTGTGAACCACATGCTAGGCACGTGATATTGTGGGCAAATTGCATGTTTGGGGCTTGGGGTTTTGTGATCATTCTGGATTGAAACTTATGTTTTGAATATTGCATTATGCCCCTGTGCGTACAGTATTGGACTTGTGCGGATTTGATGCAATTTTTGCACTGATTTCCTTCTAGTTTTCGCACCTGTTATTCATTCAGCCCTGAAACTTTGTTTTTATTGCATATAGGTCCCTGTGTGTTGTAGCTCTTGTTTTTATTAAATAAAATATCAAATTAAATCCAAATCTAGTTATTTGGACACGTGGCTCCTGCCACTGTGTAAAAATTTCACTAAATTTTTGGGACATTTTTGTTTCTTTTTGCTATTTTTAAAAAATCAAAAATCTTCATTTTTGTTTTGATTTATAAAATCAAATAAAAATATAAAAATTCATCTAAAAATTCTAAAAAAATTAGGACTTGTTTGTTTTGTTGTTTTTGAGTTTCTACCCAATTTTTGTATTATTTGGATTTATAAAACCCATAATAAATAAAAAAACACTAAAAAACTTATAAAAATTATTAAAAATTCTATAAAAATCAAAAAAATGCAATTCTGGTTTCCTTAGTTTAGTTTTTATTTTTTTTCTTTTCATAAAAATTGCCCTCAGATTTTTATATGCTAATTAGTTTTTTTAATTAGCCTTTCAAATCTGATTGCACTTCTTCACTGTTTTTGCCTTTTTCGATTTTTATAAAATCAACTAAAAATTATAAAATTCTGAAAATTCACCAAAAACACATAAAAATATAAAAAACACAAAAATGATTTTATTTGGTTTTTCTGACTTGATTTGTTGTGTTTTGTAAATTGTTGTTGTTTTCTTTTTCCTTTATTTTTATATTTTTCTTAAAAATAAAAACACAAAAAATTTAAAATATTTAAAAATCCACAAAAATACCTCTTTTGTTTTATTTTCTTTTTGACTACTTGGTAGGCCGTCTCGGCCAAACCGTGCTCCTTGAGTTCAACCCTGGTCGCTATACCAGGTTAAATAAATAGCATGGACTGCTTTTGATTTTATTTCTTTATTTTCTGATTTGGTGGTCTCTGATTCTTCTTGATTGATCGAGTCTCTTGATCCGGGTCGCAACGACCCTTGATTGTTTTTATACCTTCCCCCAGATCTTGGTCTTTTTCGGTCATCAAGGTCTCCATGGGCAATACGACAATATAAAAAGTGAAGTTCATGCCCTGGAAAAGCTATTTCTAAATAAATGGGTCATGACCTGGTGAAGTGGGGCTTTAATGATCTCGTGAATCGCGGTCATCACTTCAGGTCATGTCAACATTTTTTGAATTTTTGGACCTCCTCCATATAAGGGAGGATGTTGGAATCAACATATACACAAGGATTGCAAACATAAGTCTGTATAGTGGCATCCTCGAGGTCAAGGTTGGGACATGTGGTGAATGACTGCGTGGGAAAATGGTTTGACATGGATGCCCTCTCCTTATAAAATGAATCAACAATGTGTCTCCCAGAATCTTTTTGGATTTTTAAAATTTTCTTATTTTTTTGTATTTTGGGCGATTGCAAGCTCTCATGATTATCCTCAAGTGAATCCATATCCTCAAACAGTGGAGCAACGTTATATTTAATTAAATATAAATTAATTGTTGTTGTATTTTCACAACAAAATCATGCCCATTGAATAGAAATACAAATCAATCTCAACCATTGATTTTGTGTTTCACATGGATTGGAATCCATGGACTCCCAAAATACTAAAAAAGAAAAAGCAACCCTAGCTCTTATTTGAGACACAATAATTGAATCATCTCTCTCATTCTTAAACTACACTCCACATATCTCTCTATCTCTCTCAAAGTGGTCGTCTACCTTATTCCCTAGAGAGAATAGTCGTCATTTCCACATTGCCGTGTCGCCACTTCCATCGCTCGTGGATCTTTATCTCCTTCAATGCACCTCACTCAAGGAGAAGATATCTGATCTTGTGTGACGAGATCAGGAGATTCGACTCTTGGATCATCAACTCGGATTGCGAGGAGTACGCACCTCGTCAATGCGCTCGCAAGCATCTCCTACGGAGGATCGGACTTGAGATAGGAGGTCTCTTGCTTTAGAGACTTGATCGCAACCATGCTTCAAGAGGTAATCCTACATCTTACTTTTGATTAGATGAAATGATTTGAGAAGTGTTCTTGGATCATGTAGTTTCATCATTTAAAAAATTGTAAATTTTGCTGCACCGAGCCACTAGTGCAACTATTCGCTATGATCGCATAGGATGCGATCATCCCACTTCCATGATGCGCTTAAGGATCTTTCCATATCCATCAAGATGATCAAAGTTCTTATCCCTGTCATGAGTAATTGGTGTGGCATTTGTGAGTTCCTCGTTAGATGAATCTCTGTAAAAGTCGACCAATTATTGTAGTGTCATACAAGGCTTCTGGTGAGGGAGAATGTTCCTGGTGGCTTTGTGAGTGATGGCACAGGATTTTTATGTCACCTTATGGTATCCATGGGTTTTGGTGATATCGGGGATTTCCTGAGTCAGCTTCTTGTATGGTTCAAGCACTTCATCAGTGATTGTTGACTCAAAGATTGGACCACTCAAATAATTATGGAGATCTTCATAAACAGGGTCTAATTCTTCATAAGCTCATGAATATTGTTTCCTCCTAGGAGCAATATCAGGGTGGGAGGTGTGGTGAGAATCGATGGTCAATCCAACAGTCAGTCTCTGGGGTGTCTCTCCTAGGGTTAGTGTCTGTGTTTCATGAGGAGAGGTCTGGTCGTGTTGAGTGATCTTGTCCTGATCATGACTATCGGTTGATGGTTGGGTTGTCTCGAGGTCGGGCATGTCATTGAGGGCTTATTCACTGTTGTCTATGTTCGGGAACTTGATGTCTTGAGTCTCACAATCGACAATTTCTTTAGCAATGGTAGTTGAATGATCACCCTCATCTTTTTGAGTTGTCTGAGCTTGAGTTGATCAAAGACAGTCTTTGGGAGGATGTTTAATGTCGATTCATCGTATAATCGAACATGAGTGAATAAGGAGTCCTCAATTTCACATGTGATTCAAGTTAATTGCTTGACTTTGCAGCTTTTAGTTTTATGATTCACTACCAAAGAACTGACCATAGATATGACATGATTTTCAATCCTTGATCGTTTCCTTCCTGTCTTTTTAGGTTTCAATCGACTCTTCACAAATCTCTAAAGATCGGGCACATGTTCTATGGCCTTGATTAATGGAAGGTCTAATATCAGACACTTGCAAAATTCTTCCATTTCAGAATTGTCCATTTTTTTGAATTTTCTTGTTCTCAATTTTTTGGTATTTTTGGTGTAGTGGTTAGTAGATTCATTAGAGGTCAGTGGTGGTTGTGTCTAAGTCACATGATGGATTTTTTGTTCACATGGTGGTGTCCTCAATTCTTCCTGATTTTTCATTGACTGTTTGAGATCATATATTCTTTTAGCCAAAGTACTGCTCTTTGGTTGATCTGGGTGATTTCATCCTCAAACTTCTCATGACTTGGTGCAGAATAATTGTACTCCACATGTTGTGACTCTGGCATGTAGCTCTGAGCGGAGTAGTGTTTATTCATTCGAGTTGTAGTCTGGTCATGAGTCATATTTCCTTGACTCTGGAGTTCTCGTGAATAGGAGTCAACCTGAGTAGGAGATGGTTCAAAAGGTGGGAAGTCCATAGTAACCAGGAATCGTGTTTCCTTATCAAAAGTGGTTACTCTATTTTCCATCCTAAAATATATCTACTCTATTCTGTTCATTTGAAAGTCAAAATGTGAGAGTGGTCTAGTCCAAGAAGAAGTGTGGGCATGGGGTGGAGTGCATGGGGTAGAGGGAAATGATGGTTGCGGGGGATTGGTTTCGAAGAGAGGGTTCCCCTGAAATGAAGAGTATCAAGACATGATTGTGTACTTGGGCCAATGGCTGAGTATGGAGACCAATGAATCGACATATTCTCAGGAGATGAATGGAGAAGGATTTACAAACCACGAGTAGACTGCGATTGCAATGACTTTGACGCACACAAGTCAAGCATAAAACAAACTCGTCCATTCACCCACTTGACTCTTGTGATGGAACGTAAGAGTTTGGTCATTTATCTTTTCAGATTTAATTTGATGACAAAATAATCTTTTAGAAGATTAAGTGGAGCTTAGGTTATGGAGAGTGTCACCAAGACTAGCTCGAATTCATACAACTAGTTTCATCTACTTATGTCTTAGGGGGGATGTTTAATGTCTAAAGGTCGGGCCACCAATATGGGTGTAAGTACAAACTGTAGAACGACTATCTGTATTACGTCAGGATGGCGCAATACACGTTGTCCTTTAACCACTTAATCTTCTGAGGGAGACTGTAGTTCCCTCACTGAGAAGTAACTAGTCGTTTTTAAATTCAATAGTTAGAATGAAGCCTCCAAGTTTTGGCTCTACCCTAAGTGTGTGATTCTTGTCCTTACAAACAATGAGTGGGTTCTCTCCACCAGACACCATGGTTAATTTTATGTCAATTTTATATATAGTCGCCTTGATTATCAGTCTCGGTTTTAGATTAGGTTATCACTTAAGTCTTAGATGAGCATAGAAAATATCACACCTAACAAGCAGTCCCACTTCCTTTAAATATTAAGTTATAAAACTGAGGTAGAGAATTGAGAAAGCCAATTCAAGCATTTAAATAAATGATGCATGATAAAAAGAAGACTTACATTGATTCCTCAAATTCTTTATGCAACATGCAATATAAGGAATTAAAATTTACATTAAATGATATGCACAAATGAAAAAGCCCTAAACAGATAGTTCTATTAGTAGGAAGAATTGATTTAAGATTTGGTTAATGCTAAATTATCTTTAGTGTGAATATTTAGTGAAGATGTGTGGCCTAAAAATTACAATAATAATCGAAAATAAATAAATAAGCTAGCATATGTGCACCTAATTCCTAAACCACACAAGTATGGTCCCAACTGCACGAAAGGAGTTGAAACAGACCCGACACACCATAAAGAGTCCAGTCCAAATTATTACAAAAATTAGGCTTCAGAGAGACCTTATAAATAATGTAGAAAAATAAATCTATTCTAAACTCTCTCTCTCTCACATAAAATAAAATTAAAATCTTCTTCTTTAAAGATCATTGATCTTTTAAAATTTTACTCCGAGTTACCTAAGAAGAGAGAAAATAGCGTAATATTTGAAGTGAGAGAGAGATGTAAATAAAATGAAAAAATAAATTTACAAAACAAAAAAGAAGTAATAGAAGAAAGAAAAGATGATGCAGAAATTAATTTTGCAAAAAATAATTTATTTAAAACCCTAAAAATACACCGTTCCTCGACAACGACGCCATTTGATGAACCATTTTATATATCACTTAAAAATGATATATTTTAGTATAGGAAGGTAGAAAATGATCTATCAAAACCACAATCTTTCAATGTTATGAAGAATGTTTACCTCGTAAGTCTACTAAGGTCGAATACAGGGAACAATGACTTTTAGTTGTGCAATTTCAAATTATATCTAATAATAAATACAATGCTATATTAATCTCTGTGTCACGAATTAAAGTGAAAATAAAAGAACACAAATGCGATGATAAAAATGCAATGAATAATAAACAGAGTGGCCAATTAAGCATCGTTTCTGTGACTATGATTTTTAATCCCAACAATAATAATCAATATCCTCAAGAGTTGATCACAGATCAAAAGATATTGAATCCAAAAATATATTTAATCAAATCCCAAATGTAGATTATAGATTGATCCATGAATAGTTCTGCAATTAATCTGATAAGTTAATGATTTTTCTAAGAATATTTGATTTCGCAAATCCTTGTAATTTAAAACAAGAATTTCTTCAAACAATAATGATTTAGGGAATAAATCCTTATATCTTTGCTTGGAGTCCCCGCACAAATAAAATCCTCCAAAAGTGAACAGTAATATCAGGGGAAACAAATCTAAGAAGTATCCTTCATTACACCCCTGCAAAAGAGATCTATTTCTCCTCAAAGTTGATGCACAATTATGTCAATAAGATAGATAATCGAATTAAATATTTTCAATCGAATCCTTACAAAATAGATCATTATTTTCTCGATAAAATATTGCTCAAAGTGTCAAAAATCATCCAACATATATCAAGAGCTCAACAAAAAATAATCATCAATAATAGCATCAGATCTGTCCACAAGATGTATAAAGTGAGAGCATTCAATAAGGTTCAAAACGACATATTATGTTCTAAAATCGGAGTTCAAACGAGAAAGATATAGTGAATTGAAAAGACATGGACTAATGCAATAAAAATAAGAGTTTTCTTCTCAAATTGGTCCCTGGAGGGACTTATCTGCAAATTAAGAAACTTCCAGGGTCATTCTGCAATTTCTCTATAGTTGCACTTGCAGGGCACGTGCTTCGGCTATGTGGGGCTGATGAACTTGCATTTCATCATCTTTACTCATTTATTTTAACTTAAAATCCCTTATAAAAACACCTATAGATATCGATAAATCTATTCTTTTACTAACCCTAATTCTTGTGTAAATATTATATATTTAGTACTATTTTAACCTAAAATAAATTAATAAAGAAATAAGGGAAAATAAAGAAACTGGAAGAATATATATGTAAAAGATACATGTTGAATCTGAACCCAAGATTAGGTTAAGACTTGACCTGATCGACAAGGAAGAAAGTAGGAGGAAGTAAGTCCTAAATACAAAAAATACATACTATCAAATACCCATTTGTTTATATTCATCACTTGTATATTAGTGTATATAATACATATTCTCTTCATTAATATATTTATACCCAAATTCAACTCAAACACAATTATTTTCTTATTAATAATTGTACATAAAAAACTATTGTAAATAATAAAAATAATTGCAAAAATAATCAATATAAACTATGTAAAGTACAATACTCTGAAAAAGCTATAAAGTTCAACTTGTAAGATCAATATCTTCCCCACCAAAACTCAAATAATCAAACTCACTTTCAATATACTACAAATGAAATAATCTGTAAAATAGAGGTGGTTGCATAAAAATTAGAGTTAAGGTGTGAAATGTGGCTACTTGGGGTGTTATTGTATATTATACATGTGTATGATATGTGCATTATTTATTTCTTTATTTATTTTTCCTCTATGTTATTATACATATTGTATTTTTAATAAAGTGTGAATATTGTATTTGACTTATATAAAATACAAATAAAAATTATAAAATAAAAAATCAACAAAAATAAAATTATATATGAATTGTGTATGTACCACTATGTATATATTTTAAATACCCCTATTTACTTATCCTAATAAACCACTTCAAAAAATCAAATAAAAATATGACTAGAATTCTTATAAAATATTATAAATTAAGAAATTATTAATTTATATGTATATTTGTAAAAAAATATATTAAATAAAAATCATAGTCCTGTATACATATGTATATATACATGTATATAACACACATTATTTATTTTTACACATGTATATACCTTATTTAATTAATTAAAAATTACCATATATAAGGTAATTAAATTACTAACATTTTTTATTTACATTATTTTCTTATTTTTTATTCATTTCCTATTTTATTTTCACTTATTTTCCATTTTTCCTCTTTTGTCGTTTTCCTTATTTTATCTCATTCTATGTGCATTCTGATTGGCTGACGCGGGTCTGTTGACCTGGGTCAACTTCCTAAATCCAACTGCTTTCCTCGCTTCTCGCGCACCAGCCTCCCTTCTCCAAATTTTTCTACTCACATCACCAACTAACATCTCTCGATTCTTTCTCTAAATTTCTAACCCTGACAACCCACTCTAGCGCCAGCACATCAATTCCTTAGATTTCATCTCGATACACTACCTTTTCGAATTTCAAAACTCGTTAGAGTCCTCTGTCTATATATTCATCTTGATATCCTCCACACAAGGGATCTATTTTATTCGAATTTTTGTGCACGAAGTATGTTGCTAGAGTTAAACAAGGTGACAACAAGCTTCACCCAAGGTTGGGAGTGTGAAAGAGCAACTAGAAGACGTGATCTAGTACACTGCCGGAGCACCACCACCGCATTCCACTTCTTCGCCCTGCAACGAATTAAGGTGATTTATAACATGCATCTGCCACCGTAGGGAAACCATTTGTAGTTGTCCGTCCATTTTGTCTTCTATTTTATTTTGATTTCCCTTAGTTAGGTAGATCAGACCTCATCTATATACATGCTCCAATCTACAAGATGGGAGCGTTCTGATCACCTTCGCTCATCTCCAATTCGACCTTTACCTTCGCACACATGTTCTCCATTTCCTTCCACACCTACCCCCCCCCCCCCCCCGCCCCATCCGAGGATCGACCTCCTCTCCAACCACCCTCACCGGAGGCACCATTTCCACCACCGTCTCCTTTATCTTCTGCCTTAATAAGCTTTGCAGAGCATCATCTCTGAGCATGGATTATTTTACAGGTCTCTAGAGCGTACATGGAAGCAAAGAGTTTTAGTTGAAGGTCCACCTGAGGTTGCATATATTCCTACCCCCTGATTGTGCATTAGCACTCACTGATTGCCATGGAATCATTCATTAGATGCAGAACCTGTTGGACATGCGAGTCCACGATAACCCATTATGCAATAAGTGTTATTGCAAATATCATTCTGTGATCCGGAATGAAGAATAACTAATTTTCATAATAGGTCCCTTAGTACAATTACGGTTATGTACCATGGCCATCTTGATGATCATACAGTTGTTTATTCAATTATTGAATCATAGAGGCTGGTGCTGCGATGAATATCTAAAGAGTTAGAATGAGGACTCATCAAGCACCATCAAATGATTACTATGTGATGATCTCTAGCCTGAGAAGGAGATGGAAATCCTTTCTCTGAAGGTTGATATCTAACCGACCTCTTGATGCAGGTCCTCGGCATATGAATAGAGATGTGGAGGTGTTAGATAAGTTAGGTCAAAAGAGTAGACTTAACGAGATCGAGATAACCAAAGTCCTATATCATATGCTGTCATGATATTGGAACGCATCCTCTGACCGGAGACAGATGTGTTACTATATATCTGAGTATGTACATTTGGCAGACCAATAGGTTGATGACCTAATCAAGGTCTATACACCGGTGCGCTGGTGTGCATACAAGGGTATATGAGTAATACGATCTCTAAAAGGGATCGTACAGGTTCATTTACTGAACCGGAAGACTTGAGCTCACTCCTGAGATATTGGGACGAATCAAATTCCGCACGCGGTTGTCTCGCTTTAGAAGCCTGACTAAATTTATAAGGTTTGATATATTCTTTTGGAATGTATATGATCAACATATAGGTATGATATATGCTTTTGGAAAGTATATGATCGATACCAACTCCCAATGATCGAATGAAAAGCTTAATGATAAATCCTTGAAGTAGACAGTGTAAAATTGATCTTATACTTCGGGATTATTCTGGGTCTTCCAGTATGCAGGATGTACAGGTATTAGGAATACCTGAGGGTGATGTGATCATAAACGATTATATAACCATGACGCTTTCATTCCTAGGGAGTGATGAAATGGGTCTGGATTTTAGTGACTCCTCTCAGTAGAAAGTAATCTGATCTTGATCCAAATGTTGGGCATTGATCTGAATGTGATTTAGATGCAATGAGAAGTTTAGATTTGCGGTCTTGATTTAATCAAGCATCTGCAGGAGGCCCGAGATCTGGATTTAAGGTGTGATCTTAATATCCAAGTCACTATACGTGGAACAATCCAATCGCCCTGTCCTTATCTCCAAGTATCCGCGGAGAAAGCGCATTATCCTTGAAAGAGTTCAGGATAATTTTATCGTTTATATATGTATCCGAGCCTTAAGAAAAATGAATAATTAAATGTGATTTAATTATCATGAATAATATGGATTTGATTCATAGTATAAGGAGAGTTATCTTAGATAATTAAATATGCTTTTATTATCAAAGATGTGAATAATGTGAATGTGATTCTATTATTTGGGCAAATGAGAATAGAGATCCAAGATGATTAAATGTGATTTAATTATCATGGATATGAATAATGAGGGTAGCAATATCCATATTGATCACATATATTATAAATGTGATATATAATATATAAGAGAGAGCTATTTGTAACTTACATTTGTTAGTTATATGTTGATGTGAATTGGAATCACATTGGACAATTAATTGAAAATGTAATTTACATTCTATTTTGGGTTGTGAATGTGATTCACAATTTTCCAATGGCAAAATTGCAATATTCACAAAATAATTATGAATTATTTTTGTTCAATAATTTACAACAAGTGTTGTTGCTAGTTGATATCGCTTCCCGTACCCTTGGTTAATTCGGTCAGATTAATGTCCAAATTAATTTATAGTTTTCGTTGCAGTCGGATACGAGAGGCAATATCAAAAACCACTTTTAATTAGATTCAAGTCAATTTCAAGCGGCAATTTTTTTTACTTGGTGAATTCCAAGGTCAAACTCAGGGAGGCATCTGTCTCCTTAGATGAATTAGTAGCAAAGTCCAATGTTTGATTTTTAGGGAATTATTTTTTTGGTCTTTTTACTATTTCTATGCAAGACACATGCAACAATCAAGCCAATTTAAAGTTAAATCAGTTAAGATATCTAATAAAGTCCAAAAATTATAAAAATTGGCCAGATGATGAATTAGGATGAAATTAAGCTACCCTAATTTTTTTGGAATTTTTCGACACTAAATGAATTTACTGTGAATTTAAAATGAAGGTAGGGTGATTTTCACTAATTTAATTTTAATAAATACCAAATCACAAAATTTTAAGGAAATAAAATTATCCTAGATAGATCTAATGATGAGGAATCTAGGAAAATTGACAAACCTAAATTTTAATGTGAAATGAACCTATTAAAATTAAACTAAGGAAATCACCAATTAATTTATTTATGCCTCGATATGTATGCAAATGAGATGAAATTTTTATGCAATGTTAAGTTAACTATCATAGAGCTACTATGATTTTTTGAGAATTTTTGGAGTTACAGAGAATTAATTATTAATTAAAAGGTCCATATGGGCAAAATATCACATAAATCAACCAATTAATTAATTAAAAATTCTTCTGTTTCCACAAAAATATGACAAGTGTCACAACAGATAGAGGACAAGCTAAGCTACAACATGCAATTTTTGAAATTTCAAAATGATGCAAAATGACACCTAGGGATGCGTGTAAAGACAGGGGTGTATTTGCAATATAGGAAATAAAAATTACATAAAAATAAACATGTTGACAGGGACTTATATGCAATTACCTAGAATGCTGGGGGGTGGAATGCAATTTCTCCACTGGGCACGTGCTCCTCACGTGGGGGCGCTTCACAGGGACTGATTCGTAATATTTGAAAGTTCCCAGGGCCACTGTGCAAATTACCCAGGCACACGTGCTGCTCACGTGGGGCGCCTAGGTTCGGGCAGCATCGGCGGCTCGGGTCTTGGCTCGGGGGCTTCTGGAGGTTCGGCTGAGGCTCGGAGTAGCCTCGGGTGGTCCGAGCCTAGAGGTCAGGGAAGAGGCTCGGACCCGATGGCGTGGCATGATCAGGGACCGTTGGATCCTTGACTGATCCAACGGCGGTGGTCTCTCTCCTGAGGTGGCGACGTGGCGTGCTCACAATCGTGTGATACCGGTGAAGATCAACTATCGCTGCGGACAGCTACGTGGCGGGTTGCGGTCCGTTGGATCACTGATCGATCCATCGGTGGTGTGCTGCTCCGGTCGTGGGCGACGTGGATGGCGCTGGACCGTTCGATCAAGATGATCGAACGGCGGCTGGAGCTTCGTCCTCAACGGTCCTCCGCCACCTGCGGAGGAGCTGGTGGGGCTCCGGTGAAGGGTGGTCTGCTCCGCCCGATCCTCCTTGCGTCGGTGAAGCTCTCCGGAGGCTCGAAGATATCTCAGAAGACGTGCGGCAGTCCGACGAAGGCTCTGATGGTCTCAAGAGCGGAGGTGACACGTCGGAGCTTGATAGCGATGAGGCTCGATAGGAGCTCAGGTGAGCTTCCGATCAATGAACGACAGGGCACCTGCAAGGGTCAGAGTATAGCCGAAGCACGAGCGGGCGTTCGTGGAGGTGTGAGATGCGAGTGCGAGGCCTAAAGCGAGGGGAAGATGGTCCGGCGATGGTGCTCCGCCCAGGAGTCGATGGAGGATGGTTTGCGTCGTCGGAGGGTGTGGAGTACGGCACGAAGATCAGAGCTCCATCGCGGAGCTCGACGAAGTGAAAGCGGAGCGAGAAGATGAAGGTGGAGCGCGAATAAAATGGAAGAAATGAAAGGAAAAATCAAAACGAAGATCAAACGAAGATGGAGGAGGTACCTGGGGATTGGAACTCGTATTGGAGTTCCAGGTCATCGCTCGAGGGATCGGTAAGGTCCCGAGCTCAAGCAGTGTCGCGGAGGGGCCGCTGCGACACGGCGGTGGCGCCATGGATCTCGTCGGAGAAGAAGACTATCATCGCTCGAGGAAGCAATCGATTGCTGTCACCAAAAGGAAGCTCCGAGCACTAGGTTACTCTCTGGGGTGGTGGATAGGGCTGAAGTTGGCCGGTGATCGAGTACTTATAGGATGAAATCGACGGCCGGGCTGGTGACGAGGTCAGGTTAGTGGGGTTCGTGGAGCTTTTCTGGTGGAAGTCATGGTGAGTGGGGTAGCTGGCAAGGATGAGGGGAGAGTGGCGATGAACGTGGAGGCGATGGTGGTCGGAGAGGGTGGTTGGAGTGCGGTCAAGAATAGGAAGGGGCAAGCCCCTCGTGCACGGTTGAGATCGTGGGAGAGAGGGGCGCTGGAGGTAGGAGACGAGGCCCTTGCTGTTGGATCTTGTGATCCAACGGCCCAGATCAAAGCGCTAAGGAACGGGTCAGATCTGATCGGAGGTGAAGCGATCTGAAGGGTATGATGGCGCCACATGGTGTGGTCTGGGACGAAGCACGAGTGGGCGGCTGAGATGCGATTAGGGCTTAGATCGGAGGGCTGAGGTGCAAGGCGGGATGAGCGGTTGCGATGGAGAGTCAACGTGCGTGATCGAAGGGCTTAAGATGTGACGCGTGGCGTGTTGTAGGAGGGGCGCAAACGGACGGTTCAGATGAGAAGGGGGAAAGTGATCTGACGGTGGAGGTAAAAGGTGTATGTGGAGCGCAGCTGGCCGTTGGATCTAGAGAGAAATCCAACGGCTAGAGGCGCAGGCGGCTTGGGCAAGGGGAGCGGGTCGCGTGGCGCAACTAGAGGGCGCCACGTGGCCAGCTATGATTGGTTGGAAAGAGAAATGAGTGTAGAGAGAGAAGGAGGCCGAATTTGGAAAAACTCAAAACATGAAAGTTGTAGATCTTGATGGGATCTACAAGTTTCAACCAATGACAGAGATGAGGTCAAATATGATACAAAAATACAAGGATAGAAATATACACCTATATGGTATACATAGAGGTCCAAAAACCCAACTTTTTCATACGAGCTCCAAATTGGATGAAAATAGTCTCATTTAAAGGTCTTTGAATGTGTATTATTCTGAAAGTGAGTAGACCTATTTTAAAGTTTGTATGAGGGAGCTATGGGTATTTTATGGTCCAAGAGGTCTAGGGCTTTATTTGGTATTTTTACAAAGGAGATCTTGGCTTTCTTCCTTATATTATTAACTAAGGTGTGCATATTATAAGGGAGAGGTTATTTTTAATAGGTGAATATTTTACAAGTGATTTTGACTTCTTATTTAATGCAAATGGAGTGCTAAAATGCATGTATTATGAATGCATGTATGAATGCTATTTATGCATTATAAAGGGAAATATGCCTCTATTTATTCAGGAACAAGCTTCTATTTTCAACTTTTAAAGTGATGAATCGCAGATTCATCAACCCCCTATACTTAAACCTTGCTCGTCCCCGAGCAACTAAATGAAATGCAAGAGTGAAATGATTTTGGGTTCCATACCACGATCATGAACAAAAGTTGAAAATGGAGCTTGACTCGACCTTTGGATTAATTGTGTGGCGGAACCTTATTTGGACCTGAACTTAAGACCTAACAGACTTCAAGTTCCACAAGTTTTCTATTCAAGACGCCTCAACAGTCAGGTCAGAACAAATCCTCAAATGCAAATTTCTGATGACTATGATTCTTACTTGTACTATGTAAGTGAGATATAGCTCTCCACATCAGAAATGACTCGGAACCAGCCTCCTCTAACAAGGTAACTCAATAACCCGGTCCAGTAACTCTTTCCTCGAGGAGCGGGGTATTCCCTTCTAAGTTCAAGTACGACCAACTCAAGAGGAGGGGTAGAGAAAAGAATGGACGGTAGCCAGTGTAGCTACCTATCCCGGGATGCCTGACCAGTGTAGCCAAGTCATCCAGCTGCATTTCTTTGCTAATATACAAACTCCGACAGGTATTTTATTTTCACTTGGACCTGTCTGATTTTTTTGGAGTTTTTTTTCAAACTCATACAAGGTGCAGCATGTACATCAAGAGTTTTTCCTCTTGAGCCAGTAGATTATCCCTCTTTTGAAGCATTATTGCAACCCACAGCATCCCGTCCTTAGACGTCAACACTACCAGACTAGGTTGAGATGCACTACCCTCCCTAGAGGAGGACATATGTTTCCACCCATGTGCTACTCCAAGCTAAAGTATTCTACCTCCTCACCACCTCATCAATGAAGAGCTACGTGCATTGTGCTTGTCCAAGTTAGGTCATTATATAAAAGAATCATATGTATGCATGAGATATTCTTTTTAGACTAATCAAGATGACATGTGAACATAGACTTGCGGACTCAAAGAATTAAGTCAGTTGACCTGAGAAATCTTAACTCCAGTTCCTATAAGGTTCCTCTGAAATTAGGTGGATTAAGGTCAAATCAAGTCCATCCTCAATATCTACTTATAACTTGGTTCAGAACCCACTAGCTTTCCACCTTGCATATGCAAGATATGCAGATGAGATGCAGATGTCATTCTATGTAAATGAATGAAAATGCAAGACTCTTTTTCTTTTCTTTTCAGATGTAGAGATGATATGCAAGTGTAAATAAGAAGCCTATATAATTTTTTTCATTTTTTTTGGTATACCTCCTATTTTACAACAATTTACAAGAGTTTATACGTGTTATAAAATATACAAGTACACATTTTTTTGGTATACCTCCTATTTTACAACAATTTACAAGAGTATAAGTGTTATAAAATATACAAGTACACTTTTTTTTTCAATTTTTACCCACCCGTAATTATTGTAAAATATATACATAAATACGCGAAAGTACGAGCTATGGGTAAAGTATATATGTAATATATACATGCCCCCCTATACTTAGCGTCTGCTATGTCCTCGGAGCATGGAAAGCGAGGAAAAAGACATAGCTCGTGCTAAGCGTAGGAGAGCTAAAGAGAATGAAAAAAGTATACAAATCGACCGGCCCCCCTATACTTAGGCTCTGGCAGCCTAAGTATAAAAGATAGTCAAAAAGTGGGGCGGACGAGGTCAAGAAGAGAAGTGGATGAATATACAATGCGGGCATCGGTCCCCCCTATACATAGGCTCATGTCAACCTAAGTATAGGACGGAAGTGAGTATGAGGACCAATGTGATCTGGAGAATGTACAGTGAACCGACTCAGGTGACTCATCTCCCCTATACTTAGGATCTGGCCATCCTAAGTATAGTCACAGATAGTGATTCGATGAGGTGGGGATGGGTTACTAGAGTTGCGGGAGAGAAAGGATAGGATGTACAAGAACGATGATATATACAAATGAGTCGGTCTGAATCTTTCGAGATGATGTGGATGGCTGGATCTCACTGCTGCAAGGTCTCATACGCGGCTCGAGGTGTATCTTTTGAATCTGTCTCGTGCATGAATACAATCTTCTCAACATGGACTAACTGCTCATTGGATTAGACGAAGTGCTTCAACAGTTGTCCATTCACTAGGAATGTCAGTGCGTCATCTGCGAGATCTGAGATCTCGACACATCCACTATCATGCATCGTACGGACGACAAATGGACCCGTCCACTTGGACTTCAACTTGCCTTGGAAGATCTTCAGCCTAGCATTGAACAACCATACCTTCTGTCTAGGAACAAAGGTCTTTCGTCTGATATATCTATCATGCCAACGCTTCACCTTGTCCATGTACACCAAACTGTTGTCATATGCGCGGTTTCTGATTTCCACAAGCACATTCAGATCCAATTCTCTCTGCTTCTGCCCAAGGTGTGTGTTCCAATTGACCTTCTTGATTGCCCATTCTGATTTGTGCACTAACTCTGCGGGCAAATGGTACGACTTTCCGAATACCATTCGGAATGGGGAGGTGCCTAACGGTGTCTTGTAAGTTGTCCTATACACCCAGAGGACTTGATCCAAGATCTGAGACCAGTCCTTCCTGTCCGGGCGGACAAGCTTTTGCAATAATGTCTTCACCTCCCTATTTGACACCTCAATCATACCATTGGTCTGTGGGTGGTAAGGGCTAGCGACACGGTGTTCGAAGCCCTAGTCCTTCAGGAGTTTCTTCACCTCCCGATTTACAGAGTGGATACCCCCGTCTGATATCATCATTTTGGGGATCCCGAACCTAGAGATTATGTGATCTCTGATGAATTTACAGACAGTCCTGCTGTCTGCGGCTCGGGTCGGGATAGCCTCCACCCATCTGGATAGATAATCTACCGCAAGAAGGATATATTCGAACCCGTGGCTAACAGGGAATGGGCAAATGAAATCAATGTCCCAGGCTTCAAAGACATCACAAATGATGACAGGCTGCATCGGCATCTCATCCTTGGAACCAACGGTTCCTCCCATTCTCTGACATACCGGGCACGACTTCGCGAAGGCGATGGCATCGCGAAACAGAGTCGGCCAGTAAAAGCCATACTGAAGAACCTTCCATGCGGTCCTCTTCCCGGAGTGGTGTCCTCCTGCCTCTAAGCTGTGGCATAAAGAAAGGACACTCTGGTATTCCTCCTGAGGAATACACCGTCTCTAGACACAATCCGGTCCTTCAAAGAAAAGGATCCGATCCTCCCAATGGTAGTGCCTAGCGTCCGACTTCAGTCGGTCAATTTGGCTCTTGGGCCAATCTTCGGGAACTTTCTTAGAGACAAGATAATTCACGATGTTGGCGTACCATGGGAGTGAGTCGACAACAAAAATCGACTCGTTAGGGAAGGAGTCTCGAATTGGTGAATCCTCGGAAGTATTAAGATCTTCGAGACGAGAGAGATGATCAGCTACTACGTTCTTCTTTCCAGGTTTATCACAGATGTCCAAATCAATCTCCTGGATAAGCAAAATCCACCGAAGAAGACGCGCCTTCGTGTCCTTCTTCTCCATCAAATATCATAGAGTCGTGTGGTCAGTGAACACAATTACATTGGATCCAATTAAGTGAGATCTGAACTTGTCCATGGCAAACACTACCGCAAGCATTTCCTTTTCCGTAACTGTATAGTTACGCTGAGTGGTGTCAAGCACTTTGCTTGCATAGTGGATTACGAATGGGACGCCATCTCTTCTTTGTCCTAACACAGCCCCAACAGCATGGTCTGAGGCATCCGTCATGATCTCAAAAGGTAGAGACCAATCTGGGGCTTGTAGGATGGGTGCGTCCATGATCATCCCTTGTAATAGCTTAAAGGCCTCAAGACATTTGTGATCAACAATAAACTCCATGTCTTTGCCTATAAGCTCAGTTAGCGGTCGGGTAATCTTAGAAAAATCCATAATGAATCTCCAATAAAATCCAACATGCCCGAGGAATGACCGCAACTGCTTGACGTTGGATGGTGGCTGGAATCGTCTGATCACATCCACCTTGGCAGGGTCAACCTCCATTCCTCTCTTGGAGATGACGTGCTCCAACATAATGCCCTCCATCACCATGAAGTGAATTTTCTCCCAGGAGAGCACCAGATTGACCTCACAACATCTTTTGAGGATTCGATCCAGATTCCTAAGACAGGAATCGAAGGAATCGCCATGGACCGAGAAGTCGTCCATTAAGAATTCCAGGAATTCACCGATCATTTCGGAGAATACAACAATCATGCACCTTTGGAAAGTACCCGGAGCATTGCATAACCCAAAGGGCATGCACCTGAAAGCGTAGGTACCAAAGGGGCATGTGAATGTGGTCTTTTCCTGGTCCTCTAGAGCTATGGCTACTTGGTTGTAACCCGAGAACCCATCTAAGAAGCAGAAGAACTCTTTCCCCGCCAGTCTCTCTAAGATCTGATCAATGAATGGCAGGGGGAAATGATCCTTCTTCGTCGCGGCATTCAGGCGTCTGTAATCCACACAGACACGCCACGACATGGGCACTCGCGTTATGATCTCCTCTCCGTCCTCGTTGGTGGTCGTCTGAATTCCCGACTTTTTTGGGACACCATGGATTGGGGCCACCCACGTAGAGTCGGAGATTGGGTAAATGAAATCCGCATTGCACCATTTCTCTATCCCCTTCTTCACGACCTCTCATAAATTTGTATTCAAATGACGTTGGAATTCACGAGAGGGTTTGGCATCATTCTCCAAGTAGATATGGTACGAACACAGAGCGGGATTTATCCCATGGAGATCGGAAATGCTCCAGCCTATCGCCTTGCGGTTTTTCTCCAGGATCTCTAGCAAGCGAGATTCCTGCTCCTCGGTCAATCGCGAACTGATGATGACCGGATATTTCTTGTCCTGACCCGCAAGGAAGGCATATTTTAATATTGTGGGTAAAGGTTTGAGCTCAGGAATAATGTGATCGTCTAAGAAGTCTGGCTCAATCTGATCTGGTTCGGTTTTGGAAATGGCTGGATCTTTCTCTGTGATAGTTGCCACCAAGTTGTTCGGCTCGGGAGTCGGATCGTCAAAGGTCTCCATACAATCGGCAAAAGCCTCGTTCGACTTGTCATCCTCATCTTCTGATTGTCCTAAAGATGGAAGGACTGACATGCCCAACTGGGCCTCTAAGTCATCGAAGATGTAGGGCGATGCAGGTTCAGAGTTGTACTCGTTCCTGAGGACCTCGCAAACTGACTCATGCACTGGATCATCTCCAGAGGGGATGGACTCATCGGTGCTGGCTGGGTTCTGTCTCCATGGCCCAACTAAGTCTACATGCTCGCAGTCTGCTTCGGTTGAAGAGTACTCGGTGTTGGATTCGGAGTCCGGTCTCTGCCATCTTGTCTGCTTCATCTCAAGTTCCGCATCTCCGCCTGGAGTTTGGAACTGAATTTTCCCGATCTTATAATCAAAAAAGGCCCCTGTTGTTCTGTGGAAGGGCCTGCCTAAGATGATCTGGGAATCTCTCCAATTACGAGGAGTTTCCATATCCAGGACAGTGAAGTCCACCACGTATTCCTGCCCCTCGACTTTAATCACAACATTCCTCAATTCTCCTTGGGACCTCTTGGTTGATTTATCAGCAAACTGTAGAAGGGCTCTAGATTTCCTAAGAGAACTGAAATTAAGCCGCTCATAGATGGCTGTAGGCATCAGATTGATTAAGGAACCATTGTCCAGAAGAGTGCGTGCAAACGCGATGTCATCAACATGACTCACTACATAGTGTGCACCCATGTCTCTTCGTTTCCTTGGAAACGAGTTCTTTATTGCACAAGTCGTGGCTACTGATAAAACGTGTTTCTCAACACGGCTTTTGGTCTTCCTGCTAACCCTAGTAGGTGTGCATCTCACCTTAATGTATTTTTGGAATGCAGGGATCATCTCCACGTACTTGTCAAAGGGGATTGTGACCTTGATGTGTTTATTGCAGAACTCTGCCATCTCAGGGTCATCTTTTTGGATTTTTTTAGTTTTCTTCTTTCCACCCTTGAGAGCTCGAGGGAAAGGGATTATTGACTCCAACTCATGTTCGGAAACTGAAAGATTTTCATTAACTTATGGAACTGAGTTCTGTACATGACTCGAACTCTGAAACAGACTATGACTCTGACTCTGACTGAAAGAAAAATGCTGAGGCGAAACCGGTGATGCATCTTCCGTGACTTCTGGACGATCCTCCTCAGATGGAGGTGTGGGCTCCTCATCGGTTCCGTCGGACTCTATGCTGATGCGAGACTGCTGCTTCAAGGACTCAGATGTCCTCTTCTTCTGCTGGTGATGGCGATGGTGATGCTCCTCCTCTTCCTCCAAGTTCTCCTCAGGTAGAGACTTGGCAGCTCCTTCCTTCCGTGCCCGTGCACGATCAGGTATGGTCACGGTCCTTCTGCTCCTGAGGGACATATGATTTACATTATCTTATGAAAGGATCTCATGTTCAGATAAATAATTATTTGAATAATATACCTGATCACGAGGTCGGTTATGGCCATGGATTATGCTGTTCGGGTTGGCCTAAACCTGTGCAGGAATTGGGGTCTTTGGCACCATCTATTGGTCCTGGGTACGAGAGACACGATTAATATCGGTTCTCATATCCAGATAATCGTTCTGCATCTGTTGGACCCTATCAGACAGGGTCTGGATTGCCAAGGTGAGGGACTCCAATTCGGTGGGCTGGGCTGGCTGATTTACGGACGAGGTTCTGTATTGGCCCTGCTGGCCATGCCGATACTGTTGCTGCTGGTGGGACGGTGCTGGGCCCTGCTGATATGTGTGCTACTGCTGCTGGTACTGCTGAGGCTGGTACCCTTGTTCTGGCCTGGACTGAAAGCGTGGTGCGGGGACGGAGCTGGTTCCTTGGTAAGCTGGGGAAGGTCGGTGAGGCTGACCATTTCCCATCCCCAACTGTCTACTGACGGGGTCACGGTTGTACCACAGCCCGTTGATCTCGAACACTTGTGGAGGCTCCTCGTATCTGGTCTCCACTTGTGGGGGTGCATGTTGGTCCTGCTCGGTGTAAGTTTGGTCCTCCACCCATCCACTCTGAGGCCCCGGTGCCTATTCCTGTACAAGATGAACTCTATGTACAGGGGCAGGTGGTGCGGAAGGGGCACGTAGCTTCATCTTAACTACCTTCTCAGTAAGTTCCTCCACTTGCTTCGGTAGACGTGAGAGAGACTCAAGGTCAGTGACCCTCTTGTGGATCTGCTCGACCATGGTTAACTTATCAGCAATCATCCCCATGCTGGGGATGAGGTCCTCGATCAGATCCACTACAGTCCTTCGGGTTGTATCATTGGATTGGATTGAGGGAGACAACTGATAGGCCCTGGTGGCCTGCAACCTGCCGGTTTCCGCCATCTTCTCCAGGATCTTTCATACGGCGTGCTCGTTCTTGTTCATATAGCTTCCTCCACAGGCGCCACTGACTAACCCTTGCATCTCTGGGGTTAGACCACAGAACAAGGTCTGGACTAAGATCGCCTTAGAAATGCCGTGGCAGGGGCATTTCTACACTAAGTCATTGAACCTATCCCAGGCATCATGGAAAGGTTCACTGGGTCCTTGGGAGAAGCTGGCGATCTTCGTTCTCATTTGGTTAGTCCTACTGAGAGGGTGGAACTTTTTCAGAAAGAGGTCCTTGAACTGCATCCAGGTTGTACATATCACCCCTAGGTTTTTCAGCCAATGTGCTGCCTTATCTCCTAAGGCAAATGGGGTGGCCTTCAGTCTTATGTAATCTTGGCCTACATTGGGATGGCTAAGATTGTTGCAAACCAGCTCGAAGTCTCGGAGGAAGGTATACGGTTCTTCATGGGCATTCCCGTTGAACTTCGGTAGCAGGCTAAGGAAGTGGGGCTTCAGCTCAAATGCTTCGGCAGGAACCGCTGGGATCAACCAATTCTGTATCTCATTTTACGCTGGGTTGTAGGCATCGACCATTGGTCGGTTGATTCCTCCTGCTACTATGATTTGCCCCATCCTCGTCGTGAGATCTGCATTTCTTTTTTCGGCTTGAGCAAGGCGATTAAGAATCTGTCGTAGTTGCTCCTCATCCAGTGGTGGCTGCTTAGGCGGCATCTTGTCCTCTATTCTTGGGTGTGAAATAAGATCGGTGTCAGAGGACAAATCAAGGAAGGGATTACCGAGGCGATGGTCTTCCTCGGAGGAGAGGAAAGGGTTGGTTTGAGAGTAACCACCCTGGGTGTGAGGGAACCAGGAGTCAAGAGGGTCATGAGTCCTGGGTGGTCCAAGGTACGCTTGGGTCGATGAAGAGGAGTTTCGTGGGGGGCTCAAGGAGAGATCGATGAATAAAGAGTCGAGATCCCCCCAGTCACTCATCTAGATTTGGCGAGAAGAAGATAGGACTTTAGTCCTACCTGAAGCAAACAAATCAATCCAAGATCCTGGGTTCACACTCAACACAGTGAAGGACTCGAAATCGAGTCCAATTAATCTTGTAGATTTTAAGTGTGATTTTTAAGCTAGATAGCAAGGATTACGCGGCCTATAGGGAAGTCGACTCAGAGCCAGATGCGTCTTCCCTGTTTAACCTGTCACCTAAGATACCGTCGATCCTTCCTTTCTTCGCTCCTATCCCAAGTCGATGGATTCAAAGACCACACCCCTATTTACCTGCAAGCAGGCGGAGGCTGACAAGGCCGGAACTTCACCCCCGGGGGTTACTGGCAACTTGTCGCAAAGTACCGCAATTTCGCCCCTATCTACCTGAGACAGGCGGAGGCTACTTGGTACTAGTCAGTGAATCTGAAATTATTCGACTTGTGATATTTGCTAGGATTAGTCGGAACGTGATATGGAAGGCGGGGATTTGGGCTCTGCCTTAAGGTGTTCACACACACTCAAGTACCCTCACTCAGCCTGAAAACAAGGTCGGGGATTAATCTCCCGCAAACAATTTTCCAATTTTATTGATTTTTTTTGGTCAATAGTGTTTAGCAGTCCCAGTTTTAAGTTAGGTTCTCACTGATTTAATCCACCACACAGCGCGCCTATCGTACAGTCCCAATTTCCTTTTTAATTTAAATATGAAAAATAGAGGGGGAAATCGAGAAAAGCCGATGAAAAATAAAAACAATGATGCGTATGCTGAGTTCAGGAGACTTAAAGTGATCCCTTCACTTTTTTATGCAGGATGCAAAACAGAATTGAAATCTTTTTAAACTAAATGCAAATGCAAGCGATAAATCCACTCCTAGACAAGCAGTTCTATTAGCGTGAAGAACAAGTTGATTTGGCTAAGTCCTGCGGTCTAAGTGCGTCTTTTAAGTGATTTCTGTGGTCCTAAAAATTACGAGCACAAGCAATTCCTAGATTGGCTCGAGGAGCCGCTAGTGCAAGCTAGATTACCATTCACCCACACAGCACACGGGGACACAGTTCCACTATATTTACACGCGCGAGAACCCAAACGGGAACCACTGGAAATAATGCGAAAAAAGAAATGAAGAAATAAAATGAAAATTACAATTCCTCTCTATTCACTCAATAAATTTAAATGCTAGATCCTCGAAGCGTCTTCGACTCCTTGCGTTCCTCGCACATAAACAGATTGAGGTCAGAGAGTGACATAGAAAAAAATACAAAGAAATAAAAGAGAGAGAAAATAATTACAAGAAAACCGGGGGTCAGACTACCCGGGGAGAGAAAATCAAACAATCAGGATTATAGTGCAAATTAACCTAAGCCGGTCCTCCCCGGCAACGGTGCCATTTTGATATCGCTTCCCGCACCATTGGTTAATTCGGTCAGATTAATGTCCAAATTAATTTATAGTTTTCGTTGCAGTCGGATACGAGAGGGAATATCAAAAACCACTTTTAATTAGATTCAAGTCAATTTCAAGCGGCAATTTTTTTTACTTGGTGAAGTCCAAGGTCGAACTCAGGGAGGCATCTGTCTCTTTAGATGAATTAGTAGCAAAGTCCAATGTTCGATTTTCAGGGAAGTATTTTTTTGGTCTTTTTTTTATTTCTATGCAAGACACATGCAACAATCAAGCCAATTTAAAGTTAAATCAGTTAAGATACCAAATGAAGTCCAAAATTATAAAAATTTGCCAGATGATGAACTAGGATGAAATTAAGCTACCCTAATTTTTTTGAATTTTTCGACACTAAATGAATTTACTGTGAATTTAAAATGAAGGCAGGGTGATTTTCACTAATTTAATTTTAATAAATACCAAATCATAAAATTTTCAGGAAATAAAATTATCCTAGATAGATCTAATGATGAGGAATCTAGGAAAATTGACAAACATAAATTTTAATGTGAAATGAACCTATTAAAATTAAACTAAGGAAATCACCAATTAATTTATTTAGGCCTCGATATGTGTGCAAATGAGATGAAATTTTTGTGCAATGTTAAGTCAACTATCTTAGAGCTACTGTGATTTTTTGAGAATTTTTGGAGTTACAGAGAAATAACTATTAATTAAAAGGTCTATACAGGCAAAATATCACATAAATCAACCAATTAATTAATTAAAAATTCTACTGTTTCCACAAAAATATGACAAGTTTCACAACAGATAGAGAACAAGCTAAGCTACAACATACAATTTTTGAAATTTCAAAATGATGCAAAATGACACCTAGGGATGCGTGCAAAGACAAGGGTGTATTTGTAATACAAGAAATAAAAATTACATAAAAATAAACATGCTGACAGGGACTTATATGTAATTACCTAGAATGTTGGGGGGTGGAATGCAATTTCTCCATTGGGCACGTGCTCCTCACGTGGGGGCACTTCACAGGGACCGATTCGCAATATTTGAAAGTTCCAAGGGCCTCTGTGCAAATTACCCAGGCGCATGTGCTGCTCACGTGGGGCGCCTAGGTTCGGGCGGCGTCGGCGGCTCGGGTCTTGGCTCGGGGCTTCTGGAGGTTCGGCTGAGGCTCGGAGTAGCCTCGGGTGGTCCGAGCCTAGAGGTCGGGGAAGAGGCTCGGACCCGATGGCGTGGCGTGATCAGGGACCGTTGGATCCTTGACCGATCCAACTGCGGTGGTCTCTCTCCTGAGGTGGCGACGTGGCGTGCTCACAACCATGCGATCCTGGTGAAGATCGACGATCGCTGCGGATGGCTACGTAGTGGGATGCGGTCCGTTGGATCACTGATCGATCCAACGGTGGTGTGCTGCTCCGATCGTGGGCGACGTTGATGGCGATGGACTGTTCGATCAAGATGATCGAACGTCGGCTGGAGCTTCGTCCTCAACGGTCCTCCGTCACCTGCGGAGGAGCTGGCAGGGCTCCGGCGAAGGGTGGTCTGCTCCGCCCGGTCCTCCATGCGTCGGTGAAGCTCTCCAGAGGCTCGGAGATATCTCAGAAGACATGTGGCAGTCCGGCGAAGGCTCTGATGGTCTCAAGAGCGGAGGTGACGCGTCGAAGCTTGCTGGCGATGAGGTACGATAGGAGATTTGGTGAGCTTCCGATCAATGACAGGGCACCTACAAGGGTCAGAGTATAGCCGAAGCACGAGCGGGTGTTCGTGGAGGTGTGAGATGTGAGTGCGAGGCCTAAAGCGAGGGGAAGATGGTCCGGCGATGGTGCCCTGCCCAGGTGGAGGAGCTGGAGTCGATGGAGGATGGTTTGCGTCGTCGGAGGGTGTGGAGTACAACGCGAAGATCAGAGCTCCGTCACGGAGCTCGTCGAAGTGAAAGCGGGGCGAGAAGATGAAGGTGGAGCGCGAATAAAATGGAAGAAATGAAAGGAAAAATCAAAATGAAGATCAAACGAAGATGGAGGAGGTTACCTGGGGATTGGAACTCGTATTGGAGTTCCAGGTCGTCGCTCGAGGGATCGGTAAGGTCCCGAGCTCAAGCAGCATCGCGGAGGGGTGGCTGCGACACGACGGTGGTGCCGTGGATCTCGCCCGAGAAGAAGACTGTCGCTCGAGGAAGCAATCGATTGTTGTCACCAAAAGGAAGCTCTGAGCTCTAGGATCCTCTCTGGGGTGGTGGATAGGGCTGAAGTTGGCTAGTGATCGAGTATTTATAGGATGAAATCGATGGCCGGGCTGGTGACGAGGTGAGGTTAGTGGGGTTCGTGGAGCGTTTTTGGTGGAAGTCATGGTGAGTGGGGTAGCTGGCGAGGATGAGGGGAGAGTGGCGATGAACGTGGAGGCGATGGTGGTCGGAGAGGGTGGCTGGAGTGCGGCCAAGAATAGGAAGGGGCAAGACCCTCGCGCACGGCTGAGATCGTGGGAGAGAGGGGCGCTGGAGGTAGGAGACGAGGCCCTGGCCGTTGGATCTTGTGATCCAACGGCCCAGATCAAAGCGCTAAGGAACGAGTCAGATCTGATCGGAGGTGAAGCGATCTGAAGGGTATGATGGCGCCACGTGGCGCGGTTTGTGATGAAGCGCGAGCGGGCGGCTGAGATGTGATTAGGGATTAGATCGGAGGGTTGAGGTGCAAGGCGAGATAAGCGGTTGAGATGGAGAGTCAACGTGCGTGATCGAAGGGCTTAAGATGTGATGCGTGGCGTGCTGTAGGAGAGGCACAAACAGGCGGTTCATATGACAAGGGGGAAAGTGATCTGAAGGTGGAGGTAAAAGGTGTACGTGGAGCGCAGCTAGCCGTTGGATGTAGAGAGAAATCCAACGGCTAGAGGCGCAGGCGGCTTGGGCAAGGAGAGCGGGCCGCGTGGCGCAACCAGAGGGCGCCACGTGGCCAGCTATGATTGGTTGGAAAGAGAAATGAGTGTAGAGAGAGATGGAGGCCGAATTTGGAAAAACTCAGAACATGAAAGTTGTAGATCTTGATGAGATCTACAAGTTTCATGTTGTCCAAAGACGGCGATGAGGTCAAATATTATACAAAAATATAAGGATACAAATATACACCTATATGGTATACATAGAGGCCCAAAAACCCAACTTTTTCATACGATCTCCAAATTGGATGAAATTAGTCTCATTTTAAAGGTCTTTGAATGTGTATTATTCTGAAAGTGAGTAGACCTATTTTGGAGTTTGTATGAGGGAGCTATGGATATTTTATGGTCCAAGAGGTCTAGGGCTTTATTTGATACTTTTACAAAGGAGATCTTGGCTTTCTTCCTTATATTATTAACTAAGGTGTACATATTATAGGGAAAGGTTATTTTTAATAGGTTAATATTTTACAAGTGATTTTGGCTTCTTATTTAATGCAAATTGAGTGCTAAAATGCATGTATTATGAATGAATGTATGAATGCTATTTATGCATTATAAAGGGAAATATGCCTCTATTTATTCCGGAACAAGCTTCTATTTTCATCTTTTAAAGTGATGAATCGCAGATTCATCACTAATCTTGGAGATTTTCAAAGAGTAATTCAATCTCATGAGGTTGCATGAGATTACACATCCATGAGATATGGTGAACGGCCAGCAACTCCTATAAGGAAAGGGTGTCCGCCCCCTATAATCTTGGATTGATGCAATCTCTACTTCTTGATCTCCATGTGAGATTAATTTAATTTTAGGATTAATTTATATTGATTCAAAAATATCTATTTAATCTAAATTAAATTAAATGTTGTTGGTTTTTACCAACAAAATCTTAGCCTTTGAAAGAAACAAAAATCAATGTGAGCCATTGGATTTGTGTTGCCCATAATTTGAGATCCATGGATCCCAAAAGATTATAAATAAAGGGTACCCCTTGCTCTTCATATGCTAATGAGAAGCACAAGGCTCTCTCTCTCTTTCTCTCTACATGCCATCTCTCTCTCTCATATGGCCGTCCACCATGGATGCCCTAGAGAGATTCTCCATTGTCGCAACATCGTCATTATGCTGCCAGACTATTTACTCGTGGATCTCCGTGTCCTTTGATGTGCCTCTCTCATGATGAAGACGTCGGATCTCGTGTGTCGAGATCAAGAGATTCACATCTCGGATCATCAACATGGATTGCGAGGAGCACATGTTTCATCAACACGCTCGCAAGCGTCTCCTCCGTCAGATCGGACTTGAGATAGGAGATCTCTTCATTTAGAGACTCGATCGCAACCACGCTTCAAGAGGTAATCCTATTACTTGTTTGTGGTTTAGACGAAACGATCCGAGAAGTGTTCTTGGACCATGTGGTTTCGTGAAATGATTTTTTTTTAATTTTCGCTGCTTTAAGCAACTAGTGTGACTTGTTGCTCCCGATCACATACGTTGCGATCCTCACGCTTCTGTGAGGAGCTTAAGATCTCCCCATATCCTTCAAGAGGTATCAGAGCCTTAGGTCGAAGATTTTGGATGCGATCCAAAAAAACCAAGGATGACTTGGGTTCATTAGGGTTTGCGAAAGTTTTCTCGTATTTTATTTTCGCATCTCTGTCTAATGAATATTTTCGGCCCTGTTTAAATTTTTTAAACACGAAAATAAAACTTATATTTTCTTTCCCATTAAATAAGGAAAACTTAGGATCTGAGTTTGCATCATTTCGAATCCGTTTGCTCAAGTTATGATAAAATTAGTGAACATATATCCACTGTTTCGGAGACTGCGAATCTTAACGTAATTAAGGAGTTTATTACTGTTTAGAAATGTCTTGAAATGAGTGAAAATCACTTAGATTCTGCTTTAAATAAAATTAACAAATGTTAGAAACTTATTTTGCTTAATTTGGATTTAATTTGATTGAGATATGCTAATTTTAGTAAGTGAGGGTTACTGCTGTAAATTACTTTCCGAATCAAAAACCTTGTGATTGTCATTTAATTAATTAGTGAAATTAAATGGTTTAATTTCCTAGAATAATTATGGATAAATATTTGTGAAAAATTGATGATAATTATTTCCTTAAATGACGTTGCCTTAACCAATAAGTGATTAGATATGATCTAGATCACAATTGGTTACACAATCTACTTTCCAACAAACAAAGTTGCTTGAATAGGATTGAGGATTTGTTTAGCAAATCTCCTTATAATGTTAATCAAAAATGTTTTGATTATTATTATATATGGTATAACTTCGGTTGAAGAACTAATTATAATCTCAAGTATACAATGATCAATTTGACATTATCTTTTCTCGAGGTGGATATGGTGTCTAGTCAGGGAGTGTTGGGGTAGCAGGTTGCACCATGTGCAGTCTGTCCCACTCCCGTCGGTACTAGCCATGATCGCGGGTAGGGACTTGATAATGCAGGAGAGATCACGGTGTATTTTTCTAATTACTAAAATTCAAAATAATACATATTTAAGATAATACCATAATTTAAGTAACAATAAAGAATGTTTGTTGGATATTAATTGGATCATTAATTTAATATTATTAGATTAATTGGAATCCAATTAAAATTAAGACTCTCTATTATAAATAGATGTGTTACTTCCCTTGGAATAATTAATTATGCGAATATGATTCATGATAATTATTTAGAATTTGAATATGATATGGAGGATCACATAGTGACATCCATGGTCTCCCGTCAAGGCGAAGGGTTCTGTCACCAGGGACTGTATGTAGGACAGCTCATGTATGCAAGCGCATCTAGATCGGGCTCTTCGCTTCTCGAAAGAGTAAGGACGTATACGTAGTGACCCCAATATAGGGTCCTCATATTATTGGGGCGATATTGGATTGCGCATAGCGAGTTGTATTCCTGTTGACGGTTGGTTCAATTAATGACGGGTCAACATCGCCTTAGGGGTGGTGGGCCCGGGTGTTAAAGACCGAATTGGGAGTGCAAGTAGGACTTGCAAGGCAGAATGCATTCCCGCTTCTTTTATCGGAGTTACAGGTTCTCATATTATTGGGATGTAACAAAGATAAGGAAGGAGATCCCAGATCTTGTTGAGTTATGATGGTAAGTATATCTCTTACATTGAAAGTGATTAAGGGAATGAACTTTCAATTTAGACAAGGCGAGATAACTTTGATATAAAATTCCTAAATCAAAGTAAAATATATATTTATGTATGTTTATGCAAATTTCTTATTTCAGATAATCCTTCATTAAACCCACTCAATTTTATACTCAATAATAACCAATAAGTTATCATGGATTGGATCCATGATCAAGATATTACACTTGCAGTTGGACACATATTGTATTTGGTTGCAATGTGCAAGTCTTCCTCATAATAATGAGGAATGACAATTAAATAGACAATAGGACTACAACCCTAGGGTTTGTATGTCTTTTTAGTCTTGATCTCTCATCGAATGTACTTTGGAAGTGACATGTCAACGATGATCGTAATTGTCGAATTATCCTTATAAAATCTAAGAAGTTGTTTTGGCATGCATATGTAATCTTGATATTTTATCATGAATGACATGGTTCTCTGCATCATGCAGAATGGTGGCTCTATAAGAGATGGTGTACTCAAAATATTTGAGTACCTACCTAAACAAATGTTTTTAAGAGTTTAGATGG
This sequence comes from Ottelia alismoides, assembly GCA_037367405.1. Taxonomy (NCBI): domain Eukaryota; kingdom Viridiplantae; phylum Streptophyta; class Magnoliopsida; order Alismatales; family Hydrocharitaceae; genus Ottelia; species Ottelia alismoides. Next base: position 381,262 of record JAZKJV010006151.1, on the reverse strand, counting down.
ATGTAGATACGATGAGTGTTATCATTCTATTGTCTATACTTTGGTCATTCATGAAGCTTCATAATATTCATATTGTATGATTGAAGCATGTATAAATGTTGGAGTGCTCTTATATTGAAATCTTTTGAATTCAGCATAAGAGATCCTTCGTCTTAAGCCACGGTTGTTTATAGATAAAGGGAACACATTGGAAGCATGGGTCAGACCCAATTAAAAAGGAAAGTCAAAGAGTTGATTGTACTTCTGTGACTTCTATATGACACCCAAATAGTTGGATGAATGTCAATACTGCAATAAGCCAATGTACTGATAGTGTGACTATCTTATCTAGGATCCTTAGAGAATCCAGATAGTGCATCGGAATAATCTACATCTACATATAATCATTGAAATTTACTATCTTATTGGATAAGATTAAACATATAATAATTGTATCTCATTTTTCTAATAACACTTGCAATTAAAAAGATTAGACATTCAAAATTGTTCAAATTACAGAGGTATCAAGCTGATGAGTCACACTATGAAAATTTGGGAACGTGTGATCGAAAGAAGGTTGAGGCAAGTTTCCCAAGTAAAAGAAAACCAATTCGGATTCATGCTAGGTCGCTCAACTATTGAAGCCATCCATTTGTTGAGGAGAACAATGGAGATTTCTAGAGCTAAAAGGAAGAATCTCCATATGATCTTTATTGATTTGGAGAAGGCTTATGATTCCGTCCCACGAGAGATACTGTGGAGTGTTTTGGAGAAGAGACAAGTACATGTCCTATACATTAATCTCATAAAGGATATGTATGATAGGGCTTTATCTTGTGTAAGGACCCCGACGGGGAAGACTGACTATTTTGATATCAACATTGGTTTACATCAAGGTTCAGCTTTGAGTACATTTCTTTTTACTTTGATTATGGACGAGTTGACAAGTCACATTCAGGATGAGTTACCTTGGTGTATGTTATTTGTTGATGATATTGTGTTGATTGACGAGACTAGAGATGGAGTAAATGAGAAGCTTGAGGTTTGGAGACATGCATTGGAGACTAAAGGTTTTCGTATAAGTAGGGATAAGACAGAATATATGGAATGCACCTTTGATGGAAGCAATGGTGAAGGATTCGAGGTGAAGAGTGGTGACGATAACATTCAGAAGAGAGATTCTTTTAGATATCTGGGATCGATTTTGCAACATGATGGGGAAATTGATGGAGATGTTTTTAATAGATTAAATGCAGGCTGGCTAAAGTGGAGAGGAGCCTCCGCTATTCTCTGTGATAAGAAAATTCCTTTAAAAATTAAAGGAAAGTTTTACAAAGCAGCCGTGAGACCTGCTATGCTTTATGGTTCTGAATGTTGGCCTGTGAACCATAGACATGTGCAGAGAATGACTGTAGGAGAAATGAAAATGCTAAGATGGATGTGTGGACATACACGAAAAGATTGGATTCGGAATGATGCAATCAGAAAGAAAGTTGGTGTAGCTCCGATCAAGGATAAGATGCGAGAAAACCGCTTAAGATGGTTTGGTCATTTGCAAAGAAGGCCAACTGATGCACCGGTTAGGAGATGCGAGTGTTGGGATGTTGAGCCGGTTAAGAGAGGGCGAGGACGGCCCAAGAAGTGTTGGAAAGAGACTATACGAAGGGATCTTAGTTTTTTGGATATAAATCTGATATTGACCCAAGATAGATCTAAATGGAGGCGAAGAATCCATGTAGCCGACCCTACTTAATTGTGGGAAAAGGCTTTGTTGTTGTTGTTGTTGTACTTGCAATTGGATGCCTATGTTTTAGAAGACTAGAAATTTGATCTTAAGGTTTAATAGTCATCGACATCGATGTTGATGTAATTATTGCTACAATCTCTATTGGATAGATAGACTTCATAATTTCAGAGAATGTCTCCATGACCTAGATATTAGAATACACTCATTGTTTATTTCTAAATGTTGGGAATAAACATTAATTCTGAAATGTACCTATCATAAAGAGTTATGATGGAGATATTTCAGATAGTAATCTAAAATCTTGTGGACTCTACTAAATTAGAAAATTAATGAATGGTTCATTAACATTTCTAATACTAAAATTAAACCTTAAAAGATCAATAGGAGAATGAAGATCATTTGATAATGTTCTGGCATCAAGCCTTGGACATTAGTCTGTTGATAAGATCAAGATGCTACTAAGAGATGAATCTTTAGAATGTCTAAAATTTCAAATCTTACATACTTGTGAACATTGTATTCAAAGCTATAATGTCCAAAGCACTCTTCTATGAGAATGGATTAAGATGTCAAGGTATTCAATATCTCATACACATTGATGTATGCGGATCATCTATATAATGATAAACGTTGATGATATGTGATATCATTCGATGATTATTTATGATATATGATTTATTCCCTTCACCTTAGAAACCTTTGAAATATTCAAATATTTCACAATTTTGGTTTATAACCAAAGTTTGAAGGAAGATGAAATGAGTTTGATCTAACCTAGGTAGCTTGTACCTATTAGGTGAATTCAAAGGAATACCTTATGGAGATATGGATATCATTCCTATCTCAACCCTCCTTTTACACCTAAACTCAATAGAGTTGTAGGGAGATATAATTGGATCATGTATGACATGATTTAATCAATGATGAATCTTAGCATAATTACCTCTTAGTTTCCAAGGTATATATGTAGTAGCTACTACAGTATATATATAATTAATAAGGTTCCATGCATGTAAGTTGGAATCTAGCATTAGAGAGTGCTACTTCATTAGGAAAATAAAGGATGGTATTGGATACCTACTTTATGACCTGGAGATTCTTAAAAGATCTCATTTCTAAGAATATGATTCTTAGAAGATGACTCTCTTAAGAATCAAGATGGAAATGAAGTGAAGGAACTTCCTCTTTATTTCTTATTCATTCTATTTCTTTTTTTTTCTTTTTATTTTTTTGTTTCCAAAAATTGAAAAAACATTTGCAAAAATGTAAATTCATAAAAAAAAAATAAAATGAGAAAACCAATTGAAATATCAAAATTAAAAATTCATAAAAAAATTTGAAAAGAAAAAAAGATTCACAAACCAAGTTTAGTTTGCTTTGAGATTCCCTCTTTTATTTTATTTATTTTTCATTGATTTAATAACCATCGAGATTTTTGTAGACTCCTTGAGTTTGATCTTGTATGTTATATAAGTAAATAAATAGCGCTCATAGTTATTGTTCTTACATTCATCTTTTTAGTTTGTTCTCTTGAGTTGTATAGATTAATAAATAAATTTTCCTTTGAATTGGGAATTTTAGGTGTTGTAAAAACAATTTAGATATTAATTAACTAAGCCTTGAAACTATCTCATTCAACAAATAACATCATTGTTGGGGAGGTACGGCGAGGGTAGGTAGATTTTCTTTATAGCCAGATATTCTTAATTATAAATACTTGTTTGTATTCTTTCTATTTTCATGTCTATATTTTTTAAATTTTCTTTTATTCTTTCTCTCTTATTTTTATACATAAATGTGTTTCTTACATATTCATGTATTTCCTCTTTCTTGAGAGGGCCCGACGAGCAAGCGTGGCATTCTTAGGAGTGTCGGTGCACCCTAGCGAGGCGGAGACAGCTCATTTCTTCACCAAGCTATAGGAGAGCATAGGAGGAGGAGCAGAAGATTTAGAAGAATCAAATTCTTCAAGCATATTGCACGTATATTTTTGTTTTCTTTTTATCATTTTATTTCACTTTATTTTTGTAAAAGTTTGTAATAATTCTTGTTTAGCGCTTGCCTCTTCTCTTATTTTCTAAAAGGCATTATATACCTTGTGTGTGCGGGGTCTGTTTCACCATGTGCCTGTGTACGTGGGGGACATCACTGGTTTTATTTTCATCGACTTTATTTTTTTATTTTCTCGTGGTTTTGTGTGCTTGAGCCCTTGAAGTAGGTTTTATTATTATGCTTGAGCTTGGTAAACGAGTAGGGAAAAAGCCCCTAAAAGAATATTTGTTCCTATAGACTAGATCGTAGATTGGACTTAGTCAAATTAATTGGTTCTTGCTCGATACTAGAAATTATTGCTATGACGGTTCTCGTGCATCGTTTAGGTTAGTTTTAATTCTATCTTTATTTTATGTGCGTATCACTTTGCATGTAGAGTGATGGCGAAATGTACGCATCTCTTCCTTTGCATGCACTGTTGATTTCATCGTGCATTAGCTTTTATGATTTCCTTCCTTATTTTCACTCATATAAATCAAAAAGGAAATGGAAAATTCATTACACCGCTTGCTTAAAAAAACAAAAAAAATTGATAAGTGTATAACTTTGGGACTGCTAAAGAAAACTCGATCCTAAAAGAAACGTAAGGACAAAATCATTGTTTTGGGGTAAGTAACCTCCTCATTGTTCGTTAGTACTTACCTCCAAACAGAATGGGTGAGGATGCATCCATAAGGATAGAGCCCAAATCCCTAGACTTGTGCCCAATGCTCATGTGTATTACTCTTGGTGCACGGTTGAGATGCAATCACTTGCCTATGACCATAGAAAATCATTTTGGTGTGTTAATCCACTTATCTCCCTTTGGCCTGATATTGAACCCGGCAGCCCGGGAAGATGGTACCATAGATTGAGGAAGTCTGAGTATGCATGATGGGCAATAGCATCGACTAAGATTGTATGCTTGGTAGTAAGCAACTTCTTGCAGATTCACTAAACTTAAAATTGAAAAGTTAAAAGACCGAACTCTTACAGTCTCGACTTATGTCCAGTTGGTGAATCGGGGGATTGTATTGTGTTTGTTTGTTAGTGTAAAGATCCTTTCGTGCCCTTGATGCCTTTTCTTCTTGGTTGACCTTCGTTTTCTCGCATCTTTCCTATTGACATCAAAGATATCGGATTGGAATATTTCATGTTCGTACTCCGCGATCTCATTTCACACTCCAGTTCGGTCGTCTTCTATTTGAGAAGACTCACTTTCTAAATATTCCACTTCTTCCACATCACCCATCTACTCATCCAATCCATTGTTTGATATTGACTCTAATCTCAAACTATCATTTGAGACTCCACCATTTTTTAGGACTAATCTAGTGCCCTACACCTTTTCAGAGTCAGAATCAGAGCACTTGATGCCACCAAAGGACAAAGGTTCCATGGCAGAGTAGAACGACATCAACCATACGATGTTAACTTCCATACAAGCCATTCAGGCATAGTTAACTGAACAAGCTAACATCCTGGCTGGTTTGAGAGATATGATTTTAGAGCTGAGGAATGATAGATAAGAAAGGAGATAAGAGGAGTAGGAAGATGGGAATAGGGGAGGAGAAGATCCACTCATTGAGCTAGTGGCTAAGCTTACACTGAATGATGTTTATAATCTAGGGCAGGATAGACCAACACGTGGATTCGGATCCTTATGATTCATGGGCATTTTGAGCTAAAGCCCACAATTTTCCACTCCAAAAATTCTAAGGACACATCAATGAAGAACCTTATTTAAACCTCCAATAATTTGATCGCATTTATGGCACAATACACTACCCAAATATTCCGTTAGAGGTAGTGAAGATGACAGCTTTCCCATTCAGTCTCATGGACAAGGCACTATATTGGATTAACCATTTGGAAAGGGTTGTCACAACTTGGGAAGTGTTGAGGTTCTCTTTTCTAAGAAAGTATTGTACACTTGAACGTCTCAACCAAATGCAACCTTTTATTGCAAACATCTCCCAAAATGTCCCATGAGCCTGTTCACGAGGCATGGGAAAGATTCAAGGATTTAACAGAGAAGTGTCACCATCACGATATTCCAAAGACAAGCCTTGTGCAGAACTTCTTTGGGGGTTTGTGCATTGAGAACCAAAATTTGGTAGATGTCGCTTGTGGGGGGGTCCCCTTTAAACAAGGACGAGGATGTCCTTTATCTAATTTTTGAAGAGATGACTGAGAGATCTATAACTCTTTCTTCCTCATGTGCTTTTCAGAAGCATTATGTACCTTCTCCTGTAGTACCCCACAAGTTTGTCAACATGACAGAATCACGCGATGTGGATAGGGTGGACAGTGAAGATCTGACCATTATAGGCAATCACCTATCCAAGGTGGACATAATTGAGAAACGATCCAAGGAGCTTTAGAAGCTACAAGTGATCGAACAGAGGACAAAGAGCATGGATAAGTTGGATGAAATCACAAAGCATTTGGAGTTTCTTATCAGTATGATTAGTGCATGTCAGAGTGCAAGTGCAGCAGGCGATACTTTTGCTCGTGAGCAGACTTCTTCCACTTCAGCATAGTAGAGTACCAGAGGACCATCTACCGTTCAACATGTTTACTACGTGTAAGCCCCAGACCAGGTCCAATAGCAGTCGCATCAGATTGTACCGTACCAGCAGGTTCTTCCATATATTCCTGAGTAGAAGTCTCCACCTCCACCTCATTCAGGAGGGTAACAATATTTTGTTTGATCAAGAGCGCAACTAACCCGTCCATCAAGGCAAGATCAGTTGGGTTCCCAACAGAGTCGGAGACCCGCCCACCATTTTTAGGGAGATACCCCAAGCACCAACAGATACAGCCTCACTTCTCGTCTCCACCTCACTTCCAAAACTGGAGACATGGATAGAAACAGATGCAGTATGCATATTTTCACTAGCCCTACTATCAGCAACAGTCAGCATCTTATGGACAGTTTTCACACCCTCCTCCTCCTCATTATTAGCAGCACTACTCTAGGTACCAGTAGCCCCCACACTACCAGTCTCAGTGACTGCCAGTCATTGAACATCCTGAGCCACCTTCGGTGAATACCGTACTTGATGAGCTTTCTTTACTAATGAAGAATATGAATGACCTGACTCAGAGGCTTGACGACCTGACCACCACCAAGATGTTGACTCCATCCCAGGTCGTGGCAAATCCTAACACTTTCATAAGCAAGGAGCAGGTAGCTCATATACCACCCACCCTTGAGATCGGAATAGCCCTTGATTTTACTTGTTTATCTGATAATATTCATCTCAGGAGAGGTAGGAGATTGCAGCCGCCCACATAGCAGTTGGGATTGGAGAGAACCGCTAAGAGAGCTTCACTAACTTCATCATCTTCTTCCCCAGTAAAGCAGTGATCAAGTGTAGCAGAACCAGATCTTTGAGTTTCACCATCTCCTTCTTCACCATCACCACAACTTTCTTCCCCAGAATTATGCAGAAAAGGCCAAAAATAGAATAAAGAAATATGTAGTGTCGAGTTAGTCATGAAGGAGAACATACCATTCGTAGATTCTTCTTCTACACCAACAGACCAACCATCTCATCGTGTTTTTCATTTTGTTCCTTTATTCTTGTAGTGGATAACATTGTACAGAATGAATCTGGTACTCCACATGTATATGATGACTTTATTTGTATAAGAGAAATGAGTAGCACGATGTTTCTTCTGATTTTGTGCCATTTCCTTCAGCCTTGAATAAAAAGAGAAAAATCCAAAAATAAAAAACAACACCACTATCTGATCCTGGAGTGGTAGAGATCCTTAAGTATATCTTTTTAGAGATGCCACTGCTTAAGGCCGTGGATTACATGCCTGCAGTCAAAAAGGGAATGAAAGAAGCATGTACTCCAAAGCGTCAACCAATGAAGAACAGACGAAAAAACAAAGAAGCACATCTTAACCATCGCTACAGTTCATGCCATTAGCAATCTCCCGTCCAAAATGAAGATAAGGGAGCACCTCACATTCATTGCCACATCTTGAATCAAGAATTTAATCATACTCTTCTCAATAGTGGTTCCTCTATTAATATCTTGCCATCCTCACTACTCTCTGAATTTAGGTTAAGGCCTCTTAGATCCATCGGGATGATCCTTCAAATTACTGATAGATCGATCAAGAGGCTAAAGCGCATATTAGAGGTTGTTATTGTAATGGTACAAGGAATGAGATTCCCAATTCAGTTTGTTGTCATGGATATGGATACCTATGCACCATTACTCCATACCCCGATCATACTTGGTCAGCCATTCCTTCGAACGGCTGAAGCGGTAGTTGATTATGGTACTGGAGAGATCTTCTTTCACTCTCGTAGTGACAAGGTGAAGATTGAGACGATTTCCGATTGTAGGCCATCACCGCAACTAGCAGCAGCAGATGAGAGAGAGACATTTACACCAGATTCCGAGGACTGTGATTTTCTTGCTGAGTTTCGAGATACAGATCTATTCTCTAATTTCATGGACACCCAGGGGTTCCTTTCTAAGAAGGACCTTCTAAAAAGAATAATGACCTTGAGTTCCCTTACTAATCATTCTGAGTCATTTGTTGATAAAGACTTTTAGCTGTATTCTGAGGATCATTTTGAGATATCGGAGGTACATTCTGAGATTCACGAGACACATTCATTTTCTAAGATTATTGATGAGATACCTCCTTCTAAGATTTCTAAGATGTTTGTTGAGGACTTTGAACATCCTGATGAGGCATTCCTTTCTGAACAAAGATCATTCATTGCAGATCTTTTAGAGATTCTACATGTTGAGCCTATAGTAGCCATGGTGGACAGCACACACAGTGCGGATCAGATACATTCTACAGTGCAGTTGCAGAGGTTATCACAAAGCTGATTCAGACCCCACCTGAGCTTAAGGCTTTACCCTCAAAGTTGAAGTATGCCTTCCTTGCAGGTTCCTCCCATATGTTTCCGGTCATCCTCAGTTCACAGTTGATCGACAAATGAGACTCTCGCATGCTAGAGGTTCTTGAGAGATATTGTAAGGCCATTGGATGGAATATTTCAGATCATTATGGGATTAGTCCAGCTTTGTGCTCTCATCATATCTACTTAGAGGATGACAGCAAACCCTCCCTTGAGTGTCAGCATCGTCTCAATCCAAACATTTGGGATGTTGTTATGAAAAAGATCATGAAATGGTGTGATGTTGGCTTTATTTATCTCATCTTGGATTCCAAGTGGGTCAGTCTTTTACATGTAGACCCAAAGAAATCCGATATTACTATCGTAAAGAATGTCCATGGTGAGGAGATTCTGTCCCATGTACCTACTTCATGGCATGTCTGCATAGATTATCGATGCCTGATCTAAGCTACCAAGAAATATCACTTTCCATAGCCCTTTATTGATCAGATTATTGAGAGATTCGTAGGGTAGGAGTTCTTTTGTTTCTTGGATGGGTGCTTAGGGTATAACTAGGTTGCAATCGCTCCTGGAGATCAGGAGAAAAGTACTTTTACTTTTATGTTTGGCACCTACATCTTTAGATGGATGCTCTTTGGACTGTATAATGTCCCCACTACATTCCAAAGGTGTATGTCGGTCATTTTTGCCAACATGGTGGGTACTTTTCTATAGGTCTTCATGGACAATTTCTTGGTCTATGGGGATAGCTTTGATACATGTCTTGCTCATTTAGACCGAGTACTTCAACGTTTCTATGAGGTAAACTTAGTGCTCTCGTGGGTGAAGAGTCACTTTATGGTGACTAATGGAATGTATTAAGCCACATCATCTCCAAAAATGTATGGAGGTTGACCCGACTAAGATTGATGTGAACTCCAAGCTAGAGACACTACAGAATTTGAAGCAGTTGAGGTCATTTTTGGGGCATGTTTGATTTTATAGGCGATTCATTAAGGACTTCAGCAAAATCACCAGACCTTTAACTGAGCTTTTGTGCAAGGAGAGTTAGTTTGTTGTTTATTAGAAAGTCCTTACATTTCACCAGATGAAAGACATGATTACTAGTGTCGATGTCCTACAGCCACCTGATTGGTCTCTCCCCTTTGAGATCATAAAGGAAACGTCAGATTTTACAGTTAAAGTTGTTTTAGGGCAAAGAAGGGATTAGATAGATTTTGCTATACACTATGCTAGCAAGACTTTTGATGAAGCACAATGTAATTACACAATCACAAAGAAGGAGATGTTAGCAATGGTGTATGCATTAGAGAAGTTCAGATCTTACCTCCTTGGTCCACATGTCATTGTATACACGGATCACACTACCATGCGTACCTGCATGCAAAGAAGTATGCCAAACACGTCTTATCAGATGGATCCTTCTTCTCCAGGAGTTTGATTTAGAGATTCGAGATAAACCTGGAGTAAAGAATGTTGTGGTAAATCACCTTTCGTGGATCACAGATGTAGAGACTTCTGAGCAATCAATACTTCCCATATCATAGACCTTTCCATATGAGACCATTTTGTCTGTGGCCTCACTCATGATATGATGATGTTGTGAACTATCTTGTCTCCAAGAAAGTTACACAAGATTAGTCGAAGCACAAGGTAGACAGATTCCTTTCATAGATATATTTTTACCCGTGGGTGTATCCATACCTGTTTCGAGAGGGTGCGGATTGTATCTGGACAAGGTGCATTCCTCAAGAAGAATACACCAGCATACTTGAGCATTGTCGCAAATTAGAATCTGGTGGGCAACATTTAGGGAAGCGCACGACAACAAAGGTTTTACATAGTAGCCTATGGTGGCCAACTTTTTTTAAGGATGCTACAAAGTATGTTTGATGGTGTACTGATTGTCAGAAAATGGGAGGAAATGTTGGTTCCAAAGATACCATGCCCCTAAGATATATCCAAATTTTAGATGTTTTTGTTGCTTGAATCGTAGACTTCATGGGCCCATTTCCTATCAGTCAGGGATTTCAGAATATCCTTCTTGTCGTGGAATATGTTAATTAGGTGGAGGCTATCTCTACCCGATCCACTAATAGTCGTACGGTTTGTTCCTTTCTCAAGGACCACATTATCATGCGGTTAGAGATTCCCAAGATACTCATTTCAGATGGGGGGAGCCATTTCATCAATCGAGAGGTCAAGAAGCTTGTGAAGGAGTACGCCATATAGAGTTGCATCTCATTACCACCCACATACTAATAGCTAGGCTGAGATTTAAATTAAGGAGATAAAGATGATATTGCATAAACTTGTACGTTCAGATAGGAAGAATTGGTCCCAGATGCTTGACTCGGTTCTATGGGATCATCATACAGCATAAAAATCTCCATTGGATATGTCTCCCTATAGATTGGTTTATGGAAAGCCTTTCCACTTGACAGTTGAATTATTTCACAAATCATTATGGGCACTCCATGTTTGTAATTTGGATTATGAGAAAGCATGACAGAATAAAAAGTTGGATCTGAACAGGTTGTTGGAATTATAAGATTTCGCATACAACAACTCACTCATGTATAAGGAGAAAGTCAAGCATTGGTATGATAAAAATATTAGAAGGAAGACTTTCACCCATTATCTGAAAGTTTGCTTGTTTGATGCGAAATTGAAGTTGTTTCCCGGCAAATTAAAAACCAAATGGTCAAGACCGTTTATTGTGAGAGTTGTGCATGACTATGGTAGTATTGTCATATCAAGGTTGTCATCTGACGCACAACCATTTGTTGTTAACAGACATTTGCTGAAACCATATCTAGATCATGATGCATTCCTCACCGTGGTTGATTCCATATATGTGGTATCCGACGATGACTTTTTGGCATCTTATGTATCTGATACATAAGTTGATTTTCTCTTGTATATATCCTTTCGTTTTATTCTTTCTTCTTCCGTTTTAGCGTTCACCTCTTTTCTGTGTGTTTGTGTTTGTTATACTTAGGATGTACTCTAGCCTAAGTATAGAGGAGTTGAATGATTGAGTTTTTCCATTTTCGTTATGTTTCATCACTCATGTTGTTCCTTATACTTAGGGATCCTTTGTCCTAAGTATACGGGGAGTAATGTTGTTCATTCCTTCTCTTTAGCGTTTTTATTTTCTTTTATATCTTCTGTTCTCTTGCTTGTCCTTCAACTTGTTGATATTTTTTTCCTATACTTAGGGATCTTTTACCCGAGGTATGGGGGAGGACAAGTCGAGTCCTTGAGTTTGTTCATTCTTTTCCTCGGTTTTCCCCATTTGTACAGTCTTCTGTACTTAGGATTACTTGGTCCTAAGTATAGGGATCCGACTTCTATTCTTTTCGTCTGTTCTTTGAGCCGTTGTTGTATAGGATTCTTTTCACTTTTCTGCACTTAGCATGAGTTATGTCTTCCTTTATAGCTCTTTGGTCATTATGAGAACATACTTCGAGCTAAGTATAGGGGGTGTTGTATATATTGTATATATACTTCAACAATAACTCGCATTTTTGTTTGTATATTCATATGGCTATTATACATTAAAATTGGAATAAAAATGTCTTGAAAAATTATTTGTAAAATGATTTGCAAAAATCTTTTGTAAAATTATTTGCAAAAAATCTTTTGTAAAAACTTTTGTAAAACCATTTGTAAATTGTTTGTAAAAATGTTTGTAATTTTTTTATAAAACTATTCTTGTATAAATCTTTGCAAAATTATTTGTAAAATTGTTTTATTTGTAAAATGTTTGTAAATTATTTTCTGTATCGAAAATATGTATATTGTACAAAATGTTTGTAAACATTTTGAAAGCAAAATGTTTGTAGAAACCTATTTGTAAAATTGTTTATAAAATGATTTGTAAAAAAGTTTGTAAAAAAGTTTGCAAAAACATTTGAAAAACTTTTGAAAAAAGATTGTAAAATATTTTAAAAAAATATAAATATTTTGAAAAATATTTGTAAAATCTTCTGTAAAATGTTTTTAAAAGGTTTGTAAAACTTTTATAAAATTATTTTGTCATGTGGGATATAGATTATGGGATGTATATATATTTGTAAAATTCACATGTGTCTAAAAACTTTAATCAGATGTCCTCCTTTAAATAAAATTCTTTGTTGTATATAAAATACTGTTATAAAACTTGTATCTAAAAGTCGTGAATAAATCCTCTTGTAAAATCTTACATAATTTTTTTATAATCCTTGTATGTGTACATATATATATTCCTTGTAAATACATTCAATTTATTAACCCTTTTCTTTCTTAAAAAATATATTTGTTTAAAATCCATAAAAATTTGGAAAGTTCTTTGAATTTTTTTCAAAAAGATCGTTCTTTTATTTTATTTCCTTTTCTTTTAAAAAATGTGTGTTTTGTATATGTTTCTTTCATTTGAATGTGCATTTTTCATAATAGCATTGACATTTAAACTAATCTGGAATAAAATTGAAGAATGGAGCTTGGTTGGACCTTAATCGACTTAATTTCAGAGGAACCATATAGGAAATGGAATTGATGTTCTTTAGGTCCATAGACTTAATTTTTGGGAACCACAAGAGTTAGTTCAATGTCGTCTGGAATGTATAAGTAGAATACTTCAGAGCATACAAATGATTCTTGTTGATAATGACCTAGCTTGCACACCTGCACTTACACTTTGCTCACTTCAGTTGAAGTGGTAGAGGGTTGGATTTGCCAATATGAGACACATGCCTGTGGAAACATCAGAAGTCGTACATTTATGGCCATTTTACCCTGACATGGTATAATTGCGACAAGGTCTAATGACCCAATGTTGTGGGTTGCAATAATGCTTCAAAAGAGGGATAGTCTACTGGCTCAAGAGAAAAAACTTCTTATGTACATGCTACATCCTTGTATATATTCAAAAAAATGCAAAATCAAAAACTCCAAAAAAGTGGACATGCTTGAATGAAAATAAAATGCCTATAGAAATATGTATATTGGTGTATAGACAATAAGCAAACTTGAGCTTCAAAGTCAGATATTATTGAGCATGCAGCTGGATGACTTGGATACACTGGTCAGCCATCCTAGGATAGATAGCTACACTGGATACCATCCATTCTTCTCTCCATCTCCTCTTTTTGAGCTGGTTGCACTTGAACTTGGAAGGGTATATCCCGCTTATCAAGGAAAGAGTTATTGGATTGAGGAGTTAGGGTCACCATGTTATAGAAGACTGACTTTTACCGCTCCAGGCGAGGAAAGCAACATATCACTTACACTGTGCAAGAAAGATTCATAGTCATAAGGGTTTGTGAATGAGCTGATTTATTCTACCTGGATATTAAGGAGACTTGAGCAAGGGCAGTGCGCTTTCTAGAGTTTGTTGAGCGGAAAGTATGTTTCCCACTAAGGTTCCACCCAAACTAATAATCCAAAGGCCTGATCGAGCTCCATACTTTGATTTTATGATGATAAGTTTAATACTCAATATTATTCTAAGTTCTTTATTTTTCCTTTGTTATTTTTCTTTTAGTAACTTATTCTTCTAATAAATGTTTCCTAAGGGACTAGCAAAGGTAAATCATAGAGGGATGATGAACATGCATTTCATCATCTTTATTCATTTATTTTAACTTAAAATCCCTTATAAAACACATGTAGATATCAATAAATCTATTCTTTTACTAACCCTGATTCTTGTGTAGATATTATATATTTAGCACTATTTTAACCTAAAATAAATTAATAAAGAAATAAGGGGAAAATAAAGAAAATAAAAGAATATATATATATATATGTAAATGATACATGCTGAATCTGACCCTAAGATTAGATCAAGACTTGACCTAATCGATAAGGAATAAAGTAGGGGGAGATAAGGCCTAAATACCAAAAATACATAAAATCAAATACCCATTTGTTTATATTAATTAATTTATACCCAAATTCAACTCAAACACAATTAACTTCTTTAAAATTGTACATAAAAAATTATTATAAATAATAAAAATAATTGCAAGAATAATGAGTATAAATTGTGCAAAGTACAATACTCTGAAAAAGCCATAAAGCTCAACTTGTAAGATCAATATCTTCATCACCAATATTCAAATTAATCAAACTCACTTTCATTGTACTCCCAATTAAATAATATTTAAAATGGAGGTGGTTTCATAAAAATCAAAGTTAAGGTGTAAAATGTGGCTATTTAGGGTGTTATTGCATATTATACCTGTGTATGTTATGTACATTATTTATTTATTTTTCCAGTATGTAATTGTACATATTATATTTTTAATTAATTGTAAATATTGTATTTGACTTATATATAATACAAATAAAAATTACAAAATCAAAAATAAATAAAAATAAATCATGTATGAATTGTATATGTACCACTATGTATATATTGTAAATACCCCTATTTACTTAACCTAATAAACCACTTCATAAAAATCATATAAAAATATCACTAGAATTCTTGTAAAATATTATATATTAATTTATTATTAACTTATATGTATATTTGTAAAAAATATTAATTAAAAATCATAGTCTTGTATATATAGGTATATATACTTATATATAACACACTTTAATTATTTTTACACATGTATATACATTATTTAATTAATTTAAAATCACTGAAATTAAGGTATCTAAATTACTAACATTTTTATTTACATTATTTTTTATTTTTTATTCATTTCCTATTTTATTTTCATTTATTTCCCATTTTTCTTCTTTTGTTATTTTCCTTATTTTTCTCATTCTGTGAGTGTTCTGATTGGCAGACCCAGGTCTGTTGACCTAGGTCAATTCCCTAATCCTCGTCACTTTCCTCGCATCTTGCGCACCAGCCTCCCTTCTCCCTATTTTTTTGCTCACATCACCCACTAACATATCCTGATTCTTCCTCCAAATTTCTAACCCTAACGACCCGCTCCATCGCCAGCACATCAATATAGATTTTGCCTCGATACTCTTTCATTTCGAATATCAAAACTCATTGGAGTCCTATGTCTATATATTCATCTTGATCTTCCTCCGTGCAAGGGATCCATTTTCTTGGAGTTTTTGCGCTCAAAGACTATTGTTGGAGTTGACGAAAGGTGATAGTGAGCTTCATCCAAGTCTGGGAGTGCATAAGAGCACCTCAAAGACGTGATCTAGTACGATGCTGGAGCACCACCGCTGCATTCTGCTTCTTCGTTGTCGTAGTAGATTGAGGTGATTTATCACTTGCATCCACCACCGTAGGGTAACCATGGGTAGTTGTCCTTCCATTTTGTCTTTAATTTTATTTTGTTTTCCATTAGTTAGGTAGATCAGATTCATCTTCATCCAAGCTCTGATCTACAAGATCAGAGCGTTCAGTCACATTCGCTCATCTCCGATTTGACCTTTACCTTTGCATGTCCATTCTCCATTTCCTTCCACACCTGACCCCCCTCAGATCCCTCTAGATATAAGGACCGAAGTCCTATCTGACCACCCTCGCAAGAGTTACCCATTCCACCCCCATCTCCTTTATCTTCTACCTTAATATGCTTGCTAGAGCATCGCCTCTGAGCATGGATTATTTTACTGGTCTCTGGAGTGCACCTAGATGTGAGGAGCGCTAGTAGGATGTCTAGCAGAGGTTGCATATATTCCGACACCCAAATCTTGTGTTAGCTGTCACCGATCATTGTGGAATCATTCATCAGACGCAGAACCATCACAAGGAATCGTCGACCCATTCAGAGACCTATTCGAATAGAGATCGAGCAAGTATTGCTCGATCAAAGTTCCTGGAGTTGACCTTCAAGTCGGTTCTTCCAGGCGCCTTCAACACGAACGATCAAGAACATGAGCCCTAATTTCAAGTGGATCCCCACACAGGCATCATTAGTATGGAAGAGGGCTAGTGAGAATTCGCGATATAATAGCCAACTGACGTGCGCTCAGATCAGATTTTGACCATTCACGAGCGTCGTCATCTCAACTGTACGATCAGCATCCAGAGCCATCACAGCAATTCGCCTCGCCAAGTAGATTAATGGTAGAACTGCGCTGCAACCATACCGTGTTTTTCTTTGCTAATAAGTCCCAACGAGATATGTATATGCATGTAGTTAATTGAATATTTGCATTGTGAACCTTGTCATTTATTTAAAACGCATTATAGTCCTTTTTGATCAAAACAATGTGCATCACACGTGATATTTTGTGAAAATTGCAATAATAAACAGTGTACTTTTATGTTATTATTTTGATCCTAGAAATAAATTAATTACATTTAGGTCAATCTAGCACACCTCACGTGCACTGGTACGCGAATCTTTGGAAAAATTGCATAAAAGGCCCCAACATTTCTTAATTTGTTCATGATTTTATCCTAAAAAATTTTTCCTTGCAACCATGCCCATGTGCATCTATATTTATTTTCATATTTAATTGTATTAAAAAATAGCGAAACTTTATAGAAAATTCATAAAAATCATTTTAGCTCTATGTTAATTAGTTCTTGCATCATTAATTTTCATTTTGCATTTAGAACATTTTTCTTAGTTTTAAAAATTCAAAAATGCATAAAAAGTCCCTATCTGCATTTAAAAATTATTAAAAAATATAAAATCTTATCCAAAAAATCTAAAAAATCCTATTTAATTATTTTCCTTGATTTAATTTATGTACCATTTTCACATTGATATACCTCATAAAAACCAAAAAAAATATGAAAACATTTATAAACATAAAAATATCATATAAAATCATAGAAAATTCCAAAAAATCATAATATAGCTTTCTGGAAATTAGAAAATTTTACCTTTCTGTTCAGACATTTTTCATTAATTTTATTTCCATTTTATATTTTAAAAATCCAACAACATTATTACTAAATTCTATTTATTATGTTTCATGTTTTTCATTTATTTTAAATCCTTGAGAAAATTCTGGAAAAAGTTTAAAAAAATACTACAAAAATGTAAAAACCCCAAAAATATTTTATTTCAATTTTCTGTTTATTTTGTTATGCTCAAAAAATCCAAAAAGTTGCATTCTTCCTCTTAATTTCTTATTCTATTTATTTCTTTTTATTTTTTGTAAAATTTAAAACTCATAAAAATATAAAATTAGAAAACTAAATAAAAAATAAAATTCATAAAAAAATATGAAAAGAAAAAAGGATTCATGAAAACCAAGTTTAATTTTCTTCAAGATTCCTTGTTTTATTTCATTGATTTTTCATTGATTTAATAACCCTCAGGAGTTTTTAGCCTCCCTAAGTTCGATCATGTATGCTATACAGGTACATAAATAGTACTCATAGTTCTTGTGCTTACATTCTTCTTTTTTAGTTTGTTGGCTTGAGCTGCATAGATTAATAAATAAATTTTTGTTTGAATTGGGAATTTTAGGCGTTGCAATGACAATTTAGATATTAATTAACTAAGCCCTGAAACTATCCCGTTCAACAAGCGTATCTCTATGATTTTTGGTACATTGAGTGCTTGTTTGTAATTTTGACAAGGGGTGCATGCTGTGCATGTGCCTCCTAGCTGGCAGGGTTCACTTTGCTATTCTTTAGAATGGCAGGGGTTTTGTTAGACATGCAAGCCCACGAATAGCCATTATGCAATAAATATTATTGCAAATTCATTCCTTGATCTAAAAAGAGAATAATTAATTTGCATAATAGTTCTCTTTGTAATAGGGTTATGTACCATGGCCATATTGATGATCATACAGCTGTAGATTCTATTATTGATTCATAGAGGTTGGTTCTTAGATGATATCTAAAGAGTTAGATTGATGACTCATCAAGCACCATTAATTGATTATTAAGAGATGATCTACAACCTGAGTAGGAGATGGTAATCCTTTCTCTTTTGGCTGATATCTGACCGACCACTTGATGGAGGTCATCGACATAGGAATAAAGATTTGGAGGTGTCGGAAAAGTTAGGTCAAAGAGTTGACTTAGCGAGATCGAGATAACCAAGACATATGTAGTATGTTGTCACAATATTGGCTTGCATCCTCTAATCGGAGACAGATCTATTACTATTTGTCTAAATATGTACATTTGGCAGACTGACAGGTTGATGGCCTGATCAAGATCTATACACTGGTGACTTGGTGCTCATACAAGGGCATATGAGTAATGCGATCTCTCAAAGGGATCATATAGGGTCACTTTTGAACTGGAAGACAAGCACACTCATAATATATTGGGATCGACCAAAACCCATGCATGGTCATCTTGCTTCGAAAGAATGGCAATAATTTGTATGTATGATATATGCTTTTGTAAGGCATATAATCGATACCAACTCCCAATGACCTAATGAGAAACTTAGTGATAAAACCCTGAAGATGATAGTGTAAAATTGATCTATATATTCGGATTTATTATAGGTCTTCCAGTATGCATGATATACATGTATTAGGAATACCAGAGGGTGGTGTGATCAATAAACGATTGTATAACCATGATGCTTCCATTCCGAGGGAGTGATGAAACAAGTATGGATTTTAGTGACTCCTCTCAGTAGAGAAGTAATCTAATCTTAATCCAAATGTTAGACATTGATCTAAATGTGATTCATATGCAATGAGAAGATTAGATTTAGAGCATTGATTTAATCAAACATGTATGGGAGGTCCTCGAGATCTGGATTTACGATATGATCTCAATATCCAAATTATACGTGGAAAATACAACTGCCATGTCATTATTTCCAAGTATCTGCAGAGAAAGCGCATTATTCTTGAAAGAGTTCAAGAATAATTCCATCAATGAATTATGTATCTGAGCATTGGGGAAATTGATAATTAAATATGATTTAATTATCATGAATAATGTGAATGTGATTCATATTATTTTGTTGCATGAGAATGATGGTCCAAGGTAATTAAATATGATTTAATTATCAAATATATAAATAATGTGTATAGCATTGTCCATGTTATTTATGTATA
Organism: Ottelia alismoides; assembly: GCA_037367405.1. NCBI lineage: Eukaryota > Viridiplantae > Streptophyta > Magnoliopsida > Alismatales > Hydrocharitaceae > Ottelia > Ottelia alismoides. The sequence continues at coordinate 361,643 of JAZKJV010006151.1, read as the reverse complement.
TATTATAAATGTGATTAATAATATAATTGAGAGAGCTAATTGTAAAAAGTATTTACAATTCAATTGTTGATGTGAATTGGATTCACATTAGAAAATTAATTTAAAATACAATTTACATGTTATTTTGGGTATATCAATATGATTCATATTTTCAATAGCATGATTGGAATATTCATAAATTGATTTGGAATTAATTTTGAGAATATATTTGCAATAAAAGTTATTGCAAATATATAAGCATTATGTGAGATATAAAATCTCAAATTAATTAAAAGTATGAGCCACCTTCCATATATGGAAGGTGGAGGACCACCCTTGAATTTCTCAAGTGTGGTCGTCCCCCCCTATATTTAGTAAGTGGACTCATTCTTCATCCTCTTATCTAAATTGATTTAATAAAATTAAATTGTGTTGATGATAATTCAATATATATTTAATTTAAATTAAGTTAATTATTGTTATATTTTTATACAATAAAATCATTGCCACTAAATAGAAAGATAAATCAATTTCAACCATTGATTTTGTGTTTCACATGGATTGTGATCCATGGGTTCCCAAAATAGTATAAAAGAAGAGACAATCCTAGATCTTCTTTTACAACATTTTTGCAACTCTCTCTCTCTCTCTCTCTCTCTCTCTCTCTTTCTCATAACACCCCCCTCAAGTGTGGTCATCTACGCCTTGTGCTAGAGAGAATCGTAGTTATCATGATGATGTTGTATTGCTGGATTGACTACTTACGAATCTCCATCTTCTTTGGTGTTTCTTGCTAGTGGAGAAGACACTATATTTTGTGTGAAGAAATCAGGAGTTCCGATGCTTGGATCTTCATTGACTTGGATTGTGAGGAGCACACATTTCATCAACGTGTTTGCAAGCGTCTCCTCCGTTGGATCAAGCTTGAGACAAGAGGTCTCTTATTTTAGAGACACGATCGCAACCATGCTTCAAGAGGTATTCTGATATCTACTTTGTGGTTTAGATGAACAATCCCAAAAATGTTCTTGGATCATGTAGTTTCATCATCTAAATATTTTAAAATTTCGATGCACTGAGCAACTAGTGCGACTAGTTGCTTTGATCACATATTATGCGGTATTCACACTTCTGTGATGCACTTAAGGATCCTTCCATAACCTTCAAGTGGTATCAAAACTAGGTTGAGGTCTTGTATATGATCTGAAACCCTAGGCGATCAAGGTTCAAGTTTCGGATGTGCCTGAATCATTGTTTTTGCATTGGATGCAAGATTTGAATCGATTTTTCGCTAAAGTAAAAATATACTGTTTGTGAATTGTTTGGAAATGTTTTTTTGTTATTAAAATGTATTGAGAATGTCTAAATATGTCCCAAAAATAGTAACCTAATATTGGTACCATAAGTGCATGAAAATGATTCGAAGAGTTCCCGTTATGAAAGATGTTTTGCATGTATTCACAGAACTGTAAGAAAAAATAATTTTTCTTATTTTTCCCAACATGAAAAATGAAATGAACTGGATTAGGTATAAAATTAAACCATCAAACCCCTCGAATTTATTTCGCGTGATTCCGACTCTGTTTGCCCTAGATATCCCATATTTAGTGGAGATGGGTCAGAAGATGATTAGATCATCAAATCCCTTTATGTTTATAAGTCAATAGAAATCATGAAAATTATGAATTTTCATTGATTAAATATGATGCCTAATAATTATGAAAATTGTTGATTAATCATCAAAGCCCATTGAATGAATGTTTCATGAAAACCCTAGTTTATCCTGCAATAGTTGTAGGACAATCTCTACATGCAAAATAGTGTTACTTGAATAGGATTAGGGATTTGTTTAGCAAATCTCGTTATAATATTAATCATATTGGTTTTGATATATATTGGATGTTGTAACTTCAGTTGAAAGATCGAATATCATCTCAAATACAAAATGATTAAATCACATTATCCTGGCCTAAGGTGGATATGGGGTAGTAGGTTGCTCCATGAGCGGTCTATCCCACTTCCTCTATGTACTGGCCATGACATCGGGTAAGGAAAGGATAATGCTTGAAGAGATTGTGATGTATTTTTCTAATTATTAAAATTTTAATAATATGTATTTTGAGATTATAGCATCCTTCAAGTAACAATCAAGATTGTTTGTTGGTTGATTAAATTGGATTGATAATTGATTTAATTAAATAAATATATCCAATTAAAACACTCTATTATGAATAGAGTAGTATTTCCCTTGGAAGAACTAATTACGTGAATGTGATTCATAATAATTAATAGAAATTTGAACATGATATGAAGGATCACATAAGTGACATCCATGGTCTCCTGTCAAGGAGAAGGGTTCCATTGCCACTGATTGCATGTAGGAGACGCTTGTCTGAAGTGACAACTTCTACATACAAGCACACATGGATTGGGTTCTTTGCTTCTCAAAAGAGTAAGGTCATATGCATAGTGATCCCAATATCGATTCTTCATATTATTGGGGTGATATTGGATTGCGCATAGCGAGTTCTAATCTTGTTGATGTTTGGTTCAATTAACGACGGGTCAACATTGCCTTAGAGGTGGTGGGCCCGGGTGTTAAAGGTTGAATTGGAAAATGAAAGTTGGACTTGCAAGGTAGAATGATTTCTCGCTTCTTTTTACCCGAGTTACAGTTTCTCATATTATTGGGATGTAACAAAGGTCGAAAAGGAGATCCCATATCTTGCTAGAGATATAGCGGTAAGTATAGCTCTTACTTTAAAAGCGAATAAGGGAATGAACTTTCAAAGTTTATAAGGCAAGACAACTTTGATATAAAAATTCTAAATCAAAGAAAAAATATGTATTTATGCAAATATTTCTTATTTTAGATAACCTACATTAAACTACTCAAAACTATACTCAATAATAACCAGTAACATATCACGGATCGGATACATTATCTAGATATTGTACTTGCAGTTGGACACATATTGTATGTGATTGTAATGTGCAAGTTTTCTCATACTATTGAGGAATGATAATTAAATAGACAATGGGACAACAACCATAGGTTTGTATGTCTCTATAGTCTTGATCTCTCATCGAATGCGCTTTGGAAGCATAATGTCGATGATGATCATAATTATAAAAAATCCTTATAAAACCTAAGAAGATGTTTTGGCAGACATATGTACTATCAACATTTAATCATGAATGACATGGTGCACTACATTATGCAGAATGGGGGGTTCGATAAGAGATGATGTACTCAAAATGTTTGAGTATCTTCCTGAACCAAGTTCTTTTTGAGTTCAAATGAATGAGGATATGATGAATGTCATCATTATGTTATCTATACTCTAGTATTTCATGAAGCTTCATAATATTCCTATTGTATGAATTAAATGAAGCATTTATAGAAGTTGAAATACTCTTATATTGAATTCTTTTGAGTTCAACATAAGAGATACTTTGTCTTAAGCAATGGTTGCTTATATATGAAGGAAGCGCAGTGGAAGCATGGGTCTGACCAAAGTGAGAAGGAAAGCCAAAAGAGTTGATTGTACTTCTGTAATTTCCACACATATGACATCCAAAGAGTTGGATGAATGCCAATACTGCAACAAGCCGATGTACTGATAGTATGACTATCTAGACTATCTAACATCCTTAGAGAAGGACTCGGATAGTGCATAAGAATATTTTATATCAACATATCATCATTGAAATCGAATTACTTATTAGATAAGATTAAAAGTCTGATAATCATATCTCCTTCTTCTAATAACACTTGCAATTGGTTGCATATGTTTTAGAAGATTAGAGAATTTGATCTTAAGTTTTAAAAGTCATCCATATGGGAGCTGATGCAGTTGTTGTAGCAATATCCATTAGATAGATAGACTTAATATTTTCAGTGGAAAAGCCCATAGTCTTAGAGAATGTCTCTATGACCTAGATATTAGAATACATTCATTGTTTATTTCTAAATATTGGAAATAAACATGAATTCTGGAATAGACATATCATAAAGAGTTATGATGGATATATCTCAGATAGTAATCTAACATCTAGAGGATTTTACTAAATTAGAAAATTAAGGAATGGTTTAGTAACATTTCTAAATACTGAAGATTAAACATTAAAAGATGAATAGGAGGATGAAGATCATTTGACAATGATCTGACATCAAGCCTTGGACATATGTCTGTTAATGAAATCAAAAGATTAGTAAGTGGAGAAACGTTAGAGTGTCTGAAATTTCAAATCTTACATACTTGCGAATATTGTATTCAAAGTAAAATTATCTAATACACCCTTCTCTAGGAATGGTGTAAGATGCTATGGTATTCAAGATCTCATACATATTGATGTATTTGGATCATCTATATCATAATAAACATTAATGATATTGTGATATCTATTGATGATTATTTTGATATGATATTTTCTTCCCTTCACCGTAGAAACCTTTGAAATGTTCAAAGATTTTACTATTTTGTTTTAGAACCAATGTTTGAAGGAAGATGAAATGAATTTGATCTAACCTAAGTAGCAAGTACCTATTAGATGAATTCAAGGAATACCTTATGGAGAAAGGAATGGCATTCCTCTCTCACTCCTCCGAATACACCTAAACTCAATATAGGGAGATGTAATTGGATCATGTGTGACATGATTTTATCAATGATGAATATTAGCATAATTACCTATTAGTTTCTGAGTATATATGCAGTAGAGACTACAATATACATCCTTAATAAGATTCCAGGTGAACCTAAACCAGAAAACCCTTATAAGCTATGGTTTTAAACCTATCCTTGTGTTGGACACTTGAGGATTTAGGATTGCTTGGTCCATAACTTTGTCATGGATGCAAGTAAGATGGAATCTAGCACCAGAGAGTCCTAATTCATTAGGAATGTAAAATATGATATTGGATACCTACTTTATGACCTCTATATTCATAGATTTCATCCCTAAGGATATAATTCTTATATGATGACTTTCTTGAGAATCAATATGAAAATGAAGTAAAGGAACTCATTGAATCTTGAAAAGATAATGAGTCTTCTGAAATTGGAAATTAAAAGGACAAGTAAAGATGACACACACATGCCTCTTCAAATTGGTTTGAGGGTGGTGAGACCACCTAAAGGGTTTGAATTCCATGTGTCAGTTAAGTCTTACAATGATTTGACTTCATATGATGATGCTTTTAAGGATCATAATGTGGAGAAATGGATGTTAGCAATAAAGTCTAAAGTAGACTTTATATACAAGTGTTGTATATGGACACTCGAGGATTCACCTATAAGGGTAAAACTTGTTAGGTGTAAATGGATCTTCAAGAGAAAGAGGGAAGATGATGAGAAGATAGAGACCTTTAGGGCACGACTCGTATAAGACATCGCTTGCGATGAGACTTGCTCTTCAGTAACCCTGCTTAAGCCCATTAGAATATTGCTAACTATAGCTACACAACTTGACTATGACATCTACAAGATGGAAGTCAAGATTGCATTCTTCTATGAATACCTTTATGAGGATATTCATATGAAGTAGCCCTGGGGCTTCATAGTTGAGGAAGGCAAGATGTGCAAGCTAAAGGAACTCCATCTATGGAGTCAAATAAGCTTCTTATAGTCGGAATACCAGATTTGATGAAATTATAAATGTAATGATTTGAGATAGAATCTTGATGAACCATGTGAAGCTTAATGGGAGTGTCAATGTGTTCATCATGTTAAATGTAGATAATATCCAAATCATTTGGAATGATATAAGGATGACAATAAGTGTTTTATAATATGGTTGTTCCATACCTTGAGATATGATCTCAAGGATGCATCTTATATCTTAGTTCTGAAGATGTTCAGAAGTAGAGTGATGAATCTCCATTTCATCACCTTTATTCTATTATTTTGGCCTTAAAAATCCTAGACATTGCATGTAAATAGCATTATTTTATAAAAATTAACACTCATTATTTATTCCATTTATTATATAAAATATAGTTTTTATGTCGAAATTATAGAAAAGAGGAAAGAAAAGAAAATAAATAAAATGCCAAAGGCATTTTATGACCCTAAACCCCGAGACCAAGTCAAGAATTTATTTGATCGATAAGGAAGAAAGTTGGGGGAGATAAGGGCCAAAAATAGATTAAAAAGCCTATTTATTTATTCACCAATAAAGCATTTTGGGACATATTTTATTATTTATTATTTATACCTCAAATAAAGAAACTTTGTACATGAAAGTTGTAGATAAAAATAGAAATAAAAATATAAAATTGAGTTTGTACAAAAATATATACTATGTACAAGTTATGCTCTAAATAAGAATCCTAAACTCAAACTTCCCAGACCCATATCTCCTATATAAAAACTCAAAATAAATCAAAATCACTTTAATTGTATATAACATTTTATAAGATAATTAATGAAGGTAGTTTCATATTTTTTGGAGTTAAGGTATGAAATTTATGTGTTGGGCCCCTATTGTGCCATATACTTGAATAAAATATTCATTTTATTTATTCTTTATTATTTTTATAATTTTATATTTTTATTATTTTGTAAATATTATCTATAACATCTGTGCATATTTATGATATAATAAAACCATAAAGAAAATACAAAATAAAATAAGTTTATATAAACACATAGATGAAATACATATACTTATACATGTATAATAAATAGGATTTAATGGGGTTGCCCCCTTGGGGCAGCCAACATGGTTTCCCCGCCCCCTATTTCGACTTTTTTTTATTTTTTTGAAAAATATCACCATGTATATTCATTCTTATATCCCTCCTATATGCCATTCCAAATTCGCCAGAAACAAAGACTCCTACGGCCTCCATGGAGATAGTGTCGATTTAACAAATCTTGTTACCGTTAAAAAATGATTGTCTTGATGGAGGCCATAGGATTCTCTGTTTCTGACAAAATTCGAATGGCATATAGGAGGGATCTAGTGATGAATATACATGGCGATATTTTTCAGAAAAAAACATCAAAAATGGTGCGGGAGCAACCATGTTGGGGCAACCCCATTAATCTCTAATAAATACCCCTATTTATTTAACTATACACAACAGATCAGAAAATACAATAAAAGTATATTTGTGTACATAAAAAATCCATAAATATAAAATAAGAAAATAAAAGAATAAAATCAAAAATACAAAATATAAATAAAACACCCAAAACAAAGATGAATAAACCTATAATTGTACCCTTAAAAATTAACATGTCACTAATAAATCCAAAAAAATAAAAAAATCATAATAAAGTACTACATAAAATAATAATAATAATAATAAACAATTTTTATTTTATATCCAGAAATTAATAAAATCATTTACTATTTTGAAACCATTTATTTTGAAAAAAATATTGTTTTGTCGTGATTTCAGCTGACATGGCCCAGTCGTCTAGTGTCGTTCATTGACCTCTGGTCAACTGGCTCCTTTAGCATCTGACGTGATGCAAATATCGCTTCCTGCGATTTAGTTCCCTTAATCCCAGGTTTCTCATCACTCATATCTAAAGGGATCTTTCGCCAAACCACTCCCCGATCTTCCATGATCCTCGTCGACCCATTAGATCATCTGTACATAGACATGATTATATGCTAGCCTTAGGTGAATAAGGGTGCCGTGTATATTCATAAATAATCACCTTCAATCTCCTCTTCGATTTTGGTCATTTTTGAGCCCCTATTCCATATGCCCTTGGTCTAGCGTGAATTCGGTAATAGGTGAAGTTCCCCTGAGGCATTAGCACGGCTGAAGGAGGCGGAGGTGCACCCACGATGGTTCTCCAACCACCCTTCTCCCTGGCCCTCTGACCAGGTATAAGAGTTGCGTCGTTCAACTTTTCTAGGTAGATTTCTTTCCTTTATTTTATTTCTTGCATTTAATTGAGTGTTTTAGTTAATGATTTAGCGTAGAGTTGCTTGGTTACCTCGCCAAAGCTATAGAGCTCTGGCCATGTTTTCACCATAAAGACCACTATTCTGACCATCCACAACCACCTCCACACTTTCCACTACTGCTTCTCCACCCATTCGACCCATCAGCCACCTTCGGTACCTTCTGGATCGAAGAGCATGTGCTTCTCCCACCGCTACCTTGCTAGAGCACCCATCCACTACCATTCCACCACCAATCTCACCCAATAAATCCCCAGACAATTACCATGTGCTCTGTTTTATTATTTTGTAGGTACATCGTCTGTATGAGGGTTTATGAACCGATGATTGAACTCTTGAAACTCCTCCAAGCGACGACAGTTTCCAGAGTCCCATCGATGGACCCTAAATCTATTTGAGGCCTCCATAAGGTGCGGATCGACCCCAACACCATTTCCCCCATCTTGGCAACTTCAGGGAGTGCATGAGTCGAGAGATAGAGGCGATCGAAGCAACTCCAGGCCGAGTTCGAGAGATAGAGTCGTTCGATCTCGAGCTCTTCTTTGCAAGGAGAAGCGAGTAATGGATCAAGCAGAATCAGATTGTTGATCTCAGCGCTGAGATCTAATTTTAGACGTCTATCACTGAAGGGATATTGCTCCTCTTGTGTGTGCTACATGGTTAAGTGAAGGAATCGCCAACGTTGGATCGTGCATGTGTTGGGGTAAATTGCAAACTAAGCCCATGGACTTTTTGTATTTATTTATTAGTCTTTTAATTAATTTATATATTATAAATAAATATGGATAAATTGCATAATGGCCTTAGGCTTATTGTACATTGCTTTTGGTCCCGTCTAGCTTAGCTCACATGACATCCCACGTGAGCTGAGCAAATTGCATGGATACCCCTACCAGTTTTTATATTTATGTTTAGTCCAATAAAATTGAATAGTAGTTATATATTTTCGGTGAATTTGCAGATGAACCCCTGACTTTATTTTTAATTACAAATATGCCCTCATTAATACAAGTATTTTGTCATTTCTTCTACCTATTAAATATAGCATATGTGCTATAAAAATTATGTAAAAAAATAGGTTAGATGCATCCCAATATGTATTTTCACACTATATTTTTATTATGGAATTGATGGCATTTTAACTATTTATAAAAAAATCAAAATAAGCACATTTTTCCCCTGTTTAACGTAGAAAATACCAAAAAATAGTAAAACATTTTGAAAAAATCATAAATATATATATGGCTTATTATAATATTTTATAACTACAGACTAAAAATCCCTAAAAATATAAAAATAAAATCCAAAAAAAAGGTCCGAAGTTTAGTAGAATAATATAAAATTCCCAATAACCCCAAAAATATTTATTTTTATTTCTGAATTTTCTTTATTAACATCTATCTATTAAAATTAATTTGAAGAATTTTGGATTTTATTGCTATTTTTAATCTTCAATTCAATTCTGTGTATTTAATCATTGATTTGGGATATTTTCAACTTTAAAAGTGTATAAAAATATGAAAAATCTACAAAAAAGTACAAAAATTCTAGAAAATTTATAAAATCCAAAAACATTTTATTTTGTATGTTTTGATTATATTTATTTGTATTTATAATTATTATACTTTGTATTCTAAATATATCCTTATATATTATCTATATTATATAATTCAAAGAAAAAGGGAAAATAAAAATTAGAAAATATAAGAAGAAAATACAAAAGATAAATTAAAAACAACTAAAAATATATACAAAAATAAAAAAGAAATATAAAATTAAAACCCACAAAAACAATAAAGACAAGAGAAAAGAATAAATTTTCGACCTTTATTGCCCAATCTACTATTTGCTCCCTAGGTTCGACCTCTACGCATGCTTACACGATATACACCTTTGTTGTAGAGTTATAATAAATTTTAACTCCTCATTTTTTGCCATTAATTGATTAATTGATATTGTGTGTTAATTGTTGATTAACTTGGGTTTCTTAAGCGGTAAATGCATCGACTACACTCTTGCCTTATGAGATCATGCGACCCTCGTGGAATCCCTTGTCATAATAAAGGGAAGAGACTATTGGGACCTTTACATTAGTGGTACATCTGGGACATGTTCCATACTTGGAAAACCCCAAGAAAGGCTTCCTTCCCTTAAGATATGGTAATGACATATCTAAAAGGATAGCACCTCAAAGAGTCAAGGAAGTGAATTCTAAAACTGCTTGCCCTTGTGCATCATTTATGATTAGATTGGTGTATACTAGATGTATACAAAAGTTAGATATCTCCCATACAGTGGGAATAGTAAACTGTTACTAATCATACTATGGTGATAAAATATGTTATTGCAGTAATAAAATCACCTTCAAAGAGGACAAGACTTTTAAAATAGTGATCTCAAAGTCTAATATCCAAGAACTTAAGACTTTATAGAGTAGTGATCTAAAAGGTCTTAATTGTTGATGCCGGGCAGATCATCTTGTTGATTGGGATATAGTGGGAGCTTACGCTGGGCATCAGGCAACTCACCTTGTGTGCTTATGTAACAAAGATTAATTGATCACCTAACTATAATTGAAAAGATAACAATCAGACCTTTGAGACCATCATCGTGTTGAGTAGGTGAAATCAGGGTTGCTTTTGCATATTGTCTGTTTGTGTGTTATTTTGTGCACTTGCACGTTTTCGACTGCGATCTACTTTCATTTCATTCATCTACCTTGAAGATGTCGACATATTGGTCCTCGTACCAAGACCCCTGGGTCACTTCTCCTCGACCATACACCATTCTCTTCATTTTCTATATCTTCCATGTACCCTCCACCATCTGCGGGAGACCCTTACCCATGGTCGGTTCCATCCCACTCTGATTTTGAAGTCAAAACTCCAACTGACTTCTCCACTTGTTCACACTTATCAACTAACACACATTCTTACACTCTTGCTCTACTTCCATCCTAGCCTGACTCACCAATTTACGAATGCATGTTGGAATCAAAGAACCATTCGAAGAGCAAAGCACTAATGGGACAGATAACTAGCAGAGTTATTTACCCTCACAGACCTCATTCTCTCATCATATGAATGTTGGGACATGTCAACGACTTACACATACACATCTTGACATGACCATAGGATACAACTAGGTCGATAGAACAAGCTGAATCGAGAGTCCCACTCCTTATGATTTTCCTAACTTGATTGACCTTAGTTATCAAGCATACATTGACGAGCACTCATACCACCCATTTGAAGAGCCTACACATATTTGGGATTGGACACATGAGTTCGATGTACAAGTCCTCTATCTATTTACTCCACCATTTGAGGCTCTGACCAATATCTGCCACACTGATGTTCTATAATCGACCCATTATTACATGCTAGAGTCTAGGTATCTTTAGTATGAGACACCAAGTTCTCAACAGTATTCTCCATATGAGCAGACTGCTCCTATGATTTGTCATTAGAAATTCTTGGTGTATGACATTTCTAGACTTGTCAAGATATATGAATTAATTGATGTTAAGTTGAAAAATGTTGATAACATACTAAATAAATTTGCTACTAGCTCAAGTATTGAAGTGGGAAATTAAATGAGTGGATTCAATGTTGAAAATATAGTGGACACTAGGAAAACTGCACACTATGTACAACTAGAGTCCATTCTACCTCCCTCTTCTACTAACCACTTGTTCTCTAATATAGTGTATGTACATTCTCCTATTCCTCCTTCAACTATCAAAAATACCAAAAATTTAAAAATCTCAAAAAGATCAAAAAATTGGAAAACTAGAAAATATCATAAAAATAAAAATGAAAAAAATCTAAAAAAATTGGACCTTGACCTTAGGGAAGAGATTGCTAAAAAATTAATTCTAGAGCTTCCCTTAATAAAGGCCAAGGAATACTTTCCTGACCTCAAATGATTTGTGAGAAGTAAATTGATGCATAGGAGATCGGATAATAAGAGGACAAGGACTGAGAGACATCTAGTGTCTATGGCCATATCCTTAGTGATGGGGAGAAATACCAAGAGCCACATAGTGAAGTGATTGCCTAGGGATGAATGTAAAATCAAAGACACTACCTTCATCCATGGTAGAACCAATGATGACTCATTTATAAATATCCTCCAGACCTCTATGTTTGACAAGCTCAAACTCGGGCCAATCAAGAATTTAAGAGAGATCCTTCAACTGGCTGGTCGATCTATAAAACAATCGAGAGGAACCATTTCAGTCTCATTACTTTCTAATGTGCTCTACTCCAAGTAGACTCTATGATCATTGACACAGAGCACCGAGGAGAGTTCACAAGTCTCCAATCATTCTTGGGAAGCTATTTTTAACCTTGGCTAAGATGATTATAGAATACGAGACTCGGGAGATCGATTTTACAACATTGGGGCACTCCGACCTCCCCCATTTTTTGAGGACACACGACACTCTAATGTAACCACAAAGCCATAGACAGTTGTAACCGTCAAGTAGTAGATAAGTCCTACCCCATGCTACACTTGAGACGATGACTTTTGAGCAGACCCAAGGTACTGAGACCTCCCACACCAAGGAGATTCCAACCGAAGCTTGCTCCACCACCTCCATGAGATCTCCTGTGAAGGACTCACAAACAGAAGCTTCTCTTGATCTGAAATCAAATGTTGTCAAATGTCTTGATCATTTCAGTCGCAATCTCGAGCCAACATTATCACAGCTACCATTCAGAGAGACGACTAAAATCTCACAAAATCCCTCCAAAAGGAAGCATTTCTTCTAGTTGATTTTCTAGTGAAAAGATGAAGAGCACTGATTCCTCGAGACTTTCCTTTGAACCCCTCAATATGCATTACTCTCATGGTCCTCTCAATGCTTCAGGTTCTAGAAAAGCAACTATGATGGCTTCCTCTTAGGATTCCTCTTCGAATTCCAATAATCTAATCATCCTAAATGGGTATGGCAAGGTTATCATTCAAACATATTCGAGCCAACAACCCTGTGTCGATCATCGTTGGACATTTCATCCTCCTCACAACTATTCTTCTGGGGACGAATCCCTCATTAACACATGTCCATGCTTCATCTTCCCTCTCCATACCTGTAAGAAGGTCTGTCGTAAACCTTCTTGATTCCATGTATATTCTCATTCCTTCTTGTGTATGTTTTCTTCTTCTTTTTGTTGTTCCCCCCTCTCTCATGATTCACATCACTGCCCCAATTTTGTATCATTTTTATTTTGTGGCAATACTTAGGATGACTAGATCCTAAGTATAGGGGGTGAGTGACCCGAGTTGCTCTTTCTTTTGTTTTTTATATTTTTGTTGTGCATTCTCTAGATCTCATCGAACCCCCACTCACATACATCCATACTTAGGCTGACCAGAGCCTAAGTATAGGGGGGTTGATGCATGTTTTGTATTTTCCACTTCTACTTCTTCCTTTCTCCTGCCCACGACTGCCTCATTTTTGTCTTCTTCTATACTTAGGCCTTCAAAGCCCTAAGTATAGGGGGCGGTCGACTTCTATACTCATATTTTTTGCATCGCTCTACGCTTAGTTTGAGTTATGTCTTATTTCTCTCCATGCCTTGAGGACATAGCATGAGCGAAGTATAGGGGGTGCCGTATATATTGTATATATACTATACCCATAACTCCTACTTTCATGTTTTGTATGTAATATTCAATAAAATACGATATGGGTAACTTCTTGTAAAATTTGTAAAAAATTAAAATTTAAACAATAGATATAAAATTTGAATAATGCTTATATTGATAACCTCTATAAAATTTGTAATATATGTATACTCTTAAAAAAATATATTATTTTGTATGTACATAAAAAAAATTCTTTTCATTTAAAAAAAGGAAAATTGAATTAAAAAACATCAAAGAATCTTTCAAAAAGTTAAAAGCATTTCAAAAAAATTAATTAATAAGTAGATTTAGTCACTAACACATATACATTTACACAAGACTTGTCAAGTCTAGAACACTTGGTTTATGAGGTCCTATAATTCAGAGATAACCATCCTTAATCATTAGTATATAGGACTTAATTATTCACAATTCCCTAGTTTGAAAGATATGTGTGCTATATTGCATACTTAGTCTCTATCTTAAAGAATATGATCAACACCTCACATGCACGACTACAATTATTATGAGAAGAATTGATAATTCACTCATGGAACTGGGATGAGGGATTTGAGTTTGGACCTGATTTTATGATACTCTAGGATGGCATAAAGTCAATGAGGGTTTCAGAAAACTTGAGAGTGAGCAACATTAGCCAGTAAGAGAACATGGTTCTCATGCTATCTATTGATATTCACCTAAGTTCCAGTATTTGATGAAACCTAATAAAATGTTGATCAATGTGCGACAACTTGGTAAAAATAGTGAAAGCTAGCCAAATGAAGATAAAGAAAAGAAAGTCATTATTGAAAAGCTCCCACTACAAAGTCGAATATAAAGAGCTTCCACCAATGACGAGCACCCCAACCTTTCAAGCATCCACTTGGACCACAGTCTTAGGCATTTATGAGTTAGGATAACACCCAAAAAGGGCTATTCATTGTATAGTGATACAAGTCTGAGTGTTGAAGGTACGATAGATACTCAAAAGAGATACACTTCTATGCATTCCCCAAAAAAAGTGCAGACAACTCAACGATCTCTTGATGGTCGCATTGATCAACACCAAAAGTATACATGTATTGTGTAATAAGGCACTCGAGAGGACTCTTATTCTAATGGGAGGGAGAGAAGAAAATGTGCCATCCTATGCCCTTCATCAACTAGTCCACCATATTCATTTTTAAGACTGATAACTAAAGAGACGGTGAATTGGATGCAATAAATGATTTATTCCCAAGTGTCGAGGATTGGATTCTTTGGTGAATCTCTTGGATTGAAACTTTGGGTGATGCTTGACACTAATCTAGCAACTACAGTTCACACTCAATGTCATATCCTTATTATATATGTAGATAGATAGAGTCTCATGATTAGGAAGTTGGATACCTTTTGACTAGAGCTTGGTTCAGCTTAGAATTTTAGGATCACTAATACTGACAGTTATTTAACAGGATAAAGTCTTGTACTTAACATGCACAGTTAGGGATTAATCTAAATTATTCATTCTTTATTTGCTCGAGGGCTAGCAAAGTTTAAGTATAGGGGGTGATGAATATGTGATTCATCATCTTAATATATAAATCTTAGCTCGAATCTATGACCAAAGCATCGAATAATCTGCCCTAAATTAAATAAATTAACAAAATACAACTTTCAATAAAATACACAAATAATGTATGTTTAACTTTTAAATAAGTCCATGAAATAATTTAGATAAAAAACCACAAAAATTAGGAGCTAAAAACATGTGTATATGTTCACCTGTAAAAATCTCAAACTTGCTTTTTAATAAAGTCATACTAACTCCTTTTGATTTAATTCTGCTTCTAACTTGTACACAAAAATACAAAAATATAAAATAATTCCCACCTTGAATAAATACTTTTAGATCTTGAATCGAAAAAACAGTAAAATCCAATTTCTCAGCTAAATTCCTGCTCTATATGAACTCCAAATTTACCAACTCACTTTTAAAGTTCAAGTTAGAAAATTATCTATCCAATGAAAGTGATTTCATTAAGATCAGAGCTTCTTTGCAAAATATTGATTTTGAGATCTAATTGTAATTTATACATATTCACTAACTTTGATTTATTATTTCATGTATGTAACTAACTTTTATAACTTATTTATTTATTAATTATTATGTAATTTATGTTTTAATAAATTACATTAAAATCAAAATCCTAAAAACCTAAAAATCAGAGAATATGAAAGGTTGTAATCATGTACATATATATATTGTATATAATATATTTCTTCTTTCTTGATTTTTCTTTTTCCTTTTCTCATTTATTAAAAATCCAAAAAAAAATAAATTTGTGTATATTTTTATTTCTAGTATTTTATCATATTTACTTTGTTTATATTTTTAAATTAAAACACTAAAAATATAAAATTGTGAAAATTGATGTTTTATACCTATAAAATGCCCCAAAAATTATTATCTCAAGTTTCAGTCGAATCAACTCTTAATAGCTTCATGAAAGTTGTAGGAAATTTGATTTCCTACAACTTTTGTGTTTTACATCTTTCAAAATTCATCTTGTATCATGGTATTTTTGTACAGATATTTAATAAAAGCCATGGTCCAATAGGGAGGTGACATGTGTCATCCCCACCTAAACCTCTGATCACTTGCTGGAGAGGTGGAGAACGTGGGTAACGAGCGAACTTTGTGCACGTCTCTGAATCATGATTATTAATCAAAAATTAAACTTCTACTGTCAACACAAAGTTCTCTCATCCTTCTATATCATAAAATTCATTTCATATTCTACAAAGTCATATTAGAAGAGATATTTGGCTCATAAAAGGGCGATAAAAATTCCTCCCCTGGTTCATGCAAAATGTGGACAAGTACTCTTTTTTGAAGAATTCTCCTAATCATGTTTCTCAATGGTTGCTCATGACTCCAACTGCAAAGTTGGAGATCGTGGATTAATCTTTCCAACGAGCCATCTTACAACTGCTCTCATTGCATTTCTGGAGAAATCTGATGACAAAAATGGATATCTGCCATTTTTGAGATGAGAGAGCCCCCCTTTTGCTCATGTGACATCTTTGCGTATGAGAGTCGAGCAATGACCTCCACGTCCTCTGGAGAGATCCAAAGGAGGGACTCCTCCTTTGCTACAGCTGCATAAAGCTAATGTTCTGCTTGACCTAGCTGAGGTTTTGAGCGACGACTAGAATTCGATCAAGATCTCCCTTGTAGGCACCTTTGCCCATCCTTCCCCCTATCCGATCAGATAATCACTTTTCTAGCATATTCTTTCTTCTTCCTCCATCTTCCTTTTCTTCTTCTTCTTCATACTTTCTTCATCTTCTTATTCCTCATACTTTCTATCTCCTCATTTCATCATCTTTCATCCACCAAATCGTAAAATTTTTTATGCATTCACAGATAAACCATCTATTTTGATACCTGTGGTGATATTTATTAAATTTTTTGAGTGGACCAATTAATCGAACATTTAAAATGGTTAGACAAATCCAGCCACATCCCCTATTGCAATAGGGTATTCGTTCTCTCTCTTCCCTTTCTCTTCTTCTTCTTTCTCCTCCTCCCAACTCCACCTACCATCTACAAGTGAAACCAGATCTCTATCATTAGCCACACCCATCATCGTACTCCACCGCTGCCATTTGTCAGCACCTCACAAAGTCATAGCAACAACCACCATGCATGGCGACCGCCGCGGGCAGGAGGACAACCGCTCACCTGTTGGGACCTTCGCCAAAATCTCGACATAGTCCCCACCTACAACATTTTGCCATCGTGTCTCCTCAACTCACAGCAACTCCTCGTCTCCATACCCACCTCACCACATGCAACCCACCTGCCGCACCACACAACAAGGGCCTCCATCACCTTGAGCCGCTGCTAAGATCACCTGCAACTGGGCTGCTTCCCTTTTCATGAATTCCAGGCACATGAACGGAGGAAGAAGAAACTTGCAGGAGCTTCAACATGCATGACCCATTATTTTTAGAAAATTTGCAATCCTACCATCCATTTTATGGTAATTTAAAGAAGTTCCTTTAGGCATTACTTTTTATGTTGAGCTTTTACTTTGTTATTGCATGTTGGACCCTATGTTGGAGCAGATATTCAGACTTTGATTTGTAATCATTTTTCAAAATTAAACTTATCATGATGATCATAATATCGTTTTCTATCAACTAAGCTTGAGTTTATATTTTTCCAATACAAGGTTGATTTATGAAAACCTGAGGATTAAAAAAAGTGTAATTTTACCCACTTATCCTTTGAAATTTACATGCAATTATATTGTACTCCAAAAATTCTCCAAAAATTAGAGATTTAATATTTGCTTGTGATTTAATGCCTATTAAAATATCATTGAAAATGGAGGCGTCTTGTTCTTAGAACAAATTGTAGAGTGATTTGAGAGTTTTATTTTTAATTAGGTTCATACAACTCTTTTTACGAAATTTCAAATCTTTAAGATTGCACATTTAATATTTATTTGAGATTATTTTGGTTTTGGATAACTTGTTGATATTGATTTATTAAGAATTAATTGTAAGATTCACTCTATTTCAATATAAAAGTCATAAGCAATTCAAATATTATTAGAAAATTATAAAAAATCACAATAGGTGCAATTCATCATATTTAAGCCTTAATCCAAGTTTCATTAATTTTGCATTCTGTTTGTTCAAAAAATACTTACAAGCCGTTAAAAAAGATTATTTTTTTCATTGTTTCATTTTAAGCCCTAAAAATAAAAAAATATGTTTCATGTGCATCATTGAATTAGGTTCATAGCAAAAATATCACTTGCCTTATTTGACCTGATTTTGAAAAAAAATTAATTAGACTATGTTGCTTGTTTTGCTTAAGAACTTAATTCATTCGCATTTGGAATTTAAATTCGTATTGCATAAAAATACCAAAAACTCCTTTCTTTAATACCATGCATTAAGTTGGTTAATTTGAACCCTAAGTTATTCTTTTGCCTCCTTGAGTCAACACTGAGCTTGTCCAAGTTAAAAATACACTAAACCACACTTGGTTAACTCCAATAATTTATCAATTTGTGTGGGTGATTTTTGATTGATCCAGATTTCCAAACAACAACATAATTTAGCATAATTACCTAAGGGTGATTTAAGGATCATCAACGTCTATTAACAAATATATTAAGTTGGTGAATCTTAAGAGACTGATTGTGTGGCTCAAATTACGATAAGGCACAAGGCAATTGGACCTAAATTGGTCCATTTGAAAACAAGTGCCCAAATCTGTTCTCGATACTCAAGTCGAGAATCACTCTCGACACAAGCACAAATTTTAAAAGAATGATAGAAGGCATTCATACACGTACAAGATCTCAAATGAGAACTGTATATATATCAGATGATTAACTAATTATTACAAATAATATTACATAAATGTTACAACACAACAAAGAATAACTAATCTAGATAAAGATGACTCTATCTCATTAACTATGTGTGGACTCAACTGCTTGAAATCCAAGCTCTTTACTTCTGCGTTACTTAGGTGTCTGTCAGCTCCGCAGGCCCTACCACAAAATAATTAATGATTAGACAATTCAAAGAATATATCTAGATAAATAGTTAAACAAAAATAAAGAAACACATCAAACAAATCAATGAAAGCAATCATAAAAAAAACTTAACCTAAGATGCATTAGAAATCACAGAAAGAAATATATAAACCTAAATATATCAACTAAAGTGATGTGTCCATCAAAACAGTGCCGACTGAGTAGCCATAATTGGTAACGATAACGATGCTTCATTGTAATATGTCCAATTAACAAATATGATCAGAATCGAGTGATAAGGACTCTATGAAGAGTAACCCAGCTTAACTTATATCTTGGATAAGCCAAGGGTCATAAACAAGGATACGAGTAATTAATTAATTTAATCTAGGTATTAAATACTTAATTAAGTGATTAATTAGTAAACTAGATCAAGTAGAAAAAATATGCAATGCATAATATTTTTATGATATTTTCTGATGCAAACAATTTACATGAATAATAATACTAATGCAACACAAAATAAGATACAAAACCATAAAGAAAGCTCCTGATTAAATAATTATTTAAATTTAATACTTAGTTGTAAACCAAGTTAATGAAAGGTTTGGTTATTAAGCTTTAATTGATCAACCGAATCAAAACAAGAGTTCTTAAACTCCTAAGTCAAAATAATTGCTCAATTACTTTTCTAATTAGGTAATTAATGAAGCAATAATTTATTTATAAAAATCCTAATTAGATTTAGAATAATGTAGTGAGGTGATAGTGTTTAATAGATCAACAAACAAAGAGAGGATCAATTTAAAACTTATTAAGTCTGAAAAAGCAACTTTTATCCTCTGATTTTCAATGCATGAGAAATAAATTAGATTAGGAATTTAATAGCACTACATAATAGACAATAACATTCCTTCTCAAATAAGATCAAAATCACTGAATTTGGGTAAATAGATCAGAAGTTGTTTAAGGTATAATGAAGGGAGCAAATGCAATTAAACTATAACTAAAAATAATGAAAATATTACCTAAAAGTTCTTGCAGGGATACAAATGTAAATATGAAGACCCATTTGGATACAAACATAAAAAGTCCAACCTAGGGACTTATATGCAATTTCAGAGAAGTAGAGGATCACGTCTGAAGAATATCATCACTCACATGCATAACGCACATGACAAAGAGATCTGGAGGAAGTCTCGGGTGACTAAAGAACCGTAGATCACTCTATGTTAAATATGTCATGTTGTAGTCAGCCAATTAGGATCCATCAAAAAATTAACCACATGAATTAATAAATCAATGAATTAATTAATGTGTGGTTTTATGTATTTCTAATCTGGAAAAACCTAGGGTCGAATCAAGGAGGCAAGTGAACAACTTTGGAACAATTTAGATGAATTTGCTCACAGTTTCCGAGTGGATTTTTTTGTAAAAAAATACAAACGCGAAAATGCAATTCAACTAGGTTATTTAGAAAACAAGCAACCTAGCTAAATTAATTTTAATGTGAAATTAATCCAATTTAGCCAAGTTATATTTTTCTGCAAACCTAATCCAATGATGAATGCAAATGTATATTTTTTGAATTAAGATACAATAATGAAAAATGCACACTTTTTATGGGTTTTTATGCAATTTTTCACACAAACAAAATGCAAAAATTATGAAATCTTTACTGGAAGTGAAATATGATGAAATGATGCTACAGTAATATTTTTGGATTTTTTAGATTTATATGAATTTTTTTAATTAATTTTTAATGCAAAAGGAGTGATAGTGAGTATCTAATTTCTAAAAAATCCAAGAAATCTAATCATCCATAAGCAAAATTATCTCAATAAGGTATTTTAATGAACAATCTAAGAGAGTTGGAATTGCACAAAAATAATGTGCGTGGATTTAACTAAAAATCATGTACTAAAATTAGTCACCAATTTAATTAAGGCACGTGACAATTCTATTTAGATGACACTTGGATAGTAATTAAAACACATTTCAAGACATCATTTCTAACTTTTGGGGAATTTTTAAAGCGTATGTGAAATAAATATGACTTTAAGACCTCATAGTGGGTAAAATAAGTAATTTTTCACTAATACAAATTCAATTAATTACCCAAAGCTCACAAAAATAGACAAATGATAGAGAATTAGCAACTCAACAACATGTTATTTTCCATTAAAAAATATGATGTAATATTAATGTCCAAATTAAATCGTTAACACAAGGGTGTTTGTGCAATTACAAAATTAAAATTGAATGAACTGAAATGTGCACATGGGAACTTTTGCAATTAAATAGATATGACGGGAGGAAACTCCAAATTTCATAAAATAAAAAATAAAAAAATGGACCTTTGAAGAGCATGGGTGGACCCACTTCTAGGGCATGATCAGAAGGAGGGACGACTGGGGAGCGGCAGCTCTACACGAGGGATGGTGGCCGCGATTGAGGGCGCGGTGAGGGCTGCGTCGGTGACTGGGCATGGAGGGAAGGGCCACAGTGGCGGCTAGTCGTGCACAACCAGGGGCAGGGGAGGCACGCGGTGAGGGGGAAACCTGCTGCGTTGCGCGCTCGTACGTGGTGCACTGGGGTAGGAGCCTGGAGGTGCACGCGAGGTCGTCGGGCGGTTGGAGGTACCAACCCTATGGGCAGAGCAGGCGGTGGTTGTGCGGGAACCATGGCCGCGGGCTGGAGGTTTGAAGGACAATCCTGGAGCTCCAAGGGCTGCACGCAGTGCGGGCAGTGGAGAACGCACGTGCGGGAGCGTGGTGATGTGAGGGAACACACTTGAGGAGGTGTTGGCGCGTGGTGGTGCTTGCGCATGGTGGTACTGGCTCCTCTCCGAGGTGCGGCGGCAAGAGGCACAGGATGGGATGGGCGCGACACGTGTGGCGGCGGCAGCTAGGCAAAGCGGACAGTCGTAGATGGCTACTGCGCAACAAGGAGCACAACTACACGTGCGTAGCAGTGGGGGTGGTCGATGGCTGGACTTCTCGTGGTGTGCGTGGCAAGAAGGGTGCGTGGGGTTGAAGGCACGAGCACGGCTAGGGTACGGCATGGTGGCACTGCCTGCTCATGGAAGAAAAGGGCACGGTAGCAGCTGATGCTGCTTCCTCCTGCTCTATTTTTTATTGTTTTTGTAATTTTTGACATTTTTATTGTAAATAGGAAATAAAAATGTACAAATGAAATGAAGAGGTGATGTTGGTGATGGCATGATGAAGATGTTGATGTATAAATTAAAAAATATGATTATGAGGTGGTGTGCATGTCATGATGAAAATGATTTGGTAATGAAAATGCAATGAATATGAACAAGACAAACAAGTGATGTTTGATAAATAAATAAAAAATGACAAAGTAAAGATAGAGAATTTACATGTGGTTCGTCAGATTGTGGAGAAACTTTGTTGCACTCCAGTTTTCGCCTCAAGAAGGTTGGCAAAGATGGACCTTCGAAGCTAGGCGAGCTCGACTGGAAGCTCGTGGCACAGTAATGGTTGTTGTTGCAGATCTCGCCTTGGAAAACCGTTGTCACTCGACCAGAAAATGTAAAGCTGTCACTGACAACACGATGTGGCTGGTGGTTTCTCCCTTTCAATTGGGGAATGGCATATGGTGAAAAATGAAGAGGAGAAGGGCATAATAATGAGGATTAGGAAGTTAGATAGGAGGTGGAGAAGGTGGCTTAGGTGGGGAGTGGGAGTAGAGAAGAAGTAAAAGGAAAAAATATAAAGAAAATAAAATAAGTAGGCTACTAAAAACAATGAAGAGAAAAGAAAATAAAAATGGAAGAAAAATATAAAACTTAAATAAAAATTAAAAAGAAAATAAATGAATAAAAAAATTTAATAAATAATAATTAAAGTAATAAATAAAGATAAAATAAATAAGTAAGTAGTAAAAAATAAAAAAATAAAAAATAGAGGTGATACGTGGTGGCTCCAGAAGCTACCACGTGTCACTCCGAGAAAAATCAAAATTTAAATGAAAAAAATAAATAGCAAAAGAGATCATATTAAAAAATGGCCAATGTAAAAGTTACTTGTCTCGACGAGGTCTAACACTTTTGTGAATGATTGAAAACCAAAATAAACCATATGTACAAAGTGTATTTTTGGGTGGTATCTTATAAGTATAAAATACGGTATTTTTATCTTTTGCAGATTTTTTTGTCATTTTTGAATAAGAGAAAATGAAAAAAAATAGAAAATATGAAAGAAATATTTACAACTTAATCTACTTTTTTGGATTTTTAATAATTAAGTAAATAAAAAGATAAAAAAGGGGTAGTTTGGTTAATTTGTACAATGTACAATAGGGGCCTAAATCGGACATTATAAGAGAGAGAGAGATATGTGTGTTTTCTTCCGTATGTTTGAGAATTAGGTTTTGGTTTTATTTATCAATTATACATGTTAGTATTTTTTAATATTTTTGTTTTATTAGTGTTAGTAATATATACATTATAGAGTTGATTTTATTGTATTTTGAGTTATTATAAAATAGATAAAAATAGGTGAAGTTAGATAATATACATATGAATATGTAAAAGTTAAATTAGCTTCTATTCAATGCAAATATGCATGCTAAAATGCGAACATTAATTCTAAATTCATGAATGCGAATAATGCATAATAAATGGAGATATGTGGCTAATTTCTCGGGAAGAAAGCCCTATTTTCGACTTTTAGAGTAATGAAATATAGATTCATCAACCCCCTATACTTAAAACATGCTCGTCCCTGAGCAACTAAAATTGAATGCAAAGTGGAATGATTTTGGTTTCCATACCAAGGTCATGAACAAAAGGTGAAAATGTAGCTCGACTCGACCTTTGGATTAATAATGTGGCAGAACCTTATTGTTACATGAATTTAAGATCTAATAGCCTTTGAGTTTTACAATTTTCTATTCAGGTTGCCTCAACAGTCAGGTCAGAACGAATCCTCATACGCAAATTCTGATGACTGTGGATCTTACTTGTAATGTATAAGTGAAATATGTCTTGCAAATATCTATGGAGCTTGACCAGTGTAGTCACATATCTGTGGAGCTTGACCAATGTAGACAAGTCTCTAGCTGCAGGCTTCCTTGGTATGTGACTTTAAACCATATGCCTTGCAAATATACACACTTCGACATGCATTTTATTTTCAATTAGGCTTGTCCCATTTTTTGGAAATCTTTTTTTCCTTTTTCTTTTTTTGTGAAATATATACAATGTGCAACATGTACATCAGGAGTTTTTTTTCTTGAGCCATGGGACTATCTCTCTTTTGAAGCATTATTGCAACCCACAACATCCCGTCATTAGATGTCAACACCACTAGACTAGGTTGAGATGCACTACCCTCCATAGAGGAGGACTGATGTTTCCATTCGTGTGCTACTCCAAGCCAAAGGATTCTACCTCCTCAACACCTCATCAACGAAGAGCTACATGCATAGTACTTGTCCAAATTAGGCCATTGTCTAAGAGAATCGTACATGTGTATGAATTCTTCTATTTAGACCAATTAATATTACATGTGAACATAGTCTTGTGGACTCAATGAATTAAGTCGCTCGACCTGAATAATCTCAACTCTAGTTCCTATAAGGTTCCTCTGAAATAAGGTAGAATTAAGGTCAAATCAAATCCATCCTCGTCTTCTATTCATAACTTGGTTCAAAACCCACTAACTTTTCGCTTTACATATGCTAAAAAATGCAAATGAAATGTAGATGACATGCAATGTAGATGAATGAAGTGCAAGACACAATTTTTTTAATGAATGCAAGGATGATATACAAGAGTAAATAAGAAGCTTATTTTTTTTTCAAAAATCTGGTATACCTCCTATCTTACAACAAATTTTACAAAAGTGTTATTTACAAGTATTATACAAATTATACAATTTATATACAATATACATATCATAAAAATATACATGTATTTTACAAAAAGTTTTTTTAACAATATGTATATATATATATATAAATATGTGAAAGTACGAGCAATAAGTAAAGGTATATATTAATATATACAAGCCTCCCTATACTTAGCAGTTGTTATGTCCTCATAGCACAAGAAGAGGGGAAAAGACATTGCTCGTGCTAAGCATAGGAAACCTAGAAATAACAAAAAGTATAGAAGTTGATCCACCCCCCTATACTTAGGCTCTAGGCATCCTAAGTGTAGAAGAAGATAAAAAATGTGGCAGATGAAGGCAAGATGAGAAATGGATGAATATATACACAGGGCGGGAATCGGTCCCCCCATACTTAGGCTCTGGTCAGCCTAAGTCTAGGACATGAGTGAGTGTGAGAACTGATGAGATCTGAAAATATACAAAAATTGGTGAAGAAGTAAGGAGAGACTCGAGTCACTCTTCCCCCTGTACTTAGGATATGGTCATCCTAAGTGTAGCCATAAAATGAAACGATATGGAGCCAGGGCAAGTGATTTGAATCACTGGGGAGGGAGGGAAATAAAAGAAAGAAAATCTATACAAGAAGTGGTGAGAATATATAAGGATCAACAAGATTTGTGACGGACCTTCTTGCAGGAGCAAGGAGGTGGGTAATATACATATGTGTCCTTGTCAGAATCATCCTCAGATGAATAATAGTGAGGTGAAGAGATCGTCCAATGAGGGTCAACGCATGGCTGCTTGCTCAGATATGGCTTAAGAACTATCGAACTGACCTCACTCATATAAACCACCTAATCCGGACTCGATGAGGATTCCTTCGAAAATTCCTTCTCCGATATGTTGAACGAAACTTTCTTAGTCGATTTTTAGAACCTGAATAATTGAGAGGGAGAGGAGAGTGATGCACCTTGAGGTGTTCGGGGGAACACCTCAAGGAATCAATTCTCGACTTCCTGTCACTGGATAACTGACTAGAGGAAGGAGGAACCGTGTTTTTGCTTGGGGTAAATTCAGTCTTGATTATCTACTTTGAAGGTCCGAGGTGTGGTGCGGTGCGGATCATGGGTTCCTCATCAGAGGAGTCATCATAAATATTGTAAAATTCCTGAAGGGTCAGCACATGTCTCGGATAGGTGCCAGTGTTCTCAGTTGGCTTGGCATTATTAGTCACATATGTCGGATCATCAAAATCGTCAAGACAATCAGCAAAACTCGTGTCCGACTCAATGAAAGCTTCGAGTTGTGAGTCTTTTATTAAAGCTTTCATAGTGGTGGTGATGAAAGCAACGAGAGTCATGGATGTGTGGAGAATCTCTATACCAATGGTTAGCTCGATAGCCGGTATCTCATGTGTAGCAGAGAGGTGGGACTCATCTACCTCTTGATGGTCACGATTGTCAGCATCTTTGTGGGTTACTTTAGAGTAGAGTGTGTCAAAGAATGGGTGTGGTCGAAGTGCTCCCAATGTTGTAAAATCGATTTCCCGAGTCTCGTAGTTTATAGTTCCCTTACCCATGGCTAAAAACAGCTTCCCATGAATAATATGGGTAAACTCTCCTTGGTGCTCAGTGTCAATGATCGTGAAGTCTACTTGGAGTAGAGCACCTTGGAAAGTAATGATGAATGAAATGGTTCCTCTCAACCCTTTTATAGATTAATCAACCAACAGAACGATATTTCTCAATTTCATGATTGGACCGAGTTTAAGCTTGTCAAACACGGAGGTCAGGAGGATATTTATCGATGAATCATCATCGATTCTCGCATGGGTGAAGGTAGTGTCTTTGATTTCACATTTAACACTAGGCAACTGCTTCACTTTGCTGCTTTTGGTCTTTCTCCCCATCACCAAAAAGGTGGCCATAGATACTAGATATTTCTCAGTCCTTATCCTATTATTGTCTGACCTCTTAGGCATCATTTTACTCCTCACAAATCTTTTGAGACTGGGGAAGTGATCTATGGACTTTATTAAGGGAAGTTTAAGAATCAATTCCTCAGTAATGGCTTCCCTAAGGGCTGGATCCAAATTTTTTAAGTCATCTTCATTTTCAATTTTTATGAGTTTTTTTATTATTTATTTTTTAGTCTTTTTTGTATTTTCGATTTTTTTTGATGTTTTTAATATGTGAAGAAGTAGAGGGAGAAAATACAAACTCGAGATTGGAGGGCAAGTGGTTAGTAGAAGGGGGAGGTAGAATGGATTCCAGCTGTACAGAGTGTGTATGTTTCCCTTTGTCAGATTGGTCTTTAATATCAAATCGACTTATTTCCTTTTCCACTTTCATGCCCAGTCTGGCAGAAATTGAGAGTAATTTTTCTATGACATCTCTCAACTTGTGACCAAATAATTCATATTTCTCGATGAGTCTAGAAATGTCATCCTCTAAAAAGTCCTCTTGACAATTCAAAGGAGAATACTGCATATTTGGAGGATGCTACTGAGATATTTAAATCTCACACTCAACATACCTAGACTCCGGTATGTAACGATGGTCGAGTATGAACCATTCATATTGTAGATATTGGTAGGAGCCTCATATACTGGAGTTAATAAAGAATGGGCTCATAGATTAAAGTCATGAGTCCAATCCCCAATCTGCGTAGTCTCTCTGAATGGCTGGTATGAGGATTGGTCAATGTAAGCTCGATCACTAAAGTCATCAAGTCAGGGAAATCATGATGTGTCAGCCTCTCCATTAGGGTTGTTCGATCGGCCAAGTTGTACCCTAAGCTCAAGTAGGGATGTGTATGTGTGATTTGTTGACTTGTCCCATCATTCATATGAAGAGGATATGAAGTACGTGGGGGATGGTAATTCTGTAAGTTATTCTTCTCAGTAGTGGCTTGCATATTGAGTGGTTATTTAATTCCAGCAAGCTCTCGAGAATAGGTGAGTCAGCCCAAGATGAAAATGGATCAGGAGTGCTAGAAGTAGGTGAGAAATGCAGAGAAGGGGAGAACTCTATTAAGGTTCTGACTTCATAATCTAAGTGGGGTGATGAGAAGAAGGGTGGTTACAAAGAAACTGTCTCAAAGAGTGGATTCTGCTGGAAGGAATAAGAAGGGACTAGGAACTCGGTGGAAGGTCCGTCTTTGTAGTTGGAATAGGGTAGGGAATCCATCTCGAAGATAGGGTTCATGGAGGAGAAAGATGGTGAAGATGGTCAGTATGGAAACTGATGAGCCGACATCTTCGAGAAGGAATGAGAGTGCATTGATGTGAAAACGTGTAGATACACATAGCGATAAAACACAAGAACATGCATAAAACAAACACAAGAGCAAAATCCAAATTCACCGAATCAACACGTGACGACCGTAAAGGTTTGGTCAAATTATCTTGTTAGTTTTAGTTGGTGACAAATGTAAGTCTTGAAAGATTAACGAGCTGTTAGGTGCCTGTATTTCCCTACAGATCGGCCCGATTCTTATGACAACTTACACCCACTTTCAACTAGTATAGGAGTAAGTGAAGAGCATAAAAATATGGCTATTGTTACTTGAGAACGGAGCCATACTTAGTGTCCTCTAAACCTCCCACTCTGCTAAGGAAATCCGGACCGTTTACCGGCTACCCGTAGATCCTGATTGAAAAGTAGCTAATCATTTTTGTATAACCATTAGTCTATATGAAAATTCTGGCTTGGCTCTATCCTAGTGTCATCCCTCTCTCACTTGCAAGTAAATTCAAACAACGATGAGGTTGCTCTCCTGTAAACAAGTGTTAATTTTACTCAATATTTTGTCCAGTTCAATCAGTAGTCCCTATTTTAGAGAATAGTTATCACTGTAACTAATCCACAGAAGCAATCAAGTCTACCGTCCAGTCCCAATTCATTTATCGTAGGTTAGAAAAATAGAGAGAGGGAATTGTAAAAGCTGATGCAATCGAGAAAATGATCATGAACGCTTGAGTAAGAATACTTACAATGCCTCCATCTCTCTACATGCGGGATGCAAAACATAATTGAAATTTTTATTCTAAATGAATGCAAACGAGAAAACCGTTCCTAGGCAAGTTGTTCTATTAGCGAGTGATGAACAATTTAATTTTGACTAATAGCTCTGCGGTTTAAGTACGTCTTGTTAAGTCTGATGTATGGTCCTATAGAGTACGAGAACAAGAAAAAAATTTGCTCTGAGAGCTGCAAGTGTAGGTCCTAGTCTACATCAATCAACCACAAGACCATGAAGGGTCTAATGTCCAGTCCTGATACATGCGCGAGATTTCAAACTGAATCTTCTAGAAATCAAGAAATTACTACAAGTTAAAATAAATGCAAAAAAATCCAAGACTATATACTCTCTTACGACTTGACTCGATCTTAAATTTATGCATTCCTTCAGTCGGCTCTTTTTCCAGAAAATGCCGGCCTCCAAAGCTCCTAAGTTGCTTGGCCACCGAAGCGGTCGCTCCGTCACGTCGGGTTCCTCACACAAAAATAAGTTAATGGTCAGAAAGATAGACTCAATAAAATAAAATAAAGAAAAATAAAGAAAAAATATAAATAAATTAATAAATGTAGAAAAATAAAGAGAGAAATATACACAAGAAAAATCGGGGGTCAGACTACTCAGGGGTGGAAAACCTAAAAATCTAGATTTTGTAAAAACTAATCTAAGCCATGCCTCGCAGAAACGATTCCATTTTGATGAACTGTTGATCACCTCATGTTAAATGTGTTGTGTTGTAGTCAAGAAATCATGATCAATCAAAAATTAACCACACGAATTGATTCAATGAATTTAGTAATGTGCGGTTTTATGTATTTTTAATGGCAAGCCCCAGGGTTGACTCAAGGAGGCAAAAGAACAACTTCGAATCAACTTGGATGAATATCTCATGATTTTCCAAGCGATTTTTTTTTAAAAAAAATACAAACGTAAAAATGAGATTGAACTAGGTTATTTAGAAAATAAACAAATTAGCTAAATTACTTTTATGTGAAATTAATCCAATTTAGCTATGTTATATTTTTCTTGCAAACCTAATCTAATGGTAAATGCAAAATGTATTTTTTGGAATTTTTGGATTTAAAATACAACAATGAAAAATTCACACATTTATGGGTTTTTATGCAATTTTTTACACAAATAGAGTGTATAAATTATGAAACCTTTACTGGAAGTGAAATATAACGAAATGAGGCTAGGACATTTTTTGGGGAATTTTTAGAGAATAAATTATTTTTATGAATTTTTTAATGGAAACAGAAGATTTTGTGTACTAATTTTCTAATAAATCCATGAATTTTAATCATTCAGAAGAAAAATTATTACAAAAAGATATTTTATTATCACTTCAAGAGAGTTGCAATTTCATAAAAATAATATGTGTGGAATTAATCTAAAATCATTTACTTAAGTGTGTGACCACTTTATTTACGGAACAAGAGAACTCCAATTTAGATGAAACTTGGATAATAATTAAAACTCATTTGAAGACATCATTTCTTATTTTTGGGGAATTTTTACATCATCCGTGAAATAAATATGACTTTAAGATCTCACAGTGGCTAAAATAAACAATTTTTAAGTAATACAAATTTAATTAATTAGCCAAAGCTCACAAAAATCAAAATAAATAACCAAATGATAGAGAATTGGCAACTTCACAACATGTTATTTTCCCTTAAAGTAAATGATGTAATATTAATGTCCAAATTAAATCTTAAACACAAGGGTGTTCGTGCAATTATAGAATAAAAATTGAATGAACTGAAATGTGCACATGGGCACTTTTACAATTAAAAGATATGATGGGAAAAAACTGCAAATTTCACAAAATAAAAAATGGACCTTTGAAGAACGTGGGTTCCAAAAATGGAACCGACTTCTAGTGCACAATCTAGAGGAGGGATGGCTGGTGAGCGGTGTCTCCATACGAGGGACGTCAACCGTGATGGAGGGCGTTGTAAGGGCTGTGCGAGTGATTGTACAAGGAGGGTAGGCCACAATGGTGGATGGCCAGGGATGGGGGAGGCGTGCAGCGAGGGGGCAGCCTGCTGCGTGGCATGGCCGCATGTGATGCATATGGACAGGAGCTTAGAGGAGCACGTGAGGTTGGCGGGCGACTGGAGGCATAGCTCGTGCACGTAGGAGGACAACCAGCTCTATCGGTAGAGCGGGCGGTGGCTATACGGGGCGTGGTCACGGGCTTGCGATCTAAAGGGCTATAATGGAGCTCCAAGAGCGGCACGTAGCTCAGGAAGTGGGGCACACTCGCATGGGGGTGTGGTGGCGCAGAGGAACGTGTGCAAGGAGGTTCTAGCACGTGGTGGTATTAGCTCCTACCCGAGGAGAAACGGTAGGAGATGCGGGAAGGGCTGGGCAGCACTTGCGGCAGTGGCGGTTGGGCAGAGTGAGTGACTGCAATTGGCTGCTGCGTAGCAGCGGGGGTGGTTGACAACTGGACAACTTGCAGCACGCGCGACGAGAAGGGCGCATGGGGTGGAAGGCATGAGCATGGCTAGGGTGCGGTATGGCGACGCCACCTACTCGTGGAAGAAGTAGGGGCTGGTGCATCCCCCTACTCTTTTTTATTTTTTTGTAATTTTTTATAAAAAGGAAATAAAATTTTAGGAATGAAATGAAGAGGTGGTGTTGGTGATGGTATGATGAAGATGTCGATATACAAATACAAAATACTATTATGAGGGGGTGTGCATGTGATGATAAAAATTATTTGGTGATGAAAATGCAATGAAGATGAACAAGACAAACAAGTGAAGTTAGATAAATAATTAAAAAATGACAAAGTGAAGATAGAGAATTTACCTGTGGTTCATCGGATTGTGGAGCAACTACGCTGCACTCCTAATGTCGCCTCAAGAACGTTGGCGGAGATGGACCTTTGAAGCTTAGCGAGCTCGGCTAGAAGCTCGCGACATGGCATGATATTGGTTGTTGCTGCAGATCTTGCCCTTTGAAAACCATCATCACTCGACTTGAAAATACTGATGTTGTCACCGACAAGATGATGCAGCTGGTGGTTTCTCTCTTTAAATTGGGGAATGGCGGATGGTGAAAAATGAAGAGGAGAAGGGAATAAAAAGGAGGAGGAGGGAGTTAGATAGGAGGTGGATGAGGTGGCTTGGGTTGGGAATCGGTGTAGAGAAGAAGTAAAAGGAAAGAAATATAAAAAAATATGTAGGCTACTAAAAATAATGAAGACAAAAGAAAATAAAAATGGAAGAAAAACATAAAATTAAATAAAAATGAAAATAAATAATAAATAAAATAAAAATATATAATGAATAATTAAAATAATAAATTATTAAAGATTAATAAAATAAGTAAGTAGTAAAATAAGTAAAAAATAAAAAATGGGGTAACATGTGGCAGCTCTAGAAGCTACCACATGTCACTCTAGAAAATAAAAAATTAAATGTAAAAAAAAATCAAAAAGAAATAACAAAAGAGGCAATTCAAAAAGTGTCAACATGAAAGTTGCTTTCTCGATGAGATATACAAAGTGTATTTTTGGGTGGTATCTTATAGGTATAAAATACCGTATTTTTATCTTTTAAAGATTTTTTTATCATTTTTCAATAAGAGAAAATTAAAAATATATTTAGCAAAATATGAAAGAAATATTTACAACTTAATCTATTTTCTTACATTTTTAAAAATTAAGAAAATAAAAAGATAAAATAAAAGGGGCGGTTTAGTCAATATGTACAACATATAATAGGGGCCTAAAACCAAAGTTCACATACGAAATTTGATTTTTAGTAAATTGATCTTGTTTTGAAGGTATTTGAATGTATATTACTTTAAAAGTAAGCAGACCAAAATCAAACTCTATAAGAAAGAGATATGTGCATTTTCGTTTGTCTATCTGAGAATTAGGTTTTGTATTTATTTGTTAATTTTACAAGTTATTATTTTTTAATGTTTTTCTTTTATTATTGTTAGTAATATATATACTATAGAGTTGATTTTCTTGAATTTTTAGTTATTATAAAATAGATAAACATAGTTGATGTTAGCTAATATACAGGTGAATATGTACAAGTGAAATTAGCTTCTAATTTAAGGCAAATATGCATGCTAAAATGCAAACATTAATTCTAAATGCATGAATGTGAATAATGCACAATAAATGGAGATATGCAACTAATTTCTCGAGAAACAAAGCTCTATTATCGACTTTTAGAGTGGTGAATCACAGATTCATCATTGACCAGGAAGGTTCGATCCATGTGGTCACTAGTGAAGCCTCGGGTACATGTGTGGATCCTCCAAAGTTGTTGCTAAGGATAGACTCGGTGTCGATTCAAGGCTATCCGATCACATCAATCGGACAATGCTTTCTATCAGAGGTTCTTCTTCTCTGTCGCACATGGTGGAGGTGGGACTGTGCTCCAATGATGTTGTTTGAGCCTCCACCACACACTTATGATAAGTTCAAGGATCAGAGAACATTCCTAGAGGTCTGAAAATGATGGGAGGAGGTCAACAAAGCTTGGTTGATGATCTAATCACCTAGACGATGTATCTTTTCCAGAGGAGAAGATGATGATCGAAGAAGGTTTTGCAAGCACCTGTAAGGTTAGACAATAATAGAAGTTCTAATGGGGTATTTGGAGTGGCTCACGGTTAGGAAGAGGGCTGAATATGGACAACAAAGTGGATCCCATGTTGGTCTTACTCCTTGACGAAGATTGAGGCGGAAGCGATGGTGGAGCGGATGATTGTCATGTCGAATGGATGCGTGAAAATTAGAGAGATGTATCGAAGATGAGGAGTTGGTTATATATGAGTGAGAGTGTGTGCAATATATGAATAAAAAGAAAGAAATCAAAATTGGGGATGAACTGAGACTTAATTGAGAAATGAAGAAGAAGACAAAGGATGAATCGAATGCCTGGGATAAGGAATAAGGACCTCTAGTCATTACTTCACCAACGCGGCAGAGTTGGAAGATCAAATGTAGCTTATATTCGTTGTAACTTGACTCGACTTGGCTGAGGATCTCTCATGGAGTCTTCTCTATCATCACACTCAAGCTCTCTCGCTAACTATCAATTAGGAAGAGGATAGGGCTCAGAGAAATCTCGCTCGAAAGCAGATGGAGGTTCTGGAAGGTGGAGCTGAGGTTTTGTGTGGAGGAGTTGTGGAAGTTGCATGAGGTTTAGATGGTGGTTTCAACCACTAGGAATTGTGATGGGAGTAAGGGTTAGGGAAGCTAAATGGTTAGCGTGGAAGGTGGTGATGAATCTCCATTTCATCACATTTATTTTTTCATTTTGGGCTTAAATCCCTAGCTAAATGCATGTATATAGAATTAATTTGTGTAATATCACATTCAATAATTAACCAATAAATACCGTATAAAATACTATTTAATTCCAAAATAAAAGAATAAAGGAAGAAAAGAAAAATAATGCAGTGTCAAAGGCACTGAATGACCCTAACCCCGAGACCCAGTAATCATGATGACTTGATAAACAAGTAATAAAGTAGGGGGTGATAGGGCAGAGAAATTATACAGGAAATACTTAAAAACCCAAATTCTTTATAAATAATTTAATTTTAATAGCCATTTTATTTTCCTACTTTTATACTTCAGATGAATAAATCCTCAATATGAATATTGTATGCAAAAATACAAAGAAAAATACAAAATTGATTTCATTCAAAAATATTGCACAATGCGCATTTGACACACAGAATAAAAAGTTGTGAAGAAAACTGTATAAACATTTATCTTCTCCATACATATTCAAAATTTACCAAAACTCACCTTTATTGTTGATAAAATCAAATTATCTATTTGTTGAAGGTGGTTTCATTTAATTTGAATTTATGGTGCTAAAGTGGACTTTTGGGCCCTCATTGTGCAATATACATGTATATAATATTCAATATATTTATTCTTTTATCTTCCACTTCTTATATTTTATATACAACTAATTATTACATACAACACATTTCAACAATAAAAATAAAAAACCATGAAAAGTTCATTGAAATAAATAAGGTACTTTAATGTATATGTAAACTAGACCTATAATATATATATAATGTATATACCTAATTATTTAAATAAAAAATAAAATCAGAAAATATACTAAAAAATTAAAAGAGTAATTAAATGAGCTATAAATATATAAATTATTTAATTACCAAAATAAAATCCAAAATATAAAATAAAAATAAAATGGGCTAGATATAGGAAAATATACTTATAAGTATACATGGAAATATTAACACCTAATAAATTAACTCCTAAAAATATATAAAAAAATCATAATATCATAATAAATAAAATAATAAACATTTTTTTATGTTTTAACCTAAATTAACAAAATCATCTATTATTTTAATTCCATTTAATAAGACAAGGCTCTCTACTGGATAAACCAATTGGGGAGGATCACGACGACCTCGGACGAACTCAAGTTCGCGTTCCTCCAGAACTACTATCCTTTGGGTCGTCTGAACCATATGCGAGAGAGAATTAGTTACTTCGCCTAGGGACCGCATGAGTCTTTACATGAAGCCTGGGAGAGATTTAGAGATATACAAGAGATGTGCCCTCACCATGATGTCCTTCAAACCAGCATGGTCCAACATTTCTTTGGGGGCATGACTCCTGAAAGTCTGAGGCTTGTTGATACCACATGTGGAAAAATCTATTTCAACAAGGATGAGGATGTTGTCTGGCAGATCTTTGATGAGATGGCGGAAGGAGAGGCCGCTCTATCCTCATACTACTTATATCAGAGACAACCGTAGATCAACCATAAGCTAGTG
This sequence comes from Ottelia alismoides, assembly GCA_037367405.1. Taxonomy (NCBI): domain Eukaryota; kingdom Viridiplantae; phylum Streptophyta; class Magnoliopsida; order Alismatales; family Hydrocharitaceae; genus Ottelia; species Ottelia alismoides. Next base: position 325,870 of record JAZKJV010006151.1, on the reverse strand, counting down.
TATAGGGCGACATCCAGTGAAGCGAACAGGGATGAGAGCTCCAATCTTAGCATCATAGGGAGACACCTATCCATGGTCGACATTATTGAGAAGAGATCACATGACCTTGAGAAGTTATCTGTGATCGAGTAAAGGACCCATCATCTGGACAAGCTAGATCAAATTCCCAAGCAATTGAAGCAGTTATGAAGGCTATGGGAAGTAGGGTTGTCAGGAAAGCTCGAGCTCGATGAGATGAATTCGGCCTCAGCTCATCAGGGGCTCATGAGCCTGACTCGAAACCTTAACGAGCCCGAGCCTGAGTTGGGTTTTATGGCTCGTTAGCTTATCAAGTCGAGTCCTAGTTGTGTGTTATTCAACTCGGAAACTCGACTCGATAACTCGTTTCCCCTCTTAGTAAAAAGTTGAAAACCTATATACCGAAACTTCCCCATACTAGACTGACGGTTCCTGTTTCCTAACCCTAATGACTCATTAAGAGGTTCATTTGCATAATTTAATGTATAAAATGGAGCAATGGCTCGTTAAGAGGTTCAGGAGCCGGCTTATTTTGAGGCTCGTGAGCCAGCTCAGAAACTCATGACTCGATAAGAGCCTCGTGAGCCAGCTCATTTTGAGGCTCATGAGCCTGCTTAGAAACTTGTGACTCAATAAGAGGCTCGTGAGTCAACTCGAACTGGATGAGTGCGAGTTTGAGTTGGTGATCCAGGGCTCGGACCTTATCGAGCCCGAGTTCGAGCCTTGATTTATTTTCGAGTTTGAGTCCGAGTTGGGGCCAACTTGGCTCGTTGAACTCGATAGACACCCCTAATGGGAAGATCCTTAAGCGCATCACGGAAGCATGAGGATCGCATCATATGCGATTGGGAGAGACTAGTTGCACTAGTCGCTCAAGGCAGCGGAATTTAAAAAGTTTAATGTGATGAAACCACATGATCCAAGAATACTTCTCGGATAATTTCATCTAAACCAAAATTAGGAATTAAGTTTACCTCTTGAAGCATGGTTGCGATCGAGTCTGTAAACGAAGAGACCTCTTATCTCAAGTCCGATCTAACAGAGGAGATACTTGCGAGCGCGTTGATGCGACACGTGCTCCTCGTAATCCATGTTGATGATCAACGCGGCGAATCTCTTGATATCGTCACAAGATATCCAACGTCTTATTCACTAGAGGGGCATATCGAAGGAAATGAAGATCCATGAGCAAATAATCTAGCAACATAGCAACGATGTTGCGGCGATGACGACTCTCTCTATGGCTCTATGGTGGACGACGATAATGAGGGAGACACATGACGTATAGAGAGAGAGAGAGTAAGAGAGCATATGTTCATTCTAACTCAAAGAGCAAGGGGTGCCTCTTATTATATAGGGTTTTGGGAGTCGATGGATCTCAATCCATGGACACCAGAAAATCAATGGATGAAATTGATTTTGTGTTTCTTTCAATGGCCATGATCTTGTTGTGAAAGCACAACAACAATTATTTTAATTCAAATTAATATATATTGATAAATCAATATAAATTAATTTCAAATCAAATCAATTGACTAGTCTTGGAGATAATGAGAAGATTGACCACATCCCCTAAAAAGGGGGACGACCACCCTTTTGAGATGGAAAGGGTCTATCTCCCCAATATCTGATGACATCTCATTATCTCATGAGATTTCATTATCTCATGATATGTCCAAGATTTACAACAACATTTGTTGTAAGTTATTTCACAAAAATAAATCATAATTATCTTGTGAATATCGCAATCATGCCATTAGAAAAATGTGAATCACATCCACATCCCAAAACAAAATGTAAATTATATTTTCAAATAATTATCCAATGTGAATACAATTCACATAAATAATTTATCAACAAATATAAATCACAATAGGCTCTCTCTAATATATTATAAATCACATTTATAATATATCTGATTAATATGGATAATGCTATCCACATTACTCATGTCCATGATAATTAAATCACATTTAATCATCTTGCATCTCTATCATCATGTGCCCAAACAATATGAATCACATTCACATTGTTCACATCTTTGATAATTAAATCACATTTAATTATCTCAGATAACTCTTGTTATAACATGAATCAAATTCATATTACTCATGATAATTAAATCACATTTAATTATCCATTTTCTCAATTATCGGATACATATATCAACATTGAAATTATCCTGAACTCTTTCAAGGATAATACGCTTTCTCCTCGGATACATGGAGATAAGGATAGGTTGATTGCATTGTTCCATTTATAGTGACTTGGATATTGAGATCACATATGAAATCCAAATCTTACAGACCTCCCAAAGATGCTTGATTAAATCAAGGTCATAGATCTAATCTTCTCATTGGATCTAAATCACATTCAGATCAAGGTCCAACATTTGGACTAAGATCATGTTACTTCTCTATGAGAGGAGTCACTAAAATCCAGACCTGTTTCTTGACTCCCTCGGAATGTAAGCATCATGGTTATGCAATCATTTATGATCGCATCACCCTAAGGCATTCCTAATACCAGTACATCTTGCATACTGGAAAACCCAGAATAAACCCTAAGTATTAGATCAACTTACATTGTCTACTTCAAGGATTTATCATTAAGTTTCTCATTCGACAATTGGGAGTTAGTATTGATCATATACTTTCCAAAAGCATATATCATACCCAGGTGTTGATCATATAATTTTCAAAAGCATATATCAAACCTATAAATTCAGTCCAACTTCCAAAACGAGATGAATGTGCACGAAATTGGATTCTTCCCAATATCTCATGAGTGATCTCATGTCTTCCAATTCAGCAATGAACATCTATGATCCCTTTGAGAGATTGTATTACTCATATGCCCTTGCATGCATACCAGTGCACCGGTATATAGACCTTGGTTAGGTCATCAACCTATTGCTCTACCAAATGTACATACTCAGTCATATAGTAACACATTTGTCTTCGGTCTTGGTTATCTCGATCTCGTTATGTCAACTCTTTGACCTAACTTATCTAACACCTCCGGATCTCTATTCCTAGGCAGAGGACCTGCATCAAGAGGTCGGTCAGATATACACCTAAATGTGAAAGGATTGCCATCTCCTACTCGGGCTGGAGATCATCTCTTAACAATCAATTGATGGTGCTTGATGAGTCCTCATTCTAACTCCTTAGATATTCATCCAAGCTCCAGCCTCTATGATTCAATAATTGAACCAACAACTGTAAGATCATTAAGATGGTCATGGTACATAACCCTAATTGTATTAATGTACCTATTATGCAAATTAATTATTCTTCATTTCAAATAAGGGAATAATATTTGCAATAACATTTATTGCATAATGGCTCGTCGTGGGCTCGCGTGTCCAACAATCTCCTACTAGCCCAAAGAGACATTAATGGACTAATCATTTAAACCCACACTCATGTGACAATCACAGGATATTTAGAAAAATAGCTAGGTAAGTTGATCAGTCACTATGTTCCCAAAAGACTATGCCAACTACTTTTACGGTAATTGCATATCTCCAGGTAATAGTGCTCGAATCCAATGCGAATGTTGCATCTTATGCAATCAATACTCAATTTTGTCAGTTATAGTGTCCTTGACACCACAGCTCAATAATTATTATTATAACCAGTATTTCCATCGTACTTATCAGAATACCCTTATTCCTGGAGATCTCTATCTCCTAAGGTATCTGTAGTTAAGACCTTTTAGATACTATCTTTAAAGTCTTAAGTTCTTGAAGATAAGACTTTGAGATCACTATCTCTAAGTCTTTTCATCTTCGAAGATTTTGTTATTACTCCAATCAAGTATTTTGTCACCATAGAAGGATTAGTAATAGTTTACTACTCCAACTGCATGGCAGACATATGGCTTTTGTACACATTTAGGATACACTCGGCTTCTCATAACTGATGCACAAGGGCAAGCAGTTCTACTTCCTAAACTCTTTGAGGTGACATCCCTTTAGATAGATCAGTTCATATCTTAAGGAAAAGAAGCCTTTCTTGGAATTTTCCAGAAAATAAAAATGTCCAAGGTGTACTACTAATATGATGGTCCCAATACCCTCTTCTATTTGCTTCCAAACACTTTCAGAACTAAGATCTAAGAGGTATCCTTGAGATCATATCTCAAGGTATGGAATAGCCAGACTATAAAACACTTATTATTATCCTTATATCATTCCAAATGATTAGGATATCATCTACATTTAGCATGATGAACACAATGGCACTCCCACTGATCTTCACATGGTTCATCAAGATTTTATCTGAAATCATAACCTTTATAATTTCATCAAATATGGTGTTCAAACTATGAGAAGCTTATTCGAGTCTATAAATGTAATTTTTCAGCTTGCACACCTTGCTTTCCTCAACTATGAAGCCCTGGGGCTACTTCATATGAATATTGTCAAAGAGGTATTCATAGATGAATGCAATCTTGACTCACATCTTGAAGAAGTCATAGTCAAGTTGTGTAGCTATAGTTAGCAATCTTAAATCTTCCCTCTCCCAGCGGTCGAGCCAAAATATCAAATCTTCCCTCTCCCTACGGTTGAGCCAAAATCTCAAATCTTCTCTCCCTGCGGTCGAGCCAAAATCTCAAATCTTCCCTCTCCCTACGGTCGAGCCAAAATCTCAAATCTCCCCTCTCCTTGTGGTCGAGCCAATATCTCAAATCTTCCCTCTCCCTACCCCATATGTTGATTGCTTCTCACTGCGCCGCAAGGTATTCATATAATCGCATTAGGTCTATGTGCCCTCGTACCTAGAGGAGGGGAGGACCCGACGCTCGCACGCTAGAAAGCTCTTGATTGGAAACTTGTCTCCCGGGTTCTAGCTGATTGGATCAGTTGTCCGGCAATCCGAAGCATAGGATTTTTTACGCCCCTCGGTTACCGGCCTTGAAAAGGCACTATTGGGAGAGGGGCAACCTTGCAAAGAAATTTCCGTATTTTTTCAAATTTATATATAGATTTCTTCTTTGGCGGAAAATTTCCCCATTTTCTAATATGACTATTTGCTTTTATGTATAGAGCATGTGTAACGTCCCGGGCTTAGGTCCCCGGTCCGTTATTGAGGAAAACTGACACTGACAACTTGTTGGGTACGGGCCCAAATGGATCCGTTGACAACTACCCAAAATGCTTAAGCCCAAGTTGTCAAGTAGTAATCCCCACCACTTATAAACCACACCCACACTTCGTGAGTTTTAGATGTAGCAGTATGTTTGGGGTATGGATGATACAACCTCCCCTACTTATATTTTCAACGTCCTCGTTGCGACATGGCCCATCACTTATTCCCAGTGACAGTGGTGGTTGCACGCTTTGGGTAGCCATTTCCTCCTATCTCTTTGTAGGGACGGCTCCACCTCTTGGGTACCCCTTTCCACTATCAGAGGGAAATTGGCTCTGATACCATTTGCAACATCCCATGATTAGATTCCCCGGTCCGTTATCGAGGAAAACTGACACTGACAACTTGTTGGGTACGGACCCAAATGGATCCGTTGACAACTACCCAAAATGCTTAAGCCCAAATTGTCAAGTAGTAATCCCCACCACTTATAAACCACACCCACACTTCGTGAGTTTTAGATGTGGCATTATGTTTAGGGTATGGGTGTTACAACCTCTCCCACTTATACAAAAGAGTGAATGGAGTATCGAGCTCTGATACTCCATCTGTAATGCCCGCCCCTCCGGCTACCGAAACCGACGAGACGGAAGCGTCGGACATATGGTCCAATTACGCCCATGATCTATGATACTCAGTAAACCATCTTATGCACATTAGATTAACATTTGAAATACAAATAATAATAATTGAATAATATGAAATGGAAAATAAAATGCAACATCCATTCTCATTGATAATAACCATCAAGTTCATGTCCATAGAATGAGATACATCATAAAATCTTAAAGCTTGTAGAAAAAACTCTCCACATATCTCACTACAATGTCTCTCGATAATAACATAAAGTGATGTGGAAGTAAATAAGTTACTCTAAGTAGAACGCACCCTATTTGGTGCAAGTATGACGTAGAAGGTCTGATCTCCTCAAAAGACCGCTACTGTGGTGGCCGCTGCTCAGGTACATCTGTTGGGTTCACACGAGGGTAATGTTATGAGCATTTGCCCAGTAACGCGGACAAACACTATAATGACTAATGTAGGGGTAAGAAAAGAATGTATACTCGACTTTATTTAATGGAATATGCATGTATTGGAACAATTAAGAAAGAACGCCAAGTCATTCAAATTCACATTCGATCACATTGATTATATTTTTTAAAAAAAATCATTTAAGTACTACTGCAATGATCTTGATATTTCGACAAGTTGGTTAGAGTCCAAACGGTATAAAATTTCTGACATATGGTTATTTAACATTTCTGGTGTTATTTTAGCATATGCAAGTACGCGACTCGTAGGCCTTCGCTACGTGGAAACTTGTTTGCCATCTTGGATAAACCTCCAAGCATCTATGTCCAACTAGAACAGGAAAATGTCTAAACTCCAAATTCTCCAACTTTAAACCATATCCTAGGACACCTCTCACAATAATAATACTCAAAGTAAAATTTGATGCGGTCACATCAATTTTTAAATCGAGTTTTAAAATCGTGTATAAGTGAAAAAACAAGAACGCCAACCGCACCACCTGCCAACTCCGTCGAGCGACTCCGGATGCTACCGGGCTGCTAGGTGCAATGCGTCACCCAACTCGTCCGTTGGGGTCGCGACCTTCAAGGCTTCTAACCGGGGTCCATAGGTGCATGTCCAATCCCTCGCAACACCATCTCCATCTACCTAAAACACTGTAGAATTTCCTTTCACATGACAGTACGAAAATCAAGCCTTGACCATTGTAATATGTCCAATGGCTAAAAAACTAAATTAAATTCATTTAGACTGGCGGTCGGCGTATAATAATCGTCATCCCATTGAACTCTTAGAGTAATAATATCTATAGGAACGTAGTTCGATTGAAATTCCCTCTTTTCTTATCCTGTAGTTTGTGAAGCATCCCATCAAAATGAATGTTGTAAGAATATTTTGATCTATGAGAAGTATGCGTAATATAGTGGTTTAAAAAGTGACTATGGGTATGCTTGCAATCCCTTGCTTTTAAACAAAACTAAAACCCGCTTCCCATCTGGACTAAAAAGAACGTTACTTATAGTGAAGCAAATTAATACCCGACCGAGACAACAAAAAGTAAAAGGTGGAGCACTGCTGTGTGTAAATACCAATATAAGTACGCATCTCTCTATAAATTACAAGATAACGTATGAGGAATTACATCACGTATAAACTCAAAATAAAATGCATGACTTGTAACGGCAGTAGATATAACGTATCAAGCAATTAGGAGCTCTAGACATTACTCTGAAATCAATTCTCTTAACTTATGAATAATGATCCACTACATCTCAATGGAATTCTTAAATTTATTAATAAGAATCAATATCTACCACACACAGCATATTACGTCAATTTTTAGAGAGTTAGTTTTAATTTATAACTACAAAATCTAAAAATGTATATAAATCCACAAATTGTAATGAGCACCATATTTAAGGTAAACCTATGAATACAAACTTAATTTGATGATATTATGTGTATCCGAACATGATAATACGATAGCTTTCAGGCTATGCACTTCCAATAATTTGCAGTGGATGCGTAGGCTGATGCACTTCCAATAATTTGCAGTGGATGCGTAGGCTGATGCACTTCCAATAATTTGCGGTGGATGCGTTTTCGATAGTTTGCAGTAATTACATCCAAAGACTGGTCCACTATGATTTTATGTTTAACAAAACCACTCTCCTGCTTAATTTATAGGCCATGCGTAATTGTGGTGCTCAAATTGTAATTTTTTTAAAAAAAAACATGATAGCCACCCAATCCTTGACGTTATTAACATCAATATATTCCACGAATGAGGGAATAATGACTATAATATAACCTAAATTCAATTTGTTTTATAACTATCATTTATCTATGATTTCCGGAATATGGTTATGGATAAACATTCAGGAATTAAACCACAAGATGCCAGATGCTCTAATGATTTCTCAAAAATATAGGGTAAGTAATCGTGTGCAAACCAACCACAAAAGAGGGAGGGGACATCATTACTAGCATATGAATCATATCATAAGAAAAACCAACGCTCTAAGCATGCTCAAGCATAAGGAAATAAAAATACGTGGAACCCAACAACAAGAGAGGGGTATTCATCATTACCTCCGAGGATGTTCCCTTGAGATCTCCACTCAGACGGAAATGATATTTTCCTCTCTATATTGTAGCGCGAAGGCGTGTACGAAGGTGACCTCGAGCTTTCCTACATGATGGTGGCCGCGAATCTTCGATCAGAGCTCCTTCTCCGACGTCGACGACGGTCCTCCGGTGACCAAATCCGGCCAAGGTGGTGGTGCTCCAATGAGAAGGAAGGGTGGTGGTGGATATGGCTTTGAGTGGGTAGCCTATCACCTTCTATTTATAGAAGGAGAGGTGAAAATGGGTGCAATTTCGGATATGGTTCGGATCCATATATGGGTCCCAACTATTATACTTAAAACATCGATAACTTGAGCTAAGAATATCGGAATTGGGTGTTCTTGAGATCGTTGGAAAAATCTCGACGAGATCTACGTAATGACGTGGTTATTTGAATTTTTTGGATGTCAAAAAAACTCCAGATTTTAGGAAAAGTAAAATATGGGGTTTCACAGCGCTGTAGCTTGCAATGCACAACTTCTCGCTGACGTTCAAGGTCTTTCTCTGCCCAAAGCGCCATCCGGCCGGGGAAGTCATCATTCCGCTGAGAGAAAGGACAACTTTCGACTAGACAATGGGGTACTCTGCCTTCTTTACAGTGATCAATTCTTCCTTTAGAACTTGTGAGAAGTCATCCTAATGGGGATACTAGGGCACTCAGTCCAGCGTGCTATTTGTTTCCGGACTTTGAAAAGGATGACTCACTCTTCGCTCTTCCAGCATAGGACTCGGAAGCTGCAGAGGAAGGGGGTAGTGGTTTACGTAGTAGTGCTTGTCTTGACCCTACTTCAGATCATATGCTTTCTTGTCGGAAGCTGCAGAGGAAGGGGGTTGTGGTTTTCATAGTAGTGCTTGTCTTGACCCTACTTCAGATCATGTGCTTTCTTAGCCTTAAGTCAAGGTATTCAGGAATAAGGTCGAAGAAAACTCTAGACCTGGTTGTCTTTGAAGCTGGTAGTCAGCCTATGAGTGTTATTTTCTAATTGAAGTCAGGAAGGTGATAGCGGACTGGTGCGTTAGGAAAGAGTATTCTGATGGGTTTAAGCATTGCCACTGAAGAGCAAGTCTCATCACAAGTAATGTCTTCTCTTCGGTATGTATCTTGAGGATACGAGCCGTGATCAAGATAGATATGGTGAGAACAGAAAGCAGGATTTATCCAGCGGAGATTGGATATAGTCCATCAAATGGCCTTGCAGTTTCTTTCAAAAATCTCTATCAGACGAGATTCTTGTTCTTCAGTCAAATATGGACTAATAATGATCAGAAATGGTCGGTGTGGACCCGCAAGGAAAGCATATTTCATGTTTAGTGGTAAGGTCTTCAGCTTTGGTAAGGTCAGATCTGGCTCTGCTACATCATCATCTGATTGTGTGATGGGATCTGTATTGTTGGTAGATGTATATGCCTTATGGTTATCCACCATCTCAATATGTCTAGAGTCAGACTATAGAAGATGTCTAAAACATCATTTGCCTCGCTACCGTGCTCATCTTCAGAATGACTTTAGGAGAATAAATCGGCTAAATAAAACTTAGTCTGTGAATCATCTAAGGTGGAGGAATTCTGTAAATTCTTTGAATCTAAAATATCTATAATAAAATCATCAGTTCTTTGCTCCATGTGATCATCACCATCTGATGAAATAAAGAGTACTGTCAGAAGAGCTGCCAGCTGTAGTCTCGGACCCATCCTCTTCTAGGATATCTTGGATCTCTACTTGATACATCTTGAGGTCATCAAGTCGAACCTCATCCATGTAATCACATGTGGCTAAGGAACTCACAGCATCAGAACTAGCTGTAGACGCGGCACTAGATGCATGTGATTCTCTCCCAATCTCTATTTGTACCTTTTCACCATCAACACGAAAAGATACCTTCCGTGTATCATAATCAGAGTAGGCCTTTGCGGTCTCCAAGAAAGGCCTCCAAAGAATGATCGGGGTAAGGTGTATCTATGTAGGGCATTCCTTGTCGAGGACAATAAAGTCCACTAGGAATTGTAGACACTGCACGGTTACGAAAACATTCCTAAAAATGCCCCTAGGTCTCTTTACAGATCTTTCAGCAAACTAAAGGATTGAACGGGATTTGTAAAGAGGAACTAACTCAAGCTTGTTGAGTAAACAAGACGGTAAAAGATTGATAGAGGAACCGTTATCTACGAGACTGTGATCGAATGCAGCTTTTGTGATCTCGCATTTGACATGATGTGCTCCTGAATCCTTCTTCTTCTTTGGTAGTCTATTCTGAATCACACAGGAGGTGGCCTTGGTCATGATATGCTTCTCTATTCGTTATTTCTTCTTCATTCGTGTTGTACATCTATTCTTTAGTTGTTGCTTGAATGTAGGGAAGTGATCCAAGGCATCATGGAGTAAAATTTCATAGAAAAATTTGATCTTTAAGTAGTCGATCAGTCTCTGGAGTAGCATCATTCTTTTTGATTTTTTCCTTTCCTTTTCCATATAAAGCATCAAGAAAAGGAACAAATTCGAGATCAACCACATCTTTTTTTAAAAAATCGAAATCAACTTGTACATTGAGAGTCTCAGAATTATCTACAAAAATTTCTAGAACAAGAAAAGAAACATTAGCTTTGGGAGTGTCTACATGGCCTTGCATGGTATCATCGTCTGATTCGCCTAAGTCCATATCAACTATCTCTCCATCGCTCCCTTCTCCTTGATTGTCAAGCTATTGATTCTTATCATCATTGTTGTCCTCCTCCTTAGCATCGGTGTGAATATCATGGCTTGGCTCTCGCTCTTGATCCTATGCCATCTCCTCCTCCCGTTCAAGTGCTTGTGGTGATCTACCGCTCCTGAGATGTATGAAGTTATATAAGAATTCAGGAAAAAAGATTATACATGTCGTGTTGTCTACCTGATCTGGGTGCCTCCTTTTTTTATCCGGATTCATCTGAGGTTGGGCTGGAAGAGTGGTCTTGGACATGGTTAACTCATCCAGATGATGGTTAACTCGCTTCATATTAGTATTGTGCATGGTCTGGAGCGTGCTCAGCATATCCATTATCTGATTCAATTGTAGGTCTTACGAAGATATCTCAGGTTCCTTACGGTAACCCCGGTTCTCTAATCTCTCCTACCTCGGAGTATGTTGCTGTGGAGCCTAAGGCTGAGGAGATCGTTGGGGTGTGAATGAAGACTGCTATTGTTGCTGGTAATGATTTAGGTGTAAGTGTGAAAGCAGGTTGGTGAAAAGAATGCGTTCTCTGATAAGCGTGTTGATGAGATTGCTGCTGCGTGTAATTCTGTCGGTGTTGAAATTGGGGGTGTTCATGTTGCAGATGGTTGTAGTGTTGCAGCTATTGCTGCTGGTGTACGCTCTGTGGGGTAAACTGTGATGATGGCTGAATCAGAGCATATAACATGTTGATCTCAAGAGTGGCTTGAGGCTCAACATCAGTGTCTCATGGGCTGGTGATCTGGTTTGTGTTGGCATAAGACTGGTCATCTTGCCAATCAATCTGTAGAGTCTCAGTAAGCTGACCTAGCTCGCTCTATACAAAGTGGATCTATCAGGTGGGGGAGTGGGTAAGGATCTCCGAGCAAGATGAGAAGTCGAAGAAGCGTGAGACTGCTAGTACTGAAGTTGCAGGTCCGTCACCTTCTTCATCAGATCGCTCCACTGCTGAGGAAGTGATGAGAGTTTCTCCAACTCTCATAGCGGCTACAGGTCCTTAACTTGCTTCTGAATCACATCTACCAAGATCATTTTTTAACTAATATATTCAATGTTTGTATTGGATTCAGAATCTGAAATATTTGCCACCTTTTGATGCTCTCGGTGATGTGGTGGCTGTGGGGCCTTATGAAATGCCCGAGTAGAGTCGACGACTCTCGAGTTCTCTACCATCCCCTCAAAGATTGACCAGACAGACTCGGCATCCCGATTCAAATAACTACTGCGACATGCGACACTCACTAGGCCCTGGACATCTGGCTAGAGTCCTCCAAAGTAATTCTGAATTAGCACCTCAATGGTATCTCATGATGAAGGCATCTCTCAGTAAGGTCCTTGAATCAATTCCATGCCTCGTGGAATGATTCAATCGGCAATTGAGTAAAGTTGGAGATCTGTCTCCTCATCATGTTCGTTCATCCTAGAGGAAAAAATTTACGTAGGAACGTGGACTTCATGTCAGGCCACGTTGAGATATCCCTCCCCAAATGACTGAGCCAGTAAAGCGCCTTATCTGCTATGGCGAAGGGGAAGGCTTTGAGGCGAATGGCCTCCTATGTAACACCTGGATAATTGGTCGTATCGCAAATCATCTCGAACTGTTGCAGAAAGGTAAATGTATCCTCTATGGCATTCCTGTAAAACTTGGGAAGCAATGATATAAAGGATAGGTGTAATTCGTATGGCCCTTGATTCGGTGGTATCTGAATCTGATGATGTAGCGTCCTGGCTCTAGGATCATACTAATCTCTGTGTGTCGTGGGAAACACGGCAAGTAATGGTGGATTCCCGGCACGTGCTCTCAGTGCCGCGCTCTCGGCGCCCAGCTCATTCGGGACTCTAAACTAATCTCGGATCTGTAGATTCCTCTATTGTAGCATGTCTAGAATCCCCGTTGTGATGTATGCGACTGGATCTGGTCTTCCATCGATGTGCTCTTCTCCAGTCTATCGGTCCTCTATTGATCGATCCTCGACTGGTCCCTTCCCATGAGCCATATCCTTTGAATCTTCTAGGAAGGAAAAAGTCTCGTAAGAGCTCAGTGAAAATTATGCAAGAGAAATATATGATGATTTATGGCGGAGCTCTGCCTCAAAAAATGGGCTGGGAGGCGAGGGAGTTTGGGTCTGACTCTCTTTGAGATTAGATGGACCGACTCGGGAAGATGGTCATACCGAGTCTGTGAAGAAGTATGGCAAATGGTGGATCGTCTAGAGCTCACAAAGTCTGAGCGAAAAAGCCGTTGAGTCATCATCTTCGATGTCAAAAGGATAATCGGGAGAGCACGATGTCAAGTCAATAGATCGGAAGTAAAGACGTACAAGAAGCAGTAATGTGCGCATCTCAAGCAAACACAAAACAACTCTGGATTCGCCAACACAACCCGATGATGAACAAAAAAGTTCGATCTTTTATCTTGTTTGTTTTAGGGTTATGTTAGCAGACATGTGTTATCACAGATTATCGTGAGATGATAGGTGCCCGGAATTTCCCCGAAACATTGTCCTGAGTCCATACATAAAACCACTTATTCTCAGCCAGTATGGGAGTAAAAACGGATGCTTCCAACTACCAGTGTTACTTGAGGATCGTGCTACTACGGTGTCCTCTAAACTTCCCACTCTGCTAAGTAAACTCGGACCGTTGCCAGCTACCTGAGAGTACCCACTGAAGAACAGTAATTAGGTGTATGGACTAAGTAGTATTCCGAGAGAAACTCAGACTCTCGTTCTGACCTTATGTGTCGTCCCTCAAACGCAATATCTAGAAATGTACCTGCAATCCATGTATAGGGGATGCTCTCCCAAATCAAATGATCCTTCATGTTGATTTTTATATCAGATATTTAGGCGGTCCCGATTTTATTTTTTAGGCATCTCATTTTTTTTGGATTTTTGTAAACACATCAAACGATTTTTTTATTTATCCTAGATAAGCATGCACCTAGCTCGCGAGTCCTACAACTAACTATGAAGGCGCAAGCAGAGAGAAAAATAATCGAAAAACACCTAAGCAAGCACCTAGCCTCATAAAAAGCTGTAGAAAACTGACGATGCAAGAAAACCGTGATGGGTGCCTTGCTCCCCTATGCATGGCACTCGGTGAAGCAGACCTCGAGAAAAAGAGAGGGAGGTACAAGTCGGGATGCCCTTATGGGGCCCCTTCTATAAAACATAATAAATGGGCAAGTTCCCTTATTTTTTATTTCAAAAATATTACAAGTAAATGAAAACAAATCCTAACTACTTTTGCCCTTAACAACCGACTCGTGAGAGAAGGGGTCGGTCTCTGCACTTTCAACAGTCTCGGCTTCCGAAGAAGCCGGTTGATCCTACAGACCCTGCGAAATTTATAAAAACAGCACACAAAAAGCCGTGAAGATAAAAGCAAACAAAAAAATGTAAAGAAATTAATAAAATTAATAAAAATTGTAAAAACCGAAGAAAATCGATAAAAGCCATAAAACAAATTCAGACAAAAATCGAAAAGAAATCAGAAAATTGTAAAATCAAGAAGATCGAAAAATCTCGAAATTGATCAAAAATCGGAGTAAACCTAACGCCTCCCCAGCAATGGCGCCATTTTGATAACACAGCTTCTCGAGGGGTTAATTGAGAGAGATGTCGATTGTAGGAAAAACTACGAAAATAGAAGCTATGTTGATCAAACAAAATTCAGGATTAACGAGAGAGAGCGAGAGAGAGAAATTAACAAATAAGCTTCTCTTCTATTTTATCCCTTTAAACTAATTTTTACGCAGGTAAGTTCCCAGGATCGAACTTGTGGAGGTATAATAACCGTACTACGATTTTCAAGGAAGGAAAAGATTTGGGGATTTTTGTTCTCTTCTTGAAATTACAACAAACTCAAGAAAATACTAAAAATGACACTAACTTACAAAAATCAAATTGAGAAATATACACGATGAAAATCAATGATACAAGAATCGTTGCTATGGTAGTTTTGTAACTACCCTATAAAAATCGAGGAAAAATACAACAAAATCAATGTCCAAAATATCCCTATGGCATAGGGGTATAAGTGCAAAAAGAAACTAAATTGTTCTGTTACAAAATCAATAAATACCTTCTAATATATATACATATATATATATATTAAGTAATAAATAATGTTAGATAAAATAAGTATAAAATCAAAAAATATAGATAATTAAATTATCTAAATTATGGTCTAATTAATTTAGATAAATAATAATTATTTTACAAAATATAAATATTATATTAATAAATAAGTCTAAATAATACTTAATAAAAAGGTTTTGGATTTTTAATTTAATAAATTAATAAATACTATATCATTTTTATATTTTATTAATTATTAGGACAATAAATAAAGTATTTAAATTTTTTGTAGATTTTAGTAAATTAATTTAGGTATATAAATAAATATAGAAATAAGTGATACAATTCATTTATACCTATAAATTAGGATTTATGATTTATTTAAAATAATAAATAGGCTCCTAAAATTATGAATTAAATTTGGGTTAAAATACAAGATCATGAAAATAATGAGAAATTATAAAATCATTAAAACAATAAATAATGTGTTTTAGATAAAATAAATAGCCCACAAACCCAGTTATGGTTAGGTCCCAAAATCGACTTTTTGCAAACAGACTCCAATTTTAGTGAAATCACCTCTATTAATTAGAGAATATGATTTTATGAGCTTTGAAGGTGAGAAGAGTGAAATTGGAGTTCGTATAAGGAAGTTATGATATTCGGAATTTGGGATTTTGATAATTTACTAGTTGAATTTCTTGACATATATACAAAATAATATTTTTAACTTATTTTACATTTTCTATACAATTTTAGAAATAATTAGGAGAAAAGCTTGATGAAAAATATGTAAATAATTAAAAATCTTTGAATTTTTGATATTTATAGGATAAATAATGAAGAATATATGGAGTGTGATCTCCCCGTACTTATTTATTTTCTTACCAGACCATGTCGACTTGGTCTCGGGGATTAGGTTATAAATATATCTTTCAGCTATGATTATTTTCTAAGCTACATTGTACATATATATATCTACAATTTTCCTTCTTTTTATTTTTTTTGTTTTTATTCTTTTATATATTTACATGATTTTAATGCATAAAAGTGTGTTTTTTTATGAATAGGTTTTTGTAAAAAAATGGAAATTAATAGATATTTACATGTATTTGTTAAGAGTTTTAAGACAAAATGCAGACATGATGTTTAATAATCATGGATTCATCAACGACTATAATGACAGAGAGACACATGACGTGTAGATTGAGAGAGAGAGGGAGAGAGCATATGTTCATTGTAACTTGAAGAGCGAGGGGTGCCTCTTCTTATATAGGGTTTTTGGAGTCCATGGATCTCAATCCATTGATAACAAAAAATCAATTGATGAAATTGATTTGTGTTTCTTTCAATGGCAATGATCTTTTTATAAAAACACAACAACACTTAATTTAATTCGAATTAATATATATTGATAAATTAATATAAATTAATTTCAAATCATATCAATTGACAAGTCTTGAAGATTATGAGAAGATTGACTACATCTCCTAAAAAAGGGGGACGTCCACCCTTTTGAGATGGAAAGGGTATATCTCCTCAATATCTCATGAGAACTCATTATCTTATGAGATCTCATTATCTCATGATTTCTCCAAGATTTACAACAATATTTGTTATAAATTATTTCACAAAAATAATTCATAATTATCTTGTGAATATTGCAGTCATGACATTGGAAAATTGTGAATTACATTTACATCCCAAAACTAAACGTAAATTATATTTTCAATTAATTATCCAATGTGAATCCAATTCACATCAATAATTAATCAATAAATATAGATAACAATAGGCTCTCTCTCTAATATATTATAAAGTGACATTTATAATATATCTGATTAATATGAAAAGTGCTATCACATTACTCATATCCATGATAATTAAATCACATTTAATCATCTTGGATCTCTATTCTCATGTACCCAAATAATATGAATCACATTCACATTATTCACATCTTTGATAATTAAATTACATTTAGTTATCTCAAATAACTCTCCTTATAACATGAATCATATTCGTAATATTCATGATAATTAAATCACATTTAATTGTCCATTTTCTCAATGCTCGGATACATATATCGACAATGAAATTATCCTGAACTCTTTCAAGGATAATGTGCTTTCTCCGCGGATACTTGGAGATAAGGACAGGGTGATTGTATTGTTCCACGTATAGTGACTTGGATATTGAGAACACATCTCAAATCTAGATCTTGCGGACCTCCCAAAGATGCTTGATTAAAGAAGGGTTGTAGATCTAATCTTCTCATTTCATCTGAATCACATTGAGATCAAGGTCAAACATTTGGACTAAAATCAGATTACTTCTCTATGAGAAGAGTCACTAAAATCCAGACCTATTTCATCACTCCCTCAGAATGGAAGCGTCATGGTTATACAATCGTTTATGATCACATGTACCTAAGACAATCCTAATACTTGTACATCCTGCATACTGGATGACACAAAATAAACCAGAAGTATTAGATCAATTTTATACTATCTACTTCAGAGATTTATCATTAAGTTTCTCATTCCACTATTTCTTGTTGGCATTGATCATATACTTTCCAAAAGCATATATCAATCCCAGGTGTTGATCATATACTTTCCAAAAGCATATATCAAACCTACGAATTCAATCAAGATTCCAAAACAAGACCACCATGCACGGAATTTGATTCTTCCCAATATCTCAAGAGTGAGCTCATGTCTTCCATTCAGCAATGAACCTGCATGATTCCTTTGAGAGATCGTATTACTCATATGCCCTTGCATGCATACCAGGGCATCGGTATATAGACTTTGGTTAGGTCATCAACCTATTGGTCTGCCAAATGTACATACTCAGACATATAGTAACACATCTATCTCTGGTAAGAGGATGCGTGCCTATATCGTGACAGCATACGACATAGGACTTTCGTTATATTGATCTCGTAAAGTCAACTCTTTGACCTAACTTATCTAACACCTCCGAATATGTATTCCTATGCAGAGGACCTGCATCAAGAGGTTGGTCTGATATCAACCTAAATGAGAAAGTATTTCCATCTCCTACTCATGCTAGAGATCATCTCTTAACAATCATTTGATGGTGCTTGATGAGTCCTCAATCTAACTCCTTAGATATTCATCCAAGCATCAGCCTCTATGATTCAATAATTGAATCAACAACTGTGTGATCATTAAGATGGTCATGGTACATATCTCTAATTGTCTAAAGGGACCTACTATGCAAATTAATTATTCTTCATTTCAGACCAGGGATTGATATTTGCAATAACATTTATTGCATAATGGCTCGTCGTGTCCTCGCATGTCCAACATGTTAGTGAGTACCATCAATGCCATGTGTGCTAGTCAACCAGCCACAAACTCCCACTAAGTTGAAGGAGCCACAATCACCACACCAATCTTAGCCAAGTTTAGGGCAACCTCAGGTCCAACATGTATATTGCATGTAGGCTCCTGAGCAGACTCCACAGTCACCGCAGTAACAGTGTTGTGTACCATCCATATCCCCAACCCTGCATTATGATGATATTTTCCACCTCCACCCAAATCTAGGAGGTCAATGACATATGGAACAATGACACGCAACTAGCCCATGCAGGCGGACACTAGCAGGGCCAGTCGTTGGCTATAAGGCCATTCCATCAATCTTAAAGTGGAAGGTTTGTCTTGAACCAGCCTCTGCAACAACAACCTCCACCCTATCAGAACAGCTGGAGGAAGAATCAAAATTACCACCAGCTCGCTTACCACGAGTACAAGACACATCAATAATATGCAGTTGCTCACCAGTAGTAGCTTCCTCCTCTTCCTCAATTTCATCATCAATAGCATCCTCCTCACTCCAATTCTTTGTATTCCCATCATCAGCCTCAACTGTATCATTCTCAATGTGGTCAACATGCTGAATCATCTGAGGCAACTCCTGTGAACCTAACCCTGCACTGCTTGGCCCAACTCATCAAAGGCCTAGCAGAGATGTCCCATATGTCCCAAGAGCTCGATGACCTCACTGCTACAAAAACTCACATTCCAGCATAGGTTGAGGAGAACCCCGATAATTTTAAGCTTAAAGGGGAGGTAGTTTGTGATGTCTCCTCCGATCCAAGCAAGTAAGTTATTTCAGATTATATGTTGTCTAATGTTGTGACTCTTCAGAGTGGTAGCATTTTATAGCCATCAACCACTGTCAAAGGGAAGAATAAATAACTTCTAGCGAGTCATATTATACATAAACTATTCCAGCAACAGAAATGGGTGAGGAAGAAGATGATGGAGGAGCAACAACAACACAAGCACCAGCCAACCACCACCACCACCATCAAGAGAAAAACTTACAACAAATCTGCAAAATAAAATTCCCATAAAGAAAAGAAGGACCGAAGCCAAGAAGGACCAACCCAGGAGGAACCCACAACAGCAGCACTTCCACCAATATCCGAATCGAAGGTCATGTAAATAATGTTGTCTGTTTTCCATGGTAGCCTCTCTTTGGGCCAAGTATAAGTACATAATGATGTAATTAGAAACTCTGAATTTTCTTCTATGAATATTCCATTTCTTGAAGCAATGAAAAATATAAAAAAAAATTAAAAATTTAGAAAAATGCATCATCCCATCCTAGTACTGTTGAGATTATTAAAAATCTTATTGAAAATTACATTGATGAAGGCCATGAACTACATGTCAACTATCAAAAAGGACTAAAAGAGACATGTACCTATAAGCGTCAGCCCTGTTAGAATAGACACATCAAAGGAGAGAAGCACATTTTAACCATGGCCATAGTGAATGCAATCAGTGACCTCCCTAAGAAAAAGAAAAACAAGGGAGCACCCAACATCAGATGCTAGATATTTGGACAAGTTTTCAAGCGAACTCTACTTGATAGCGTGTCTTCAATCAACCTTATGCCCTCCTCATTGCTTGAAGAGTTTTGGCATGGACCACTTAAGCTACGCGAATGATCATGCAGTTTGCAGATCGCTGCATTAAACGGACCAGAGGTTTGTTGGAGGATGTTATCTTGACTGTGCAAAACATGAGGTTCCCGAATACTTTGTTGCCTTGGATATGGACTTTTCAACACCTTTGCTCTAGACTCCAATTATTCTTTGTCCACTGTTCCTTAAAACAGCTAAGGAGGTCGTTGATTACAGGTCTGCAAAGATCACATTCTGCTCCTACACCAATAAAGTCTTAATGAACATGATCACCTAGCCGAAAGCCACATGTGATGAAGGCAAGTCAGAATCAAATATAGAAGACTATGATATTGTTGATGGCAATGATCATCATCTTTCTCTGAATGACATTGTCATATAGGAAATCCTCTCTTCTGAAGAGGACCTAGACAACACAGTCAACTTCTGCTTCCTTGCAGACTGGGAGATTGAGTCAGATCACTAATTAACATATTTCAAGAGGACTCAAGACAAACCAAACATGAAGAATTCATTGCAGTTATGTTCGGTACATTTATATCAAATCCAACAGTGATAGAGGTTAGAAGCACATCGTTGAGTCGATTAAATCATCCACCAACCATCACCGTCTCCGAAGTGTCTGAGAAGCCAGCTCGAACATTACTAGGAATAAAGCAACTTTCAATAGGCCTCGAGTGTGATTTCCTTTCTGGTGAAGATATCTGGTCATCATCAACAGTAAGCTGAACCCGGATCAGGAATCTTGATTTCTTGAGCTTCTAAAGAAAAACCGCAAGTCCCTTAGTTAGATTGTTATCAGATCTCTGGGATCAATCCAGCCATGTGTTCACACCACATTTATCTGTAAGATAATGCCATGTCATCCCGAGAGTTTCAAAGAAGACTGAGCCCTAATCTGCGGGACATTGTCATGAAAGAAATTTCCAATGGTGTGAAGCAGGTTTCATTTCTCCCATCTTTGATTCCATATGGCTGAGTATTCTCTGAAGAAATCAAGGATCGCAATGGTTACCAACAATAAAGGAGAGGAGATCTCTATTTTCATAAGTATAGGGGGTGACAAGCCAAGCACGTGGATTTCGTAAATTCTGATCCTTAATCATCCCTATTTTGCATAAAACCTGCTATAATTAGGATTAATTGATCCTATATATAAGGGGGTGACCGACTTCTCATTCTTTATTTATTTGTTGTACTATAGGAATTCAATTCTTAGCGTGAGTTATATCTTTCTTTTTCTCTCTAACCTATGAGAACATAACTCAAGCTGAGTATAGGGGGTCGTGTATTGTATATACCTTAGCCAAAACTCGTACTTTCATATACATTAATAAACTTGTAAAAACTTTCAAAATTCTTTATATATACTGATTAACAAACCAATTTAAAATTTCTTTGCAAAATGATTTGAAAAATGATTGAAAAATATCTTGAAAAACCTTTTGAAAATCATTTGGAAAACTTTTTGCAAAATGTTTTGAAACCTTTGTAAAAACCTTTTGTTTGCAAAAAAGTTTTTCATTTCTTGGAATAAACTTCTTTAGAATTCAGTTTGCAAATGATTTGGAAAATGGTTTTAGAAAAATTTCGAAAAATATATACATAATGGTTGAAAAATCTTTACAATAAGATTTTCAAAAAAAAAATTATATATTTGAAAAATTGCTTATCAAAATTAATTGCTAAATAAAGTTTTCAAAATGTTGTGAAAATGTTTTCAAATTATTTTGAGAACCTTGAACATAATTAGGAGAAAGAACGAGTTGTATAAAATTCTTTACAAAACACTTGTCTATAAAAAAACTGTAAATAATAAAAAATGTTGAACCTATGAATATTCTAGTGTAAATCCTCCAACTAATTCTTGTAAATACAAATGCACTGTGCGTAAATATCTGCACATATTTTTTTCTTTAATTAAAAAATCATTAAAAATTTTCAAAGTTCTCAAAAACCTATAAATATTTACAAAATGTTATAAAAAATTGCATAAAAATTTTGAAAACTTTTCCAAAATCCATGAAAACTTCAAAATAGGAAATTATTTCATAAAATATCCTTTCATTGCATTTTTTGGATTTATAATGATAATTGAACTAGTTAAATAAAATTAGAAGATTGGATCTTGGTTGGACATTAATCCACTTAATTACAGGAACCTTATAGAACTGAAATTGAGACACTTCAGGTCTGCTAGACTTAATTCTTTGAGACCACAAAACTAGGTTCAGATGTCATCTTGATTTCCTAAGTGAACATTTCCAAACACACACACATGACTCTTGTCGACAATGATCTAACTTGGAAACCTGCACCTTACACTTTGCTCAACTCAGTTGAAATGGTAGAGGGCTGGAGTTGCCAGTAAGAGACACAAGCAAAACATACAAAGTCACAATCAATGGCCATTGTGTCCCAACCCAATCTAGTAGCGATGAGGTCCAAGGATAGGATGTTGTGGGATGCAATAGTACTTTAAAAAAAGGATAGTCTATTGGATCAAGAGGAAAAATTCCTTATGTAAATGTTGTTGTAAATAGTATTCAAAAAATGCAAAAATCAAGAACTTCAAAAAAATAGACAGGCAAAATTCAAGAAAAATCAATCCCGTTGGAGTATGTATATGTATCCAATAAGCAATCTTGTGCTTCAAAGTCAAAGATTCATGTGTGTCTATAGCTTGATGACTTGGCTATACTGGTCAAGCATCCTAAGATAGGTAGCTACACTAGCTACCATACATTCTTTTCTCCACCTCCTCTTCTTGAGTTGATTGTACTTGAACATAGAAGGGAATACTCTGCTTCCCGAGGAAAGAGTTACTGGATTGGGTAATTAGGGCCAACAAGTTAGAGAAGATTGTCTCTTTACCGCTTCAACCGTGAGGATCTACATATCACTTACAATGTAGAATATAGACTCATAGTCATAAGGGACTGCATATGATGTCGACTTGTTCTGACCTGGCTTTTGAGGAGACTTAGACAGAATTTTGTGATTCTTGGAGGTTTTTGTGTTTCAAGTCCGCTTCCTAATAAGGTTCTGACCAAACCTAAAATCTAAAGTTTTGACTGAGATCCAAACTTTGATTTCATGAAGATAAGTTTAAAAGTTAAAATCAATCCAATTTACTTCTTTTTCTTTTCTTTATTCCCATTTTCTGCACTTACTATCATAAGTGTTTACGAGGGACTTGCAAAGTTAAGTACAAGGGGTGACGAATCTCCATTTCATCACCTTTTTGCTTTCATTTTGGCCTTAAATCCCTAGCTAAATGCATGTATGTGTCATTAATTTATGCAAAATAACATTCAATAACTGATCAAAAAATATTTTATAAAAGATTGTATTTAATTCCAAAAAAATAATAGAAGAAAGAAAAAGAATAATGTGTTAGAGACACTGAGTGACCCTACACCTCAAGGCTCTGCATCACGATGACTTGGTTGACAAGAAATATAGTGGGGGAGAAAGGGAAGATAATTTGTATAAAAAATATTCAAAAAAACCTAATTCTTTATTAATAATTGTATTTTGGGACATGTTTTATTTTCCTACTTTTATACTTTAAATCAATAAACCCTCAACAAGAATATTGTACATAAAAATATGAAGAAAAATACAAAATTGATTTCATTCAAAAATAATGCATAGTGCGCACGGGACATATTAAAAAGGCACAAAGAAAACTTTACAGACATGTATCTTATCCATACAGACTCAAAATTGACCAAACTCATCTCTATTGTTCATAAAATTAAATTATCTATTTAATGAAGTGGTTTCATTTAATTTGGAGTTATGATGCAAAAGTCAGTTTTGGGCCTTCATTATGTAATACACATGTATATCATATTTAGTATATTTATTCTTTACATTTTCTTACTTTATTATATTTTTATATACTTGTAAATATTACATAAAACCCATCTCAACAATAAAAATAAAATAAAAACACTAAAAGTTCATTAAAATATATAAGGTACTTTAATATATATATATATGTGTGTATGTAAACTATACCTATAATATACATACATAATATATATGCCTAATTATTTAAACAAATAAATAAAATCAAAAAATATACTAAAAATATGTAAAAGAGTAATTAAATAAGTTATACAGATATAAATTATATAATTACTAAAATAAAATCCAAAATATAAAATAACAATAAAATGTACGAAGTATAGGAAAATATACCTATAAGTATACGTGGAAAATTTAACACTTAATAAATTAACTTCTAAAAATAAAAAAAATAATAACAAAATTCTAAATAAAATAATAAACATCTTTATGTTTTAATCTAAAATTAATAAAATCATCTATTATTTTAAATCCAGTTAAAAAGGGATTTCATGTTCTGATTTTCTTGATTGGTTAATGTGGACTAATCAGGAAGCTTCCTTAGTTGATCTTCGGTCAACTCTTCTTCCCAGGTCACCTACCCCTCAGAGATGGTGACCTACCATCTTCTTCCCCTTTTCCCAGGTGGCCCATCATTCCCTTTGATATGATCTTACACGCAAACCACTCCCTGATGAACCCTAATCTACGCATAATCCCTTGATCTGCGTACATAACCCTAATCGATAAGAACCTCTTGGTCAATAGGCCACCTCCACCATGTTTAGAAATAACACCCTTGACCCCTATTTTCAATTTTGATCCCCTTTTAGTCATTGGAACTCTCATATCCTTGCACACTCGGGTTGAGATCAACGACAATGTTCTCCCCAAGTGATATGTTGTGCGTGCGAGGTGGTGGAAGCGGTGATCCAGCTTCATCGAGCATCTCTGACGAGCTTCATCAGATCCTTGGTCCTTACCAGGTCTGAGCTTCAATATAGCACTTCTTTATTGATTTTACTTCCGGTAGCATAGATTTAGTGTTAGTTTCTTTTATTAGTTCCTAGGTTTTCTTAATTTGTAGATTTAAGTTTGTTGGAGTTTCGTGCTACAGCTCGAATTCCTAGTTCTCCATACACTGTTTGACCCCCATTCACCTGCATTTTTATCCTAAATGCCCCCTCCATAAAT
This sequence comes from Ottelia alismoides, assembly GCA_037367405.1. NCBI lineage: Eukaryota > Viridiplantae > Streptophyta > Magnoliopsida > Alismatales > Hydrocharitaceae > Ottelia > Ottelia alismoides. Next base: position 300,732 of record JAZKJV010006151.1, on the reverse strand, counting down.
ATCTACATTTCCATCTTGATCCTGCACGGATCGAGTCCGATCGAGGTCCATCTCCTCTACCTTCACCGACTCTTTTCATCTCATCCACTCCCGTGCTACCCAACTTCATTTTTTGAGTCGAGGAAGATCCCCTCGATCTCCCCTTCATTTTTGTGTAGGAGCACGATCAAGGAATCCACCTAGAGCAGACCTCCAAGCTCTTAAGAGAGCTCCATTTGGTGCATTGTTCCTACACCCCTCTGATGGGGCCCAAACACATTTGAAGATCCCCGTAAGAGTGGAATGTCATCTGGAAGGAGAGGAGGACATCAACAAGGCCATCGGAAGCCGGACATGCTTGGAATCATCGATCTAAGGTTGGCCTAGTCGACCTTCTTATGAGTTCTTCCTCTCGCCTTCCAAGCTGTCCGATCAAGGCAGGGCTCCAGGTCGTTTCTCCACCGTCGGATCATCAAGAGAAACAAAGTCTCCATCCACCATTGGTTGAGCCATGTGTCTCACAAAGGAGCACATGATATGGTGACTTAAAATAGTAACTTACATTGTACCCTCTCTTTTGTTTGTATTTTCTTAATGATCCTGTAAATATTATGTCGCATTTTTTGGTGTAATAATTGCAAGTGGACCCTCACACTTAGTTGGTATTACATTTGAGTCCATGCTAGGTCACCTAACGTGGCACCCCATGTGAAGGTGGTCATTTTACAGGCGTACCCTCCAAGTTTATTGTTTTTTATTTAATCCATTAAAATCAACTTTTAGTATATTATTTTGGGGATAATTACACACCTTTACCAGTGAGATATTTTTATTGTAAATATACCCCTTCGAGTACATTGTATTTATTTTGTTGTATTTTATTTTGTTTAAATAGCTTCTAAGCTTGAAATTTTTTAGAAAAAGCAAAGTAAATGCCTTCTAATGCTTGTTCATGTCGTATTTTTAGTTTAGCATTTTATTTGCATTTTTCATTTATTAAAAATCATTTAAGAGCTATTTATTACCCATCTAGCTTTAAAAACACAAAAAATTATAAAATCACTTTTAAAAATTGCAAAAAATTAGAGTATATTTATTACTATATTTTATAACTTTAGACCAAAAACCATAAAAAAACAAAAAAACTTAAATATTGAAAAACCCCTCCTATCCATATAAAAATTTGCAAAACTTATCAAAAATTCAAAAAAATAGTTTCTATTATATAATTTTACTTATATTATATATATTAAAAATCAGTTTTGAGTAATTTTGGACTTATCTTATATTTTTAAAACTCAAAAAAACAGACCTATTATTATAAGTCACTTTTTTGACATTTTAAATCAATCGAAATTGTCTAAAAATTAGAAAAAAATTGCATAAAAACACAAAAATAGAAAAAAATTATTATAAACAAAAAAAATATAAAAGAAAAATGATAAAAAGGATGGTTCCTCTTTATACTTTTTGTAAGTTTTGAGTATAACTGCATTTATAAACATCAGACCCTATACAGACTTTATACATAATTTTCTATCCTTATATACTTATTAATAATATTATTATTATAAATACCTAATATAATTTTAAAACCTTTTAAAATGATAAAAAGGATGGTTCCTCTTTATATTTTCTGAATTTTATATATATTTGTTATATATATCATATATATAGCATTTATATTATACATATTATATATATACTAATTATATCTTAAATGGAGAAAGCACTTAAAATTTGAAAAATATAAAAGAAAAATAAAAAAATTAAAATTAAAAACAAAAATATAAAACAATAAAAATATATAAAAATAAATATAATTAAAAATCCACAAAAATCTAAAAACCCCAAAAGTACAAAAATATCTGTTGTTTGTTTTTAGATAATAAATACTCTATCCCCATAGCTCTCTGAGGTTCCACACTCTACACATATTCACTATACACAGATTTTGTAGAGTTAAAATAAAAATAAATCTTGACTCACACTTTTGCCTTGATTATTCATACATTGTGGGTTCATTGTTTGTTTGGGGTGAGGGCTGTGAGAGCAGTCGATACATCGATTGCCGGAACCAACTTGTCAATCATCGTAGACCCTCCAAGACTAGACTTTAGGCTCCCTTCAATAAACCTCTCAACATGTGGTGATTAGGGATAGAAGTTATGTGTGTTAGTTGGTCGTGATGAAGGTTGTAGAAGTTAGGAATATAAGGAGAAGTTAGGAAGTTACCTTGCTTCGCAACACTTGGAGAGAGGGGTAGAGGTTGAAGACACACTTCGGCTATTGGATCATGTGATCCAACCACTGCTGTTGAGGAACACAGGGGTTGCTTGATCATCAGATCAAGCATCTAAGAGTGAGGTGGGTTGGAGAGAATCTGGGTCGTCTGATCTAAAGATCAGACAATCCCAAATGAAGGAGTAGTGAAGTAAAGAGGTGAGCCACGTGACTGAAGCTGAAGGCGCCACGTGACCCAATGGGATAAAATAAAGTAAAAAATAAGTAAAAAAATCAAATGTAAAGAATATCGAGATCTACAATTTCATGTAGAACAAAGAAAGAATACATCATATAAACATAGAAATATTTTTGTAAATAATTTTAAAGTTTTAAAATTACTTATTTTAATTTCATTATATTATTTTGTTATTCGAATGTAAATAAAATACATATTATTATTAAAAACACTATTTCAATATGTATATGCATTTTAATGACTTGAAAATAGATAAGTACAATATATGCTAGTTAATTTGATATTATTATATAGATATATTTACAGTACAAAGTCCTCTTATTAATAATCAATTATTAATGTTAGTTATTTTTAAGGAATGAATTATTAATTAAAATTAATTAATGGATAATTAATAAGTTTGTTTAAGCAAGAGGGATAAATAATGGAATTTAAGATGATAAATCATCACTTTATAAAAAACTATTTGGAAGATTTTGATTTGTTGTTTAGAATTATATGTGATTAAGTAAACATTGATTCAATAAATGTTTTGAATTCTGAATGTTCTAGTTCTGTGTCTCATGATGTTAATAATTTAGAATCTTGTGACATGTTGCATGATAGATTAGGACATGTGAACTTACATTCAACTAAAAGAATGATGAATTTAGAGTTGATACTTAAATGTATCATTACAAACTCAAAAATATGAAATTTGTGTGCAAGCTAAGACACCTAGGAAGTTTTTTCAGTTTGTCTCTAGATATAGTGAGATTTTGGATCTAGTGCACACTGACATCTGTGAGTTTAATGGTGTGTTTGCCAGAGATAATAAGAAATACTTTGTCACCTTTATAGATGGTGGTAGATACTGCTATGTTTATCTGATGAAAACTAAGGATGAAGCCTTAGAGAAAATTCTTTTAAAAAATGAGGCTAAGACACAAACAGGAAAAGTGCTTAAACGACTTAGGTAAGATAGAAGGGGTGACTATACTTCAAACTTTTTTGATGAACAATGCAAATTATTTGTCATAGTTCATGAAGTTACTACTCGATATTCGCTACAATCAAATGGGATTGTAGAACGGAAAATAGGACCTTAACTGACTGATCAATACTCTCCTATAGAGTTCTGGACTTCGAACTTGTATGTGAGGAGAGTCCTTGAATACAGCTTGCCAAATTTTGAATAGGGTCCCTCCAAGATATATGGAAACATGTTCTTTTAAATTTTAAAGAAATAGGAAACCAAGCTTAAGCTACCTCCAAGTGTGGGGTTGTCTCGCTAAGGTTTTAGTTCTAGAACACAAGAGAAAGAAGCTAGGTCCTAAAACTGTTGATGCGGTCTTTTTAGGTTATCTGGAAAATAGCTATGTATATAGGTTCTTGGTAGTTTGATCCAGGATACCGGGCATATATGTCAACACTATTGTTGAACTCTGTGATGCAATCTTCTCTGAGGATGTCTTCTTCATGAAGACCGGGATTCCTTGGAATCTGATGAATGATGATGTCTCCACGTTAGGATCTAATCCAGATCAAGTGGAAAGGATAACAAATGTGGGGGTTGAGACTCAACTTGAACCCAGTGATTTTTCAGAAGCAATTAAGCCAAGGAGGTGTAAACCACCATGAATAGCCAATGATCTAGGTAGTGACTTCGTTGTCTACCAGATCGACGGTGATCTACCAAGTTACAAGGAAACCATGGCCTCATCTGAAGAAAAAAATGGAAGGAAACTGACAGATCTGATATGGATTCCATTATGGCTAATGGAACTTGGGAACTCATTGATTTACGCAAAGGGTTCTCTACCATTGGGTGCAAGTGGGTGCTTAAGAGATAGCTTAGACCTTATAGATATATTGAAAAGTATAAAACCATATTGGTTGCTAAAAGCTTTAGGCAAAAGGAAAATATTGATTATTTTGATTCTTATTCCCTTGCAACAAGGATGACCACGATCTGTATGCTTATAGCATTGAAATATGTATATGATCTCTCTATCCACTAGATGGATGTGAAGACCGCCTTCTTCCATGGCGATCTTGAGGAGGAGATCTATATGGATCAACCCGTTGGGCTTGTGACTCATGGGAATGAGGGAAAGGTTTGTAATCTTGTTAACTCCCTTTATGAATGAAACAAGAGCCAAAATAGTGACATGAAAAATTTGACAAAAATATTTTTTATTCTGTCTTTAAGGTTCTTGAATACAATAAGTGTGTCTACTCCAAGGTGAAAGGTGATGAGTGTATTGTCTAGTGCATGTGTGTTGATGACATACTATTGTTTGGAACATATCTGATGACTATTAATTAAACTAAAGTGTTCTTAAGCAGAAAGTTTTAAATGAAGGACATGGGTGTTGCTGATGTGATTTTGGATCTCAAACTGAGAAGGCCAGTTGATGGTATTAAAGTTTCTCAATATAACTAGGTTGATAAGGTTCTTTAGAAATTTGGATGTCAAGATTACAATGTTTTAAGCACTTCTTTTGATAACTCTATTCAAGAACAAGAGTGGAATACCTATAGCTTAGCTAAGGTATTAACAAGTGATAGAAAGATTAATGTATCTTGTAAATTGCATGAGACTTGATATGTCATGCTCAATTGCAAAGCTGAGTAGATACACTAGTTGTCTTGACCATACTCACTGAGAGGCTTTGGATTGAATATTGAATTACTTGAAGGTTACTATTTCCCTTAGTTTTCATTATGGTAGATATCTATCTGTACTAGAAGGATATAGTAATGCAAGCAATATAAGGAAAATAGAGGATTCGGTGGGCATATCTTTTCCCTTGTATGCAGTGCAGTCTCTTGGAGGTCTTCAAGCATACCATTCTAGCTCGGTCTACCTTTGAGGCTGAGATGGTAGCTTTGGATATCACTGGAATCGAGGCTGAATGGCCAATGGAACTTCTTTCTAAAGTTCCCATGGTAGGTCAACGAAAGAGCACCAAGGATGGGATACCAAGGTACTGTCTTGGAGGGCATGCGGTGTCCAACAAGTCAGATCCGACAATTCCTGTATTAGCCGCTCTCACATCACAATATGCACGCAATACAAGTACAATCTCAACAATCAATCCACAGTGTATGATAATAAATGCAAATGTGTGAGTCAAAATATATTTTTATTTAACTCTATAAAATATATGTATATTGTGTAAGAATGTAGAGTGTCGAACCACAGAGAGCGAACTATATAGGGGTAATTATTATTAATTAATATAATTCAACAATAATTACTATTTTCCATACTTTTTTTATTTTTGTGGATTTTTAATTATGTTTAATTTTTATGTGCTTTTAATTTTTTTCCTTTAAATTTTGCAAAATTTAGTTTTTTAGTTTTTAAGATATAACATATATGTAAATATATATGTCGTAATAATAATATTATAGATATTATAAATTATATATATGGTATATAATAAATAAATATATATATAAATATATACAAGTATAATCCTTTTTCTTTTTTAAAAAATTTAAAATAAAGATTAGATATTTAAAGTTAATAATGATAAAAATAATAAACATATAGGTATTATAGTATATATGTGGTCTATATATGGTCTTATATGTTTAAATATAGCAATTTGTAGTTAACATTCATAAAATATTTTTTTATTTTTAATATTTTTATCTGTTTTTATTTTTTTTATATAATTTTTGCTATTTATTATGTATTTTAAGGTATTTAATATATCAAAATATTGAGTTATAAAAATAAGTCAAATTGGTTGGTTTTAAAAATAGGTAATTAGTCCAAAAATTCCCAAAACTATTTTTAATATGTAATATATAATATAAGTAGAAATAAGAAATAACAATCTTTTTGGAATTTTATAGAATTTTTACCGATCTTTTATAGGATTTTTAGGGTTTTTTATTTTTAATGTTTTTCATTTATATTTTTTTTGTGATTTTTGGTCTAGAGTTATAATATATAGTTATCAATAAACTCCATTTTTTTAAATTTTAAAGTTAGTTTTCTATTTTTGGGCTTTATATATAAATGGGGAATAAATCTATCCTAAATGATTTTTAATAATGGAAAAATATAATACATAGTCAAATAGAAATGCAGCATGAAAAAAGAAGTCACAAGACATCTACCATAATTCTATCAACCACTAATAAGCAAGGGAGTTGTTTTAGGAAAATAGGAATGCAAAGAAATAATAAACATCCTAGAAGGGGTATTTTGTAATAAAATTAAATTTCGAGGTGCAACATGCAAAATACCTAGATCTTTTACATGTATTTTACAAATTACAAGAATAAAACTAAATAAAGGAAGCCAAGGGATATCTTTGCAAAATTTCTAGGGCCTCAAGTGGCTGGACATGTGAGGTGACCAGGCATGGACCAAAGTGCAATATCTAGCAAATATGGGGGTCTGAATGCAAATCATACATACTAAATTACACTACAAAAGAAAGTTTGAGGACTAAATAAAAAATATGAGAGGGTGAAGCTACAAACTGCCAAATACTCGTGCGCTGACCTATGGCTCTAATTGAATCACTTGAACGTTGCCGGTCCAGATACGCTGAGGACGGTTTGTGGATGCACTGCCATGATTAGAACGTGGCATGTGATCTAATGGTGATGGAGCTCCACATCCAATTGAGCTTGTTTGATCTTAGGGTCAGTTCTTAATCGAGCAGTTCTAGGGGTGTTATGAAGAACACCCCAAGAACATGCCATGTGATTCCTTCATCTGATGATTCCTGCCAACTCCAACCTCCGATCTCTTCTCTGACTATCCCTACTCCTTCCTGGAAGTCGGTCACATCTGCAGGTGTCCTACAAAGCGTTCTAGTTCCCATCGAGGGGAACTTGAGGCTCAAGAAGTTCTACGCAACTTGAGGCTCAATAGGGCTTCGATTCTAGCTCCAAGTGCATCCTTGCGAGCTTAGACCTGCACCAAAATCACCCTTGGCTAGAGGTGAAGTGTCTTGACCGATTTTGAAGTTGGATGCTCACGTGAAATGACTGGGCGATGAATCTCGGTAATGGTTGATTGATGGAGGATTAAGGGACCTCAATCCTTGTAGGATTGGGGGGGTAGACGGCAATGATGGAGAAGTGTAAGGGATGAAGATGGCTAATTTGGGTGTTGAAATAGTGAGGATTGCAGATAAACAAGGGCCTGGAACTCAAGATCTCCATGTACAAAATTTTTTGGGGATGTTTTGGATTTTAGATTAAATCAAAGCAAACTAGAGACATGTCTACGCTAGGAATTGAAAAACGAAGATAAAAGTCTAAGAAAAGAGCCTCACCTTAACGGAGAACATGGAAGTTGAACCATGCATCATAGCTCACTGGTGATGGGTGAATCTCCTCGAATCACTCCTTCTTCATGTCTGGGAATTAGTGGAGCTTATTCATGTCTCGAAGAGCCTCCTTCTTGGATTGATTTCCAAGTGTTACAATGTAGAAATAAGGGATTAAAATTGGAAAGAAGGTGAGGGTGATTTATCTATAGTCATGACAGAGGAGATGCCTTACAACACGGATTCCACACAAATCGATAAAGATCTATTAAATCTCAAGATTAGGCATGATTTAGGGAGATCAAATCTCCCATTTTCGTTTAGAACGCTAAGCCATATGATGAGTGGATAACACGGAAAAATGTGCATAAAATCAAGGATTCTAACACAAATGTAGAGCTCGGGTCTCAAGGAGGATAGAAGGGGGTGTTGACTGAGGAGTCAACACTCCCAGACCAGTAAGTGTTCCATGTAGGATCACTACAGGATAAAAATTAAGAAAATCTTGTAAATTCAATAAAGATTAATAAAAGGTTTTTAAAAAAACTTAAAACGTGAAAATTGTGTATTGTTTTACGTAGCAATGTTTGGTGATATTTATTTATTTTTACAACTTAATTTATTAGGTGTTAATTTTTACAAGTAAACTTATAGGTATATTTACCTATGTTTTGGGTGTTTTATTTCTATTTTTATTTTTTATTTTTAGTTTTATTATCATAGTTATATATGTTATATATTTACAATCTATTTAATTAAATAATATTTTTATTATATTTTTCTAATTTTATGCATCTACTTAAATAAGTATCCATGTATTATATAGGTACAGTTTACCTAGATATTGTATTACTTTATTTATTTTAATTTCTTTTTATTCCTTTATTTAATTTTTATGTTTTTATTGTATTTCAAATAATACTTACAAGTATGTAAACGTACAAGAGAGCAAAAAATATAAAGAGTGAATATATTGAATATAATATACATGTATATGATGAATCCTCTTTTCATCATCTTTATTCAATTATTTTAGCTTAAAATCCCTTATAAAACACCTATAAATATTAATAAATCCATTATTTTACTAACTAATATTCATGTGTAAAATATTGAATATTTATCACTATTTTAACCTAAAATAAATAAAGAAAGAAATAAAGAAAAAATAAAGAAAATAAAGACTGTATATATGTAATAGATATAGGCTGACTCTAATCCTTAGAGAAGGTCAAGACTTGACCTGATCGACAAGGAATAAAGTAGGGGGAGACAAGGCCTAAAATACCAACATTTCAAAAAATCAATTATTTCTTGTATATAATCAACACCAGTACACTTTTATATACACATTCTTTTCTATAATTCATTTATCACCTAATTCTTTTTAAATAAAAATGATTTCTTCTTGCAATTTGTGCATAAAAATCTTTTTTAAATGACACAAATAATTACAATAAAAATCTATGTATATTGTGTAAACTACAACACTCTCAAAAAGTCGCAAAGCTCATCTTGTAAGATCAATGTCTACTCCATCAAAACTCCAAAGTCATCATACTCACTTTTATTGTACTTCAAATTAAATAATCTTTAAAATGGAGGTGGTTTCTTAAAAATCAGAGCTAAGGTGTGAAATGTGGCTAATAGAAGTACTATTGTATATAATACCTATGTATACCATGTACATTTCTTATTTATTTTCTTGTACATATTTGCATATAGTGTATTTTAATTAATTGTAAATATTGTATTTGACTTATATAAAATAAAATAAAAATTACAAAACCAAAAATTAACCAAAACAAAATAATGTATATATTATATAGGTATCACTATGTATGTACTGTACATATACCTATTTATTTAACCTAATAAAATAATTCATAAAAGTCTAACAAAAATATAATTAAAACCCTTGTAAAAAATTGTAAATTAATAAATTGTTACATTATGTATATATTTTAATTAATTAATTAAAAATCAAAACCTTGTTTATATAGGTATACATACCTATGAATGATACATTTCATTTATTTAGAACCAAGTATATACCTTATTTAATTAATAAAAATCACCTAAATTAACTTCATTTTATCCTTAACATTTCTTATTCACATTATTTAATTATTTAAATTCATCTTTGATTTTTAATTCATTTATTTAACATTTTTATTTGAATTTTTTTATCATTTTTGCTATTTTGTCGGCATCCTCTACATGCTCCCATTAGCTGACCCGAGGTCATTGAGTGGAGTCAACTAATTGGCCCCCATCATTCGCCTGCACATCTCGCGTCTACCTCTTCCATCTCCCATTTTTCCCATGTACGTTGATCACTAAATCTCCCTACTTTCTTCTACAATATTCTCGCCCTAACCACCAACTCCATCACCAGCCCTTTAGATCCAACAATCTCGCCTTGAACTTCTCTCCCTTTAAATTTCAAAAGCCGATGGAGCCATTTCTATAGATACATACAATTCAGCTGCAATGACCGCTTGGTCCATTTCTCTTTCGATTTCTATCCAGAAGTTGGCCCCTGGATGATGGCTAGGTGATAGCGACCCAACCCTACAATTGGGAGAGCTCGAGAGAGCTTGAGATTCGTGATCCATCATGTTCCGGAGTCCTCCGCCGCGCATCCCGACTCTCCACCAACCGCAACGGATCGAGGCTGGTTTCCTCCGACATTCACTGTAGAGTATCTTAGTGTAGTTTAGATTTAATTTTAGTTTTTTATTTATCAAGATTCATTCTGATTTTAGTAAATTAGATATGTCATCTTCTTCCTCTGAATTGTAAGATCGGAGGCGTTCTGATCACCCATTAACCACTCCGACTATGCCATCACATCCGTCGTGACCATCTCCATTTATTCCACCATTTGACCCCTCAGATCATCCCAAATCTGAGGTTCGGCTCCTACTCCGACCACCATCGCTGGAGCCCTCCCTCTCTCTCATCATTTTCCTTATTGTTATGCTTAATAAAGTTTCCAAAGATCAACCTCCGAGCACTAACATTTCATTGCTGGCGGTGGAAATACAACCAGAGGCAGGAATATACATCTAGATCTCCATTTCAGTCTCATATGTTCTTGTGCCCCAAATCCACATGTGTACGTCTTCAAGCCTTTTCTCCACCATCAATCGAAGCAGAATCGTTGCAGGAGAGAAGAGAGACCTTCATATGGTGGAACGAGTCGAGATCGGTGATATATGGCCTATTCAATTTCACCGAAGGTCACCTTCAAGTCAGATCTTCCAGTCTCTCTTGTAACCGCATGATCTAGAACGCAACGTCTAGTTTCGATCTCGACCATCCAGAAAGCCCTAATCCTTCGCCGTCGATTGAAGCTCCAGATTCGATTCTCGCCGCTCGAGCACGGTTCAGTCTCAACCATTCGATCAGAAATGCAACGCCATCCAACCGTTGATCAGTCCACGTGGATTAAAGGTATATTTCTGCCCCAACCCTGCTTTTATTTTATTTTGCAAATAAGTCCTTCTAGATACGTGTCTACTTGTAAACGCTTGAACTTTTGCTTTATCTTCCCTCATTTTTTTGTTTAATTGCATTGCGGTCCTATTTAAACGTGCCTTGCACAAGATTTGGGTAAATCGAAATAAAGAGCTTGTAGTTCTTATGTTATTCAATAGCCCCTGAAAACAAAATATTTACAATTAGGTCCTATCTTGTGAGGCTCACGTGCCCGCGGACGTACATTTTGGACTTTTTCCATGTTTTGCCCCATAGTTTTTATCTATGTTATCATCTAGACCATAAACATCATTTCTTTAAATATATAACCCTTTCAAATTGCATATTACTTTGCATGTTCAAAATCAAATAAAATTAGAAAAACATCATAAAAAATTCCCCAAAAATCATGTTAACTTCATGTTAATTAAATCAAAAATCCTTTTTATTTTTTTAAAAAATTCAAAAACTTCATAAGAATTCCCAGTTTGCTTTTAAAAACCAAAAAAATATATAAAACTTTTACGAAAAATTTAGAAAAAATCTTGATTGTTTATTTCATTTTTTTTAAATTTCTATCTTATTTTCACATTTTTATTCCTTATAAAAACAAAAAAAATCAGAAAAATATTCAAACACATAAAAAATTGATATAAATTCATAGAAAATTACAAAAAAATAAAATGACTTTCTAGAAAATATAGAAATTCCTCTTTCTTTATGTGTATATTATATTAAATTTTTATTTCATTTGGTAATTTAAAATTAAAAAACATTGACTTTGTATTTTATTTGCTTACTTCTCTATTTTTATGTATTTAAAAGCCATAAAAATCTAAAACATATGAAAAAAAAGCAAAAAAAACATTAAAAATTATCAAAAACCTTAAAATAATTTATTTCAATTTTCTATGTGTTTTTACCACTTTGTAAAATAAAAAATTGCTTATTTATTTCCTTTTTTATTTATTTATTTATTTTATCCATTTTATTTTCATCATTTAAAAAATGCAAAATTAAAAATCATAAAAAAATATAAAATCAGTAAACCAAATAAAAATTTTAAATTTAAAGAGTCCGTTAGAAATACAAAAATCAAAAATTTAAAATCCAAGAGTACTGTTCATAGAATTCCCTTTTTCTTTTCATTGATTTTATCACTAAATTTAATAGACCTCATGATTTTTGTAGCCTCCCCGAGTCGATCTTATATGCTATAGAGGTAAATAAATAGCACTCATAGTTCTTGTGCTTACTTTCTTTTTATTGTTTCTTGGCTTGAGCTGTGTATGAAATACAAATAATTTTTTGTTTGACGCTTCTTTGGGTAACGACTGGAGGATATGGGAAGATCCTTAAGCACATCACGGAAGCATGAGGTCACATCGTATGCGATCGGGAGTGACTAGTCATACTAGTTGCTCGAGGCAGCAGAATTAAAAAATTTTAATGTGATGAAAACACATGTTCCAACAACATTTCACGGATTATTTCATCTAAACCACAATTAGGTATTAAGGTTACCTCTTGAAGTATGGTTGTGATCGAGTCTCTAAACCAAGATACCTCCTGTCTCAAGTTCGATCCAACGAAGGAGACATTGCGAGTGCGTTGATTAGACATGTGCTCCTCACAATCCATGTTAATGATTCAAGAGACAGATCTCCTGATCTCATCACATGATATCCAATGTCTTCTTCACGAATGAGGCACGCCGAAGGAGACGAAATCCACGAGCAAATACTCTAACAGCATAACGAGGATGCTGCGGCGATGGTGACTCTCTCAATGGCTCCATGGTGGATGACCCCAATGAGTGAGAAAGAGAGAGAGAGAGAGAGAGAGAGATGGCGTGTAGAGAGAAGGAGGGAGAGAGCATATATTGTTGTTGTAACTCGAAGAACATGGGATGCCTCTTCTTATATGGGGTTTTGGGAGTCCATGGATCACAATCCAGGGACAACACAAAATCAATGGATGAAATTGATTTGTGTTTCTTTCAATGGCCAAGATCTTGTTGTAAAAACACAACAAGAAATAATTTAAATTAAATTAAATATACATTGAATTATCATCAACATAATTTTATTTAAATAAATCAATTTAGATAAGAGGATAAAGAGAGAGAGAGAGAGAGAAGGAGACTCAAACCCTAAAATAGGGGGGACAACCACTCTTGAACAATTCAAGGGTGGCCGTCCACCACCCATTAAGATGGCTCCTTTTTCTCTATTTTATGTGAGATATAATATCTTATAAAATCCTCATATGCAATAACTCGTATTGCAAAAATATTCACAAAATTAATCCCAAATTAAATTGTGAATATTTCAATCATGCAACTGAAAAATGGTGAATCACGTTCACAACCCAAAATAAAATGTAAAATATATTTTCAATTAATTATTTAATGTGAATCCAATTCACATCAATAATAAGCCAAAAAAATATAAATCACAATATGTTCTCTCTAATATATTATAAATACCATTTATAATATAACTGATTAATGTGGATAGTTCTATCCACATTATTCTTACCCATGATAATTAAATCACATTTAATCATCTTGCATCTCTATTCTCATGTGCCCAAATAATATGAATCACATTCATATTATTTACATCTTTGATAATTAAATCATATTTAATTATCTCAGATAACTCTTCTTATAATATGAATCAAATTCATATTATTCATGATAATTAAATCGTATTTAATTATATATTTTTCTCAGTGTTCGGATACATATATCAACAGTGAAATTATCCATAAACTCTTTCAAGGATAATATTCTTCCTCTACGGATACTTGGAGATAAGGACAGGGCGATTGTATTGTTCCACGTATAGTGGCTTGGATATTGACATCACATCTCAAATCTAGATCTTGCAGACCTCCCATAGATGTTTGATGAAATAAAGTTGTTGATCTAATCTTCTCATTGTATCTGCATCACATTCAGATCAAGGTCCAACATTTGGACTAAGATCAGATCATTTCTCTATGAGAGGGGTCACTAAAATCCAGACATGTTTCATCCCTCCCTCAGAATGGAAGCGTCATGGTTATACAATCGTTTATGATCACATCACCCTCAGGTATTCCTAATACATGTACATTCTGCATACTAGAAGACCCAGAATAAACCCAAAGTATAAGATCAATTTTAGACTATCTACTTCATGGATTTATCATTAAGTTTCTCATTTGATTATTGGGAGTTGGTATCGATTATATACTTTTCAAAAGCATATATCATATCTAGGTGTTTATCATATACTTTCCATAAACATATATCATACCTTACAAATTCAGTCAAGCTTCCAAAGCAAGATGACCGTGCACAAAATTTGATTCTTCCCAATATCTCATGAGTAAGCTCATGTCTTCTGGTTCAATAAATGAACATGCATGATCCCTTTGAGAGATCGTATTACTCATATGCCCTTGCATGCACACCAACATGCCGGTGTATAGACCTTGATTAGGTCATCAACCTATTGGTTTTCCAAATGTACATACTCAGACATATAGTAACACATTTGTCTCCGGTCAGAGGATGTATGCCTATATCAGACAACATAAGGCATAGGACTTCGGTTATCTCAATCTTGTTAAGTCAACTCCTTGACCGAACTTATCTAACACCTCTCAATCTCTATTCCAATGCAGAGGACATGCATGAAGAAGCCGGTTAGATATCAACCTTATGAGAAAGGATTGTCATCTCCTACTCAGGTCATTTCACGGCGCTTGATGATTCCTCAATCTCATTCTCTCGATATTCATATAAGAACCAGCCTCTATGATTCAATAATTGAATAAACAACTATATGGTCATCAAGATGGCCATGGTACATAACCCTAATTGTACTAAGAGACCTATTATGCAAATTAACTATTCTTCATTTCAAATCAGGGAATGATATTTGCAATAACAATTATTGCATAATGGCTCGTCGTGGGATCCCACATCCAACAATCTCCCACTAGCCCAAAGAGTCATTAATGGGATAATCATTAAACCCAAATTCATGTGACAATCATAGGCTATTTAGAAAAATAACTAGGTAAGCTGATCAGTCACTCTGTTCCCTAGAGACTACATCAAGTCCTTTTATGGCACTTGCATATCTCTTAGTAACAGTGCTCGCATCCTATGCGAATGTTGTATGCAACCAATACTCAATTTTATCAGTTCTAGTGTCCTTGACACTACAACTCAATAATCATTATAACCAGTATGTAATTTCTATTATCCTTATCAGAATACTCTTATTCCTAGTGATCTCTATCTGCTAAGGTATTCGCAGTGAGTCCTTTTAGATCACTATCTATACAGTCTTAAGTTTTTGAATATAAAACTTTGAGATCACTATCTCTAAGTCTTTTCATCTTCGAACATTTTGTTATTACTGCAATCAGTGTTTTATCACCATAGTAGGATTAGTAACAGTTTACTACTTCCACTGCATGGTAGACATATGGCTTTTGGTGCACATTTAGCATACACTCGACTTCTCGTAACTGATGCACAAAGGCAAGCAGTTCTTGCATTCACTTCCTCAACTCTTTGAGGTGTTATCCCTTTAGAAAGGTCAGTACCATATCTTTAGGAAAAGAATCCTTTCTTGGAATTTTCATGAAAATGTCCAAGGTGTACCACTAATGTGACGGTCCCAATACCCTCTTCTCTTTGCTTCTGAGAACTTTTAGAACTAAGATCTAAGAGGTATCCTTGACATCATATCTCAAGGTATGGAATAGCTAGACTATAAAACAATTATTATTTTCCTTATAACATTCCAAATTATTAGTATACCATCTACATTTAGCACGATGAACACAAGGACCCTCCTACTAAGCTTCACACGGTTCATCAAGATTCTATCTGAGATCATAATATTTATGATTTCATTAAATCCAATGTTCCAACTACGAAGCTTATTTGAGTCCATAGATGGAGTTTCTTAAGCTTGCACTCCTTTCTTTCCTAAACTACGAAGCCCTGGGGCTACTTCATATGAATATCCTCGGAGAGGTATTCATAGAGAAATGCAATCTTGAATCACATCTTGAAGATGTCAAAATCAAGTTGTGTAGCTATTATTAGCAATATTCGGATGGGTTTAAGCATGGTCACTAGAGAGCAAGTCTCATCGCAAGCGATGTCTTCTCTTCGGTGTATAACTCATGGCTACGAGTCGTGCTTTGAAGGTTTATACGTTCTCACCAAGTTCCCTCTTTCTCTTGAAGATCCATTTACACCTAACATGTTTTACCCTTATAGATGGGTCCTAGAGGGTCCATATACAACATTTGTACATGAATTCTACTTTAGACTTTATTGCTAACATCCATCTTTCCATGCCATGATCTTCAGAAGCTTTATCACACAAAGTAAGATCATTGTCAGACTTAATTGACACATGGAATTCATCTTCAAACTCATTTGAAGAGGTATTAGTGTTTCATTTTTAATTGTCCTTTTAGAATCTGATTTCAGGAGCCTCATTATCTTCTCAAGATTAAATGAGTTCCTTCACTTCATTTTCATCTTAATTCTCAAGAGAGTCATCCACCAAGAATCATAAACTTGGAGATGAAATCTTTCAAGAATCTCAAGGTCATAAAGAATGTATCCAATACCATCCTTTATTTTCCTAATGATGTGGCACTCTCTGGTGCTAGATTCCAACTTACTTGCATTCCTAAAAAAGTTATGAACCAAGCAACTCCAAATCCTCAAGTATCCAACACTAGGCTAGGTTACAAACCATAGCTTATGAGGATGTTCGGGTTTAGATTTGCATGGAATATTGTTAAGGATATATATATATATATATATATATATTGTAGTCTCTACTGCATATATACCTTGGAAACTTATAGGTAATTATGCTAAGATTCATCTTGATCAAATCATGTCACACGTGATCTAATTGTATCTCCCTACAACTCTATTGAGTTAAGGTGCATTAGGAGGATTGAGATAGGAATGTTATTCCATTCTCCATAAGGTACTCCTTGAATTCATCTAACAGGCACTTGCTACCTAGGTTAGATCAAATTCATTTCATCTTCCTTTCAACTTTGGTTTTCAAACAAAATTATGAATCTTTGAATATTTCAAATATTTCTAAGGTGAAGGGAAGAAATTTCATATCACAAAAAATCATTGAATGATATATCATCAATGTTTATTGTGATACAAATGATCCACATACATCAATATGTATGAGATCTTGAATACATTGGCATCTTACACCATTCTCAGAGAAGGGTGTACTGGACATTTTTACTATGAATACAATATTCACAAGTATGTAAGATTTGAAATTCAGACATTCTAAAGCTTCATCTCTCACTAGTCTATTGATCTCATCAACGGACTTATGTTCAAGGCCCGGTGCCATATCATTGTCAAATGATCTTCATCCTCATATTGATCTTGTTAAGATTTAATTTCAGTATTATAAATGTTAATGAACCATTCAGTAATTTTCTAATTTAGTAAAGTCCTCCATATGTCATATTACTATCTGAAATATATCCATCATAACTCCTTATGATAGGTCTATTACAGAATTCATGTTTATTTCCAACATTTAGAAATAAACAATGAGTGTATTTTAATATCTAGGTCATAAAGACATTCTCTAAGACTAAGGGCTCTCCCACTAAAAATATGATGTCTATTTATCTAATAGAGATTGTTCCAACAATTGCATCAATATCCATGCGGATTACTATTAAACCTTAAGATCAATTTTTCTAGTCTTCTAATACATATGCTACCAATTACAAGTGTTACTAGAAGAATGAGATACAATTATTAGAATTTTAATCTTATCAAATAAGAAAGTCAATTTCAATGATTATATGTAGATTATTTCGATGCACTATCAGAATCCTTGTCTAAGGATCCTAGATAGACTTGATAGTCAAACTATCAACACATCATCTTGTTGCAGTATTGGCATTTATTTGACTCTTTGGATGTCATATGTGTGGAAATCATAGAAGTACAATCAACTCTTTGACTTTCCTTCTAACTTGGGTCTGACACATGCTTCCACTATGCTCCTTTCATTTATAAACAACCATTGTTTAAGACAAAGAATCTCTTATGTTGAATTCAAAAAGATTTCAATATAAGAGAATTTCAACATTTATACATGTTTCATTCAATCCATACAATATGATTATTAAGAAGCATCATGAATGACAAGAGTATAAATAGTAGAATGATGACACTCATCATATCTACATACATCTTAACTCTTAGAAACTTAGGTTCATGTAGGTACTCAAACATTTTGAATACATCATCTCTTATAAAGCCACCATTCTGCATGATGCAGTGAACGATGTCATTACTGATAGATGTCAAGGGCACATATGTATTCCAGAACATCTTCTTAGATTTTATAAAGATTATTTGACAATTACGATCATCATCGACATGTCATTTCCAAAGTACATTCGATGAGAGATCAAGACTAGAGGCACACAAATCCTAGATTGTTGTGTTGTTGTCTATTTAATTATCATTCCTTATTATTATGAGGAAACTTGCACATTTCAACCACATACATTATGTGTCCAACTGCAAGTACAATATCTTGATCATGGATGCAATCCATGATATTTTACTGGTTATTATTGAGTATATATTGAGTGGGTTTGATGAAGGATTTCTGAAATTAGGAATTTTTGCATAAATAAATAAATATACACATATTTTACTTTGATTTAGGAATTTTTATATAAAAGTTATCTTGCCATGTCAACACTGAAAATGTATTCCCTTAATCACTTTCAATGTAAGAGATATACTTACCATCATATCTCAAGCAAGAACAGGAATATCCTTTCTTATCTTCGTCACATCCCAATAATATGAGAACATGTAACTCGAATAAAAAGAAGAGGGAACAAATTCCGCATTGCAAGTCCAACTTGCATTTCCAATTCGATCTTTAACACATGGGCCCACCACCCCTAAGGTGATGTTGACCTATCATTAATTGAACCAACCATCAACATACTTAAAACTCGCTATATGCAATCTAATATCACCCAATCATATGAGGACCCGAAATTGGGGTCACTACTTATACGACCTTACTCTTTCGAGAAGTAAAGAGCTCGATTCAGACGCGCTTGTATGCATGATCTGTCACTTCAGAGAGACGTCTCCAACATATAATCCCTTGTGATGGAACCCTTTACTTTGACAAGAGACCATTGGTATCACTTATGTGATCCTCCAAATCTTGTTAAAATTTTAATTAATTATGAATCATATTAACATAATTAATTCTTCCAAGGGAAATAACTACTCTATTAATAATAGAGTGTTTTAATTTTAATTGAATTCCAATTAATATAATAATATTAAATTAATCATCCAATTAATATCCAACCAACATTCTTTATTATTACTTGAAATATGGTATTATCTCAAATACGTATTATTTCAAATTTTAATAATTATAAAAATATATCATGATCTCTCAAACATTATCCCCTCCCTACCCGTTGTCATGTCCAGTACCGACGGGAGTGGGACAGACCGCTCACGGAGCAACCTGCTACCCCAACGCTCCCCGACTAAACACCATATCCGCCTCGGGTTAGGATAATACCAATTGATCACTTTGTACTTGAGATGATAATCGGTCTTTCAACTGTAGTTATACCATATAATAATAATCAAAATCATTTTAATTAACATTATAAGGAGATTTTACAAACAAATAACCAATCCTATTCAAGCATCAATGTTTGTTGGTAGGTTCATGTAACCAATTGTGATCTACATCACAATCAAGTTTTGGTTATTGTTAATGTCATTCAAGGAAATATTTATCATCTTTAGTTATTTCACAAATATTAATAAATAATTATCCCAGGAAATTAACCATCATTTTCCATTAATTTTAATTTAATGACAATTGCAAGGTTCATGATCAAGTATGTCATTTCCAGCGGTGACCCCTACTTACTAAAGTTAGCATATGTCAATCAATTTAAATCTAAATCAAGCAAAATAAGTTTCTATACTTGGTAATTTGATTTACAACAGAACCCAAGTGATTATCATGCATTTATAGGTGTTTCAAAACCTTAATTAACTCTTTAATCATGTCATGATTCACCATCCCCGAAACAATGGATATATATTCATTGAAATGATCATATCTTGAGCAGTTAGATTCCAAATCATGCAAACTCAAATCCCATGATTTCCTTAATTAATGGGAAACATTATCCAAGTGATAATTTCGTGTTTAAATACTTTCAACAGATCTGAAAATATTCACAAAACAAGGCTACGAAAATGAAATGCGATAAAATTTTCACAATCCCTTATGAGCCCAAGTCTTCCTATGTTTATGAATCGCATACAAAACCTCTAACCTGGCCCTGATACCACTTGAAGGATATGGAAATATCCTTAAACACATCACGGAAGCATGTGGATCACATTGTATGCGATCGGGAGTGACTAGTCGTACTAGTAGCTCGAGGCAACAGAATTTAAAAGTTTAATGTGATGAAACCACATGATCTAAGAATACTTCTTAGATGATTTCATCTAAACCACAATTAGGTCTTAAGGTTAACTCTTGAAGAGTGGTTGCGATCGAGTCTCTAAATCATGAGTCCTCCTGTCTCAAGTCTGATCCAACGGAGGAGATGCTTGTGAGAGTGTTGAAGAGGCGCGTGCTCATCGCAATCCATGTTGATGATCTAAGCGACAGATCTCCTAATCACATCACATGAGATCCAACGTTGTCTTAATGAGCGAAGCGCACTGAAGGAAACGAAGATCCACAAGCAAATACTCTGACAACATAACGATGATGCTGTGGCGATGGCGACTCTCTCAATGGCTCCATGACGGATGGTCATAATGAGAGAGAGAGAGAGAGACATGACGCACAGAGAGAAAGAGGGAGATAGCATATATTGTTGTTGTAACTCGAAGAGCAAGTGACGCCTCTTCTTATATAGGGTTTTGGGAGTCCATGGATCTCAATCCAGGGACAACACAAAATCAATGGATGAAATTGATTAGTGTTTCTTTCAATGGCCAAGATCTTGTTGTGAAAACATAAATAGAAATAATTTAAATTAAATAAATATACATTGAATTATCATCAACATAATTTTATTTAAATAAATCAATTTAGATAAGAGAATAAAGAGAGAGAGAGAGAGAGAGAGAGACTCGACCCCTAAAATAGGGAGGACAACTACTCTTGAACAATTCAAGGGTGGTCGTCCACCACCCATTAAGATGGATCCTTTTTCTCTATTTTTTGTGAGATATAATATCTCATATAATCCTCATAGAAAATGCAACAACTCATATTGCAAATATATTCACAATATTAATTCCAAATTAATTTGCGAATATTTCTGTTATGCAACTGAAAAATGGTGAATCAAATTCACAACCCAAAATAAAATGTAAAATATATTTTCAATTAATTATCCAATGTGAATCCAATTCACATCAATCATTAACCAACAAATTAAATCACAATATTCTCCCCCTAATATATTATAAATCCCATTTATAATATAACTGAATAATATGGATAGTGCTATCAACTTTATTCATATCCATGATAAGTAAATCACATTTAATCATCTTACATCTCTATTCTCATATGCCCAAATAATATGAATCACATTCACATTATTCACATCTTTGATAATTAAATCACATTTAATTATCTCATATAAGTCTCCTTATATTATGGATCAAATTCATATTATTCATGATAATTAAGTCGTATTTAATTATATATTATTCTCAGTGCTCGGATATATATCAATAGTGAAATTATCCATGAACACTTTCAAGGATAATGTACTTCCTCTGCGGATACTTGGAGATAAGGACAGTGTGATTGTATTGTTCCACGTATAGTGACTTGGATATTGAGATCACATCTCAAATCCAGATCTTGCGGACCTCCCATAGATGTTTGATTAAATAAAGTTGTAGATCTAATCTTCTCATTATATCCGAATCACATTTAGATCAAGGTGCAACATTTGGACGCATCCAAATAGTGCATAAACATGGTTTTTTCATCTTAGTGAAAAAAATCCGAAACTTGCATCTCATAGAAAACAATGAGTCTCTGTGCATACAACATACAAATCTTTGTTCACCTAGGGTTTTGGATAACATCAATGACCATGGACAAGGCTCTAACACCACTTGAAGGCTGGGGTTTAGGTCTGAGCGCATCATGCAAGCGTGGAGATCGCATCTAATGTGATCAGGAGCGACTAGTCATACTAGTTGCTCGGGGCAGCGGGAATTAAAAAAATAAAGAGATGAAACCACATGATTTGAGAAAACTTCTCGTATCATTTCATCAATACCATAAAGAAGATATAGGAATACCTCTTGAAGCATGGTTGTGGTTGTTGTCTCTAAAGTAAGAGACCACCTATTTCAAGTCCGATCTGATGGAGGAGACGCTTGTGAGCACACAGATGAAACATGTGCTTCTTGCAATCTAAGCCAAAGATCTGAGAAATGAATCTCGTATTTGTCTCACAAAATCTGATATCTTCTTCACGAGCAAGAGGCACTGAAGAAGACAATGATCTACGAGCGGTCGACGCGGTAGCACAATGACGTAGCGACGACGATGACTCTCTTGGTCAGGGGGTGGACTACCATTCTTGAGAGAGAGGGGGGCATGTGATGAGAATGAGAGAGAGAGAGCACTTGCAATTGTATTGTAAAAGAATATCTAGGGTTGCCCTTTATACTAATTTGGATGTTCATGGATTACAATCCATGTGCTTCACAAAACCAAAGGTTGTTATTTTGTGCTTTCAATAATGGCCATGATTTTGTAGCATAAATATGCAACAACAATTAATTTAATTTAAATTAAATATATTGAACTATCATTAATATAATTTAATTCAATTAAATCGATATGCAAAGAAGGATTAGGAAGGAGTCTAGCCACATCCCAATAATGCAGTGGATGACCTCCTTGATTTTAGGAGTCAAGGGTGGTCGTCCACCCTCCATATATGGAAAGTGTCTTCCTTCTTCCAATTATGTGAGATATTATATCTCGCATAATCCTCCACAATTTGCAACAACTTTTATTGCAAATTGATCCATAAAAATAATTCTAAATATTCTTTTGATAATATCAATCAAGTCATTGAAAATGTGAATCATATACACACATCCAAAATAAAATGTAAATTTTATTTTCAATTAAGTACAATGAGAATTCAATTCACATCAACATTTAATTTGTAAGTACTATTTACAATTAGCTCTCTCTAATATATTATAAATCATATTTATAATATATATGATTAAAATAAATAGTGATATACACATTATTAATATCCTTGATAATTAAATCTTATTTAATTATCTTGGATCATTAGTCTCATATATCCAAATAATATCAATCATATTCATATTGTTCATAATAATTAAATAACATTTAATTATCAATTTCCCAATGCTCAAATATGTCATTCAATAATGGAAATATTCTTGAACTCTTTCAAGAATAATGTGCTCTCTCCGTAGATACTTGGAGATAAGGATATGGAGATTGCATGTTCATCGTATAGTGACTTGGATGTCGAGATCATATCTCAAATCCAGATCTGGGGGTCCTCTTAGAGATGCTTGATTAAATCAAAGCCATTAATCTACTCATTTTATCTGACTCGTATTCAGATCAATGTCCAACATTTGGACTGAGATTGGATTACTTCCCTACTAAGAGGAGTCACTAATATCCAAACATGTTTTGTCACTCCCTCGGAATGGAAGCGTCATGGTTATACAATCGTTTATAATCACATCTCCCTCGACTATTCCTAATACTCGTACATCTTGCATATTGGAAGATCTAGAATAAACCCAAAGTTTTATATCACTTTTAGACTATCTTCTTCAGGGTTTTATCATTAAGATTCTCATTTAATTATTGGGAGTTGGTAGCGAACATATACTTTCCAAAAGCATATATCATATCTTGGCATTGATTATATACTTTCCAAAAGCATATATCATACCTACAAATTCTGTCAAACTTCCAAAGCGAGATGACCATGCACGAAATTTGATCCCAATATCTCATGAGTGAGATCAAGTCTTATGGTTCAGTAATGAACCTTTAGGATCCCTTTGATAGATTCGTTGAATCGTCAGCTATCGGGGAGGCGATTGTAAGGCACTCAAGGCAGACCTCAGTTGTTGTAGTGGTCGTTCAAGAAGGGCGATTAATCAAACAATTATCAACCCGCACAAATAATTCAAACAATCAAAAGCAAGTGTGAATCAAAATTTATTTTAACCCTACAAACAATGATAAGCAAAGTTGAGTGTCGAACAATGGGAACAAGGGATGTAGTATGTATATTATCTATAAATAAATAATATAGTATATATAAATAATTTTTTTAATTTTAAATTTTCTGATTTTTAATTTATCTTTTTAATAAAGAATAATATATATATATATATATATAAGAGTATAAATATATGTATATAATGTAATATATATAATAAGAAATAAATAGTAGAATATATATAAAGGTACAAAAATTAGACAAAAGAAGAATCCTTTTTAATTTTTTTAAGGTTTAGATTACAATTGGGATAATTATAATAATTAATAATACAGTAAACTATATATAATAATATAACGGTTTATATAATCTATATAGGGTAATATAATGATAAATATAGATTAATATAGTCAAAAATTTCAAGATATTTTTTTGTTTTTTCAATTATTTTTCTACTATGGTGAATTTTTAGGGAACTTTTACAATTTTTTATTTTATAAAATCTGAAAAGGTCCAAAACATGACTTTTTAAATTGGCTGAATGGATTTGAGAATTAAAAATAGCAAAATGGTTCAAAATTTCTCAAACCCCATTTTAATGGATAGAAATATATATATATATATATATATATATATATATATATATATTTTTATAGGACAACAAACTATTTTTTGAGTTTTTAGAAAATATTTTACTATTTTTAAGGATTAGGAAGGGTTTGCAAATTTTTAGAGTTTCTTTTTTTATTTCTGGTATGGAGTGATAAAATATGCTAATAAGCAATATGTATTTTTTCAAAATTTTAGTAAAAGTTTGTACTTTTTTGTATTTTTAAGTCAAATAAGGTATAAATTAGATCGTTTTTATTATTACTACATAACAAATGCATTCAAAATGTTAAATGGAATATATAGCGTGAATAAGCAACCAATCAAGCACTTACACCTATTTTTGAAATTTTTTAAAGAATGGGAGCTTTTTTTAATAAATAGAAATGTAAAAATAAAAATAAATCAACGTGCTAGGGACATATTTGCAATAAAATGATTTACAGGTGCTCACATGCAAAATAACTAGAAAGTTTGAGCTGCAACTTGACTTTTACGAGCTAAATATAAATTATAAAACTCAGAGGGGTACACCTTCAAAATGTCCACTCACGTGGGGGTGCACGTGAGTTGACATGGCACTGGACTAATATGCAATATTAAAAAGATTCAAGGGCATACATATAATTTATCCCAAAAGTTTAGCCTAGTAAAGATAAAATGTGCAGAGGGGGTCAATGTAATTAACCCCACTTAACCTAGTCTTATCTAGTCGTCCTCTGTTCGCCGCGTGGAGAATTTGAAGGCTGGCATGATGCACTGCTTCGAGAAAGACCAATGGCTGCAATTCGATCTGGCGCATTCGCCGAATCCAATGGAAGCAGTGGTCAACAAGATAACCTAAGAACTCGATGGCGTTGAAATTCAAATTAGCTTATCTCCAAGCTCTTATGAGGTTTTTTCACTCTGACGAGTCCAGCAGCTTGCTAGGGGTGGTCCACAAGTACAAGTGGTCTCTGGCATGGCTGAGGAAGAACTAGGAGCTCAGACAGCTGCATACCACCTGAAGCTGCTCTAGGTGTTAACCATGGTTCTAGGGGCTTCATTGAAGCGTCTAACCTGCACCAAATAAATCCAAGGCACGAGGAGAAATATCTCGACCATACGATGAAACGGATAGGTGAAAGGGGGATAAAATGGTAAACCTCTAATGACGGGTGACACAGCGAGGTTCGAATCACCTAATCCACAAAGGGTTAGGGCAGAACACATAGTGGAATCGATGGAGCATATGTAGGGAAGTCAAATGGAGTGGGAATCGAGGTAGAAGTACAAACAAGGCACGATGATTTATTTCGGAGCTCAAGTTCCAAGTAATTAGGGATTTTTTATTTTAGACCTAATGACAAGATTAAAGCTAAAATTAAAAGCTAGAAATAAATTTAGAAACTAAAATATTCCTAAGAATGACTGAAAGAGGCCTCGACTTAATCAGAGTCGAGGAGGCAGAACCAGCCAGTGACGCTCCTCCGACAATGGAGTGGATCACCACCTCCAACAATCTCCTCGATGCAAATCCACCTAATCCGATGTTGTCGCCAAGAGGAAGAGGTCTGGATGGATCTGAGGGGCTAAGGGCAAAGGCCAACCAAAAGTAGATCAAACTTGGTGGAGGAGCAGAGGAAGATTATTTATAGGCTGCAAAATGAGGGAGGTTCGATCAAGGCTGCTACTTAAATCGAGGCAGATCGATGGGATCTTTGGCCAAGAGTTGAATTAGGAAAGTAGATGGGATATTTGGCCACGGTGTGAATTAGGGAGATATAATCTCCAGGAATCACGTGGCACGGCATGACAGAGCATGATAAGCTCAAGCAGAAAAATGGGAAGAAAAGACGGATCTGATATTCCAACACTCGAGGAAGAGAGAAGGGGGTCAGTTGATCCGAGGTCAATGTGGGAAGGAACATGGTTGGTCCACGTGGACCAACCAGAAAATTCCCAAACAAAAATACCTTGGAAATTCAAAAATAATAAATAAATGAATTAATTGAATTTTTTATTAATACATGGAAAATGTTTGTACTTTAATGTAGTATTTTATACATTTATTTATTTATTTTTATGTGCTTTTTAATACAAATTAACATTTTACATGTAAAATATAGGTATAAATACCATATTTTAATATTTTTATTCTTATTTTTATTACACATTTTATTATTTTGTACAGTATTTTATATATTTTCAATTTATTTAAATAAACATTTAGGTATTTTTATTGCATCTTTCTGAATTTATATGTACAGTTAATTAATTATATACATCTATATTATAGGTATATATAAGTATACTTTACCTATGTATTGAAACATAGTATTTATATTATTTCCTTTTTATGATTTTATTATTATTTAATTATGTACACATTTTTTAAGTAATAAATATATTTTATATAAATATAAAATAGTTTGAAAAATATAAATAGTAAATATATTGTATAAATTATAAAAGTATATTGCATAATGGGGGCTTGAAGCATGATTTTTACATCTTAAGTCCAAATTAAATGAAAGCACCTTCATTAAATAGGTTATTAAAAATTATATAAAATTAAAGATATTTTTATCCATTTTGATAAAGTATGGACAAGACACATGTTTGTAAAGTTTATTCTGCCTTTTTCTTTTGTGTACTACGGGAACATTGTGCATTATTTTTATATGAACTCAATTTTGTATTTTTTATTTTTATCTACAGTATTCATATACATGGTTTTTATTTGAGATGTAAAAATAATAAAAATAGGTCCCAAAAATAAGTTATTGATGGATTACAAATTAGGGTTTTTATGTGTATTCTATACAGTTCTTCTACCTTATCTCCCCGTACTTATTCCTTGACCAAGTCATCATGATGACTGGGTCTCGGGGTCTAGGGTCAATCAGTACCTATGGTTCTCATTTCTTTTTATTTTCTTCCTCTATTCCTTTTTATGAATTAGATACATTATATATACAATATTTTATACAATATTGTGTACTATTTATAAAGTAATTTTTTTTGACAAATAAATTAAATATACATGCATTTAGCTAGTGATTTAGGACCAAAATGAAAGAATAAAGAAGTTGAAATGGAGATTCATCACACCCTATACTTGTCGTTACTAGTCCCCAAAAAATAAAATAAAGAAAAGAAAACGAAAGAACTTGGATTTATTTTAACTTTTACACTTTTCTTCATAATATCAAAGTTTAGAGCTCAGTCGGACCTTTGGATTTTTAGTTTGGTCGAAACCTTATTGGCAACCAGACTTGAAACATAACAGCCTCTGAGAATCACAAAACTCTGCCCCAGTCTCCTTACAAACCAGGTCAAAACAAGTCGATGTCATACGCAGTCCCTTATGACTAGAGTCTTTCTTGTACGATGTTAGTGATATATGGCTCCTCTCGACTGAAGAGGAAAAAGTCAGGCTTCCCTAACATGGTGATCGTAATTCCTTAATCTAATAACTCTATTATCAAGAAGAGGGGTATTCCCTTCTAAGTTCAAGTACAACCGGTTCAAGAAGAGGAGGTGGAGAAGAGAATGGATGGTAACTAGTGTAGCCAAGTCATCCGGTGCAGGCTCAAATATATCTTTGACTTCGAAGCTCAAGCTTGCTTAATACAACATGTTCCGACGGGAATTGTTTTTTCTTGGATTTTTACCCTTCTATTTTTTTGGAGTTTTTAAATTTTGCACATTTTTTTAATACTATTTACAACAACATTTACGTAAGGAGTTTTTCCTCTTAAACTAGTAGACTATCCCTCTTTTGAAGTATTATTGCAACCCACAACATTCAGTCATTAGACCCTCATGGCTACTAGATCGGGTCGGAGGCACATTGCCATGACATCGTGACTTTGTATGTTTCCCTTCGTTTGTGTCCCATGTCGGTCATACCTCTACCACTTCAACTGAGTATAACAAAGTGCAAGGTGTAGGTATCCAAGTTAGGTCACAATCGACAAGAGTCGTGTGTGTGTTCTGAAATATTCTACTTAGGAAGTCAATATGACACTGAACCAAATCTTTTGGTATCAAAGAATTAAATATAGAAGACCTAAGGTGCCTCAATTATAGTTCCTCTAAGGTTCATGTGATTAAGTGGACTAAGGTCCAATCTTCGGATTCTATTTAGACTTGTTCAATTTTTATTGTCAATCCGAAAAATGCAAAAGTTATGCAATGCAAAAAAATGTTTTTGTGAAACCATTTTCTGATTTTGAACTTTTTATGGATCTTTGAAAAAGTTTTGCAAATTTTTATGCAATCTTTTGAAAACATTTCTCAAAATTTTATGGGTTTTTTGGTTGTTGCAAAATTTTATCCATTTTTCAAAAATAAAAAAGAGTTAGAAAAAGAAATATGTGCAGCTATTTACACAGGAATGCATATTGTTATTTACAAGAATCTGGGTTTAATAATTTACATAAGTTAATTAGTGATTATTTATAGAATTTATGTACATAGTTTGTAAAGAATTTTTATTTTCTTGGATTATGCACATGGTTCTCAAAATAATCTGAAGATATTTTTACAAACATTTTGAAAACTCTATTTTTTGAAAAAAATCTGACAAATGATTTTTGCAAACATTTACAACATTTGAAAATCATTTTGCAAAGATTTTTCAAACAATATGTATAGATATTTCGAAGTATTTTTACAACTATTTTTCAAACTATTTGCATCTAGATTTTCAAACCATTTTATTCTAACAAATAAAAGAAAATTTTACAAACAAAACATTTTCATAGTGGTTCGAAAACATTTAACAAAATATTTTTCAAATGGTTTTACAAAAGATTTTTCAAAGAAAATTTCCAACCATTCTCAAACATTTTGCAAAACATTTTTAACTGATTTATTGATCGTAATTACAAAGAATTTTGATGTGTGTTTTTATTTTTTTATAGACATATTATTGAAAATATGCAAGTTCGAATTATGGCTAAAATATATACACCGCATATATAACCCCCCATATTTGGCTCGATCTTTGTCTTATAGATTGGTGAGAGAAAAGGAAGACATAACTTGTATTATGTTTAGGAAAATTTATTACTACAATGATTGAAGAATAAAGAATAGGAAGTCGATTGTCACCCTATACTTAGGATCAATTAATCCTAAGTATAGCAGACTGCACACAAAGCAAGGGGGGTCGAGGGTTGGAATGAATAAAATCAACAGCTCGGTCTGTCTCCCCTTATACTTATGGTAAAGTATCCCTAAGTATAGATAAGATATAAAGAATTGAGGAGACATGCGAGGGGGTTACAAAATGTGCACTCGTATACACTCATCCCCCTATACTTAGGATGGAGCATATCCTAAGTATAGAAATGATGAATGGGATGAGTGACTTGTCAGTAGAATGAAAGAATGGAAATGAAAAGAAGAAAAAGAGAAAATGATTAACTAATCAAAAAAATTTTGATTGCCCTATATGAATCTGTTGTTGCTGCGACTGGAAGTTCTTCATTTTAGAGCACCTAAATTCATTCAACCGTGGACAATAAGGTATCACACTAAAGATATGGCTTCAGAAGTTATCCGTTGATGACAAAAGGTT
This sequence comes from Ottelia alismoides, assembly GCA_037367405.1. Lineage (NCBI taxonomy): Eukaryota > Viridiplantae > Streptophyta > Magnoliopsida > Alismatales > Hydrocharitaceae > Ottelia > Ottelia alismoides. The sequence goes on along the minus strand of JAZKJV010006151.1, from coordinate 269,954 downwards.
GTGTGTCAGCTGATAAACCTAAGATCACAATGCTTCCATTATCATACACACATGCTCCACTATAAACGACCTAATCCACTTGCTCTTCAACTTCACTGGGAAAAGCTTCAACTTTACATCGAACAACCAAACCCTCTGACACAGTTTGAAAGTCTTACAACATATATGCTTGTCGTGCCACTTCTTGACCTTCTCCTTGTACATAAGGTTGTTGTTGTATGCATAGTCTCTAAATTCAATAAGTCTGTTTAGATCGAGCTTTATGTTCTTTTCTGCTTTCTTTAAAACCAAATTTCAAATGTTAATTTCTCACAAAGATTAGTGAATTAATTCAACAGGAAAATGGCAAGGCATACCATAGGGCGACATTCCAAAAGGTATCTTGTACGTAGTCCAATAGGACTAAAGAATCGAGTCGAGCAGTTGAGACAAGTTCTTTATGTCTCGACATAAAAGTTTTTGGAGGATAGTCTTGATCTCCCTATTGGAACATTATGTCAAGCCATTGGACTATGGGTGGTACGGAGAAGTGACGTGATGTTCTATGCAGTATTCTTGAGTCAAATCTTCACTTCTCTATTAATGAAATGGATACCCCCATTTAATATAAAAATTTTGGGAATCCAAACCTTGCAGTGATGTGTTATTTTAGAAACTGGTTGACTGTGTGATTATCAGTGGTTCGAGTTGGGATAGCCTCCACCCAACGGCTTACAAAGTCAACAACGAGCAAAATAAACTCATATCCATAGTTGTTGGGAAATGGGCCCATGAATTCAATGCCCCATGAATCAAATATGTCTGAGATTTGAATATACTTCAAGGTATTGTATCTCTCATTACAATGTTTCCTCCAATCTTTTGACAGTTAGTGCATCTTTTTACAAAATCTTCTACATCGTTAAAGAGAGTCGGCCACCAAAGGTTGCATTGTAATACTTTTACATTTTCCAGAATGGTGTCCTCCTAATTCTCAAGCATGGAAATGTTCGAGGACACTGTGAACTTCCTCTTGAGGAATGTACCTCTTCTATATAGAATATGCCCACTCATGAAAGATATACAAATCCTCCCACTAATAAAAATGAATATCTTACATGAATTTGTCAACTTCCCATTTCGGTAATCTTGTGGAGTTTTCTTGGAAACAAGATAGTTCACAATATTGACGAACCAGAGGAACGAGGTGACTGAAAAAATGCTTCATCTAGAAAGGTTTCGGTGATTGGCAACTGGCTTTACCCAGGAATGTTTGGCTATGGTAATCTTGATAAATGATCTGCCACCACATTTTAACCCTAGGTTTATCACTGATTTCCATATCGAATTTCTGGAGTAGAAGGATCCATCTGATTAGCCTTGGTTTGGCATCCTTCTTGGCTTGCAAGTACTTGATGGCAAATGGTGTGTATAGATAATCACTTTGGATCCCAATAGGTGCGATATGAACTTCTCCAGGGTGAAGATGACTGCTAGCAGCTCTTTTTCAGTGACCATGTAGTTCTTCTGAGCTTCATCAAGAGTTTTGCTAGCATAGTGAATCGCAAATGGAAATTTATCTTCCTTTATCTCTTAACTACTCCAATGGCATAGTCTGAAGCATCTGTCCTGATCTCAAATTGTAAAGACCAATCTGGCGGTTGTAGAACAAGGCCTGAGTGATCAGATCTTTCAATTGATTGAAGGCTTGGAGGACTTTGGCATCTACAATAATATCTACCTCCTTGCCTAGAAGCCGAATAAGCGGTCGAGCAATTTTGCTTAAATATCTGATGAATCTACGGTAAAATCCCACATTCCATAGGAATGATCGAACTTGCTTCAAATTTGTAGGTGTCCCTAGATTAGAAATGACTTACACTTTTGTAGGATAAACCTCCATGCCATGTTTTGAAATGACATGGCCTAGCAAAATCCCTTCAGTCACTCTTTTCACACGTGAGGTCACACAAGGTGGACCTCAATCGCTGCAGTGGCTGCTCATGAAGGCTGATGAATCAAACAACAATCAACCCTCAGAAATAATTCAAATAATCAGAAGCAAGTATGAATCAAAATTTATTATAACCCTACAAACAAGTTGTGTATAGTAACAAAAAGAGTATGGTGTTAAGCACAAGGAACAAGGTACGTAGCAAGTATATTATATATAAATAAATAATATAAGTATGTATATATAAGTATGCACAATATGTACTCTATGTGGCGTGGGTTTTAATTAATTCTTTTTTTAAATTAATATATACTTTTTAATTTTTAATTTTCTAATTTTAAATTTCTCTTTCTAATGTAGAATAATATATATAAGAGTATATATATATATGTATATTTGAATATATATATATATATATATAATATAAGAAATAAATGGTAGAATATGTTATTATAAATGTACAAAAATCAGAAAATATACCGAAGTATGATCCTTTTTAAATTTTTAAAGTTTTAAATTATAAATAGGGTATTTATAATACTAATAATACTATAAAATATATATAATAACATATAGGTTTAAATAAGATATGTAGGGTAATATAATGATAAATATAGAAAAATATAGTCAAAATTTAAAATTAAAATATTTTTTGTTTTTTAAATTATTTCCTCTCTTGTGATTTTTTTGGGAATTTTTGTTATTTTGTATTTTTAAAATTAAAAAAAGGTCCAAAATAGGAACTTTTTAAATTGGTTGAAGGGATCTGAGAATAAAAATAGCAAATTGGTTCAAAAGTTCTCAAATCAATTTTAATAGATAGAAATATGTATATATAAAAATGTAAGCCAACTAACTCTCTTTTTTTGTTTTTATAAAATATTTTACAGTTTTTAGAGTTTGTAAAGGTTTGCTCATATTTAGAGTTTTTTAATATTTTTTGTGATTTTCGGTCTGGAGTGATAAAATAGGCTAATAAGTAATAGATAATTTTTTTTGGAATTTTTAGTGAGGGTTTGCAATTTTGTATTTTTAAAATAAAGAGGGAATGAAATAGACTTTTTAGTTTTTAATAAATTGTAAATGCATGCAAAATGGTAAATGGAATATATAACGTGAACATGCAACCAATCAAGTAATTACATCTATTTTACATTTTTTAGGGTATAGAAGTATTTTAATAAATAGAAATGCAAAAATAAAAAGAAATCAAAGATGGTAGGGACATATCTACAAATAAAATAATTTCCCAAAACTCACATCAAAAAAATATCCAAAAAGTTTAAATCACAACTCAATTTTTTACTATTAAATATAAATTACAAAATGTGGAGGGGTGCGCTTGGAAAATGTCTACTCACGTGGGGGTCCACATAAGGTAACCTAACACTGGACTGATATGCAATATTAAAAAGGTTCAAGGGCATACATGCAATTTATCTGAAAAGTTAATCCTAATTTATATATTTACAAGACCTTCTAGTAAATATAAAATATACAGAGGGTGTCGGTGCAATTTACCCATCTGAACCTGGCCCAATCTGGTCATCCTCTACTCGCCACGTGGAGGATCTGAAGGTTTTCGTCACACACCACATCGAGAAAGACCAAAGGCTGCGATTAGATCTAGTGCATTCACTAGATCTAACGGTAGTAGGGGGGCAGCAAGAACGCCGAAGAACACGATGACAATGAACTTTGATTTGGCGAATCTCCGAGCTCCGACGAGGGTTCTTCACTCTGACGGGTCCAACAGCTTGTTGGAGGTGATCCACATGTAAAAATGTTCTCCGATGCAGCTAAGGAAGTACTAGGAGATCATAAAATTCAAGACCACCTGGAGCTGTGCCAAACAAATCCTAGTCTCGAGGTCAAACGTCTCATCCGACCAATGAAACTGATAAGTGAAAGGGGGATGAAATGTTCAACCTCTACCGACGAGCGATAGATTGTGTTTCCATTCACCTAATCCACGAAGGGTTAAGGTTAAACACAAAGTGGAATTGATGGAGCAGATGAAGGGGAGTCGAATGGAGTGGGAATCGAGGTGGAAGAACATATGGGGCATGATGATTTGGCCTGGAGCTCAAGCTCCAGGCAATCAGGTATATTTGATTTTAGATCTAAAGATGAGATTAAAGTTAAAATTAAAAGCTGGAAATGAATTTAGACCCTAAAATATACATAAAAATGGCAGAAGGAGGTCTTGATTCGACTGGAGTCGAGGAGGCAGAACTAACCGGTAGTGCTCCTCCGGCAATCGAGTATATTACCACCTCCAATGACACTCCTCATTGCAAATCTGCAAAACGTGATGTTGTCACTGATGAATCTCCATTTCATCACCTTTATTCTATCATTTTGGCCTGAAAAACCCCAGCAAATGCATGTAAATAGCCTCAATTTGTTCATAATAGCATTCATTATTTATTGTATTAAGTGTACATAACATAAGGTTTTTAATGCCAAAATTATAGAATAAAGAGAAGAAAAGAAAAAGGAATAAAATATTGAAGATATTTTATGACCCGAACCACGAGACCAAGGCCAGCATGGAATTGGTCGACAAGGAATAAAGTAGGGGGAGATAAGAGCCAATAGTACAATAAATACCTCATTTATTTATTCCTTTATTTATACATTTTTGACACCTATTTTGTACATAATTATTCATTCATCAAATAAAGAAACTTTGTACATAAAAGTTGTAGATAATAATGTAAATAAAAATACAAAATTGAGTTTGTACAAAAATAATACACAATGTGCATTTTATACCCAGAATAAAAAGTAAAAATCTCAACTTCACAGACCCATATCTTGCAAATAGAAACTCCAAATCACCCAAACTCACCTTTAATTGTATATAGCCTTCCATGAATTTTTTAATAAAATTGGTTTCATAATTTTTGGAGTTCATCTCTAGAAGTTAGGTTTTTGACCCTCCTTGTATATAGGACTGATTAAAATATTCATTTTATTCAATGTTTATTATTTCTATAAATTTATATTTTTAGAATTTTGTAAATAATGTATATAATACATGTACATATTAAAATTAAAAGAAAACTAAAAAGAATTTCTAAAATAAAATAAGTTTATGTAATACATAGGTGAAATACCTATGTTAAGAATGTACATAAATAAAAAGGGATTTTATTCTTTTATTCTTTATTCATCTATACTTTTATAATAATGTTTATATTATATATAACTTATTAAAAATACAAATCCAAAATAAAAGCAAATAAAATTCATTAAATAAATAAAATGTATATAATATATAGGTAAAATACCTATAAGTATACCTACATATACATATACACATTTATTTAAAAATGTAAATAAATTCATAAAAATTAAACAAAAATATACTTATACTCACAAAAATAAGTTATAAATTTATAAAATAAGAAAATAAAATAATAAAATTAAATAAACAAAATAAAAATAAATATAAATAAATATACTTATAAATACATTATTTTAATAAAACCGTAATAAAATACTTCAAAAAAAAATAAAAATCATAAATAAATACTACATTAATTATTAAATAATTTTTATTTTAATATGCAAAATCTAACTAATTCATTTATTATGTTAAATAAATAGGTCAAGATCGGTCCGATGTGGACCAATTAGGGGCCAGGGAAAGTTGACCTCCGGTCAACTCCCCCCTGCGCCTCTGACTCCCGTCAGGCCCATCTTTTCCCCGATTTTCATCCTTTTTTCATGGACGTCTCTTCCACCCATCGCACTCGAATCCTCCATGAAAGATCTTCTCTGATCATCCTAGATTCTCGCCGAGATCTTGGATCCCTTGTACATACCATCGATTCTTAGATATTAGCCAGTCAATAAAGGTCTCCAGGGATGTCTATAAATAATTTCTTCTTCCTCCTTGGTCGAATTTGGCCAATTTCATCCTCTCAATAAGCTTGAATCAGTTCTTGGAGTAGCCCTCGTGACAGGAGGCGCTTCCCAGCACCTCGGTTCGACCCAAGAAGGAGGATAGTTTTGTCGCGGCGGAGCTCCGGCATCCGCCCTGCTCCCTGGAGGCCTGCAGGTTTAAGAGCTGCACTTTTACTTGTTTTAGATAGGTTTTAGTTTTAGTATTTCATTTTTGTCGTTAGATTAGCATTTAATGGTTAGAATTAGTGTAGGTTCGGTTACCCGTAGTTCGCCGGAGGTACATTCCGGCGAACTCATTCACAGTACCCCCGCCGTGTTCCGACCACCCTCTCACCTCCATCTCCTTACCCTTCCATTTCCCTACACCCCAGGCATTTTCATTCACCCAGATCTTCCTTAGAACTGGAGATCCGATCTCCTCCTCCACCCCTCGCCGGAGATCGCCGCCCCGCACCCCCTTTCGCTCATTTTGACCCAAATAAGGTCCCCAGCCCCTTGTCTTTGTGCGCTGAGCTTTCTTGCAGGTGCTGGGACGCCAAAGGACCCCCGTTGGGGTCGATTTGATTCTTCTGCAGGTACCTGGGGGCTTCATCCTTCATCGACTCCGCTGGGTTGCTCCGGTGAGCCTCCGGCTTTCCTGAGCACCTCAATCGACAGAGTAGGCCCCCAGGAAGCTTTTTGGAGCATCAGAAGCCCGAGGGAGCATCGGACAAGAAAGCAGCACCTGATCGAAGGTCGGGGAAGGGGGTGTTCTTCCCTGTTCTTCGAGCCTTCGTCTTCACCGTCCGATCGTGGTCCCAGCCCAGATCAGAAGCCAACCGTTGGATGGAGCTCTTCATCGACCGTCAGATCAGCTCGACTAATCTAATCCCAGCCCTTCATCGGCGAAGCGTCATCGGGGTTCGAGGAGGCGACGCGTGTCAAGTGAAGAAAGCCAAGCCGTTGGATCGCGCGCCTATTGGGGGTAATTTGCATATTTAGCCCCCGCTCTTTTTGTATTTCATTTTTAATTCTGTAAATAATTTTTAACGTTGTAAAATAATTGTAATTTTTGCTGAAAGGACCCTGAGTTTCTTAGAATTGCATTTAGGTCCTTCCGCGCCTCACGTGCAGTCCCACGTGAGGCACGTGAAATTTGCACTTTAACCCTAGCGGGTTTTGTAAATTGGAAATTAGCCCCAAAAATATAAATAAATGTTTATTTCTGTTGAATTTTTGCACTGATGCCCCTGGAATGTATTTTATTTGCAAAAATGCCCCTGCCAGGCTGTTTATTTTTTTGTGTCTTTTATCTATCTATTAAAAATACCTATGGTGCTTCTAAAAATCCAGAAAAATTAGGATAGATGTTTCATGTGATGCTCTTGCACGCCCATATTTTATTTCACAATTTTTGCATTTGTCCTAATTATTAAAAATGAAAAAGAAGCCCTTTCGTAATGTCTAATTAAAAAAATACAAAAAAATTTGAAAATGTTTTTTGAAAAATTTCAAAAAAATTATATATGGTATATTGATATATAAACTGAGTCCAGAAATTGAAAAACTCTAAAAATATGAAAAAGAAAAATAAAAAAATCAGAAAGCTCCAAAATCCAACAAAAAATTAGAAAAACCCTTAAAAACCCCCCAAAAATATATTTTTCTCTTTTATAATTATCTATATCTTACTATTAATGCATTAAAACTAATTTGGGTAATTTTGGAGTTTATTTTATATTTTTAAAAACCCAAATTATATTCGGCTATTTAATTAGTCCTATATTAGGGACATTTTTGAAATTAAAAATAAATAAAAATTGGAAATATTCCAGAAAAATAAAAAAAATTAGAAAAATATTAAAAACCTAAAAAATCATATCATATATAATTTAAGTATTTATGTCTATATATATATTTATTTATGATAGTATTCCTCTCTCTCTCTCTTCTTATATATATATATCTTCAAATATATATGTGTACATATCTATATATTATATAATTAAAAATATAAAAAGAAAAATAAAAAAATATAAAATATAAAAACAAAATAAAAATAAAAATTATAAAAACAAAAAATATATATATATAAAAATTACAAAACCCAAAACCCACAAAAACAATAATTGGACATGAACAATGGATTGAATAAATGATACATCCCATACATTCTCCTCGCCTCCCAGTGTTCGACCTCTTCCTATACTTACACCTATACACATTTACATGTAGAGTTATAATAAATTTTAACTCCACATTTTTGGATATTCCTTGCATATATTTATGGTGGGTTAATTGTTGATCGATTTGGGAGTCTGTCTGAGGTCAACTCAGCGACTGTCTATCCGCCTTGTGGAAAGACACGATCTCGGCAAATCCCCTTTCATCAAATGGCGCCGTTGCCGGGGAGGCAACGGATTTTGTATGATTTTGTGTGCTTATTTGTTCATTTATTCAATTATTTGCTCATGTCCATGATTCAGTTATTTATTTGGTTTTTATTTCTATTTGATATTATTTGATTGACTGCTCTGACCATTTCTTTCCTTTGTCTTTGATGCGAGGGACCGCCAAGCCAAGGAGGATCTCTTAGGAGGACCTATGCACCCAAGCAAGGTGGAGTTGGATCTTCTATGCCAAGCCAACAGGAGAGAGCATCAAAGGGAGATGAAGGAGAAGTTTTGAAGACAATCTCTATTTTTCTGCATTTTATTTTATTTCATTTTATTATGTATATTCATGTGAGAGAGTGACACTTAGAATTTTGTAGTAATACAGGACTCTCACAGGTACACTCCGACTCTCGAGGTCGAGTGCCCGAGGGATTGTTCCCTTGGGGGCCTCGATGATTTTGATGCTTTTCTTTTTTTTTCTTTATTTTATTTTTATTATTTTGTGTGAATAAGCCTTAGATTAGGAGTTGCTTGCTCGTAGAGTTAGGTCCAAACAGTCTAATATATATTTGCATGTACCTATAGTTCGCTTTGGACCTAGATCAAACTCTAAACAGCCGCTCATTTATCTTTTAGCCTTTGTGCCACAGCGAGCCCCGCAAAGCGCTTTCTCCTAAACTCAAGTGTGTTGAGCAGAGGAGGGGTGAGCCAAGACCGGACTTTTTGAGGCTAAAGATGAACGAGCAACTTGTGGTGCTTCACGATAATAGCAATTTCTGTACCTAGGGTGATTTCTTCGGCTTGCATTTGCATATAGCATAGGTTTCAAATTCTGTTATGCATCCTGCATGGAGAGAGCTGGGAGGCACTGTAAGTCTTCTTACTTGGCATGCATCATCGTTTTTTGACTTGCATGGCTTTTCCGGTCTTCTCCCTTTGATTTTGCCAACCTAGGATGATTAATGTAAATTGGAACCTCGATAGGCACGTGCATTAAAAATACCCAAAAAAGTGATAACCTAAATAAAATAGGGAATGTTAACTCTATTTGACCTAAAAATAGAACATAATGGACTTCCTCGTCTTGGGGAGAGCAACCCCCTCATTGTATGCGTTTTAAATTGCTCACGTACACACTAAGGAGTAGAGCCCAAATCCCATCAAACCTCCTAGTGTTTGTACAACTTTGTGATTCTCACCTCACTCTAAAACTGAAAATATAAATGACCGTCACTTGACGGTCGTCAGTGTTTTGAGTAGGTGAATTGGGGGTTTGCCTTGTGTCTTGATTGTGACTTGGAGTCCATTATGCTTTTCATTCATTACTAGAGTAGTCGGTCCCTCCCGTGTGAGTCATGCATTTTTTTTCTTTGAGTCTCTCCACCTCTCTTATACATATATCTCTTCATCTGCATTGAGTCATGATATTGGCGCTTGAGCTCAATCATTTCTTCGCCAAGTCCTTTGTTTCCCTATACTTCATCACTTTCTTCGTATTCTCCGTATCATCTTCATCTTCTCAGGTTCGAGGAGAGCATGCTCTTCGGACCGCCATTTTGACGGTGTTCCCGCCTTGTGTGGAACACCCAATTTCGTCTGTGTCTCGATCCTCTCGTCTGCCCTCCTCGTTCCCTCTGTATCAGCCTTCTAGCTCCCATGATATTGGCACGCACGCTCAATCAGCTTCTCCACCCCATTGTGTTACCCTTCTGATCCACCTTCCTTGTGTACCCCGTATCACCTCTCATTTTACCCGGGAATGTTGTGCACATCGATAGCCCGCATCGAGGATTCCATGATTACCTTGATTATCTGTGTAAGACGGGCCAATTATGTTGAGGATGCTGAGATTGATTTGGTGGATTTTACTTTGGATACATGCATACGAGCTTATTGAGAATTTTTGATGATGCATGATCATTAGGTGTGATGCATTATTGAGGAATTTTAGTTCTCGCACACCGGATTAAGGATGTGATATAATGCAATGGTTTGGTGATGATTTCGTGGGTATTGATTGATCTATCTTTCTTGAGGTTCCCGCCATCTTGATTTTGAGGATTGACTGCTTATTCTGATATGGACTGCCTGATAAAGGTGTGTGGATCCCGTATGATCTCTCATCTCCCTGATTGAACCATCCTTGATCTCCTGACTCTTTGATCCACCCTGGCACTAAGAGGATTCCTGACTATTTTTCGTGCCATCTCAGTTGATTAGATTAACCCGAGGGATGTTTTATGATTGACCTGATTATTTGCTCCCTCACATGATCTTATGCCCTCCTGTGGATTGATGGATTTACACTATTTCGAGGACCTGAGATGACTTGCCAGCATTCCCATGACCTACATTGATCTAGCTCGCATTCCTCCCCGAGGACTATCTGCGGGAGAACGCAACAATTTCTAGGACTGCGGTTTCATTCACTGATTGGGTCGCCATTGTGATAGGACCTGGAACCAAGTCAGATGATATGCTTGATTGTCCTCTCCCTATGATTGTGTACCTGGCCTGTCAGTACACGAGGCCAATCTACTAGACTCATCTGAGATTGCTCTCCTTGACGGTCCTCGCAAGGCAGAGCTCCACTTTTCTGATTATTCCCTGCCTAGCTCGTAGCTCCCCGAAGGCTATCTGCGGGAGACTATGACATATTTCAGATCTGATTGGTCTCTTCTGCTGGTAGCCGATATGTTGACTACTGAGACCACTGTGTGGATCCGTCTGATGGATCAGGCTCCTTTGAGCCTTCTCTCTCTTCTTGACGGCCCTCGCAAGGTAGAGATACAGTCTGACTATTCCTTGCCTAGATCGCAGTTATCTCCGAGGACTATCTGCGAGAGACTGTGACACTCTCTTTACACTCAGTTCCTACTGCTGATTGTGTCTCCGATCTGCGGAGCACGGAATCGAGTCGTCTGATATATATGATTTTTGGTCCCATCTTGAGTTGCGTATCCCATCTGCGGATCATGGGACCCATCTGATTAGACTCCTTTGAGTCTGCTCACCTTGACGGTCCTCGCAAGGTTGAGCTTCTGATATCTACTAATTATCATGCCTAGCTGGCAGCACGGTCCCCGAGGGTTATCTGTGGGACGCTGCCACCCTTTCTTGATTTGTCGGTCTCTTCTGCTGGTAGCCGATATGTCGTCTACCGAGACCGTACCTGATGATCCGTCTGATGGATCAGGCTCCTTTGAGCCCGCTCTCCTTGACGACCCTCGCAAGGGCGAGCTTCTGTTCAGATTAGTCATTGCCTAGCATGTACTACTCCACGAGGGTTATTTGCGGGAGGGTACATCACCTTGTAGGTACTCGGTTTCACTTCTGGTGTCTCCTATCTGATGGAGCACGAAGCCGAGTCTTCTGAGCTTCGTACTCGGTTTCCTCCCTGGTTGTGTCTCCTGTCTGTTGGAGCACGGAGCCGAGTATGCTGATTATTCTCTGATTCTGCTCACCTTGACAACCCTAGCAGAGTTGAGCCATGTCTAGCGGTATTCGATGTGTCTCTTGTGACCTTCCGACCTCATGACCACCGAATGCCACGATGTCTCTTGTTCCTTACCTTTCCATATCTTGTTGAGACTATGATTGACTGAAGGAATCTGTACCGCTCTTTCCTCCTCCTGGTCTTACGGAATCGGCTATGTTTCCTCAGGCTGAACCTTTGAGTCGATTGCCTGCTTCATGCTACCAGACCCGATATCTAACCTTTCGACATGTTGTCCCCGTTAGCTGACACCCACTTGATTGCAGATTCGGGTGTATTTTCACTTTCTGATCGCGTCCTCGTTCTCACAGGGAGACGACGAGAGCACGGTAGTCGCTTACCAGATATCGTCATGTACTTCACTAGTTTCTTCCCCACTTGTATATATGTGTGCCTTGTTCATTCTTTCTCCCGCATGTTATGTGTGCCCCAGATCTATCGCCACATCTTTGTGTCTATACTGCGGACGTACCTTGTCCTAAGTATAGGGGGTACACACTGAGTTGTTCTTTCGTTGTTCAGTTTTGTCACTCCTGTTGTTGTCTATACTTAGGGATATCTCACCCTAAGTATAGGGGGAGTGATGCGTATATTCTCCACGATCTTTTCATCAATATGTTTTCTTCTTTTCTTCTTTTCTTCTTTCCTTCTTCATATTTCTGTATCTGAATAAAAGGTGTCTCCCCTTTGTGTCGGTTTCCTGTGCTTAGGACATACTTTGTCCTAAGTATACGGGGGGTACACCCTTGATTTGTTCATCTGTTTATTCCCACCCTTGACCCTCCCTACCTTGTGTACAGTCTGCTATACAGAGGATTACTTGATCCACGGTATAGGGGTGACGGTCAACGTCTCATTCGATCATTTCTTATTCGTATATTCTTTAGACTTGTCTATACTCAGTACGAGTTATGTCTTCTCTTTCTCTTTTCCGATCTATGAGGACATAGCTCAAGCTAAGTCTAGGGGGGTCGTATATACTATGTATATACTTTAGCCATAACTCGTACTTTCATATTCTCTTAATAATATGGCTAATAATTCTTTAAATTCGTTAAAAAACGCTTAAGAAAAAGATGTGATTATTCCTCAAATACTTTTTGTATTTACTGATTAATAAATCAGGTGAAAATATTTTTTGCAAAATGTTTGAAAAATAGTTTGAAAATCTTTGTGAACATTTATTGAAAACTATTTTGAAAATATTTTGTTACATGTTTTCAACCTGTGTAAAAATGTGTGGTTTGTAAAATTTATTTTCTTTGTGTGAAATAAAAGGTTTGAAAAATGATTTGCAAATGGTTTGAAAAATGGTTGCAAACATACTTTGAAAAATCTATATATACTGTTTTGAAAAACCTTTGCAAAATGATTTTCAAATGTGTGTACATGTTTGTAAAAATGTTTGTAAAAATTATTTTGGACTATAGTTTTCAAAAATTGTTTGAAAAATTTGTGTCAAATCAGTTTGAGGAATAGATACATCTAATAAAAAATAAATCTTATTATTATAAATAAAATAAACAAAATTCTTTAATAAGTATATATGCCTATAAATAAAAATGATATTGTAAACTCTTAATTCTTGTAAAATAAAGCGGCATGCCCGTGTAAATAGCTGTATATATTGGATGCCAAAATTCTTTCTCTGTGTAAAATTTTTCTCTTTGTTTTCAAAATTCTTTGAAAAATTCCATTATTATTTGCATATTTGTAAATAGCATTTGCATTGCATTCATCTTCTTTGATTGAGCTTGATGATTGAACTAGTCCAATAAAGTCGAAGATTGGAGCTTGGTTGGACCTTACTGCACCTAACTGCACTGGAACCTTATGGGAACTAGGTTCAAGGTACTTCAGGTCTATTCAGACTTAATTCTTTGAGAAATCAGGGCTGAGTTCAAGTCACCTCAGTGGACTAACTAGAACTTTTCGAAACACACGCATGACTCTTGCCGACCGTGACCTAACTTGGACACTTGCACCTTTCACTTGGCTCAACTCAGTTGGAGTGGTGAGGGGGTTGGATTTGCCAGTCTGAGACGCATACGAGTGGAAACATTCATCCTCCTCTAGGTAGGGAAGTGCACCCCAACCTGGTCCAGTAGCCATGAGGTCTAACGACAGGAGATTGTGGGTTGCAATAAAGCTTCACAAGAGGGATAGTCTTCTGACTCAAGAGGAAAAACTCCTTATGTAAATGCTGCTGTATATAGTTTGTTAAAAAAAATCTCCAAAAAAGTGGGCAGGCTTGAAAATAGAATAAAGTGCCTGCCGGAGAATGTATATATGTTGTATAGAAAATAAGCAAGCTTGAGCATCAAAGTTATACCATGTGAGCCTGCAGCTGGATGAATTGACTACACTGGTCTTGCATCCCAGGATAGGTAGCTACACGGGTTACCGTCCATTCTTTTCTCTACCTCCTCCTCTTGAGTTGGATGCCACATGAACTTAGAAGGTAATACCCCGCTCCTCGAGGAAAGAGTTATTGGATTAGGGAATCATTGGGTTGTCATTCTAGAGAAGCTAGTCTCTTTGTCATTTCAGTTGGGGAGAGCCACTATCACTTACACTGTACAAGTCAGCTTCATAGTCATAAGGGTTTGCGTATGGTGTAGGCTAGTTCTGACCTGGCTATTGAGGTGATTTGAACCGAGTTCTGTGACTCTTGAAGGCTGTTGTGTTTTAAATTTGGTTCCCGAGTAGGTTCCGCACACATTTTCACACCAAAGCCTAACCTGAGCTCCAAACTTTGATTTTGTATAGATAAGTTTAATAGTCATGATCAATTCTATTTATTCTTTGAATTCTTTATTTTTGCTTTTTCTTTTCTTCTTATTCTTTATTCTTTTTGAACTTATTGCATAAGTATTTGCTAGGGACTAGCAAAGGCAAGTATAGGGGGGTGATGAATCTCCATTTCATCACCTTTATTCTATCATTTTGGCCTTAAAAACCCCAGCAAATGCATGTAAATAGCCTCAATTTGTTCATAATAGCATTCATTATTTATTGTATTAAGTGTACATAAAATAAGGTTTTTAATGCCAAAATTATAGAATAAAGAGAAGAAAAGAAAAAGGAATAAAATATTGAAGATATTTTATGACCCGAACCCCGAGACCAAGGCCAGCATGGAATTGGTCGACAAGGAATAAAGTAGGGGGAGATAAGGGCCAATAGTACAATAAATACCTCATTTATTTATTCCTTTATTTATACATTTTTGACACCTCATCAAATAAAGAAACTTTGTACATAAAAGTTGTAGATAATAATGTAAATAAAAATACAAAATTGAGTTTGTACAAAAATAATACACAATGTGCATTTTATACCCAGAATAAAAAGCAAAAATCTCAAATTCACAGACCCATATCTTGCAAATAAAAACTCCAAATCACCCAAACTCACCATTAATTGTATATAGCCTTCCATGAACTATCTAATAAAATTGGTTTCATAATTTTTGGAGTTCATCTCTAGAAGTTAGGTTTTTGACCCTCCTTGTATATAGGACTGATTAAAATATTCATTTTATTCAATGTTTATTATTTCTATAAATTTATATTTTTAGAATTTTGTAAATAATGTATATAATACATGTACATATTAAAATTAAAAGAAAACTAAAAAGAATGTCTAAAATAAAATAAGTTTATGTAATACATAGGTGAAATACCTATGTTAAGAATGTACATAAATAAAAAGGGATTTTATTCTTTTATTCTTTATTCATCTATACTTTTATAATAATGTCTATATTATATATAACTTATTAAAAATACAAATCCAAAATAAAAGCAAATAAAATTCTTTAAATAAATAAAATGTATATAATATATAGATAAAATACCTATAAGTCTACCTACATATACATATACACATTTATTTAAAAATGTAAATAAATTCATAAAAATTAAATAAAAATATATTTATACACACAAAAATAAGTTATAAATTTATAAAATAAGAAAATAAAATAATAAAATAAAATAAACAAAATAAAAAATAAATATAAATAAATATACTTATAAATACATTATTTTAATAAAACCATAATAAAATACTTCAAAAAAATAAATAAAAATCATAAATAAATACTACATTAATTAAAAAACAATTTTTATTTTATATGCAAAATCTAATTAATTCATTTATTATGTTAAATAAATAGGTCAAGATCGGTCCGATGTGGACCAATCAGGGGCCAGGGAAAGTTGACCTCCGGTCAACTCCCCCCTGCGCCTCTGACTCCCGTCAGGCCCATCTTTTCCCCGATTTTCATCCTTTTTTCATGGACGTCTCGTCCACCCATCGCACTCGAATCCTCCATGAAAGATCTTCTCTGATCATCCTAGATTCTCGCCGAGATCTTGGATCCCTTGTACATACCACCGATTCTTAGATATTAGCCAGTCAATAAAGGTCTCCAGGGATGTGTATAAATAATTTCTTCTTCCTCCTTGGCCGAATTTGGCCAATTTCATCCTCCCAATAAGCTTGAATCAGTTCCTGGAGTAGCCCTCATGATAGGAGGCGTTTCCCAGCACCTCGGTTCGGCCCAAGAAGGAGGAGAGTTTTGTCGCGGCGGAGCTCCGGCGTCCGCCCTGCTCCCTGGAGGCCCCCAGGTTTAAGAGCTGCGCTTTTACTTGTTTTAGATAGGTTTTAGTTTTAGTATTTCATTTCTGTCGTTAGATTAGCGTTTAATGGTTAAAATTAGCGTAGGTTCGGTTACCCGTAGTTCGCCAGAGGTACACTCCGGCGAACTCATTCACAGTACCCCCGCCGTGTTCCGACCACCCTCTCA
The DNA here is from genome assembly GCA_037367405.1 of Ottelia alismoides. Taxonomy (NCBI): domain Eukaryota; kingdom Viridiplantae; phylum Streptophyta; class Magnoliopsida; order Alismatales; family Hydrocharitaceae; genus Ottelia; species Ottelia alismoides. The sequence continues at coordinate 253,422 of JAZKJV010006151.1, read as the reverse complement.
CCTCCATCACCTTACCCTTCCATTTCCCTACGCCCTAGGCATTTTCATTCACCCAGATCTTCCTTAGAGCTGTAGATCCGATCTCCTCCTCCGCCCCTCGCCGGAGATCGCCGCCCCGCACCCCCTTTCGCTCATTTTGACCCAAATAAGTCCCCCAGCCCCTTGTCTTTGTGCGTTGAGCTTTCTTACAGGTGCTAGGACGCCAAAGGACCCCTGTTGGGGTTGATTTGATTCTTCTGTAGGTACGTGGGGGCTTCATTCTTCATCGCCTCCGCTGGCTGCTCCGGTGAGCCTCCGGCTTTCCTGAGCACCTCAATCGACAGAGTAGGCCCCCAGGAAGCTTTTTGGAGCATCAGAAGCCCGAGAGAGCGTCGGACAAGAGAGCAGCACCTGATCGAAGGTCGGGGAAGGGGGAGTTCTTCCCTGTTCTTCGAGCCTTCGTCTTCACCGTCCGATCGTGGTCCCAACCCAGATTAGAAGCCAGCCGTTGGATGGAGCTCTTCATCGACCGTCAGATCAGCTCGGCTGATCTAATCCCAGCCCTTCATCGGCGAAGCGTCATCGGGGTTCGAGGAGGCGACGCGTGTCAAGTGAAGAAAGCCAAGTCGTTGGATCGCGCGCCTATTGGGGGTAATTTGCATATTTAGCCCCCGCTCTTTTTGTATTTCATTTTTAATTCTGTAAATAATTTTTAAAGTTGTAAAATAATTGTAATTTTTGCTGAAAGGACCCTGAGTTTCTTAGAATTGCATTTAGGTCCTTCCGCGCCTCACGTGCAGTCCCACGTGAGGCGCGTGAAATTTGCACTTTAACCCTAGCGGGTTTTGTAAATTGGAAATTATCCCCAAAAATATAAATAAATGTTTATTTATGTAGAATTTTTGCATTGATGCCCCTGGAATGTATTTTATTTGCAAAAATACCCCTACCAAGCTGTTTATTTTTTGTGTCTTTTATCTATTTATTAAAAATACCTATGGTGCTTCTAAAAATCCAGAAAAATTAGGATAGATGTTTCATGTGATGCTCTTGCACGCCCATATTTTATTTCACAATTTTTGCATTTGTCCTAATTATTAAAAATGAAAAAGAAGCCCTTTTGTACTGTCTAATTAAAAAAATACAAAAAATTATAAAATGTTTTTAAAAAATTCCAAAAAAATTATATATGGTATATTGTTGTATAAAGTGAGTCTAGAAATTAAAAAACCCTAAAAATATGAAAAATAAAAATAAAAAAATCAAAAAGCTCCAAAATCCAACAAAAAAATAGAAAAAACCCTTAAAAAACCCCAAAAATATATTTTTCTCTTTTATAATTATCTATATGTTACTATTAATGCATTAAAATTAATTTGGGTAATTTTGGAGTTTATTTTATATTTTTAAAAACCCAAATTATATTCGGCTATTTAATTAGTCCTATATTAGGGACATTTTGGAAATTAAAAATAAATAAAAATTAGAAATATTCCAGAAAAATAAAAAAATTAGAAAAATATTAAAAAGCTAAAAAATCATATCTATATATAATTTAAGTATTTATATCTATATATATATATTTATTTATGATAGTATTCCTCTCTCTCTCTTTATATATATATATATATCTTTACATATATATTTGTACATATCTATATATTATATAATTAAAAATATAAAAAGAAAAATAAAAAAATATAAAATATAAAAACAAAATAAAAATAAAAATTATAAAAACAAAAAATATATATAAAAAAATTACAAAACCCAAAACCCACAAAAATAATAATTGGACATGAATAATGGATTGAATAAATGATACATCACATACATTCCCTTCGCCTCCCAGTGTTCGACCTCTACCTGTACTTACACCTATACACATTTACATGTAGAGTTATAATAAATTTTAACTCCACATTTTTGGATATTCATTGCATATATTTATTGTGGGTTAATTGTTGATCGATTTGGGAGTCTGTCTGAGGTCAACTCAGCGACTGTCTATCCGCCTTGTGGAAAGACACGATCTCGACAAATCCCCTTTCATCAGTCACCAAGGGGAAGATGTCTCAATGGATCTGAGGGTCCAAGGCTGACCAAAAGGGGATCAAACATGGCAGTGGAGAGGAGGAGGATTATTTGTAGGCTACAAAATGATGGAGGTTCGATCAAGATTGCTGCTCAGATCAAGGGAGATCGATGGGATCTTTGTCCATGGCGTGAATTAGGGATATCTAATCTCTAGGAATCACACAATATTACATGGTAGAGCATGATAAGCTCGAGCAGGAAAATGGCAAGCAAAACCAGATCTGACATTCATGTGCTCGAGTAAGAGAGAAGGGGGTCAGCTGACCTGAGGTCAACGTAGGAAGGAACCCGGTTGGTCCACGTGGAACAGCTAGAAAATTCCAAAACAGAAATACCTTAGAAATTAAAATATAAAATAAATGGATTAATAGAATTTTTATTAATGAAAAATGATCGTAATTTATTTTAGTATTTTATACATATTTTATTTTTTTCGATTCTTTTTATTACAGGTTAATATTTACATGTAAAATATAGGTATAAATACATGTATTTAGATAATTTATTTTTATTTTGTATTATATCTTTTATTATTTTGTACATGTATTTTATATATTTTTAATTTATTTAAATACACACTTAGGTAATTTTTTTTGTATTTTTTTGAATTCCTATGTATACTTATATAATTATATACATGTATATTATAGGTATATATAGGTATACTTTACCTATGTATTAAAATGTAGTATTTATTTTATTTTTGATGATTTTATTTTAATTTATCATGTGGACATGTTTTAATATTAAATAAAATTTTATAAAAATAAAAGAATTTTGAAAATACAAAGAATAAATATAATGAATAAAATATACATGTATATTGCACAATGGGACCCAAAACATAATTTTTGCATCTTAACTCCAAATTAAATGAAACTACCTTCATTAAATAGCTTATTAAAAATTATATATATTTAAAGGCGATTTTATTCCATTTTGATACAATATGGAGAAGATACAAGTTTGTAAAGTTTTTATTATGTCTTTTTATTTTGTGTGTCATAGGAACATTGTGCATTATTTTTATGTTAAATAAATTTTGTATTTTTCTATTTATTTTTATATACAATATTCATGTTGATGGGTTTTTTATTTGAGGTGTAAAAATAATAAAATAAAATTGGCCCCAAAAACCAATTATTGATGGATTACAAATTAGGATTTTTATATGTATTCTGTACAGTTCTTCTATCATATCTTCCCCCTATTTTATTCCTTATCGATCAAGTCATCATGATGATTGGGTCTCGGGGTCTAGGCTCATTCAATACCTATGGTATCTCATTTCTTTTTCTTTTCTTCAGTTATTCTTTTATTTTGGAATTAAATACATTAAATATACAATATTTTATATAGTATTTTGTACTATTTACAGAGTGTTTATATTGACAAATTAATAAAATATACATGCATTTAGCTAGGTATTTAAGGCTAAAATGAAAGAATAAAGATTATGAAATGAAGATTCATCAAGATCGTATTACTCATATGCCCTTGTATGCATACCTATTCGTCAGTGTACAGACCTTGAATAGGTCATCAACCTATTGGTCTGCCAAATGTACATACTCATACATATAGTAACACATCTATCTCCAGGTAGAGGATGCATGCCTATATCGTGACAGTATACAACATAGGTCTTGGTTATCTTGATCTTGTTAAGTCAACTCTTTGACCTAACTTGTTTACCATCTCCGAATCTCTATTCATATGCAGAGGATCTACATCAAGAGGTCGGTTAGATATTAGCATTTAGAGAAGGATTATCATCTCCATCTCAAGATGGATATCCTTTCTTAATAATCATTTGATGATGCTTGATTAGTCCTCAATCTAACTCTTTAGATATCATCCAAGCACTAGCCTCTATGATTCAACCAATCAATCAATAGTTGTAATTATTAAGATGGCCATGGTCCATAACCCTAATTGTACTAAGGGACCTATTATGTAAATTAGTTACTCTCCATTTAAGATTAAGGAATGAATTGCAATAACATTTATTGCATAATGGCTTGCCATGGGCTCACATGCCCATAAAGTCAAAGGTTAGAGGTCAGTTAGGACCTTTGGATTTTTGTTTTGTTCGGAACAACATTCAAGTTAGGAATAGTGAGTCAACAACCCTTAGGTTCCATGCTCCTCTATACAGTTCAATTCACAGCCTGGTCAGAACGATACTTTCAGTTGCAAACTCCCGTAACCTTAAATTGACAAGTACCATGTGTGTTGATTGGGTTTTCTCTTCCCAGACAAATCGTTGAACTATCAAGTGACCTCCTCCTCTGGCAACTCATCATTGAGAAGATGGATATTTCCTTCTAAGTTCAAGTGTGTGCTAGTTCATAATCGAATGGGGGAGAAGGTAGATGTATGGGAAAAGAAGTGGAAATAAACCAGTGTAGTTGTATTTCCTTGTAAAGCTTAGCCAGTGTAACCAAATATTCACCAAGAAGAAGGCCTTTTCGGAAGCTTGATTTTTTTTGGAGTTTTTGGTGAAGGATTCTTTGTGGATATTTTCTTTGTTGGCATTGCTCTGCATTCTTGTTTTTCCCTAACAGTAATGAAATCTTTTGGTCTACCCATGTTTTGAGGTCTTGGGAAGAATTTGTGCTAGCATACCATTCCTCATCCGAAGCTTTATGTCAATCCAGTCTCCTATCATTGGATGTCCATACTACAAGAGGAAGTGGGTTGAAGTACCGATTTCAATATTCCCCAAGAATAGTTCCTAAGCCACCCTTGATGAAGTAACCTAGAATCATCTTGACATAGACTCTAAGATATTTCAACAATCCTTCTTGGTTGAGCTAGGTGTTAAATGTGAAGTCTCTAGTCTAGACACTATCTCAAAAGTCGTAAGGATGATATGAAAGGTTCTATTTATACAAAATGAATTGACTCATGAACATCGTCTCGTGGAATCTAAAGAATTAACCATAGTGACATAAAGCATCTCAATTCCAGTCCTTAACAGGTTGCTCTGATTAAGTGGATTAAGGTCTAGACCAAGCTCCAATCTTCAGAATTTATTTAGACTTGTTCAATTTTATTGATCATTCTGAAAAATATAGATGCAAATGTAAGGCAAGAAAGATCCTTTTGTAAAACTATTTCCTAGTTTTGAATTTTTTATGGATTTTTGAAAAAGGTTTTACAAAATTATGCAATTTTAGAAAACATTTTGCATATTTTTATGGGTTTTGAAATTTTCGAATTTTTTAGGGGTTTTTAATAAAGGTTAATGAATGGTATCTATACTAATATTTACACGGGAGTGTGTGCTTATTTAGAATGATTGGGTGAGGAATTTACACTGGAAATGTGTACATAAATTAGTTGGTACTTACACAAATATATTGAAAACTTTATTTTATGAGTACTTTGACATTTTTTACAAAAATTTACAAAATTTTAAAATCGTTTTGCAAAGTTTTTTCAAAGGTACATATATATTTTTCAATCTATTTTTGCAACCATTTTACAAATAATTTGTAAAGTAATTTTCAAAAAAATCAAATAAATGAAATAAAATTTTGCAAACATTTACAACAACTTTATCCAAAGGTTTGAAAACATTTAACAAAAGCTTTCCAAATAATTTTCAAAAGATTTTTCAAGATATTTTTCAACCATTTTTCAAATCATTTTTAAAACATTTTTAAACTGAGTTATTAAACATATTTACAAAGATTTTGAAAAAAATAACCATATTTAGGGTGTATCCTTTATAGTTGATTAATCTTATACCCTTACCCAGTATAGTATATTAGCCATATTATTGAAAATACGAAAGTACTAGTTATTGGGAAAGTTATATACAATGTATATACGACCCCCCTATACTTAGCTTGATCTTTGTCCTCATAGTGGTCAAAGAGGAAAAAAGAACATGACTCTTGTTGATTATAAGAGAGCTTATGCTGCAATGTCTAAAAGAATGAGAAGTCAAATGTCCCCCCTATACTTAGGATTAACTAAGTCTAAGTATAGCAGATTGTAAACCTAGTGGGGATGATCGAGGATGGGAATGTATGAAAGAATCAAGGACTCTATTTGTCCCCCCTATACTTACGGTGAAGTAACCCTAAGCATAGACAATAAATATCAACAAGTTGGGAGACAAGTGAGAGAATAAATGAAGAGTAACTTGAATACACTCATACCTCTATACTTGGGATTAATTATATCACATATGAATGGGATGAACGAAATTACAAAAGAATGAAAGAAATGAAAAAAAATTAAAAGAAGAAGAAAATAAGAAAATAAAAAGTGTTTATGAAGCGTATGTGCCTGGTCTTTCTTTCTCTGGAAACTCATCTTGAAATACCACTTGTATCGAGTCAACCACGGACAGGACTGTATCATGATGGACATATGCCAACTGTGACCAATTCTTTCTATAAGGATGTATAATTTTCTACAAAATATATTTGATCTCCCTATTAGTTTGCATGTGGTAAGTGAAGGACATGGAATAATCCTCAAGCGCATCACAGAAGCGTGATCGCCGTATCGAATACGACGAAGAACGACTAGTCGTACTAGTTGTTTGGTGCAGCGGACTTTAAAAAATTTTTATTCGATGAAACCACATTATCCAAGAACGGTTCTCGGATCGTTTTATCTATAACCACAAAAATTATAAAGGAATACCTCTTGAAGAATGGTTGATCGAGTCTCTACGAAAAGAGATTTCCTGTCTCAAGTCTGATCGTCGAAGAAGAAGCTTGCGAGCACGGGGATGAGTTGCATTGTCCTCGCAATCCAACGAGTTGATCCAAGCACGGTGAACTCCTGATCTCGTCGTACGAGATCGAACATCTCCTTCATGAGCGTAGCACTCCAAGAAGACGGAGAATCGAAGAATGTCGAAGCAGCGGCGTGGTAGCGTAGGCGACGACAGCTATCTCCCTTAGGGTTTGGTGGATAGCCACCAAGGAGAGGGAGAGAGAGGGTTGGCATGTGAGGAGAAAAAGAGAGAGAAATGTGCTTCCAAAAGCATGTACAAGAGATCATGGTATGCCTCTCTATTTATAGGGTTTTAGGATCCATGGATCTCAATACTTGGGACATATAAAATCAATTGATGAGATTGATTTATGTCAATCCAATGGTCAAGATTGTTGTTGGTAAAAACCAACAACTCGTTATTTAATTTAGATCAAATATATTTTATAAATCTTATACATCAATCCTAAAATTAAACCAATCAAATAAGGAGATAATTACAATGGAGATCTCAACTCCCCATGTAATAGAGTGGACGGCCACCAATTCCATATAGGACTTGGTAGCCATCCACTTATTACCAAGTGGGGGCAATCTCATGAAATCTCATGAGATTGCATGTCTCCATGAAATTCTCCATTATTTAATCCAACAACTTTTGTTGGGATTTATTCTCCAAAAATAATTCATAATTAATTTTGAAATATTGCAATCTTACCATTGGAAAATTGTGAATCACATTCACAACCCAAAACAAAATATAATTTACATTTTCAATTAATTAAATAATGTGTATCCAATATACATTAATAATTAATCAACAAATATAAATTATAATTAGCTCTCTCTAATACATTATAAATCACATTTATAATATATTATGAATAATTGGATATTGCTATCCACATTATTCTTATCCATAATAATTAAATCACATTTAATTATATTGGATAGTTTCCACACACATCAAGATAATTAAATCACATTTAGTTATCAATTTCTTAATGCTTAGAACTTATGGAATTATTCTTGAATCCTTTCAAGATAAATGCTATTTCTCCTCAGATACTTGGAGATAAGGACAGGGTGATTGTATTGTTCCACGTATAGTGACTTGGATATTGAGATCATATCTCAAATCCAGATCCCATGGACCTCTCATAGATGCTTGATTAAATCAAGGCTGTAAACCTAATCTTCTCATTGCATCTGAATCTCATTCAGATCAATGTCCAATACATGGACTAAGATTAGGTCACTTCTCTACTGAGAGGAGTCACTAAAATCCAGACGTGTTTCATCACTCCCTCGGAATGGAAGCGTCATGGTTATACAATCGTTTTATGATCAAATCACCCTCAGGTATTCCCAATACCTGTACATCCTGCATATTGGAAGACTTATGATCATCCTAAAGATATAGATCAATTTTACACTGTCATCTTCATGGTTTGATCACTAAGTTTCTCAATCTTGGTACTTGGGATTTGGTACAGATTATATGCTTTCACAAAGCATATATCTTACCTTCAAATTCATGTCATGCTTCCAAAGCATGACGACCATGCATGGAATTCGATCAGTCCCAATACCTCATGAGTGAGCTCATGTCTCCCAGTTCACAAGTGAACATGTATGACCCCTTTGAGAGATCGTATTACTCGTATGTCCTTACATGCACACTAGCTCAACGGTTTATAGACCTTGGTTAGGTCATCAACCTATTGGTTTGCCAAATGTACACACTCAGACATATAGAAATGCATCTTTCTCTGGTCAGAGGATGTTTGCCTATGATGTGACAATATTCAACATAGGTCTTTGGTTATCTCGATCTCGTTAAGTCAACTCATTGACTCAACTAATCTGATACCTCTAAATCACTATTCCCATGTAGAGGACCTGCATCAAGAGGTCGATCAGATATCAGCCTAATGAGAAAGGATTGCCATCTCCTACTCAGGTTGGAGATCATCACTTGACAATCATTTGATGATACTTGATGAGTCCTCTATCCAACTCCTTAGATATTCATCCAAGCATCAGCCTCTATGATTAATCAATGAATCAACAGCTGTATGATTATCAAGTTGGCCATGGTACATAACCCTTATTGTATAGAGGGACCTTATAGTGCATTCATTCATTCAATATCAGAAAGGGAGTGAAACATAATCAATAACTTTTATTGATAAATCATTTATTACAATAACATTTATTGCAGGAATGGTTCGCCTCGGGCGGCTCACATTGCTAATAGTCTCCCACTAGCCCTCATAACCATTCAGGAATAATCCTTAAACCCATACTCATTACATGCTGGTCGAAAACCTTCTGTGTCAGAGGTTTGGTAAGAGGATCAACAACGTTGTCGGCAGAGGCCACCTTGGTGATGATGATGTCACCACGCTTTTGAATCTCCTGATGTGGTATTTCCTTTCCACGTGCTTGCTCTTCTGATGCCATCTAGGTTCCTTCGCCTGGGCAATGGCTCCCATGTTATCACAGAGTAGAGGGATGGGAGTATCGGAGGAAACTACGCCAAGCTCCAGGACGAACTTGCGCAACCACACCGCCTCCTTTGCAGCATCTGATGCGGCAATGTACTCAGCTTCTATTGTTGAATCTGTTGTAGTGTCCTGCTTCTTGCTTCTCCAGCTCACAGCACCACCATTAAATAGGAATACAAACCCTGATGTCGACTTTCGATCATCGATATTCGATTGGAAGTCAGAATCTGTATATCCCAAGACTTGGAGATCACCATCTCCATAGACCAAGATGTAATCTTGCATCCGTATCAGATATTTGAATATGTTCTTTACTGCATTCCAGTGTTGTTCTCCATAGCAGGATTGGTAATGACTTACCACTCCTACTGCATGGCAGATATCTGGCCTAGTACACATCATAGCATCCATTAAGCTTCATACAGCTGATGCATAAGGGCATCCAGCCATGGCTTTCTTTTCCTCAACAGTTTGAGGAGCCATTCCTTTAGACAGGTGGATACCATGTCTTAAAGATAGGAATCCTTTCTTGGAACTATCCATACGGAATCGTTCAAGAATCTTCTTAATGTATCCATGTTGTGACAATCCCAATATTCTCTTCTCTCGGTTTCTGAACAACTTCAGACTCAAGATGTAAGAGGCTTCTCCAAGATCTTTCATCTCAAAGGTATGGGATAGCCAAATCTTCACACTGGTCATCATACATGTATCATTCCCAATGATAAGGATGTCATCTAAATAAAGCACGATGAACACAATGGCGCTCCCACTAAGCTTCTTGTACACACAAGGTTCATCAGGATTCTGCACAAAATCATAACTCTTTATGGTTTCGTCAAATCTGATGTTCCAGCTACGAGAAGCTTGCTTGAGCCCATAGATGGATTTCTTCATCTTGCATACTTTGCATCCTCGGTTATGAAGCCCTTGGGCTGCTCGATATAGATATCCTCCTCGAGGTATCCATTGAGGAAATCTGTCTTGACGTCCGTCTGCCAGATGTCGTAGTCAAGATATGCAGCTATAGCTAGCAGTGTCCTGATGGATTTAAGCATAGATACAGGAGAGAATGTCTCATCGTAGTCGATGCCTTCTCTCTGTGTGTAACCCTTGGCTATGAGTCGCGCCTTGAAAGTCTCTACTTTCCCATCAGGTCCCCTCTTTCTCTTGAAGATCCATTTACACCCAATGGGTTTTACCCCTTTAGGTGGATCCTCTAGGGTCCATACACCATGCTTATGCATGGAGTCAATTTCTGACTTCATTGCTAGCATCCATCTATCCATGCCATGATCCGCGAGTGCTTCATCAAATGAAGTAGGATCATTGTCAGTCTCACTTGATACATGGAATCCATACCATTCATGTAATGCAACCACTCTTGAACTCCTTCGAAGAGGTATGGGTGTTTCATCTTTATTTACTTCTTCAGTTTCTGGTCTATGAAGCTCAGAATCCTTAGGGGATTCTATGAGTTCCTCTACTTCATTTTTGTCTTGACCTTTAAGGAAATCATCCTCCAGAAATTTCACATCTCTAGAGACAAAAACCTTTTGGGTCTCAGGGTCATAGAGCTGGTATCCAATACCATCTCTAACATACCCAATGAAGTAACACTCATGAGTGCGAGATTCTAGCTTACTTGCATCCACGTTCTTTGCATGAACCAAGCAACCCCAAACCCTCAAGTGATTAACACTATGTTTGGTTCTATACCAGAGTTCATGAGGAGTCTTAGGTACAGATTTGCTAGAAATCTTATTCAGGATATATATTGCAGTCTCTACTGCATATCCCCATAAACTAAGAGGTAAAGTGCTTTACTCATCATTGAACGAACCACATCCATGATGGTCCTGTTGCGTCTTTCAGCAACACCATTAAGTTGGGGAGTTCCAGGAGTTGTGAGATTGGAGACAATTCCATTCTCTTTAAGGAATTCCTTGAATTCATCTGAGAGGTACTCGCCACCTCGATCAGATCGAATTCGTTTAATCTTCCTATCGGTTTGGTTCTCAACCAAAGCCTTGAATTCTTTGAACTTTTCAAAGGTTTCAGATTTATGGCGTAATAGGAAGACAAACCCGTATCACGAATGGTCATCAATAAACGTCAAATAATATCGATATCCATTTCGAGTCGCAGTACTGAAGGGACCACATACATCGGTATGTATTAGGTCAATAATACCTTCGCATCTTGTAACCTTGTTACGAAAAGGCATCCTAGTCATTTACCTCAAATACAATGTTCACGGGTAGGTAAAGATTGAACCTGTAGAAAATCCAAAGGTCCATCCTTTATCAATCTATTGATCCTATCAACAGATAAATGACCAAGCCTTTGATGCCAAATCATATTTGAATGATTTTTATTATCCCTGGATCTCTTAGGGTTTTTCTTAGTGGTTGTAACATTCATGACATGCTCATTAATGCACAATTCATGGAGTCCACCAGAAGTCAAAATACCATCTGCAATATATTTATCATAATGATTTATGACTAATTTATTACAGAAAAGGAATGAATATCCACTTCTAACTAGCTTAGATACATATATCAAATTCTTCCTAACTTCAGGTACATAAAGACACTCTTTAAGTACTAGGACTCTACTACTAAATAATAATAGCCGACAAGTCCTGACGGCGACTGCTGCAACACTTGCATCAGATCCCATCTGGATGACTATCTCCCCTTCTTAAATTTTTCTAGTTTCCTAAAACAAATGCAACAAATTGCATACATGAACAGAAGCACCAGAATCAACATCCCAACTTCCTTCTCGTCCAACTAGAAAATTGGTTTCAATGATATAAGTAGATTTCATACCTACCGGGGCTTTACCTTTGTCGACCGACTTCAGGTATCCAGGCAATTATGCCTCCAGTGCCCCGATTTCTTGTAGTGGTGACAGATGTCAGTTTTCTTCGATGCCATTAGAGTGGATGCATTGGAAGATGAGCCAACACATTGTCCCTTCTTCTTTCTCTTCTGGGTCGGGCCCTTCCGAGAACCTTGCTTCCGACCGCGCTTCCCTCTGACCTGTGCAACCATTACACTGCCAGCAGGACCATCTTTCTTCATTACGTCTTCTGCAGATTTTAATGCAGCAAGAAACCCATTGTTTGTCAATTCCAGCTTGTTCATGTGGAATAAAACCACAAAGTTATTGAAAGACTTGGGCAATGATGGTAGAATGAAATCAGATTGCATGTCTGCATTCATGGTTGCCCTCAGAGTCTCCAGCTCTGACAAGTACCCAAACATTTTGAGTACATGTTCACGGACCGAAGTTCCTTTCTGCATTTTGCAGCGAACGAGTTCTTTCATAACAATGTATCGCTGGGTGGGGTTAATGTCACCAAACATATCTTTCAGATTCTGCATTATCTCCAGGCAAGTACTCATCTCCACATGTTGTTTCTGAAGAACATTGGAGAGAGAACCCAAGATGTAGCATCTAGCCAAGACATGATCTTCATCATACTTGTCATTGTATGCTTTCTCTTCCTTTGATTTAGGGTTTTCATGCTTGTCTTCTAAGAGCACGAAACTTATGCGCTCGGCTAAGAGAACAAGCTCCAAATTATGGATACAATCTGAGTAATTCGGTCCGGTCAACTTGTTAACCTCCAGAAGCCTGCTTAGTGGGTTCATGGACATCATTTTCTAAAATTAAGAATGCACTATATTAGAACATATAATCATATATTCAATTTATTTTTATTTGATCAAGGCATTTTAAATCAAATTAGTCTTGCTCTGTCAACTATGAAAGTTTATTCCCTTAATCACTTTCAAAGTAAGAGATATACTTACTGCTATATCTCAAGCAAGAACTGGGATCTCCTCTTTATCTTTGTCATATCCCAATAATATGAGAACCTATGACTCCAATAAAAAGAAGCGGGAACACATTCCGCCTTGCAAGTCCAACTTGCATTTCCCAATTCGATCTTTAATATCCGAGCCCACCACTCCTGAGGTGATGTTGACTTGTCGTTAATTGAACCAACCATCAACAGGAATACAACTCGCTATGCGCAATCCAATATCGCCCCAATAATATGAGGACCCGATATTGGGGTCACTACGCATACGTCCTTACTCTTTCGAGAAGCAACGAGCCCGATCCAAATGGAATATATGCAGGAGCTGTAACATCGGACAAGCGTCTCTTACATATAATATCTGGCGACGAAACCCTTCGCCTTCACAGGAGACCATGGATGTCACTTGTGTGATCCACCATTTCATATTCAAATTTTAATTAATTATTATGAATCATATTCATGTAATTAATTCTTCCAAGGGAATCAAAAACTCTATTAATAATAGAGTGTTTTAATTGAACATAATTAATTAAATCATAATAAATTAATTATCAATCCAATTCAGTCAATCAAACTTGATTGTTTTACTTGAATATATATATGGTATTATTCTCAAAGTACGTATTAATTTAAATTCTAATAATTAGAAAATACATCTTGATTTCTTCGTCATTATCAAGTCCCTACCCGTTGTCATGACCAATACCGGCGAGAGTGGGACAGACCACATACAATGCAACCCGCTACCCCAGCGATCTCCGACTAGACACCATATCCGCCTCGGGAAAGGATAATGCCAAATAGATCAATTTGTACTTGAGATCGGTTCTTCAACCAAAATTATACCATATAGTAATAATCAAAATATTTTTGATTATAAGGAAATTTGCTAGACAAATTCCCAATCTTATTCAAGCAAGGAGTTTGATGATTGTGTTTACAATTTTGATCTAGATCAAATCTAATCAACTTATTGGTTGAGGCCAAGTGAATTAAGAAAATAATCATCTTCCAATATTTATCAAATATTTTCCATAATTATTTCTTGAAATTAACAATTAATTTCATTAATTGACAATCGCATGGTTCTTGATTAGGACTGTAATTTCAGTTGTGACCCCTACTTACTAAAATTAACATATCTCAATCAATTTAAATCAAAATTTCACAAAATCAATTTTTAAAGATTTCTAATTTGATTTAGGACAGAACCAAAGTGATATTTCACGATTTTGAGGTAGATCTAAACAATAATTAACTCATTAATCATGTTAAGATTTGCAGCTCCCGCAACAGTGCATACATATTCATTAAAACAATCATATCTCGAGCAAACGGAATCCAAATTACGCAGACTCAGATCCTATGGTTTCCTTATTTAATGGGGAACAAAATTCAAGTGATTAATTCGTGTTTAAACAATTTAAACATGGCCGATATTATTCAATAAACAGAAGTGCGAAAACAAATGCGACAAAAACTTTCGCGACCTCTACGAACCCAAGTCATCCTAGGTTTGCAGATCATATCCAAAAACCTTCGACGTAAGGCTCTGATACCACTTGAAGGATATGGAATAATACTCAAGTGCATCACAGAAGCATGATCGTCGTATCGAATACGACGAAGAACGACTAGTTGTACTAGTTGTTTGGAGCAGCGAAATTTAAAAATTTTTTATTCGATGAAACCACATGATCCAAGAACGATTCTCGGATCGTTTCATCTATAACCACAACAAGTATGAAGGAATGCCTCTTGAAGCATGGTTGATTGAGTCTCTACAAAAAGTGACCTCCTTTCTCAAGTCCGATCGTCGGAGAAGAAGCTTACGAGCGCAGGGATGAGTCGCGTTGTCTCGCAATCCAACGAGTTGATCCAAGCACGATGACTCTTGATCTCGTCGTACGAGTCGCGAGCGTAGCACTCCAATAAGATGGAGAACCGAAGAACGTCGAAGCGGCGGCGCGGTGGCGTAGTCGACGACGGCTATCTCCCTTAGGGTTTGGTGGACGGCCACCAAGGAGAGGGAGAGAGAGGGTTGGCATGTGAGGAGAAAGAGAGAGAGAGAGAGATGTGGTTCCAAAAGCATGTACAAGAGAGCATGGTATGCCTCTCTATTTAAAGGGTTTTAGGATCCATGGATCTCAATCCATGGGGCATATAAAATCAATTGATGAGATTGATTTATGTCAATCCAATGGTCAAGATTGTTGTTGGTAAAAACCAACAACTCATGATTTAATTTAGATCAAATATATTTGATAAATCAAATATACATCAATCCTAAAATTAAACCAATCAAATAAGGAGATAATTACAATGGAGATCTCAACCCCCCATGTAATAGAGTGGACGGCCACCAATTCCATATAGGACTTGGTAGCCGTCCACTTATTACCAAGTGGGGGCAATCTCATGAAATCTCATGAGATTGCATGTCTCCATGAAATTCTCCATTATTTAATCCAACAACTTTTGTTGGGATTTATTCTACAAAAATAATTCATAATTAATTTTGAGAATATTGCAATCTTACCATTGGAAAATTGTGAATCACATTCACAACCCAAAATAAAATATAATTTACATTTTCAATTAATTAAACAATGCGTATCCAATACATATTAATAATTAATCAACAAATATAAATTATAATTAGCTCTCTCTAATATATTATAAATCACATTTATAATATATTATGAATAATAGGATATTGCTATCCACATTATTCTTATCCATAATAATTAAATCACATTTAATTATATTGGATAATTTTCACACACATCAAGATAATTAAATCACATTTAGTTATCAATTTCTTAATGCTTAGATCTTATGGAATTATTCTTGAATCCTTTCAAGAATAATGCTATTTCTCCTCAGATACTTAGAGATAAGGACAGGGCGACTGTATTGTTCCACGTATATTGACTTGGATATTGAGATCATATCTCAAATCCAGATCCCATGGACCTCTCATAGATGCTTTATTAAATCAAGGACGTAAACCAAATCTTCTCTTTGCATCTGAATCTCATTCAAATCAATGTCCAATACATGGACTAAGATTAGGTCACTTCTCTACTGAGAGGAGTCACTAAAATTCAGACCTGTTTCATCACTCCCTCGGAATGAAAGCGTCATGGTTATACAATCGTTTTATGATCAAATCACCCTCAGGTATTCCCAATACCTGTACATCCTGCATACTGGAAGACTTATAATCATCCTGAAGATATAGATCAATTTTACACTGTCATCTTCATGGTTTGATCACTAAGTTTCTCAATCTTGGTCCTTGGGATTTGGTACAGATCATATGCTTTCACAAAGCATATATCTTACCTTCAAATTCATGTCATGCTTCCAAAGCATGACGACCATGCATGGAATTTGATCAGTCCCAATACCTCATGAGTGAGCTCATATCTCCCGGTTCACAAGTGAACCTATATGATCCCTTTGAGAGATCGTATTGCTCATATGTCCTTACATGCACACCAGCTCGTTAAGTCAACTCATTGACTCAACTAATCTGATACCTCCGAATCACTATTCCCATGCAGAGGACCTGCATCAAGAGGTCGATCAGATATCAATCTAATGAGAAAGGATTGCCATCTCCTACTCAAGCTGGAGATAATGACTTGATAATCATTTGATGATACTTGATGAGTCCTCTATCTATCTCCTTAGATATTCATCCAAGCATCAGCCTCTATGATTAATCAATGAATCAACAATTGTATGATTATCAAGTTGGCCATGGTACATAACCCTTATTGTACAGAGGGACCTTATAGTGCATTCATTCATTCAATATCAGAAAGGGGGTGAAACATAATCAATAACTTTTATTGATAAATCATTTATTACAATAACATTTATTGCAAGAATGGTTCTCCTCGGGCTCACATTGCTAACAGTAAGGAGATGTGACATGATGTTTAATGTTGTACTCCTTAGACACCTTCTTCACTTTTTTGTTGATAAAGTGGCTACCTCTATATCATATGAGGATTTTTGGGATCTTAAACCATGCAATGATGTTGTCTTTAAGAAAGTCACACATTGTGCGATTGTTTGCGGAACAAGCGGAGATAGCCCCCACCCATAGACTAACATAATCACAATATGTAGGATGTACTCACATCCCTGACTATGAGAGAATGGTCCCGTAAAGTCGATCCCCCATGAATCAAAGACATCTGATATCTGAATGTACTTGAGAGGGATGGTGTCTCTTAAAATGATGATGTAGCCCATATTCTAGCAATCAGTACAACCTTTAACATATTACGTAGTATCATTGAAAAGAGTCGGCCACCAGAGGCCACATTGAAGAACTTTCGCCATCGTCTGCTTTTGAAAATGATGTCCTCTAGATTCTAATTTGTGACAATGATTCAGGACACTCGTCTACTCCTTGGGAATGCATCTTTGTCATATACAATCATCACCTTCATGAAACAAGCAAGGATCCTCCTACTAGTAAAAAATGTATCTCATACATGAACTTGTCTACTTTTAGCTTTATCCAATCTCGACAAACTTCCTTGGAGACAAGGTAGTTTACAATATTGGCATACCATTGGAGAGAGGTGACTTCTAGGATTGCTTTGTCTGGGAAGGTTTCATTGATCAGATTGATTTCCTGTTCATGAATTTATATCTCAGTGATATTGGAAAGGTAACTTGCCATAATATTTTTGACTCCATGTTTATCACGTATATTGAAATCAAACTCCTGTAATAGAAGTATCAAATGTAATAATCATGACTTAGCATCCTTCTTACTTTGCCGGTACCATATGATAGAGTGGTCGACATACACAACAACCTTTAATCCGAGCAGCTGCGGTCTAAATTTTTCCAATGCAGACACTATGATGACTATTTATTTTTTGGGTTTTTATGTGGAATAAAAATGCAAAAAATATATAGAAATGAAAAAAGATGAAAATAAATAAGCAAGATTTTTTTAGAATTTTAAAGGAAGTTTTTATATTTTTTATTAATTTTTAAATGCAAACAAGGAATTTGTGTTGTTTTTGAATTTTTAAAAATAATAAAAATGATTTATATATAAAATAAAGGTTATGGATACAAGTCCGAATTAAGAGAAAGCTAACATGATTTTTGTGGAATTTTTAGTGATGTTTTTTTTATTTTTTATTTAATTTTTATCATGCAAAATAATATGCAGGTTCAGAGGGGTATATATGCAATTATTTTAATTTGTAAACTAAATGATAACACAATTAAAACATGCAAGGTTAGATATGCAATTTGTCCTGAATATGCATGCGCCTGCACGTTAGTCGTGTTTTATTGGATTTAATAGAAAATATTTTATTTCAGGGGTTGATTAATAACTAACAAACTACTTACTCTTTATTGAAAATAATTTAAGAAACACGAGAGGTGCACGCTTTGAGGTTCAAACAGGACCAATATGCAATTAAAATTAATAACAGAGAGACTTATAAAATTATTCAAACATCTACCAAAGGACACATGCCGACAATGGACTTATTTATAAGATACATAAATGCAAGGGTGTTGAAGCAATAACACCATATCCGTTGAGAAGGCATGTGAGGCACGAACGATCTGGATGGTCCAGCTGCCGCGATATTGCGGATGTGACTTGGGCACCAACCAACGGATCTGGCGCTGCAGTCCAGATCCAACGACTCTGAGATTTCCTAGAAGAACAATGATGAACTCGAGCTTAGCTGACCTAAATCTACTCCAATCTCGCTTGTCTCTGCCTCGTTCCACTTTACATCGATCTCAGATGAAAGCTTCATAGATTCTGCACCCGATGTACACCTTGCATCGTTGTGAAATCATTGAATCATCGATCTAGAGGGTTATGAACTTCAACTGCTCAAGGGACCTATACCAGACTTAGATCTTACGATATTCATTAGATCTGGAGCTCATTCAACCTGTAGAGAAAAGCTTTCTCAAAGGAGAAGCTCCAGCGTCCTTTATTGCATGAAATAAAACCAAAATGGGGGTGATCTGGATGTAATCCGGAGATCAATCGGAGTGAAAAGATATGGAGGAAGATGGAGAAGTGAACGGTGGATCGATGGGGATGATGAACCGATAGAATTGGACTAGCAATCGAACGGACAGAGGATCGTAGCCTAGTGCTTCAATCTACACAACTACTAGGAATTATGCCTCGAGAAGGTTGTATTAGCTCTGGAAACTTGACACAGTGGCGCTCAGCCTGGAGCTCAATTATCCGACATAGGATCATGATCAACCACTGATTCCTTGCTCTCCTGACTGAGGTGATGGGGGCGACTGGGTTGTATTTATTGAGATGGCTCCGGTGGATTTTAAAATCCGAAGGGTAAGCAAATTGAGGTGATTTGTTAGGATCTAATGATTGGGCGATGGAGAGAATTGAATAGGATAAAAATTTGGTGAAGGATTCAGGGTTGATTAGTGAACAGAGGCATGTGGAAAATTAGGAGAAGAGCATGCAAAACGTGAGGGACAAGGGTGATGGGCGTGGGATGCGGAGTTGACCTGGGTCAACAGACCCAGGCCTGCCAATGGGAGCACACGCAGAATGAGACAGAATAGGCTAAATGACAAAAATAAAAGAAAAGGTTATATAAATTCGAAAAAATCAAAAATTATTTTAACAAATTAAATAATGTAAAGATAAAATGTTAGGGATTAAATGTAGTTAATTTAGGGGATTTTTAATTAATAAAATAAGGTATATACAAGGGTTAAAATAAATATAATGTGTTGTTTATAAGTATGTATACTTATATATACAATGCTTTGATTTTTAATTAATTATTTTTACAAATATATGCATAAATTAATAAATTATTTATTTATAATATTTTACAAGGATATTAATAAAATTTTTATTTGATTTTTATAAATTTATTTATGAAGTAAATAATTAGGTATATTTACGGTATACACATGGTGGTATCTATACAATATATACATTATTTTATTTTGGTTCCTTTTGGTTTTGGGATTTTTATTTGTATTTTATATATGTCAAATACAATATTTACTTTTAAAAATATAATTTATACAAATATGTACAAGAAAATAAATAAATAATGTTCATGGTATGCATAGGTGCAGTATGCAATAGTACCCCAAATAGCCATATTTCATACCTAACTCCTATTTTTACGAAAATGTCTCCAGTTTAAAGATTATTTAATTTGGAGTACAATGAAAGTGAGTTCAATAAATATTGAGTTTTGTTGGAGAAGATATTGATCTTATAAGTTGAGCTTTGCAGCTTTTTTCGAATGTTATAATTTACATGATGTCCAATGTTTTTCTTGCAATTACTTTTATCATTTACAAAATATTTCTATTCACAATTTTCAAGAAAAAGTCATTTTTTTAAAAGAATTTGGTGATAAATAAATTAAAGAAAGTAATATGTATATAATATAGTAGTGTACAGATGATGAATGTATACAAGAAATAATTTATTTTCTGAAATTTTATATTTTAGGTCTTATCTCCTTCTACTTTATTCCTTGTCGATCAGGTCAAGTCTTGACCTTCTCATGGGGTTAGAGTCAGTTTGTATCTATTACAATAAATAGTCTTTTATTTTCTTTATTTTTCTCCTTTATTTTATTTTATTTATTTTATGTTAAAATAGTGATAAATAAACAATATTTATACAAGAGTGGGGGTTAGTAAAAGTATAGATTTATTGATATTTATAAGTGTGCTATAAGGGATTTTAAGCTAAAATAAATGAATACAGTTGATGAAATGTACATATATCAAACATGTAGGTCATAAAGACATTCTCTAAGACTGATGTCTCTCCCACTGAAAATATGTAATATTTCTATCCAACGGAGATTATTGCAACAATTGCATAAACTGCCATGGGGATGACTATTAAAAATTAAGATCAAATTTTCTAGTCTTCTAAAACATATGCAACCAGTTGCAAGTGTCATTAGAAGAAGGAGATACAATTGTCAGACTTTTAATCTTATCTAATAAGTAAGTCAATTTCAATGATGATATGTAGATGTAAAATATCCCGGTGCACTATCTGGGTCCTAGATAGTCTAGATAGTCTATCTTAGATAGTCTAGATAGTCATACTATCAATACATCAGCTTTTTGCAGTATTGTCATTCATCCAACTCTTTGTATATCATATTTACGGAAGTTGCAAAAGTACAGTCAACTCTTTGACTCTCCTTCTTACATGGGTAAGACCCATGCTTGCACTGCACTTCCTTAAAACTTAAACAACCATTGCTTACGGTAAAGGATCTCTTGATCATGAAAGACTTGAGTAGAGACATCAGAATAATGACATTCACCATATCCACATTCATCTTAACTCAAAAAAGGACTTTGGTTTAGGCAGGTACTCAAATATTTTTGACAACATCATCTCTTATCGAGCCACCATTCGCATAATGCAACAAACCATGTCATTCATGATTAAATGTTGAGAGCACATATGTTTGCTAAAACAAAATCTTCGGTTTTTAGAATGATATTAACAATTACAATCATCACTGGCATGTTACTTACAAAGCACACTTGATGAGATATCAATACTTTAGAGATACAAACCATAGGTTGTTGTCCTATTGTCTATTTAATTGTCAATACTCATAGTCATGAGGAAACTTGCCCATTGTAACCACAAACATTATGTGTCATACTGCAAGTACTACATCTTAATCAAGGATACAATCCATGATATTATATTGGTTATGATTGAGTATAGATTTGAGTGGATTTAATGAAGGTTATCTAAAATAAGATAATTTGCATAAATATATTTCTTTGATTGAGGTTGTTAATGTTTTTAAATCAAAGATGTCTTTCCTTTTAAACTCTGGAAGTCCATTCTCTTATTAATCTTTCAAAGCAAGAGATATATCTCTAGCAAGATCCGGGATCTCCTTTTTACCTTTGTTACATCCCAATAATATGAGAATTTACAACTCAGATAAAAAGAAGCAGGAACTCATTCGACCTTACAAATCCAACTTGCATTTCCCAATTTGACCTTTAACATACGGGCCCACCACCCCTAAGGTGATGTTGACTCATTCTTAATTCAACAAACCATGAACATGAATAAAACTCACTATGTGCAATCCAATATCGCCCCAATAATATGAGGAACCAATATTGGATCACTACGCATGCATCCTTACTCTTGAGAGAAGCAAAGAGACCGATCCATGTGCGCTTGTACGTAGGAGCTATCACATCAGACAGGCGTCTCCAACATACAATCCATGGTGACAGAACCCTTCACCTTAATGGGAGATCATGGATGTTATTTATATGATCCTATATATCTCATTCCAATTTTAATTAATCATTATGAATCATATTCATTATGATTATTTTTTTCAAGGGAATGGCATGTCCATTCAAAATGGAGTGTTTATTTTAATTGAATCTAATTAATTTAATCATATTAAATTAATCAACAATCCAATTCAATCAACCAACAAACAATTAGGGTTTAATTGATATTTCCATATAGTATAAGCTCTCACAAGTATCTATTATTTTGTATTTTAATAATTAAAGTATTGCTTGACTTACTCATATTATTCTTTCCTAAAAAATGGATCCAGCCATTACGCCCGAGTTATGCTGGGAGGGAGCATTTTCTTGACAGGCCATGTGCTAATTAAGGAACTAAGCCGGCATATCCAGACTAGACACCTTCACCGTTTCGATTAAGAACAATACAAAATAATATTAATGTACATGTGGTTTTATCTATCAAGTTTGATGACCGATGCAATACTATATAATAATAACTCAGAAGTCTTAGGCATCGTAAAATAATTTTGAGATCTTAAATTTATAGTCATATCAAGCAACCATGTTTTGCATGTAAAAGTTGACCTACAACTATTGTAGATTAAACTAGGGTTTTATCATAAAACGCATATTTAATGGCCACTGATGTTTAGTCAATTATTTTAATAAATATTAAGCATAAATTTAATCAAGTAAAATTCATAAATTCCATGATTTACATTGAATTATAAACATATTAAGCAAGAAGACTTGATGATGCAATCATCATCCGACCCATCTCCACTAAATATGGAATATCTAGGGCAAACGAAGTTAGAATCATGCAAAATAAATTCAAGCGATTTTTTGATTTAATTATATAATCAATTAATGTATTTATTTCATTTTTAATGATAGATAAACAGTAAGAAAAAAATAAATTTCTCACAAATCCGTGAATACATTCAAAAATAATTTTATTGTAAGAACTTTTCAAACTTTAATTCATGCACTTGTGATGCCAAAAATTGGTTACTATTTTAGGGACATATTTAGACATTCTAACTACATTTTATCATACAAAAAGCACTTCCAAAAGTGCATAAATATGGGCTTTTCAATTTAGAAAAAAACTGTACGAAACATGCATCATATGCACAAACCACGAGTCCCTGCGAAAACGATATGCAAAACCTTGTTACCTAGGATTTTGGATCACATCTAAGACCATAAACCTGGTTTTGATACCACTTGAAGACTAGGGTTTATGGCTTAGTGCAACAAGGAAGCA
Source organism: Ottelia alismoides (assembly GCA_037367405.1). Taxonomy (NCBI): domain Eukaryota; kingdom Viridiplantae; phylum Streptophyta; class Magnoliopsida; order Alismatales; family Hydrocharitaceae; genus Ottelia; species Ottelia alismoides. The sequence continues at coordinate 229,649 of JAZKJV010006151.1, read as the reverse complement.
TGTTGGTCGCATCACATACGACCAAGGGCAACTAGTCATACTAGTTGCATCGGGCAACGGAAATTAAAATTTCTAAATAGATGAAACCACATGATTCGAGAATACTTCTCAAATAATTTCATCAACAATACAAACAAGTACAAGGATTACCTCTTGAAGCGTGTTTGTGATCATGTCTCTAAACGAAGAGACTCCTATCTCAAGTTTCATCCAATGAAGGTCACACTTGCAGGCGCATGGATGAGATGTGTGCTTCCTGTAATCCAAGTCGATGATCTAAGCAAGGAGTCTACTAATTTCATCTCACAAAATCCGATGCCTTCTTCACGATCAAGAAGTATCGAAGAGAGAAGATTCAAGAGCAGTCAATCCAACAGCACAATGGTGTCGCGACGACTGCGAGTCTCTCTAGGTCAACAATGTGGACGACCACATTGTTGAAACATAGAGTGGGCATGTATGAGAAATATGGAGAGAGATAGAGAGATTTGTTGTAGAAATCCATGTAGTGTGTGTAAAAAGAAAGGTTAGGCCTGCCCTTTCTTTTAAACTATTTTGGATGTCCATGTATCACAATCCATGTGCACACAAAACCAATGATTTAGATTGATTTGTGCTTTCAATCAATGGCCATGATTTTATTGCCCAAACTTACAACAATAAATAAAAAAAATTAAAATAAATTAAATTTATTGCTAATAATTTGCAACACGTTCAACTTAATTCAAATCAATTTGATGTGGAAATAAAGGAAAGAGGACAAGCCTCCTTTCCTTATTAGAGTGGATGACCATACATGGACTAGAACTTCATGGCCATCCACCCTATAAAAGGGGAAGGTGGCTCTCTTTTTCCTGATTGATGAGATCTCATATATCCCTAAGATTCCACATGTGCAAAAACATTGGTTCTATAATTATTCACAAAAATAATTCCTAATTATTTTATGATAATTTCATTCATGCCATAAATAAATTGTGAATCATATTCACACATCCAAAATAAAATGTAAATTGCATTTACAATTAATTGTCCAATGTGAATCCAATTCACATCAACATTTAATTCATAAATACCTTTTACAATTAACTCTCTTTAATATATTATAAATCACATTTATAATATATAAGATTAATATCATTCGTAAATACCACATAATTCATATCCTTGATAATTAAATCATATTTAGTTATCTTGGATCTCCATTCTCATGTGTCCAAATAATATGAATAATATTAATATTATTCATAATATTTCAATCATATTTAATTATCATTTTTCCCAATGCTCAGATATGTTGTCAACTATGACATTATTCTAAATCTTCTTCTAGAATATTATGCTCTCTCTGAAGATATTTTGAGATAAGGACAGAGAAATCGTATATTACGTTTATAGTCACTTGGATGTTGAGATCCTATATCAAATCCAGATCTCGGGGACCTCTCAAAAATGTTTGATTAAATAAAAGCTATAAATCTAATCTTCTCATTTTATCCGAATCATATTCATATCAATGTCCAAGATTTGGACTATGATCTGATTACTTCTCTATTGAGAGGCTTGATTAAAATCCAAACACGTTTTATCACTCCCTCGAAATGGAAGTGTCACGGTCAAACAATTGTTTACGATCTCATCACCCTCGACTATTCCTAATACCTGTAGATCATGCATACTGGAAGAAATAGAATAAAAATGAAATTTTAGATCATATTTTAATTGTCTCCTTCAAGGTTTTATCATTAAGTTTCTCATTTGATCATTCGGAATTAGTATTGATCATATACTTTCCAAAAGCATATATCATACCTGTGTATTCATCATATACTTTCCAAAATCATATATCATACCTACAAATTTAGTCAAGCATCCAAAGTGAGAAGACCATGCACGAAATTCGATCTCAATATCTCTCGAATGAGTTCATGTCTTCCAATTGAGTAATGAACCTGCATGATTCCATTGGGAGATCGTATTACTCATATGCCCTTGTATGCACCAGCTTGCCAGTGTATAGGTGTATAAACCATGAGTAGGTCATCAACCTATCAATCTGCCAAATGTACATGCTCATACATGTAATAACACATCTGTCTCCGGTTAGAGGATGCATGCCCATATCGTGACATAGGTCTTGGTTATCTTGATCTTGTTAAGTCAACTCTTTGACCTAACTTATCTAACACCTCTTAATCATTATTCCTATGCAAAGGGCCTACATCAAGAAGTCAGATAGATATTTGCCTTTAGAGAAGGATTGCCATCTACTTCTTACAGTGGAGGTCCTTTCTTAACAATCATTTGATAGTGCTAGATGAGTCATCAATCTAACTCTATAGAAATCATCCAAGCACCAGCATCTGTAATTGTTTAACCAACTTGTGCGAGGTTCTAAAAATAATATCCTTGTTGAAAAGCAAAAATAAAATATCGCTGAGAAGACTGCTCACAAAATTCGATTAAGACAACAATCAACCAAGACAATGTAAAGAATAAGCAATGCAACCAAATATGAATCAAAATTTACTATAACCCTACAATTAAATGTGTATAGTGGTCATGTACAAGTAGGGTGTGGAACACAGGGAGAACGGGGGATAGAGAACAAAAAGTGACTACAAAATCAATAAATGTTTTTGGGCTTCTTAGGGATTTTTGAATTTTTATGGGTTTTTTAATGATTTTTTCCCATATTATTTTTATATATTTTTTTAGATTTTATTTTTTTAATTTTTACTTTCTTTTAAAATTTTCTAGTTTCTATTTTTAATAAAAATGAATAAAAATAACTCTTTATGTCTTCTTCTTCTAGTGGTGAATATTTATATAGAGAGCTTTTATAATTATGAATATGGCTATAAGTCCTCAAACATAATAAAATAAAATATTTTTTCTTTTCTATATATTTTTCCCTAATTTTGGCATTTTTTTAATATTTAATTTACAACTGAATCAATATAGCAAAATAGTGACTTGAATAAATAGGTCGAAATGTTTTTTAAATTAAAAATATCAAAAAATCTCAAATTTTTTTAAAAATATTTTATAGTTATCATAAATATAATTGACAAAATTCAAAAATATAAAGACATATTTTTGTATTTTTTGAATTTTTTTTACAATTTTTATAATTTTTATTAAGATTTTGGAGCTTTTTATTTTTTAGTGTTTTTCTTTTTCTATTTTTAAGGATTTCATTTTATAAATGCTTAATTGGATAATAAAAAATATAATTTTTTGGAATTTTTCAAAAAAATATTTTTTTATGCTACACAGAACAAAATAGCTTATTTTTTATTTTAATAAATAGAAATATAAGATAAAATACCTTAATAAAATTATATGCAGAAGAATAATATATAAGGTATTTATCAAAAAAAATTACGAATTTTTAAGGCAACAGAATTATTTTTATTAAAAAATAAAATCTACAAAAATAAAATAAAATCTAACATGGGCGTTTATATAAATATTTAAAGTTTATAGACTTATCCCGAACACAACAGAGAAGAATAAGATAAAAAATGCAAACTTTCGAGAAATTTTCAATAATATATACTAAAAGGGGTATTTCTACAATTAATACAAAGTTTGAGAGGCCATGTGCAAAATTTCCAGAAAATATTACACCTATAATCCAAAAATGTGGTCTAAAATAAAATACATAAAACCCAAGAGCCTAGGTGCAAAATACCCAGTCCCCTCATGCGCACAGGCACGCGACGTGATGTGGATTGGACCCAAGTGCAAATATATGAAGCATAAGGGGTGCACTACAAAATAACTAAAATATTTTCACTACAAACTATTACTTATGGACTTAATAGTAAATACAAAATAGGGGTGTAGAGGGATAAAATACCCATACCCGTGCGTGGGCGGATAGTCCGAATCTTTTTTCTTATCCACATGGTGAAAGTTGGGCATCTAATAACCCTTTTATCGATGATCGACTCAGATTAGATCCCCCAACGGAGATCAACGGTGTTGGGCCCTTCGAATCTGATGTCAAGTACTCCTCTTGGAGCTCGTCTCCTAATCGAACGGTAAAGAGGCCAGGTGGAAGAATAGATGCCCTGGTTGAAACTCGACGGGCTCCTCCACGTGACTCTAGCCACATTGGGGGCTCGCAACTAGTGCAAAACGGAGTTGATGCTCCTCCGCAGCCCTAGTCCCTTCAGACTTGACCAGGACCAAGCGATGAGGTTCTGGAGACACAAGAAGATCAAAGGACTTGGGGAGTCAAGTTCTACTTAAAACTACCTCCAGATAAGGCCAACAGCTCCCGAGACCTACATAGTTAGCACGAGCATGAAAATACAAAAGGTCGAGCTCTGATCAGGTGAAATTAGCGGAGGATGGTGTCGGGAGGACGTCTCCAACAAGGCGGAGGAGTGGAGACGTTTATCTCTAGATCCAAGAAGGATCTAGGTGATTGGTGGTGCATGGTGCATAGAAGACGCGTGGAGAAAAGAGATGAGGGCGGAAGATGGAGTCTGGAAGAATTGATGCATAAAGGAATAGTTGTTGGAGCAGAACTCTAGTGAACTACAAAGATCGGATTTTATACTACTGCAAGTAATCAAAAACTAAACTAAAGATAGAAAAAAATGCTAGAAAGGAAATCTACCTAAAAATGAAAAGAAAGGGGCTTGAAGTTTCCTGAAGGAAAGAGGGCCAAACCTCATGAAGGCGGAGCTCACCGTAGGTGGATTGACCTCAAAATCAATGCCTTCTTCACTGCAGAACAGCTGGAGAAGCTCATGTTGTAACCTGGAATTCAATTGAGCTTTAGGTTTAGGGTTTAGTTGTCAGATGAGGGATCAAATTGGGAAGAATGCGGACAAGGATATTTGTAAAGGCGAGGGGTGGCTTGGGTAAAACGCTCAATACAGAGGTCCTCATATCAATGGAAGTTGTTTGCGTGAAAGACCGTCGATAGAGGAAGAAATTTTCACAAGGATATGAGGTCAAATGGTGAAAGATGAGAATGGAAAAATTCGAGGAAAATCGGTCAACCACGTTAGGCTACATGACCTAGGTGTTAGAGGAGGACAGTTGACTGGCGGATCAACTTAGGCCTACCTCTAATTGGTCCACGTGGCCACATAAAGACAAAACTGAAATAAAAAGAAGAAATAAATAATAATAAAATAATAGAATATTTATTTAATTTTTGGTTAAAACATAAAAACGTTTATTATTTTTTTGTATTTTTATGATTAATATTTATTTTTACAACTTAATTTATTATGGGTTACTTTTTTAAAGCATAAATATAGCTATTTTACCTATATAAGATGTACTTTATTTTTATTTTATATTTTGAATTGTACTATTTTGTATATGTGTTTTATATATTTATGACTTAAATAAATATACATAAATAAATTTGTGTTGTTTTTGTCTGAAGTCATTTATACATTTAAATAAATAGATGTACTTATTATATAGTTACATATAAAGGTAAATCATCTTTGTATTTTATAAAAGAATTTAATTTAGTATATTTTTATGATTTTATTTTATTTTAATTATGTACATGTACTATGAATACTATTTACGAAATTATAAATATACAAAATCATGAAATTTATAAAGAATAAAAAATGATTATTTTATTCAGGTATACTATACAATAGGGCTCAAAAATCTAACTTTTGCATTTTAACTCCAAATTAAATCTTCATTAAATAGATAATAAAAAGTTATATACAATTAAAGGTGTTTTTGATGAATTTTGAGTTCATATGGTTAAGATATGGGTCTGTGAAGTTTGGGTTTTGGATTTTTATTTATAGTGTAGAAAGCACAATTTGCATTATTTTTGTGTGAAATAAATTTTTTGTTTTTCTATGTATTTTTATCTACAACTTTCTTGTACAAAGTTTATTAGTTTGATGTATAAATAATAACGAATAAAATAGGTCCCAAAAATGAATTATTTGGCAAAATAAATTGGGAATTTTTATTGTATCTTTGGCCCTTATCTCCCCCTACTTTATTCCTTGTCGACCCAGTCATCATGATGCCTAGGACATGGGGTTTAGGGTCATTCAATACCTTTGGTATTTCATTTATTTTCTTTTCTTTTTTATTCTTTTATATTGGCTTTAAATACTGTATTTTATGCAATATTTACATAATAAATAGTGATATTTACATGCTTTTGGCTAGGGTTTAAATGCAAAAATGAATGAATAAAGGTGATGAAATGGATATTCATCACCACCATATACTTGCGTTTTCTAGTCCCTAACAAACACTCATGCCTGGAAGTGCATTAAAGAAAATAAAGAAAAGAAAACGAAAGAAGTCGGATTGATTTGAACTTTCAAACTTGTCTTCATAAAATCAAAGTTTGGAGCTCGGTCGGGCCCTTCGAAGTTAAGTTTGATTGGAACCGTGTTGGGAAGTGAATTTAAAACACAAAAACCTCTAAGATCCACAAAACTTTGCCCAAGTCTCCTTTAAAGCCAGGTCAGAACTAGTCGATGTCATACGCAATGATGTCATACGCAATCCCTTATGTCTCCGAGTCTATCTTGTACAGTGTGTGTGATATATAGCTCCTATTAGCTGAAGTGGTAAAAGTTAGTCTTCTCCAACATGGTGACCCTAATTCCCCAATTTAGCAACTCTTTCCTTGAAAAGCAGAGTATTCCCTTCTAAGTTCAAGTACAATCGGCTCAAAAAGAGGTGGTTGAGAGAAGAATGGAAGATAGCCAATATATCTACCTATCATAGGATGCTTGACCAGTGTAGAGAAGTCATATGGCTACAGATTCCCATACATCTGACTTTAAAGCTCAGGCTTTCTTATTGGCTATATACATGCTCCGATAGGAATTGATTTTTCTTGGAATTTTTCCCGTCTATTTTTTTTGAGTTTTTTGTATTGCATTTTTTAATACTATGTACATTATCATTTACATATGGACTTTTTCCTCTTGAGCCAATAGACTATCCCTCTTTTCAAGCATTACTGCAACCCATAACTTTTGTCGTTAGACTTCAAGGCTACTGGATCGAGTTGGGTTATAATGGGCACAGATGTGTGACTTATGATGTTTCCATTGGCGTGTGTCTCATTCCGGCAAATCCATCCCTCTACCACTTCAACTGAGTTGAGCAAAGTGCAAGGTGCAGGCTTGCAAGCTAGGTCACTATCAACAAGAGTCATGTTCGTGTTCCAAAGTACTCTACTTAGGTAGACAAGACGACATTGAACCTAGGCTCGTGGTCTCAAAGAATTAGGTCTAGCAGACCTGAAGTGTCTCAATTCCAGTTCCAATAAGGCTCATGTGATTAAGTGGATTAAGTTCCAACCAAGCTCCGACCTCCAGATTTTACTTAGACTAGTTCAATTATCAACATCAATCCAAAAAATGCAAATGCTATGGACAATGCCTGGAAAATATTTTTATGATGCAATTTTCTAGTTTTAAACTATTTATGGATTTTTGAAAAGGTTTGCAAATTTTTAAGCAGGTTTTTGAAAACATTTTTGCAATTTTTTATGGATTTTTCATTTTACAAATTTCTTATTTTTTTAAAAAAAATCAAAAGTTTTACAAATAATTATATGTAGATATTTATACGGGATTGCATCTTGTATTTCCATGAGTCTGGGTGAAAGAATTTACACAAGACTTCCAAAATATTTTTTAAAATTTTTTCGCAGACATTTTGAAAACTTTCTTTTGCAAATATTGTCACAATATTTTTACAAACATTTACAAACTTTGAAAACATTTTGCAAATATTTTCCAAACAATATGTATAGATTTTTCAAATAATTTTTCAGCCATTTTTTCAAATCATTTGCAAACATATTTTGAAAATATTTTATTCAAACAAATAAAAGAAGTTTTTACCAACAAAATGTTTTCACAAGTGTTTGAAAACATTTTACAAAACATTTTCCAAATAGTATTCAAAAGATTTTTCAAAGAGATTTTTCAAACATTTTGCAAAAAAGTTAACATTTTTATCGCAAGCGTTTTTAATGAATTAATATGTATTTGTTAATTAGTCATATTATTGAAAATATGATAGTATGAGTTATGGCTAAAGTAGGATCATACACTGAAAGCTGAAAATCGTAAAAAGATTTCGTTTTCTTGTTTGCTTCTTTTCATTTTTCTATTTCTTCTGAAATGGTGTTCACACCTTTCATCATTGTTGTACTTAGGACGTACTTTGTCCTAAGTGTGTGTGGGGGGGGTGTTATCACCCGAAGTTGTTCATTTCTTGATCCCTCACCTATCCCCTCAACTCTTGATATTTTGTCCATACTTAGGGATATTTTACCATAGTATAGGGGGGATAGATCGAACCGATGATTTCGTATATCTCCGCTCTTGACCCTCCATGATTTGTATATAGTTTATTATATTTAGTTAAGAAATCATCTTGAAATTCAACCTCTATTAAATCAATAACGGACAGGAACGTATTGTGCTTGAGGTATGGCTTCAGCAATTGTCTATTAACTACAAAATGTTGTGTGTCAAGCGACAATTCAGATATGAGTAGACTTCCATTGTCACGTACATTTTTTACTATAACTGGACAAGTACATTTGCTATTTAGTTTACCCGGGAAAATTTTCAACTTCTCATTAAATAACCACACCGCCTGTCCAGGTTCGAAAGTCTTCCTTCGGATATGTCTGATGTGCCATGTCTTGACTTTCTCTTTATATATCAGGATGTTATCTTATGCATATTCTCGAAATTCAAGCAGTCGGTTCAGATCAACTTTTCTTTTCTTTCCTCCTCGCTCGAAGTAAAGGTTGCACAAGTTCAATGCCCGTAAGGATTTATCAATTAATTCCACAGGCAGGTGGCAAGGTTTTCCATTAAAAAGGCGGTAGGTGTAGCTCTCCTCGACTGGAGCGGTAAAAGTCAGTCTTCTCCAACATTGAACCAAATTCCCCAATCCAATAACTTCCTCCTCAAGAAGCAGGGTATTCCCTTCTAAGTTCAACTGCAACCAGCATAAGATGAGGTGGAGAGAAGAATGGTAACCAGTGTAGATACCTATCCTAGGATGCTTGGATAGTGTAGCCAAGTCATCAAGTTGTAGGCTCACAAATATCCAACATCGAATCTCAAGCTTGTTTATTGGTTATACAAATATACACACTCCGACATGCATTTTATTTTCAATCAGGCTTGTCCACTTTTTTGGAGCTTTTTATTTTGCATTTTTCTTGAATATATACAAGGGTGCAGCATGTATATAAGACATTTTTCTTCTTGAGCCAGTAGACAATCCCTCTTTTGAAGTTTTATTGCAACTGACAACATTCTATCGTCAGACCTCATTGCTACTGGATTGGGTTGGGGTACAATGGCCATAAATGTGTGACTTCCGATGTTTCCATTGGCTTGAATCTCATGCCAACAAATCCAGCCCTTTACTACTTCAACTGAGGTGAGCAAAGTGTAAGTTCAAGTGTGCATGCTACATCATTATCAATAAGAATCATGTGTGTGTGCTCCAAAGTATTATACTTAGGCAGTCACGATGGCACTGAACTAAGTCTTGTGGTTCCCAAAGAATTAAGTCTATAGACCTGAAGAATCTCAATTCCATTTCCTATATGCTTCCTCTGAAACTGAGTGGATTAAGGTTCAACTAAGCTCCATTCTTCGACTTTATTCCAGACTAGTTTAAGTGTCAAAATGATTTTGAAAAATGCACATGTAAATGCAAAACATTTTTGTAAGGAAAGTAAACAAAAGAACAATCTTTTTGAAAAAGTTTTTTCAAAGAATTTTTGTAAATATTTATGAATTTTAGCATTTTTTAAGAAAGAAAAGGGTTAGTACATTGATTGTATTTACAAGAAACATATATAAATATACAAACAAGGATTATACAAATTTTATACAGTATTTTACAAGAGAATTTTACGTACAAGATCTAGATACGTGTTGTATAAAAGAATTTTATATACAACAAAGAATTCTATTTACATGGTGAAAAGTTATTACGGTTTTTATGCACACGTGAATTTTATGAATATATGCATCCCATAAATAATATCCATGTTACAAAATATTTTGATAAAAAATTTACAAACCTTTTCAAAACATTTTACAAAAGATTTACAAACATTTTTCAAAACATTTCACAAAGATTCTTCAAAAAGTTTAAAAAAGGTTTTTACAAACTATTTTACAAACATTTTTACAAATCATTTTACGAACAGTTTTACAAAAAGGTTTTTGCAACTGATTTGCTTTCAAAATTGTTACAAACATTTTGTCCAGTATACCTAGTTTTCATAAAAAAAATAGTTACAAACATTTTACAAATAAATTATTTTTACAGAATTTTTTTTCAAAAAAATTGTACAAAAATAGTTTTACAAAAATTTGTACAAACATTTTTACAATATTTTTACAAAAGTTTTTTTACAAAGCAATTTTTGCAAACATTTTCACAAAAGATTTCTACAATCATTTTACAAATTATTTTTCAAAACATTTTTTTGAAGTAATAGTCATATTATTAATAATAGGAGTTATGGCTAAAGTATATATACAATATATACAACACCCCTTATACTTAGCTCGAACTATGTCCTACTAGGACCAAAGAGCTACAAAGGATGACAAAACTTGTGCTAAGTATAGAAAAGTGAAAAGAATCCAATACTAGAATGACTCAAAGAATACACGAGAAGAATAGATGTCGTTGATCCCCCTATACATAGGATCAAGTATCCCTAAGTATAAAAGATTGTACAAACGATGAAAAATGAGGAAAAGAATGAACAAACTCAACGACTCGACTTGTCCTCCCCTACACATAAGGTAAAAGATCCCCAAGTAAAAAAAAGAATATCAACAAGTTGAAGGACAAACGAGAGGTCAGAAGAAATAAAAGAAAATAAAAACATAAAAAAGATGGAATGAACAACATCACCCCCCTACTTAGGGTAAAGGATCCGTATGTATAAGCAACAACAGGATTGGTGAAACAGAACAAAATGGAAAAACTCAAATCATCCACCTCCTATATACTTAGGATAGAGTACATCCTAAGTATAGCAAACACACACAGAAAGGAGAGGAACAATAAATGGAAGAAGAAATAATTAAATGAAAGGATATATACAAAAGAAAATCAGGTCATGTATCAGATGCAGAAGATGTCAAAAAGCCATCGTCTGATACCATAGATATGGAATCAACCAAAGACAGGAATGTATCATAATCTACATATGGCTTCAGTAGCTGTCCATTCACAACAAATAGTTGTGTGTCAGATGACAAACCAGATATGATAATACTACAATTGCCACACACATCTCTCACAATGAATGGTCCTAACCATTCAATTTTTAATTTGCCAGGAAACAACTTCAATTTAACATCAAACAACCAAACTTTCTGATAAGTGGAGAAAGACTTCCTTATAATGTGTTTATCAGGCTAACGCTTGACTTTCTCCTTACACATTAGTGAGTTGTCATATGCAGAATCTCAGAATTCCAGTAATCTGTTCAGATCCAAGTTCCCGCTCTTTCCTACTTTGTCATAATCCAAATTGCATACACGAAGTGCCCATAATGATTTGTGAATTAATTCAACTGGCAGATGGCAAGGCTTTCCATACACCAATCTGTAAGGAGACATACCAAAAGGAGACTTGCACGTCGTCTGATAAGTCCATAGAACTGAGTCAAGCATATGGGACCAATTATTCCTATATGGACGTACAAGTTTTTGCAATATTGTATTTATCTCCCTATTTGAAATCTTAGCCAAGCCATTAGTCTGTGGGTGGTAAGGAGACGCTACTCTATGCTCAATGGCATTTTCCTTCACAAGCTTCTTGACTTCTCTGTCAATGAAATGGCTTCCTCAATCTGAAATGAGTATCTTGAGGATCCCAAATTGCGCAATAATGTGATTCTTGAGAAAGGAACAAACCATATAACTATCAGTGACTCAAGTAGGAAAAGCCTCCACCCATTGACTGACATAATCCACGGCAAGCAGGATGTATTGAAATCCCTAACTGGCATGAAATGGGCCTATAAGGTCTATACCCCAAGCATCAAAAAATCTGAAATGTGGATATATCTCAGGGGCATGGTATCTTTGGAACCAATAGTTCCTCCCATCTTCCGACCGTCAGTACAACCTCGAACATACTCTGTAGCATCCTTAAATAAATGTTGCCACCATAAACCGCTATGTAAAACCTTTGATGACATGAACTTCCCCGAATGATGCCCCCCAAACTCTAATTTGTGACAATTCTCAAGTATGTTGGTGTATTCCTCTTGAGGAATGCACCTGCTCCAGATAGAATCCATACCTTCACGAAATAGGTACGGAACCTCCCATTGGTAAAAAAAGTATCTCTGACAGGAATCTGTCTACCTTGTGTTTTCCAATCTTGTGGAACTTTCTTCGAGACAAGATCATTCACAATATCAACATACCATGGGAGTGAGTCTACAGACAAAATGGTTTCATCTGGAAAGGTCTCTGATATGGGAAGAATAGTCTGCTCATAGTTATCTGCATCTGTGATCCGGGAAAGGTGATCTGCCACAACATTCTTTACTCTGGGTTTATCTCAAATCTCTAAATCAAACTCCTAGAGAAGAAAGAACCATCTGATAAGGCGTGGTTTGTCATCATTCTTTACTTGTAGGTATCGTATGGAAGTTTGATTTGAGTATGAAATTGCATGTAAACCAAGGAGGTAAAATTTGAACTTTTCTAATGCAAACACCACTGCTAATATTTCCTTCTCTGTGACTGTTTAATTATGTTGTACCTCATCCAGAATCTTGCTAGCATAGTCTATAACAAACAGTATACCATCCCTTCTCTACCCTAATGCATCTCCAACTGCAAACTCTGTTGCGTTCGTCATGATCTCAAAGGGGAGAGACCAATCAGGTGGCTATAAGACAGGAGCACTACTAACCATTTCTTTCATTTGGTGAATGCAAGGAGGACTTTCTCATCAACAATAAACTCACTCTCCTTGCACAGAAGTTCAGTCAAAGGTTTGGAGATCTTGTTGAAGTCCTTAATAAATCTCCTATAACATCCAATGTGTCCTAGAAATGACTTCAACTGCCTTCAAATTCTGCGGTGGCTCAAGTTTGGAGATCACATCAATCTTAGTCGAGTCAACCTTCATACCATGTTTGGAGATGATGTGGCCCAATACAATCCCATTAGTCACCATAAAGTGACTCTTCTCCCAATAGAGCACTAGGTTTACCGCACAACAACATTGAAGTACTCAGTCTAAATGAACAAGACATGTCAAAACTATCCCCATAGACTGATAAATCATCCATGAAGACCTTTAGAAAACTATTCACCATGTATGCAAAAACGACCAACATATACCTTTGGAATGTATAGGGAGCATTACATAATATAAAGGGCATTCGTCTAAAGGCGTACGTACTAAACGGAAAAGTAAAAGTAGTTTTCACCTAATCCTCGAGAGCGATAGCAACCTGGTTATATCCTGAATACCCGTCCAAGAAACAAAGTAACTCTTTCCCTGCCAACCTCTCAATAATCTGGTCAATAAAGGGCAGTAGAAAGTGATCTTTCTCGGTAGCTGAATTCATGTGTCGGTAATCTACATAGACACTCCATGAAGTAGGTATACAAGTCGGCATCTCCTCACCATGATCATTCTTTACGATGGTAATCCCAGATTTCTTCAAGACCACATGTAAAGGATTGAACAACTTAGAATCCGACATGGGATAAATAAAGCGAGCATCGCACCATCTCCTGATTTCTTTCATGAAAACATCCTGAAGATTTGGATTGAGACGATGTTGGCACTCAAGAGAGGGTTTGTTGTCATCCTCTAAGTAGATATGATGCAAGCACATAGCCGAACTAATCCGACGGAGATCCAAAATATGCCATCCAATGGCCTTGCAGTTTCTCTCAAGAACCTCTAGCATGTAAGATTCTTGTTCGTCGATCAACTGTGAGATGAGGATGATCAAAAACATTTTGGGGGGACATGCAAGGAAGGCATACTTCAACGTTGAGGGTAAAGCCTTAAGCTCAAGAGGGGTCTAAATAGGCTTTGTGACAACCTCTGTAACTGCACTGGTAGAAGGTATCTGATCTGCACTGAGTATACTGTCCACTGTGGCTACTATGGGCTCATCAAATAAAATCTCAGAAAGATCTGCAATGAATGATTTCTTCTCAGAAAGGAATGGCTCACCAGGCTGTTCAGAATCCTCAATGAAAATCTCAGAAGTTTCAGTTGGAGGTATTTTATTTATATTCTCAAAAAAAGAATGTGTCTCATGAGTATCGGAATGTACCTTCAATATCTCAGATTGGTCCTCAGAATACAGCTTAAACTACCCATCAGCAAATGACTCTGAATGATCAACAAGGGAACTCAAGGTGATTGTGCTTTCTAGAAGGTCCTTCTAGGAAATGAACTCCTAGGTATCCATGAAATTAGTAAATAGATCTGTCTCTTGAAACTCGACAAGAAAATCACATTCCTTTAGATATGGTGTAACTGTCTCTCTCTCTCATCTGTTGCTTGTGGTGGCGGTGATGTCCTAGGATCAGGGATCTCAGTTTTCACCTTGTCACTACGAGAGTGAAATATGATGTCTCCAATACCATAATCAACTATCGCTTCGTCCATTTGAAGGAATAGCCGACCTAGTATGATCGGTGTATGGAGTAACGGTTCAGAGGTGTCCATATCCATGACAACAAAATCAACCGGTAATCTCATTCCTTTCATCGTTACAATAATGTCCTCCAATATACCTCCCAACCTCTTGATTGGTCTATCAGCAATCTGAAGGATCATCTTGGTGGATCTAAGAGGCCCCAACCCAAACTCAGTGAGTAGAGAGGATGTCATGATATTAATGGAGGATCCTCTATATAGAAGAGTACGGTAAAATTCTTTATCAGTATGTGGCAACGGATGTGAGATTCTCCCTTATCTTTCTTTTTGGATGGGAGGTTGCTAATGGCATGAACTGTGGCCATGGTCAAGATGTGCTTCTCTGTCTTCTTTCATCTGTTTTGCTTGGGTTGACGTTTTTGAGTACATGATTCTTTCATATCCTTTTTGACAACAGGCATGTACTCCAAGTTCTGTAGGATCTCTACCACTCCTGGATCATATAATGTTGTTTCTAATTTTTGATTTTTTTGGTTATATTCAAAATAGAAGGGAATGGAATAGAATTATGAGAAACATCAAACTAATCAATTCCTTTATTCAAAATAGAGTCATCATTTACAATAGGGTGATCAGATTTAGTCTATACAGTATAACCCAAAACACGAGTAGAAGAAATAAACTCAAAAACAGGATGGGTTGCATCTTCTGGTGTAGAAGGAGATCCCGCGACAGGTGTGTTCTCCTTCTCTGTTAACTGTGAACTGCATCTTTCTTTATTGTCTTTTTTATATTTTCTGAATGAAGAAGGTGAAGATGATGGTGGTGGTGAAGACGAAGATGGTGAAACTCTAGGATATGGTGTTGCTACACAAGATTGTTGCTCTACTAGTGGAGAAGATGATGATGTTGATGAGGTTCTCTCAGTGGCTCAATCTCCCAATCCCAATGGCTGTGAAGGCAGCTACAATCTCCTACCACTCCTGAGATGAATGGCGTCAGATAAACATGTAAAATCAAGGGCCATACCTGTGTCGGGGCTGGATGGATCATGGGATACCTGCTCCTTGCATCTGAAGTTGTTGGGATTGGCTTCGACTTGTGTTCGAATCAGTGTCATCATGGTAGTCATGTCATCAAGCCTCTAAGTCAGATCATTCATATTAACTGATAGTAAGGTTAGGGAAAATATGCAGACTACATGTGTTGTTGTCCATGTCTCCAGTTTTGGAAGTGTGGTGGAGACTAGAAATGAAGCTGGAACTCTTGATGCAGGGGTTAGGGTATCCCTCCGTGAAAGTGGTGGAAAGGCATTTGACTCTGTTGGGAACCCAACTGACCTTTCTTGATGGAGTGGTTGCGCTCTCGGTCGAACCAAATGCTGTTCACCTCCTGAATGAGAGGTAGAGGTGGAGACTACTCCTCAAGAATGTAAAGGGGCTCCCGCTGGTATGGTACAATCTGTTGTGACTACTATTGGACCTTGTCAGGAGTATGCACGTAACGTACGGAATTGTAGATGGTCCTCTGTTACTCTACCGCGCTTAAGTGGAAGTAGTCAATTCAAGAGTAGAGGTATCGGCTTCTGCACCCGCACTCTGACATGTAGTGATTGTACTAACAAGAAGCTCCAGATGCTTCGTTATCTCATCTGATTATCCTGGTTCTTTGTCCTCTATTTGATCAGTTGAATCTTCTTAAGCTCCTTAGACCATTTCTCAATTATATCCACTTTGGATAGGTGATTGCCTATGATATCAAATCTGAACTGTCCACCCTATCCACATCATGTGATGCCGTCATGTTTACAACCTTGTGGGGTGCTGCATGAGAAGGTACAAGGTGCTTCTTAAAAGCACATGAATAAGAACGAGTTGCAGGGCTCTCCACCGTCTCCAAAAATCTTATAAAGGACATCCTCATCCTTGTTGACATGGGACCCCCTACAAGCAGCATCTACCCGCTTCTGGTTCTCAATGCTCAAACCCCCAAAGAAGTTCTGCACAATGCTTGTCTTTGGATTATCTTAGTGGGGGGGGCACTTCTCTGTTAAGTCTTTGAATCTTTCCCACATCTCGTGAATAGGCTCATGGGACATCAGCTAGAAGTTAGCAATCAAAGATCACATTTGGTTGAGACGTTAAGCCAATATAGTGCCTTTTCCATGAGACTGGATGGGAAGTTTGTCATCTTCACTACCTCTAAAGGAACATTCGAGTAGTGTATTGTGACACAAATGCGATCAAACTGTTGGAGGTGTACATATGGTTCTTCATTTATGTTTCCATGGAATATTGGGAAGAGTGATAAAATTGTGGGCTTAAGCTCAAAATGCTTATGAATCTAAGAGATCCTAATCCATGTGTTTGTCTGTCCTACCCCTGGATTATAGGCATCCTTCATGCCAAGCTTTGCTACTAGCTCAAGTAGTGGATCATCTCAATGAAAAATACGACCAATCATGTTGTCTAAAAAGATAGACAAATGTCATTTTGGTGACCGGTCGGATTTTTGCAGAAAAGATTAGTTTATAGCTAATATTTTATTTTTATTATTTATACTCCTAAACTTTGATGTACAGTGAAATCACGGGAGTGTCAAACTCAGGGAGGAAAACTGTTGGAAAAGTAGGGTTAAACAATAGAAAATCTAAGGAAAAGGAGTTCCTGATTGTTATTTTATTTTTAGATATTTTTTGTAGTTTTTTATTTGATTTTTTGAATTTTTGAGAGGTTTTTCGATTTTTATGAATTTTGAATTATTTTTAAGGTGAAAATGTTTTTATTAAAAATTGAGGTATTTTTTATTTTCAAACTAGAAAAAGTAGCAAAATATTTTTATTTTATTATTATGTAAGAGTAGGAGAAATTATCTTTAAAATGATAGGTTGTGCGTTATTATATGAATTTTCTTGAATTAGTTATGAATTTTTAAAGTTTTTAAATATTTTGATTTTTTTATTGATTTTAATGTTTGATTTTTATTTTTTAGTTTATTATGTAAAATATAGTAAAATATAATAAATTTAATTTTTATTGTTTTTTTAAAGGAGGTTTTGTATTTTGTAATTTTAATTGATTTATTAATAATGGCAAATATTTTTATTTTTAAAATTTATTTAATAATGTATATAGTGTAAAATACAGTATTTATACGTATTTGTATTATATTTAAATTTTTGTATTTTATTTGTACATATGTATATTATATACGTATGTAGTTTATAGGGGTAAGGTTGTAATTATATGAAAGTGTTAGGCGTCAGTAAGTGAATAGGCAGTAGTTGCATGGATGTTTATGCAAAATTCTCTGGGCGCATGATGCAGTAGCTGGTAGGGGTATAATGGCAATAATAAAATCTGCTGGGAGCTTTTTTGCAAATGCACCAGAAACACGTATGCCTTTATGTGAGTAAACCTGGAGCTGGACCTGCTTGTTCACAAAAACCTGTGGGGGATTTTCCTACAAATGAACCAGTCAATCACGTGCCAAGCACATGTTCTCCATGATATGGACATGCTTTTAAAATTAACAAGTATTGAGTGACGCACGTGTGAAGCACGTACGTCTCGTAAGCGGTTAGGCGGTCGAGCAGGCTAGAGGATGACACATGGGTCGCTCACGGTCGTTCGATCAAGCAGGGATCGGACGGCTTAAAAGAAAAGACCCAAATATGAGTTCTACAGGCGTGATCAATCGTGGATGATAATTCTCGAGCGGCGGCAATCGTCGTCGGTCAGATGCGGCGGATTGCATTCAATCGCTCCAAACTTCATGAGTCCTGATCAGCGGCAGCGCTCGAACTTTGTTGCAGTGAAGTTCTTTCGGGGTGAACTGGTGTTCTCCCCCAACTGAAATTTCCAGGCACTGCTACATGATGCTTCTACAAGTGGAGTATCTAGTTGTCGAGAGGATGGCAGTTTGTATTTGTTTACGGCGGAGCAACGATTATCAGATCTATGATCTGACTTTCTTCCAGAATGCAGGTCGAATGGCGGGGAAGGAGCAGTGATCTCCGATTAGAAAGCGGAGCTCTTCTGTGTAGTATCGCGTATATCTCCAGGTGCGAGTCGATTCGAGGAAGATGATGCTTCCGGATCTCGTACTTCCAGTTGATGTTATGTCTCCTACAGGTGACTTGATCTAGTTCTGATGCGTTTTGACTCGAGCATAGCGGTTCAATCTACAGTGATGTTCTCAATTCTCGGATCTGCTCTACTGCTCACACATATTTCTAGGTGATGAAGTGCAGTGGCAACGCATATCCGATGAAGCTCGTTTTTTAGCAGCGGTGATGGTTCATTCCAGATGCTCACCTAAATCTGCAGTTTAAAAATAGATTCAAGGACGAGGCCTTGGCTCCACAGCAAAAAGGAGGGTGTGAATGGATGTCTTCACCTGAAGCGGAGGATGGATGTAACGTCCCGGGCTTAGATCTCGGGTCCGTTATCGAGGAAAATTAGTCCTAATAACTTGTTGGATACGAGCTCAGATGGACCCATTGACAACCACCCAAAATGCTTAAGTCCAAGTTGTCAAGTAGTAATCCCCACCACTTATAAACCATATCCACACTTCGTGAGTCTTAGGTATGACACTATGTTTGGGGCTGGGGTGTTACAACCTCCCCCACTTATATTCGCAACGTAGGACGTTGCGACATAGTCCATTCACTTATTCCCAGTGACAGTGGCGGTTGCACGCTCCCAGCTTTAGTTCCCTTCGGATAGCCCTTTCCACTATCAGAGCTAACCCGATCGTCCGATAATGGTGCGGAAGCGAGAACTCAGCAGATATCTCAGGAACGTTACTCATAGCATCGATCATAGCATAAAAGAGCAGCAAAGAACCAACTAAAAAAACTTTTCCATAATAATAATAAGGTCACAATTCCAAGAGTTACTTAATTAAAGAAAGATAATAAACTAGATGAAATCGTAATCACGATTTCCTTATTGCAGTGGGCATAAAAGACGTCCTCCCAAAGAACCCCGCAGTAGTTCCATACCGCTCTTACTTCTTGAAGACTAGGTCGTCTCCCTAAAATCATTAATGATCTAAACCTCACGTTCTCCTGAAAAAGATTGACAATACATACTATGAGCATAACACTCAGTATGTGCCGAGTTGGGGTCAAGCCGGCTAGCGTAGAAAATAAGTCACAAAAGTCATTATCATATAAATCATAAATCAACTTATTTAATGCATATAATTAAATTCCCTTCATAATCATGAATCTCATAATATATTTGTGCATATACCTCGAAGGTTTACCGTATTAGCATGCATGCCCATAATATTCACATACATTGCACATATGCACTCAACAATAACATAATTACACGTGTATCCTTAAAATTATCATAAATTGCACATATGCACATGCCTTTAACATAAATTGCATATATGACCTTATCTTAACACAATTTTGCATGTATGCTCATATCATTGGCATAATTGCATATATGACCTTATCTTAACATAAATTTGCATGTATGCACATATCATTAGCATAATTACACTCATGCACTTAACATTAACAGAACATTACACATATTTCTATAACAATAACATAATTGCATATATGCAAATAATATTAACATATGTTGCACATATGCCCATGACATTTTTCATGTTTAGAGTGGTCTTGATTGTTAATTCTTAGGTGACTTTGATGGCTTTGATGGCTTACCGTCGCCACAAGCGGTTCATAAACAATACATAACATGACAGTGTAGCTACAACTGTAGAGGACTCATCTTTTGCCTCACGCCCCCGGAAGGCGTCGGCCCTTTAGGCCCTGACGACCCCTTAGTTCGAGTCGGTGCCGAGATCTTATTTTCAATCTTTAATTTTCTTATTAACTTTAATTATAAAATCAGAAATAAAAAGACATCCATAAAAATCGTAAGTGATCTGTGACATCAACTTTATGGATTTTACTTGCTCTACCAAACTTATTGAAATTCTGTTTATTTTTCCATACTCGGCATACATGGATTATGAAACATATTCACATTAGATAGACCGTAAGAGTTAGTTTCTTTGATAATAGGTCTTTAATAAATACATATATATTATTATAACCATTTACGTTAAGTTTCATTGACTACACTTCCCGAATGCTTGAAATATGTACAAAAATCTGACTTAACCTTTGGAGATTATCTATCAAAACAAAATCATAAGGTTGTATTTCAATGTTTGCATTTGTTCATAATTCTAAAAAAAAGGAATTGACGATAAGGTACATAACTTAATTCTAACCGCATGATTATTTTAGTTGTATCAAGAAAGTTTCACAACAACCATTCAACAATATAAAAAGGTAGCATTAATTAAATAATACGTTAGAGTTTTTAATTTATGAAATACCTATTAAAATTATGAACGAATAGACACATGTTCTTAGATTTACAATGTTGAAACATTTCAAGATAAAAGAATAGCTTGTCTCTTTTTTTCTAATCAATATTTTAATAGTAACTGCTTACGTTTAAGAACGTTAGTAACTCCTTGTATATGAGATCATGAAACTAACATAAAACAACATATCAATCCAGAATACCAATAAAAAACAATATCGATGCACGTTAATGAGATCGGTATCAGTCCAATCTCCATTTCTTTTTGAATTTACCGTGTAGTATTCTTAAGGGTTCGATACTATTATAACTCTAAATCAAAGTTCAACGCAAAACATCACTTAGCGATCCTATGTGTTCGACACATACCTCGTCGACGCAAGAAATTCGTCGACCAAGACTCCACCAATCCGAACGCTGTCGACCACGTCCTTGCTCCTTCAATCTCGTCGGATCACAACTTCGGTGCCGACGACGAAGGTTGTTGTTGCCGGAATGGAATGTGTCGTCGACGATCTCTCTCTCTCTCTCTCTCTCTCTCTCTCTCTTCCTATTTCTTTCTCTCTCTCTAGAAATCTCTCTTCCTCACATGTATGGAGTATAGTGAGACTAATGGAGGGCTTCATGCCCGTTTTATAGGTACCAATAATAAGATAAATAACAATAATAATTTGAATTAATCAATGGATAATAGTTTTGACTAAGTAAGGGATAATTATTGTATAATTAATGGATAATAGTCCTAATAATAATAACCACATTATCATCGGAAATTGGTTACACCCATTATTATTATTATTATTAGTTTTTAAAAAAAACCAAACCGTTACAATGGAAGCCGAACCACTGTTCACCAGATGTGAACAGGGGAATAGATATGGATGATAACAGAGAAATGTAAGGATAAGAAGGAGGAGGTGGATTTCAAAATGGAATGGGTATTCAAGGTGATTCGAAGGTTTGGGGAGATTGGCTCTCTGATGTGAACAGGGGGATAGATATGGATGATAACAGAGAAATGTAAGGATAAGAAGGAGGAGGTGGATTTCAAAATGGAATGGGTATTCAAGGTGATTCGAAGGTTTGGGGAGATTGGCTCTCTGATTGAGTCAAAATCAACATAGAGGAGAGGGTCTGAGAAGAGAAGAGAATGGTTGAGAAGAGAATAGAGGGAGAGGAATAAGAGAAACAGAACTAACCTAGGACGGAGGACGAGGTGGATAATGTTGTTGATGTCTCTTGTAGAGGAAATGGTCAACTTCCTGGGTTGTTGCCAGCAACTCACAGTGCGGAGGAGGCTGGACACGGCGGAGCACGGCGGCGCTGCGCTCTAGCGGGATCTCGCTGCAGCTCATCCTCGACCCTCGCTACGATGAGATAGCCCTCAGAGTTGTCACCTCCTCGAAGAAAACTCAGATCTCACGAGGAAAGTTAGGAGGAAAATGGTGGATTACTAATGGTAAGGGGGTGGACGCCCTTAAATAATTGTCGGAGGAGGTGGTTGGGTGAACGGCTTGGCGGTTGGCCGAACGACCAACAGCCAAGCCCTTGAGCAGTTGATGGCGGAAGGAGCAAACAGGGAAGGGTTTGGACGTAGGAAGAAGAAGAAAGGGTGAGAAGGGAAAAGGGGGAAGAGAAAGAAGAAACAAAATTAAATGACTAATAAAATTAACTAAGAAAATTAATTACTATAATTAATAATAAACTAAATTAATAATTAAATTAATTGATTAAGATATAATTAAATAATTAACTAAGTAATTAATTAATTAAATGAATTAATAAATAATTAAGAATATTATTAAGTTACGGTACATTGTACAATATACCAATACGATCCTGAAAATCACATTTTTTATATTAACTCTGATTTTAGACCGAGTCATTTCATAGATAATTAAATAATACGAATTTTAAAACTAAGTTTGTCCAATTTAGACTCCATATAGCCGAGTTATGAGGTCTGGAAAATTTAGGCAGCGGCTTCGTGACTTCGAGTTTTATTAGTAGTTTGACTTAGTTATATTTTTGTATTATATATATTTAGAAGATTTTTAGAAAAATTAAGTTAATCGGATTCACGGTACATTAATTAAAAATCCGTGAAGTTTCTACATATAATACATATATACAACGAGTCCCAAATGTCAAAACTCACAGATTTTATTCTAATATTTTTTTGATAATTTTAATAAATAATATTAAGTAGGGATATTTACATCCATAACCCTGAGTAATATGGTAATTACCCCAGGAACCCTCGGTAATAATGAATTACATCCAGAACCTTGAATAACCACTCCGTTTTACACCTATAACCTTCCGTCAATTTAGTCCACTAACTCAACTAGATAGCTGAGTTAATCTAACCAAGCAGTGATCTAATGGCAGAGATTAATCCAAAGAATGAGGAAGAGGTCCAGGAGGGGAAAAATGAAGAGGTCCAGGGGGAGGGGGCTTCGTCGATGGCGGGAGGGCTCCGGGGGAGGGGAGGGCTCGGGGCTCCGGGGGAGGGCAGGGCTCGGGGGGAGGCGGTGGAGCTGGGCGCGGGGCGCCGGGGAGGGGGTTTCGTCGAGGGTTCCGGGGGAGGGGAGGGCTCGGGGCTCCGGGGAGGGCAGGGCTCGGGGGAAGGGGGTGGAGCTGGGCGCGGGCTCCCGAGGGGGTGGAGCTGGGCGTGGACGGAGGGGCTTCTGTAGAGGACGGGCGGAGGGGCTTCCGCAGAGGTCGGGCGGATTTCACCAGCAGAGCAGGGATGGGCGGAGGGGCTTCCGCAGGGCTCGAGCGGGGATGAACTCGGTCGAGGGAGGGCGAGCAGGGGCGGGGGGGCTTCCGGGGGAGGGGGGATTTCCAGGAGGAACTCGGCCTGGGCACGGGCGGAGCTTCGAGCAGGGATGGGCGGAGGGGCTTCCGCAGGGCTCGGGCGGGGACGAACTCGACCGGGGGAGGGCAACAGGGCCGGGGGGGGCGCTTCTGCGGGGCTCCTCGGCAGGGGTCTTTCCCGGAGGAACGCAGCCCGAGGGCGGGGGGAGATTCGAGGCTGGGGGAGGACGAGCATGCATGCGGGGAGGCTTCCAGGGGAAGGGGTTCGCAGGGGCAGTAGGGGGGGTGAGCAGGGGTGTAGGCGATGGGGTTGCTTTTGGGAGGAACTCGGCCCGAGGTGGGCGGGGGGCCGGGAGGAACTCGGCCGGGAGGGGGGAGGTGCTTCCAGGAGGAACTCGGCCGAGGGAGGGGGTGCGCTTCGAGGAGGGGCGCGGGCGGGGGGAGGCTTGTCTGGGAGAGGGGTTTGGCAGAATGGCATCATATTGTAAATACGATGTCTTTCAAAGGGTAAAATAGTCAATATATTATCTTTTCCGTCAGAGTTAACGGAGAATTCAAACGGAAATTGACACAGGGTTATGCAATGTAAAGGTTAAGCATTATTCGGGGTTCTGGATGTAATTCGTTATTACCGAGGGTTCCTGGGGTAATTACCATATTACTCAGGGTTATGGGTGTAAATATCCCTATTAAGTATAACAAAGTTTAAAAGGGTTTGGTTTGTTTGGAGTTTTCTATAAATAGTTATGAACCTAGGAACGTTACTTCTATCGCTTTTTCGGTTCATTGTGATATTTTATTTTTGTGACGAATAATTTTTCTGATATTTTTATAAAATAATATACATTTTTATGAACAAATTTTATAAAAGAAGTGTTTTGGTTTGAGATTATATAAGTGATAAATAAAATAGCTGAAATATTTACAATAAGAAGAATGTGTTTAATTATATTTTCGGTCTTGATTTTCTGGATATTTTATAAATTAGGATCCTTATCTTCCCCTACTTATTTATTTTGTTGATCACGTCAATATTGACATGTTCTCGGGGTTAAGATCAGTCTGTATATATTTTATATCTACATCCTTCTTTTCTTTTCTTTTTTTACCTTTATTATTTTATTTTGCATAAAATAAGTGTTAAATATATAATATTAATATTTATGGTTAGAATGATAATTAGTTGGAATTAGTGATTATTTACATGTATTTTACCAAGGATTTTAGCCAAAATGCAAGAATAAAGGTGATGAATCATGGATTTATCATTCCCCTATACTTTAGCTTTGCTAGTCCCTTAGCAAACACTTATTCTATAAATAAGTGCAAGCAAAAAAGAAAAAAGAAAAAGAAAAGAACTTAGAACATGCTTGTTTCTTTAAACCGAATCTCACTTCACCCAAAATTTAGAACTCGGATTAGACCTTTGAATTAATAGTGTGTTGGGACTCTATTAGAATTAGGATTTAAACCCCGACAGCCTTGATGTTCCACAAATCCTTATCCAGGTTCACCTTAATAGCCAGCTCAAATCCACTTGTTCATCACTCAAACTTTTCAGCTTTGAAAGCAATTGTACTGTGTGTGAAAGGTTTTAGCTCTTCCCGCTCTAGAGAAGAAAAGAAAATGCCCATCCCAGTAGTACTCCACAATCGAATTTTGGAAGAAGATAGAAGAATGAGAAAAGAACTAATGTGATCAATGTAATCACATCTCCTGTGAAGCTTGCCAATTTAGCCAAGTCTCCACTAAGATATGCAGTTTTTCTGAAGCTTGGACCATTGTGGTCATTTGGTATATTTGGCTCCTTTTTGGTAGAAATAATTATTGCACTACATAGGTCTTTTATGCCCCAACAGATATAACATGTTTTCATTCCATCCATTTTTTGGGGTCTTAGAAAAATTATGCCAACAGATCCTTCCCTCATCCAAAGCTTTATTTCAACCCAATCTCTCTCATCTTTAGACATTAGTGTCACTAAACAAGGATGGAAATGCACCACCGAAATGGATTGCCCTTCGTAGCCCCATGCAAGTCGAGCTAAGTGTTGAGTGCATGAGTTCGAAATTAGTTCAAATGGACAAGAGTTAAACAGATGACACCAGGTGTCCTACTTAGGACATTTCAAGTTGAATTCCGAACATGGTCTCATGGAACTCAAAGAATTAAGTCTAAAAAATATGAAGAGTCTCAATTCCGGTTCTTAATAAAGTCCCTTTAGAATTAGGTTGATTAAGGCCTAAACCAATCTCCATCTCTCGGACTTAGATCCATTCAGTTCAAGAATCAAACTTGTTCTGAAAAATGCTAATGAATGCAACAGTTTTTTATGAAGTGAATTTTTCGGCTTAAACTTTTTACTTGATTTTTAAAGACTTCTGCAAATTCTTATTGAGTTTTAAAACTTTTTAATTTTTAGGATCTTTTTTATAGAGTTAGTGGATTGATTCAATTTACACAAATTTTACACGAACACATTTTATATACAAGTTTATATGGCTTTTATACAAGACTTTATACAAAGATTTTATTTGCAAAATTGTTAAGGATTTTATCATAGTATTTTACAAAAATTTTTTAATACAAAACTTTTAAGCCTTTTTTTAATTAGTCATATTTACAGTTTTCTTACAACTTTTAAAAATCCAAAATATACACCCATACTTTTAGAGATCCATATTATTAAAAATATAATAAAGTAAATGCAATGGCTCCTAAATTATATATAACATACATATACGACACCCCCTATTCTTAGCATGAACTATGTCCTCAAAGTGACCAAAGAAGCGGTAAAAGAAGACATAACTCGGGCTAAGTATAGATCGGTGAAAAGAATTCTATACTACAATGGCTCGAAGAATAAAGAATAATAAAACAATAGTCAATCATCTCCTCTATACTTCGGATCAAATAATCATATGGATAGCAGACTCAAAAACGAAGATGATTGAGGTCAAGAGAATGTGCACACTCAACGGCTCGGCTTTTCCCCCTATACTTAAGGTGAAATATCCCTAAGTATAGAGAAGAAGATCAAAAGGTGAGGGACAAGCGAGGGAACATACGATACAAAAACCGACAATAATCAAAGAGGAAATATGCGATATTACCCCCATTTTACTTAGGATAAAGTGTACCCTAAGTATAAGCAACAACAATGGTAATATAACAGAACGAATGAGCAACAATGATGTCTACACCCCCCTATACTTTAGATAAAGCACATCCTAAGTATAGCAAAATTCTAGATGAACCTAAGGGTGTAAGACAAACAGAAGGAAGAACGAAAGAAAATAAAAAAGTATATACAAAGTGATCTGGAAAATCAGCTATGAGATGTAGAGTGTAAGAGTGAAGAGATCATCTCATACAAAATAGATAGGAGCAACCTCAATGGTCGGCGGTTCATGATCCAGAAAAGGTTTCAACCGTTGACCATTAACTCCAAAGGTGGAATCAGACGACAATTCAGATATATCGATGCTACCGTTGTTGTACATCTTTCGCACAAGATATGTGCCTTTCCACTTGCTCTGAAGTTTCCCTGATAATAGCTTTAGTCTCGCAACGAATAGCTAGACTTTCCGATCGGGCTCAAACTACTTGTGGCTGATGTGAGAATCATGCAACTCTTTCATCCGCTCATTGTAATGCATGCTTCTCAAGAAGGCTTCATCTCTCAATTCCTCCAGGGCTGCCAACTGATATCCCGCATCATCTAGGCCAAAGATGACTTCTTTCACTGCCTACAAGGATCTGTGCTTGATCTCAACAGGTAAGTGGCATGGCTTGCCATAAACGAGTCAAAACATAGATGTGCCCAAGGGAGTTTTGAAGGATGTTCTATAGGACCAAATAATCGAGTCCAAAAGCTGTGACCAATCCTTTCGGTCTGCGCAAATAACCTTTTGCAAGATCATCTTCATCTCCCAATTCGAGACCTCAGCTAGACCATTCGTCTAAGGATTATACGGAGTAACAACCTTATGGTATATGTCGAACTCGTTAGCAAGTGCTCTTACCTTGTCATTGATGTAGTGGCTACCCCTGTATGATATCAAAACTCGAGGGACCCCGAATAGCGTAATCATATTCTTTCTCAGGAACTCACAGACCGTGTTCGCATCAGCGGCTTGGGCAGGAATAGCCTCTACCAAACGACTCGCATAATCCACAACTAGAAGGATATACTCAAACCCTTGACTTCTAGGAAACAGACCCATAAAGCCGATACCCCATGCATCAAACGCTTCACATAAGTGAATTGGCTACATTGGCATCCTGTCTCTATGTCCACAAGTACCCATTCTCTGACAATCAGTACATCTCTTTACAAGCGCATGGGCATCCGCAACGAGAGTAGGCCACTAAAGGCCAGTTTAGAGCAACTTCTATGATGTCCTCTTCCCCGAATGGTGTCCTCCAGCTTCTAATCTATGATAACACATGACACTCTGGTATTCCTCCTAAGGAATACATCGATGCCAGACAGTATCCGCGCCTTCAAGATAAAGGATCAGATACTCCCAATGGTAAGATTTGGCTTTCGCGAGGAATGTCTCAAGCCTCTGTCTGGACCAACCTTGTGGGGCTTCCTTAGCAATAAGAAAGTTCACAATGTCGTCATACAATGGCAGCAAGGCAACAACAAGAATCACCTCGTCAAGGAAGATCTTGGTAATTGGTGCATCAAACTCAGAAGTCTTGGATGATTCTAACTGGGAGAGGTAATCAGCCACCACATTCTTGACTCCAGGCTTATCCTTGATCACAATATCAAACTCTTGGAGTATAAGGATCCATCTGGTAAGATGCTGCTTTGAATCCTTCTTATCCATTAAATACTTGATGGTGGTGTGATCAGTGAAGATAGTCAACTTAGATCCTAAAATGTGGGACCAGAATTTATCTATGGCAAATACTACGGCCAACATTTCTTTCTCTGTAACTGTGTAATTTCGCTGAGCGGAATCCAATGTCTTGCTAGCATAGTGTATGGCAAATGGAAGGTCATCCGTCCTCTATCCCAACACAACCACAATGACAAAATCAGAGGCATCCATTATTATCTCGAATGGAAGAGACTAATCAAGTGGCTGAAGGACATAACCTCCACAACCATGCTCTTAAGAGTTTTAAACGTTGAAAGACACTTATCATCTTCGATAAACTCGGTGTCTTTCACGAGAAGGTCAGATAACGGTCAGGCAATTTTAATGAAGTCTCGAATGAAACGTCGGTAGAAACTGACATGCCTGAGGAAGGACCGTAACTGCTTCAGATTAACCAGTGGATTGAGTTTCTTTGTTATATCCACCTTGGCAGGGTCAACCACCATGCCTCTGTTGGAGATGATATGACCAAGGACCGCCCCCTGGGTCATCATAAAATGACTTTCTCCCAAGAAAGAACAAGGTTAACCTTCATGCATCTCTGAAGCACGCGGTCTAGGCTAGAAAGGAAGGAATCAAAATCATCGCCATAGACCGAAAAATCATCCATGAAGACCTCCAAAATATCTCCCTCCATGTCCACAAAAATATAAAGCATGTACCTCTAGAATGTAGCCGGAGCATTACATAATCCAAATGGAATCCATTTGAAAGAATAGGTCCCGAATGGACAGGTGAATGCCATCTTTTATTGGTCTTCAAGAGCAATGGCCGCTTGGTTATATCTGGAGTACCCATTGAGAAAGCAATAATGGCCCTTCTTGGCTAACCGTCAGATGGTCTGGTTGCAGGAAGTGATCCTTCTTGGTCACCTGATTGAAATGCCTGTAGTCCACATAGACGCGCCAAAAAGTCGGTACCTAGGTAGCGATCTCCTCTCCATCCTCATTTATCACTGTAGTAATACATGTCTTCTTGGGTACCACATGTAACATATTAACCCATTTCGAGTTGAAGATGGGATAGATAAAATCAACGCTCCATCACTTGGATATTTCCTTCATGACCACGTCTCGAAGATTCAGGTTCAGCCTGCGTTGAAACTCACGAGATGGTTTGGCATCATTCTTAAGAAAGATGTGGTGGGAGTATAGAGCTGGACTAATCCCATGGAGATCAGCTGCTTTCCATACGATCGCCTTGTGATTCTTTTGAAGAATCTCCATCATACGGGATTGTTGTTCATCGGCCAGATCAGAAGCAATTGGAAACCTTTTAGGCTCTCCGGCAAGGAATCGATATTTCATGCTATGAGGTAACGGTTTGAGTTCAGGGGGAGAATGAAAATGAAGAGCTAGTTTGACTAGGGCCTGGGTATAGGCAACTAGGTCGGTATGTGTATGCTCCGCCTGCTCTAACTCAGAAAGATCTAGAAACTGTTGCATATTCTGCTCTGATTTGGTCTCCATGTTTGTTGTAGGCTCTGTAGAAGAAGTCTGAAGTGATAGTAATTCAACAAAGCACTACCAATCAGCATCTTTGGAATCTTAATGATATGAGTGTAATTGACAGCTATAGTTATCCACTTCGGATTCAGAGGGATTAAGAATGTCAAAATGATATGAAAAAGTCTCAAAATCACAACCATCGATATTTTCATTATTTAGTTCCAGTACTGTGTTCCCCAACCTCCCATCATCTGATATTTGAATCTTGGCATATACTAAAAGTGTGATGAATGATTGGGTATTAGGTTCGGCCCAGACGGACTCATCACCTGTTTGTATGAAATCACAATCCTGATGTATGTCAGGTTCATCATCAAATGCTTTCTCTGACTCAGCTGATCTAGATTGTTGGTCTTGGATCATCTCTATACGTATACTTTTGCCCTAGACACGAAAGTACACCTTCCGGGTACCATAGCTGGATATGGCTTTTGCTGTCGCCAGAAAAGGTCGTCCTAATATAATCAGGGTATTGGTCACGCATTCAAGGACCACCATGTCCAAAACAACGAAGTCCACGGGGAAATTCAAACCCTGAATGGTGACAATAACGTCTTTGATTAATACCTTAGGCCTCTTGACCGATCTATCGGCAAATTGTAAGACCGTTTGGCTTGGTCGAAGAAGTCTGAACTCGAACTTGTTGAGTAAGGAAGAAGGAAGAAGATTAATCGAAGATCCGCTATCTAATAGAGTACGATCAAAAGTCTGATCGAGGATCTCACATCTGATATACGATGCTCCCGTGTCTGATCTCTTGGATGGGAGACAGTTCTGAA
Organism: Ottelia alismoides; assembly: GCA_037367405.1. Taxonomy (NCBI): domain Eukaryota; kingdom Viridiplantae; phylum Streptophyta; class Magnoliopsida; order Alismatales; family Hydrocharitaceae; genus Ottelia; species Ottelia alismoides. The sequence goes on along the minus strand of JAZKJV010006151.1, from coordinate 198,597 downwards.
TTGCATGGTAGGTTTCGTTTGTCAGCACATGGATTATTGAATAATGGTTGCAGTACCTCTTCTTTCTGCGGACTGTGGTTCGTTCTTTTAGGCCTTTATACAGAAGAGGGATGTGTGCCAAGGCTTCCGAAAGAGTGATTAGATTATGAACTTGTCGATCATCTCTTTCGTCAAATCATTCATTTGAATCTTTTTGATATTTTCTTTTTTATTTTCTTTTCCTAAGCATAGTGCTTTGGGAATATGAATATGTACATCCTCCTAGTTAGTCTGTACAATAGGAGGATCAGAAGAAGAAGGAAATGTTTTTGCAAAACGAGGACTTGATTTCTGCATATTATCAGAGAAGGATGGAGATTGATCAACGGTCTTTTTATTTCTCTTTCGAGTTCTTCTCTTTTGTACATTTTTTGTGATTTTCTCTCATCTCACTATATACAAAGAAAGATAAAGTAGTTGTATCAACGTTCAGCTCTGACTGCTCTTTAGACTCGGTGGCTTCAACAACACCATCTTCATCATCAAAGGAATAGGTTGCCTCAGCACCACCATCAACATCCTCAATAGGCTCGCTTGTATCCTCAGGTATATCCTCGTCAAGCCTAATTGAGTCTCCACCTACTGGCATCCTACCACTCCTAAGATAAATGAAATCAACATCATCACAGAAAAGATAATCGTCTGAAAATACATGTGACTTTCGCTTCAAGTTGTTCAGATTCGGCTCTATCTGAGCAGGAAAGGTAGACTTCCCTTTTAATAAATTAGTGACATGAGTTTTGAACTCATCCATTTCTCTCCTGAAGGCAGCCTGCTGGACGGTGATTAGATTAGCGAGATATTCTAATGCTGGTTTATCAAGGAATGGACCATGAGACCCGGATGAGACGCCTCAGTGGTACAGAGGTTATTGTTGAGCTAAATGCGGTGGACGATAATTCTGCTGATACTGAGACTGATATGTGCTCTGCCTCCACTGAGGTTGCTGGTATTGGCAAGGACTGGAATGCTGCTGTGAATCTCTGCTCTGCCCCATCGGTGCTTGAGGTGGCTGCTGGGAATAGGCACCTCTTGTAGACCCACGGAAAGCAGGGTGATCGTGACAGATCCCTGGTTGTTGCAGCTGGCTATACCATATACCATTGACCTCGGTTAATGGCTCAGGCATCTCAGAGTAAGTTGGGGGCATCGATGCCAAGGGCTGATCACTCTGATACACCACCATTTGAGTGTCAGATGATGGTGTCTGCTGATGTTGTGGGTACATCGAAGACTGGTGAGTCAGCTCAGAGTGCACATGGTAAATGTGTTGAACTGGAGGTCGCGGTAGTATGCCTCAATCTCGGCTTCCTGAATCAGCATGTGGTCTGGAAGACTTATTGGAATCTTCTTGAATCTCTTGAAGGCACATAATCTGTGTCTTTAAATCACTAAGGCATCTCTCAAGCTCGTCAATCTTACCAATCTTATCTAAATTCTGGCACTTTTTCTCGATAATTTCCATGCAATCCAACTTCTGACAAATGATCTCCATATAAGCTGATGAAGACTCAATAGGTATCGAGACAATAAAAGACGGATTCCCTTTAATTTGTGCAACTTGAGAGTGTTGATGATATAAAGGTGGTTTCGTCATATTATAAACCCGAGTCTAGGTCATCGTGGTATAGTTTTCTGCCATTTTCTCATAAATGGCCCAGACCTGGTCCTCATGCATCGAAAAATATGATCCACTACAAGAAGCGTTCACCAGTCCCTGTAACTCTGGTGTCAGCCCATTGAAGAAAATATGTACAAGAGTTGGCTTCAAGATTTCATGATGGGGATGTCGATCAATGAACTTTCTAAAATGGTCCCATGCCTCACGGAACTGCTCGTTCCTGATCATTGTGAAATTACTTATCATGGCTCTGGCAGCATTCATTCGACCAAGTGGGTAGTACTTGCTCGGTTGATGAACTGATTCATTAACATTCTATCTACATTTTGTCTTAAAACCCTTAACAAATACATGTAAATATCCATTAATTTCCACTTTTAAAAAATAATATTCATGAATAAAAATGCACTTTTATGCATTAAAATCATGTAAATAAATAAAAGAATAAAAATAAAGAAAATAAAAAGAAGGAAAATTATAGATATGTATAAATGTACAACGTGACTTAGAAAATAAATATAGCTGAAAGGTATATTTATAACCTAATCCCCTAGACCAAGTCAGCATGAATTGGTCGACAAATAAATAAGTAAGGGAGATAATGGAAGAAAATAAATAAAAATAATTAATTTCACACTCCATACATCCTTCATTAATTATCTAATAAATACCAAAACTTCAATGATTTTTAATTAATTCATCACCAAACTCTTTTCCTAATTATTTATAAAAATGTATAGAAAAATATAAAAATAAGTTAAAAATATTACCTTGTATATATGCCAAGAAATCTAACTTGTAAATTGTCAAAATCTCAACTTCCGAATATCATAACTTTCTCATACGAACTCCAATTTCACCCTACTCACCTTTAAAGTTCTTAAAGATAATATACTCTAATAATGGAGGTAATTTCACTAAAATCGGAACCCATTTACAAAAAGTCAGTTTTGGGACCTAACCACAATTGGGTTTCTGGGCTACTATTTTATCTAGAACACATTATTTATTGTTTTAATGATTTCATAATTTCTAATTTTTTCTTGATCTTGCATTTTAGCCCTAATTTTTTTCATAATTTTGGAGTTTAGTTATTATTTTAAATAATTCAAAAATCCTAACTTATAGCTATAAATTAATTGTTTTACTTATATCTATATTAATTAATATACTTAAATTAATTTATTAAAATCTATAAAAATTCGTACATACTTTATTTATTATCCTAATAATTAATAAAATATAAAAATAATCTACTATTTAATAAATTAATAAATTAAAAATCCAAAACTTATTTATTAAGTATTATTTATATTTATTTATTAATACAATATTTATATATCATAAAATATTGATGATTTATCAAAATTAATTATATCATAATTTAGATAAATTAATTATCTATATTTTTCATTCTTTTAGTTATTTAAAATTATGTCATTTATTATTCATTCCTTATTTATTAAGGTATTTATACAAACTGGCCAACCAAGTGTTGACACGTTTGAACACCAGGTATCTTCTTCTCCATGAACGGTCTGTTCGATCTATTCTACCGGCCTCTCTTCTCTAATTTCTATCTACACCATCGTTCATCCAAAATCCGACATCCACCCTCCATCTTCTACCTCTAACTACCACCTATCACACCTGCCATTGATCTTCAACTAACCCATCTTCAACCTCTCTCTAAAAGCTCCTCAAATCACCATTCCCAACCAACTCGCTCCTAACTAACTTCAGTTCCAGAAACCATTGGCCGACCACCTATATTCCAACCTCCGCTCTGCCTCACTCCGGCCATGACAGGTCCCGTGGTCAGCCCCGCTTGGAAGAAGGTAGACTGGAGGAGAGTTTCCAATGCTTCAACTGGCCTTGCACCGCCGCATTTGCGACTCCCTGCTCTGGGAAGCCGACCCGTCGAGAGACGACCAGTGCCTCAATTAGCAACCTTAAGAATGTACTCAAGTCCCTTGATTATCATTCTTAGACGCACATTACTTCAAATACCTCAGAACTATTCACATACTTCCCAAATCGACTTTCACTTCTTATATTTGCATTGTTATACATTTTTTGGAAACTTATTTCAGATATGTAAATCCTTCATTCTTAACCGATTTAATCATGAACCGAGAAGATAAAATTCATTTGCAAGTCATTATCATCTATTTGGAGCAACAAACAAGCCAATGGAGCTTCATCATCAACAATAATCACAAGGTAGACAGACTTCCTCCCAGCTGCTAGATATCGCCGATCTGTTTTCTTCCTTGACGTCTAGCCGCCGCCTTCCTTCATCCTTAGAGCCGCTCACCCACAAGCAAGCTCGGAGGGAGAAGGAGACACTCCCTCCTGGCCCTACAGGAGGCCAAAGCAACCAATCCTTCGCTGGAGATAATTCGAATAAGAAGCCACCGTCGCACCAGCGAGAAAATTGGAACAACGGCTCAATAACTCCAAGAAGCACAAGCTGGAGACACGTGTTCAGATTAGACGGTACGCGCGCCTTCTAATCTCAGTGCTCGATTGCCAACCGATAGAAAAATTGCATAATAAACCCGTCAAAGATCTAGAATTCAATTCCCGCTGTAGAAGTTTTCCATAATTACATTTAGCTCCCCGCGTAGGGACCTAAATGTAATAATTTTAGTTTTCTTTGCATTTCAGTCTCTGCCAGGGACCTATTTGTAATAGAATAAATCTTTTTCTTCTTACGCTTATACCCATGTACTATAGGGTTGTTTTGGACCTTATTTTTGTTGCATTTTCCCTCAAATTTTCTTGGGTAGTTACACAACTACCCTAGCGACGATTCTTGTTATTTTTCGTGAATTTTTGTCGTGAATTTTTCTCGATTTGATTTTTGTAAAATCATGTTATTTTTGAGTGTTTTCTTGTGCTTGTTGTAATTTCAAGAAGAAGATTAAATTCTCTAGATTCTTTTATTCCTTGAAAACTGTTGTACGGTTATTTTGCCTCCTTGAGTTCAACCTAGGGAAACTTACCTGGTTAAAAATTAGTCTAAAGGATTAAAAATAGGAGAGAATCTTATTTATTCATTTTCACTCTCTCTTATTTTAATACTGAATTTTGTTTGATTAATCGAATCGATCTTCACAATTTTTCTACATTGACAACTCAATTAATGGCGAATCATATTTTCGTTATCAAAGTGGCACCGTTGCCGGAGAGGCATTATCTATACTTTGGTTTTCGACATCATTTCAAGATTTTTTGATCTTCTTTATTTAACAGTTTTCTTATTTCTTTTTTGTTTTTGTTCAATTTTTTATGGCTTTTATCGATTTTCTTCAGTTTTACAGTTTCACTAATTTCTATAATTTGTACAGTTTTTTGTTTGGTTTAATTTTATAGTTTTCTTTTATATGTTTTTCTAACAAATTTTAAAGGGCCTGTAGGATCATCTGGCTTCTTCGGAAGGCGAGACTGGCCCCTTCTCTCAAGGGTCGGTTGAAGAGTGTAGAATTAGTTAGTATTTTTCTTCTACTTATAATATTTTTGTAAAAAATGGCACTTGCATGTTTTTCTTTTTTGTAGAACGGGCCCAGTATGGGCATCCTGACTTGTACCTCCCTCCCCCTTTCTCGAGATCTGCTTCACCGAGTGTCGTGCATTCTGGGGAGCAGGGCACCACGGTTTTCTCACATTGTCGGTTTTTCCGCAGCTTTTTACGAGGCTAAGTGCTTGTTTAGGTGTTTTTAGATTTCTTTTTCTCTGCTTGCACTTTCCTAGTTATTTTTAGAACTCGCTACCTAGGTGCATGTTTATTTAGGATAAATAAAAAGAAAAAATCGTTAGACGTGTTGTTTGAAAAAAAACCACAAAAAGTGAAAATCACAAAAATAAAATGGGGACCGCTTAAATACTTGACTTAAAAACAAACATAAAGGATCATTTGATTTGAGAGAGCAACCCCCAAACATGGACTGCAGGTACACTCTCCATATATTATGAGTGAGGGACGTCACTTAAGGTTAGAATCAGAGTCTGAATTTCTCTCTGAATACTATTTAGTCCATACACGTTATCATTGTTCTTTAGTGGGTACTCTCGGGTAGCCAGCAACGGTCCGAGTTTACTTAGAAGAGTGGGAGGTTTAGAGGACACCGTAGTAGCACGATCCTCATATAACACGGGTAGTCAAAAATGGTTTGTACTTACTCCCATACTAGTTGAGAATAAGTGGTTTCTTATAAGGACTCGGGACAGTGTTTCAGAGAAATTTCAGGCACCTATCAGCTTGCGATAATCTTTGATAATACCTGTCTGTTAACATAACCCTAAAACTGACAAGATAAAAGTATGAACTTTTACGGTCATCACCGGGTTGTGTTGTTAAATCCAGGGTTGTTTTGTGTTTACTTGTGAGGTGTGTGTTAACGCCTCTTATACGCATTCACCCTCGATCTTTTGATTTTACATCATGCTCTTCCATTACCCTTTTGACATCGAAGATGATGACTCGATGGCCTTTTCTCTCAGACTCCGTGAGCTCTCGACGATCCACCATCTGTCGTACTTCATCACAGACTCGGGATGACACTCTTCCCAAGTCGATCCCATCTAATCCCAAGGAGAGTCAGACCCAGACTCCCTCGCCTCCCATCCCTTCTTTTGAGGCAGACCCAAGCCTCAAATTATCATCTATTTCTCCTACATAATTTTCACTGAGCTCTTATGAAGCTTTTTCCTTCCCATAAGATTCAAAGGATATGGCTCGTGGGAAGGGACCAGTCGAGGATCGATCAGCTAAGGAGTAGAACATAGATAGAAGACCAGATATCGCCGCAGACATCACCATGGGGATTCTAAACACATAAAAGTAGATGAATTTACAGATCCGAGATCAGTTTAGAGTCCATAACGAGTTGCGAGACGATATCGATGCGTTGAGAGCAGGAGCCGAAAATCCACCACTGCCTACCGAGTTCTCGTGACACTCAGAGATAAGTATGATCTTGGAGCTAGGATGCTACATCATTGGATTCAGTTACCATCGAATCAAAGGCCATACGAGTTATGACTGTCCTTTATATCGTTGCTTCCCATGTTTTATGGGAATGCCGCAGAGTAGACATTTACCTTTCTATAATAGTTCGAGATGATTTACGGTACAACCAATTATCCAGGTGTTACGCAGGAGGCCATTTGCCTCAAAGCCTTCCCCTTCTCCTTAACAGATAAGATGTTATACTGGCTCAGTCATTTGGGGAGGGTGATCACAACATGGGATGACCTGAAGTCCACGTTCCTGTGGAAAAATTTTCCTCTGGGCCGAACGAACATGATGAGGAGACAGATCTCCAACTTCACTCAGTTTCCGAATGAATCATTCCACGAAGCATGGGATTGATTCAAGGACCGTACTGAGATATGTCCTCATCATGAGATACCTTTAATGGCACTAGTGCAGAATTACTTCAGAGGACTCCAACCGGATGTCCATGGCATTGTGAGTGCTGCATGTGGCGGCAGTTATCTGAATCGAGATGTCAAGTCTGTCTGATCCATCTTTGAGGGGATGACAGAAAACTTGAGAGTTCTCGACTCTACTCAGGTATTCTAGAAGGCCTTGCAGCCATCACATTACTGAGAGCATCAAAAGGTGGTGAATATATCAGATTTTGAATCAAATACCAACAAGGGATTCATTAGTGAGAAATAACATTGGTAGATGTGATTCAGAAGCAAGTTCATGACCTGCAGCCACTACGAGAGTTGGAGAAACTCCCATCACTTCCTCAGCAGTTGAGCGCTCTGACGAAGAAGGTGACGGACCTGCAGCTTTAGTATAAGAAGTCTCATGCTTCTTCGACTTCTCAACCTGTTCAGAGATCCTTACTCGTTCCTCCCACCCGACAGATCCATTTTGTCCAAAGCGAGTCGGGTCAGCTTACGGAGACTCCGCAGATTGATTGGCATGAGGACCAATCTTATGCCAACTCAAGCAAGATCAACAGCCCTGGAGTCGCTAATGCTGAGCCTCAAGCCACTCTTGAGATCAACAGGATATGGTACACCCCGATTCAATTATCATCACATTTTACTCCTCAGAGCGTACACCACCAGCAGTCACCTCAGTATTACAAACATCTATAGCATGGACATATGTGATTTCAGCACCGACAACATTACACGCAGTAGTAGTCTCACCAGAATGCCTATCAGATGCCACGTTATTTTCACCAACCAGCTTTGCATTCATAGCCGCATCATTACCAGCAGCAACAGTCTTCATACACACCTCATAGATCTCCTCAATCGTACACTCCAAAACAACATACTCTAAGGCAGGAGAGAATAGAGAGCTAGGGTTACCGCACTGAACCTGAGATATCATCAAAAGCCCTAGCGTTGAATCAAATCATGGACATGCTGAGCATGCTCCAGACTGCACACAAGACTGAGATGGAGTAGGTTAACCATCATCTGGATGAGTTAGACCGTACCAAAGGCCACTCTTCCATCCCAGCCTTAGATGAATCCAAATAATAAGAGGAGGCATCCAGATAAGGTAGACAACATGAAAGGTACGATCTCTTTTCCTGAATTCTTATCTAACGTCATTCATCTCAAGAGCGATAGATCACCACAAGCACCTAATCGGGGGGAGGAAATGGCACAGGATGAAGAGTGAGAGCAAGTCCATGACACTCATACTGATGCTGAGGAGGAGGACCGCAAGAATGATGAGGATCAACATCTTGTCGATCAGGGAGAAGGGAGTGATGCCGAGATAGTCGATATGAACTTAAGTGAATCAGACGATGATACCATGCCAAGCCATGCAGACACTCCCAAAGCTGATGTGTCTTTTCCTGTTTTAGAGAGTTTTATAGATTATTCTTTGACTCTCGATGTACAAGTTGATCCTGATTTTAATAAAAAAATTTGTTGATTCTGAATTTGTTCCTTTTTCCCGATGCTTTATATGGAAAACGAAAGAAAAAAATCAAAAAGAATGATGTTACTCCAGAGACTGATCAATTACTAAAAGATCACATCTTTCTGAAGATTCCACTCCATGATGCCTTGGATCACTTCCCGACGCTCAAACAAAAGCTGAAGAATAGATGTACTACGTGTAGGAAGAATAAATCACAAACAGAGAAGCATATCTTGACCAAGGCCACATCCAGCGCTATTCAGAATAGACTACCAAAGAAGAAGAAGGATTCGGGAGAACACTATGTCAGATGCGAGATTTCAAAAGCCACATTTGATCGCACTCTATTAGATAACGGTTCCTCTATCAATCTCTTACCTTCATGTTTACTCGACAAGCTCGAGTTAGGTCCTCTTTACAAATCCCGTTTGATCCTTAAGTTCTCTAATAAATATGTAAAGAGACTTAGTGGTATATTAAGGAACGTTATCGTAATCGTGTAGGTCTTGTAATTCCTAGTGGTCTTTATTGTCTTAGGCATGGATTTCCCTACACAGATACACCTTACCACGATCATTCTTGGGAGGCATTTCCTAGATATCGCGAAGGCCCTCTTCGATTATGATACTGACAAAGGTATCTTTTCGTGCCAAGGGCGAAAAGGAACATATAGAGATGGTGAGAGAATGACATGCATCTAGTGTCGTATCTATAGCCAGTTCCAATGCCTTGATTTCCTTAGCCACCTGTGATAACAGGGATGAGGTTCGCCTTGACGACCTCATGAGGTATAAATTAGAGATCCAAGATGCCCTAGAAGAGGATGGGTGCGAGACTACAACTGGCAACTCTTTTGATGGTACTCTTTATTTCAGCATGGATGGTGATGATCACATGGAGCAGTGAACTGAGGACTTTATTGCAGATATTTCAGAGTCAGAAAGTTTACAGAATTCCTCACCCTCAGATGATTCTTAGATCGAGTTTTATTTAGACAAGTTATTCTCCTCTTATCATTTTAAGGATGAGCATGGTAACGAGTTGGATGATGTTTTAGACATCTTCTGTAGTTTGACTCTAGAACAGAATGAAATGGTGGATAACCGTAAGGCAGATACGTCTACCACTAGCACAGATCCCCTTACACATATAGAGGAGGTTACAGCAGAGCTAGATCTTACCTTACCCGAGCTGAAGACCTTACCACCAAATATGAAATATGCTTTCCTTATGGGTCCACACCGACAGTTTCCGACAATTATCAGCGCATATTTGACCGAAGAACAAGAATCCCGTCTGATGGAGATTCTTGAAAGAAACCGCTAGGCTATTGATGAATCCACATTTCATCATCTTTATTCTATCATTTTGGCCTCAAAAACCCTGGCAAATGCATATAAATACCCTTAATTCCAGCATCTTAGCATTCATGCATGCGCATGTAAATAGTGTATAAAATACTGTATTTAAAGCCAAAATTATAGAATAAATAAAAGAAAAGAAAAAGAATAAAATATTGTAAATATTTTATGACCCAAAACCCCGAGACCTAGGCATCCTGATGAATAGGTCGACAAGAAATAAAGTAAGGGGAGATAAGGGCCAGATACCTATTCATTCTATTCATTCTTTATTTATTTTGGGACCTATTTTTGGTTCCACTTTTTATACCTTAAATAAAGAAACTTAATACGTGAAAGTTGTAGATAATTAAATAAATAAAAATACAAAATTGAATTCTCTAAAAAATAATGTACAAATAAAAAGTTATAGTCTGAATAAAATTTCAGAATCCTAACTACCCAGACCTGTATCTCCCAGATAAAACTCCAAATGATCAAACTCACATTTAATTGTATATAATTCAAAATAAGCTATTTAATGGCGGTGGTTTCGTATTTGGCGGAGCTATGGTTTGAAAGTTGAGTTTTGGACCCCTATTGTATACTTGTACAGATTAAAATATTCTTTTTTTATTTATTCCTTATTTTTATATTTTTATATTTTTATAATTTTGTAAATATTACTTATAATAAATATGTTTATTAAATTAAAAAAAAACAAAGGAAACACAAAATAAAAGTTACTTGTATATAATATACATAGGTACAATACCTGTATACGTACCGACATAATTACTACTTTTATTTTATTAAGTGTATAAAACATTTCAGAAAAATAAAATAAAAATATAATTAAGTGTATAAAAATAATTTACAAATTTATAAAATAATAAACAAAAATAAATAAATTAAAATCTGAAAATAAAAATAAAATATTAAAATATATAGATATATGTACCTATAAAGGCTATAAAAGGAAATTTGTAAATTCATATCTCATAAAAATAATTAAAAATCATATTAAAATACCTTATAAAATAATAAACATTTTTTATTTTATAATCAAAATTAATTAAACCATTTTCTATTGATAAATGAATTTCTAATTATTTTTCCAGGGGTTTTTCCTGGTTGGTCCACGTGGACCAATCAGGAGGCAGGCCAAGTTGACCTTGGTCAACTCGTCGTCCTTCCCCCTCTGCGCCTGTCAGAGCCTCGTTTGACCTCGATTTCAAGGATTTTTTGAGGCTTGTCCTTTCATCATTTCATGATGCTCCTTCTGCAACTTTTGTTCCTCGATAATCAGCCTTTCACGCCCTTGATTTTCCTCGGGCCGGAGACCAACGATCTCGTGGATCTCCCTCGACCTTTGGAGCACTAGAGCCACAGAGTCAAACCACATATAGTGCACCCCCGACTTTCGAGCCTCCTTTGAACCCCTCTTTCGTAGGTTTAGCTCCCGCTCTTGCGCCCAATCGCTCGAGGAAGGTGACAGCTTCCTCTCGGGCATGTCAGGCTGGTTGAGCAACACCTGAGGCGGCTCCACCACCTCCGCCCTTTACCGGTGTTGAGGTACCCCCCTTCCTCTGGCTCCAGCCATCGAGACAACCCTTCTCCCCTATTTTCTTTTGCATTTTATTCCTAACACACTTAGGATCATTTCCCCGTAGATATCTTCGCATTTCGATAACCAAGTCGCGCTGCCCGTACACCTCACCGGAGAGCACCTCCGGCCGAGTATCCTTCACGTCGTTCCACGCTCCTTCTCCACCTCAGCAGGGTCCAGGCACTTTGCCCTGGACCCTCTCACCCTTTTTGCAGGTACTTGGGCCGTAACGAGACCCAGGGGGTCATTTTGACCTTCGCCGGAGACCCACGAACCCCCACCAGCTCGGCCGTTGTCTCCAGCAAGCCTCGGCCATAGCCGAGGTATTTTGGACCCACCAGCACCTAGAGGAAGCTCCCAGGAGCTCGCAGCCCCATTTTGAAGCCCAATGATCGCCGCAACACTGAGATCGAGCTCGGGGAAGTTCACATCGCTGGCGTTCTTCCCCGTTCTTCCTCCTTGCTTTCCCACCGTCGGATCGGGCCACATCTCCAGATCAAGCAACCACCGTTGGATCCTAGTTCGCATCAGCTGTCAGATCAACCCGTGGGGATCTAATCGTGTCCATCTGCTGCGAGGCATCATCGGCCGATCAGAACGCGCCACGTGTCAAGTGGCATCTTCCTCGCCGTTGGATCGCGCACAAAGGGATATTTTACATCTAAGCCCCGCACAATTTTTGTATTTATTTTCAGTCCATAAACTTTTGTCTGCAGTTTAAATACTTTTGTAATGTTTGCATCTAGACCCTCGCACTTTTATTATTTGCACTTAGGTCCTATCCACGTCACCTCACGTGCCTGTGCGCATGAGGGGACCAGGTATTTTGCAAGGACCGCCTCGCGGGTTTAGTTATTTAGTTTTAGTCTAGGAACTTTTATATTACGTGTAATATTTTTGGGTAAATTGCATATCAGCCCCTGGAGTTTTTATATATTGTAGTTAGGTCCTTCCCAGGCGTGTGCATAACACGTGCGGGGTTGGGAATTTTGCAGGCGTACCCTTGCGGGTTGTGTTATTTGTATTCAGTCTTGGAACTTGTTTAATATGTCATAAATTTGGTGAAAAATTACATTTTGACCCCTGTATTTCCTGTTATTTGCACTTATACCCCTGCCAGCTGTGTGATTTTTATTTGTTGTTTGTATTTATTCCATGCATCTATAAATTGCTAAAGTTCACCAAAAAATCAGATTAAGCTCCTATTGCATTGCTCATTCATGCCATATTTTTATTTTGCATTTCTATTGCATTTTTATAATTATTAAAAATAAAAAACACGCATTTTCAGCACTGTTTGCATTAGAAAATTCATAAAAAGTAGTAAAACTTTTTGAAAATTTCCAAAAATATATATATTTTATGTGTTTTAGTGTCTTCTAGCTTCAGACCAAAAATCATTAAAAATTTTAAAAAAAAATCTTAAAAATTAGAAAACTCCAAAAACCTTCCTAAAAATCTAGAAAAATTCAAGAAAAATCCTAAAAATGCAAACTCAGTTTCTGTAGTTTCCTTATTTTATTGCCTTTCTTTTAAAATTAATTTCAGGAATTTTGAAGATTGTTTGATATTTTTAACCTTCATTTTAAATTCAGCCAGTAGCTCAATTTCACTGATTTTAGTATTTTTTACTTTAAAAATACCAAAAAAATCAGAAAAATCTAGAAAATTCACAAAAACATTAGAAAAATACAAAAAACCAAAAACATTTTATTTTCTGAATTTTGGCTATTTTTCCTTATTTTTATAAATACTCTATTATTCTCTTTTCTTATATTTTGTGTATATTCTATTTTAAAAAAATTAAAAAAAAATTAAAAACCCACAAAAATTGCATATTGGTAGGCACTTGATCACATTCACATTTTGCACAATTTTACCTTGATCTATCTTGCTTGCTCCCTCTGTTCGACACTCTATACATACTTGCACTATACACATTTCTGTAGAGTTAATAATAAATTTTAACTCCACTTCTATTTTCATTGCTTGATTTATATTGTCGTGGGTTAATTGTTGATTGTAGTCTGGATTTCTGAGTGGTCAGTTCAGCGACTGAGTTCCCGCCTTGTGTGGAACTCAAGACCGCCTGATTTTCGGTCTCATCAGCTATTGGGTGGACTGTATCTGATCTCCGTGGGATAAATTCTCCTTTGTGTTCTCACCATATCTATCTTGATCATGACAGCAAACCTTCCAGAGAGTTCCAGCATAGACTAAATCCCGTCTTACACGATGTTGTCAAGAAAGAGATCACGAAATGGTGCAACGTAGGGTTTATTTATCCCATCTCCAACTCTGAATGGGTTAGCCCATTACATGTTGTCCCGAAGATGTCAGGAATCAAGATAGTTAAGAATGAGAGTGGAGAGTAACCATGTCGTGGCGAGTGTGTGTTGATTACAAAAAATTGAATGCCATGACGAAGGACCACTTCTCGTTACCTTTTATAGACCAAGTTATAAAAGGTTGGCAGGGAAGGAGTACTTCTGCTTCTTAGACGGTTACTCCTGATACAACCAATTTACAATTGCTCCTGAAGATAAGGAGAAGCCCACCTTCACATTTCCTTTCGACACGTGTACCTTTAGATGGATGCCCTTTGGATTATGCAATGCTCCCACTACAATCCAGAGGTGCATGCTTGCCATATTTTCTAACATGGTCGATGATTTTCTCGAGGTCTTTATGTATGATTTTTTGATCTATGGTGAGCCATTTGACGATTGTTTAGCACACCTAGATCAGGTTCTTCAAAAATGTTGTGAGGTAGATCTCATTTTGTCTTCGGAAAAGAGCCATTTTATGGTTATAAATGAGATCGTGTTGGGGCATGTCATCTTCAAGTAAGGAATGGAGGTTGACCCTGCCAAGGTGGATGTCATCAAGTGTCTCGATCCACTGGCCAACGTCAAGAAGTTACGGTCTTTTCTTGGGCATGTCGGCTTTTACCGATGGTTCATTCAGTACTTCTCAAAGATTGTCCGATCGTTAATTGAACTATTAGGAAAATACATCGAGTTCTTGTTAGACGACAAATGTCTTAGTGCCTTCCTCACATTAAAACAAATGATTATAAATGCTCCTGTCCTACAACTGCCTAATTGGTCTCTGCCCATTGAGATCATGACGGATTCTTCAGATTTGCGGTCGGGGTTGTATTAGGACAGAGGAGGAATGAACTTCTAATTGCTATCCACTATGCCAGCCGCACTTTTGATGATGCCCATCACACCTATATAGTAAAAGAGAAAGAGATGTTGTCAATGGTTTTTGCTTTAGGTAAATTCAGATCTTATCTTCTTGTCTCGAAAATCACGATTTATATTGATCATTCATCTATCTGATTTTTGATGAAAAAGAAGGATGCTAAGGCACGCCTTCTCAGATGGATTCTCTTACTCTAGGAGTTTGATTTAGACATTAGAGATAAGCCTGGGGTAAAGAATGTGGTAGCTGATTCACCTCTCTCGACTACGGATAGAGCAGCCTTCAGATGATTACATGCCAAAGATTGCAGAGAGATATCTAGATGAGAGCATCTTTGTAGTTACAGAGCTTCCATGGTATGCAGACATAGTGAACTTTCTAGATACACAGAAGAGTCCACAAGGTTGGCTGAAATACCGATTCGACATGCTAGTGTCCGAGGCACGATACTACCATTGGGGGGATCCGATTCTTTTTCATGAGGGATCGGATTGTGTTTACAGGCGATGTATTCCTCAGGAGGAATACAATAGTATCCTCACTCTGTGCCATTATTTAGAAACAGGAGGACATCATTCAGGGAAGAGGGCAGCGCAGAAGGTACTTCGGAGCAGATTTTGTTTTCGACTCTTACTAGAGATGCTTGCACATTTTTGAAGAGTTGCCGGATTGTCAATGAGTCGTAGGGACGATCAGTGCTAGAGATGCAATGCCTATGTGGCCTGTTATCATTTGCGAGATATTTGACGCATGGGGTATAGATTTTATGGGACCATTTCCCTCCAGCAATAGTTTTGAGTTCATTCTTTTCCTGTAGATTATGCTAGTAGATGGGTGGAAGCTATACCGACACGCACCATTGACAACAAGGCAGTATGCATGTTCCTGAGGGAACACATTATTCGTAGTTCAGTATTCCACATATTCTCATTTCAGATGGGGGTAGCCATTTCATTAATAAGGAGGTGAAAAAGCTAGTGAAGAATTATGGAATTGATCACATAGTAGCTTCTCCTTACCACCCGCAGACGAACGACATGGCTGAAGTTTCAAATAGGGAGGTAAAATCCATTCTTTAGAAATTAGTACGACCGGATAGGAATAATTGGTCACATCTTCTAGATTAAGTTCTTTGGGCATATCGTACTACATATAAGACTCCCTTAGGTACTTCACCGCTCAGATTAGTTTATGGGAAGCCATGCCATTTGCCCGTAGAGATCATGTACAAATCTGAATGGGTTATCAGAGAAATTTTCTTAGATATGCAAAAAGCAGGAGACAAGAGAAAGCTAGATCTGAATGAGCTAGTGGAGATTCGAAATCAGGCATACGAGAAAACTGTCATCTATAAGTACAAAGTGAAGCGATGGCAAGATAGACATATTGATGACTGGGGATTTTCAAGGGTCTAGATATCTCACAAGGCGAGAGATCCAGTCGCTGAGTCGACCACTTAAAGATCCCCAAATCAATCAACAATTAACCCACAATAAATATATGCAATGAATATCCAAAAATGTGGTGTTAGAATTTATTATAACTCTACATGTAAATGTGTATAGGTGTAAGTACAGGTAGAGGTCGAACACTGGGAGGCGAATGGTTGTATGTGATGGATAATTTATTCAATCCATTGTCCATGTCCTTTTATTGTTTTTGTGGGTTTTGGGTTTTGTGATTTTTTTTATATTTTTGTTATTATAATTTTTTTATTTTGTTTTTATATTTTATGTATATATTTTTTTTATATTTTTAATTATAGAATATAGATATGTATGTGTTTATATGTATATATAAATATATATATTTAAAGATATATATATATATAAGAAGGGAGAGAGAGGAGTAATATGGTATATAGATATATATATATATAGAGACATAAATATTTGAAATAGATATAATTTTTAGCTTTTTAATATTTTTCTAATATTTTGTTATTTTTCTGGAATATTTCTAATTTTTATGTATTTTTAATTTCAAAAATGTCCACAATTATAGGATTAAATAATTAGCCGAATATAATTTGGGTTTAAAAAATATAAAATAAACTCCAAAAATTCCCAAATTAATTTTAATACATTAATAATAATATATAGATAATTATAAAAGAGAAAAAATGTATTTTTGGGATTTTGAAGGATTTTTCTATTTTTTTGTTGGATTTTGGAGCTTTCTGATTTTTTTTATTTTCTTTTTCATATTTTTAGGGTTTTTCAATTTCTGGACTCAATATATATATAATTATACCATATATATTTTTTTTGGAATTTTTCAAAAACATTTTCTAATTTTTTTTTGTATTTTCTAATTTAGACAGTGCAAAAATGGGCTTCTTTTCATTTTTAATAATTAGGAAAAATGCAAAAAATGTGAAATAAAATATGGGCGTGAACAAGCTTGGCATGGAGCATCTATCCTAATTTTTGTGGATTTTTAGAAGCCATCTAGGTATTTTTAACAAATGGATAAAAGGCACAAAAATATTTAAGCCTAGCAGGGGTATTTTTGCAAATAAAATAAATTACAGGGGTAGCAGTGCAAAAATACAACAGTAATAAACATTTATTTAAACTTTTAGAACTAATTTACAATATTCACAAACTGCCAGGGGTTACATGCAATTTTCACGCGCCTCACGTGGGACTGCACGTGAGGCGCGGAAGGACCTAAACGCAATTTCAAGAAACACAGGGGTCCTACTGGAAAATTTACAATTATTTTATAATGTGCTAATTTATTTACAATATTAAACAATAAATATATAAAAAAGCAGGGGCTAGATGTGCAATTTACCCCTAATAGGCGCGCTGGCGAACAGCTCAGATTACTTCACTTGACACGCGTCACCAATCCAACGGCCTGTACCGCTTCGACGATGGGCGCTGGAGATTAGATCTCGTGGGAGATCCGACGGTCGTAGCCTCGCTCCATCAGACGACTGATGTCAGAACTGGGACCTTCGTCTTCATCCAACGGCGGAGCGCGCACGTGGAAGAACAGGGAAGAAGACTCGCCGGGGCGAGCTTCTTCCGACCAGATCTCGCGCCTCTGCCGGTCTTCGCCGCTCCTGAAGGCCCGAAAAGCTTCCTGGCAGGGTCTTCTTCTTGCTGGAGGTCTTAGATAGGCCGGAGGTGCCCTGGAACTGCACCAAGAGCTCGAAGAAGAATGGCAGCTCCAGGTACCTCCGCCCGCTTGAAACTCGACTCCTGGTGCTCTATTGCGCACCTAACCTGCACAGGAATGAAGCTCGGCTCGAGGCGGTGCTCCTCGGCCCAAAACTGAAGCTGTTAGCATAGGAAATGGGTGAGGGCGGCGATGCTCCAGCGATGCGGAG
Source organism: Ottelia alismoides (assembly GCA_037367405.1). Lineage (NCBI taxonomy): Eukaryota > Viridiplantae > Streptophyta > Magnoliopsida > Alismatales > Hydrocharitaceae > Ottelia > Ottelia alismoides. The sequence goes on along the minus strand of JAZKJV010006151.1, from coordinate 180,528 downwards.
GAGGTGAGCATCGATTCGCGGATCCAGATGCGAATCCGGTTGGGCAAGGTGGCTGGAAGGTGGAGAAGGCGAAGAGGAACGAAATGAGGGCGAGATGGTGTCGAGGCACAGTCTGGAACATGGTGAAAAGCTCGCCGGAGCAGAGCTCCGGCGAACTACGAAACCATTAAACTACGCTAAACTAATAAGCGAAACCTAAAACTAATTGCAGAAATGAAATGCTGGAAGTAAATACTACCTAAAAATATAAAAAGCGCAGCTCTTATACCTGGGGGCCGCCAGGGAGCAGGGTGGCCGCCGGAGCACCACCGCGACAAAATTGCCCTCCGCCATGGCTGAATCGAGGTGCTGGGAAGCGCCTCCTGTCACGAGGGCTCCACCAGGAGCTGATTCAAGCTCAAAGAAGGGGATGAAATTGGACAAATTCGGCCAAGGAGGATGAATGAGTTATTTATATACATTCCAAGGGACCCCCAGTAACCGGCGATTATTAAAGAATCGGGGCTATGTACAATGGATCTGAATGATCGGCGGGGATCATGGATGAAGGGAGAGCAAATCTCCTGAAGTGATTGTTGTTGATGGAGCGATAGATCGAGCGGAAAAAAGGGAAGAAATCGGGGGAAAAGATGGTCCACGTCAAGTCAGGCGGCCGGAGGTCAAGTTGACCGGGGTCAACTCGCGGAGGGACCTGATTGGTCCACCTCAGCCGCTAAACGCCAAAACAGGGAACCTTATTATAAATTGATTTATTTAGCTGAGTAAATTATTTTATTAATTTTTATTTATAAAATAAAAAATGTGTATTATTTTATGTAGTATTTATTTATGATTTTTATTGAATTTTTCGAGGTGTTTTATTATAGTTTTATTTGAATAATGTGTATATGTAAGTATTTACATGTATTTTTATGTATTTTATTTTTAATTAATTTATTTTCTTTTATTATTTTATTGGCTTATTTTATAAATTTATAACTTAATTTTATGAGTATAAATATATTTTTATTTGATTTTTATGAGTTTATTTATATTTTTAAATAAATGGGTATATGTGTATGTAGGTATATTTATAGGTATTTTACCTATATATTATATACATTTTATTTATTTAATGAATTTTATTTGTTTTTATTATGGATTTGTATTTTTAATAAGTTATATATATTACATACATTATTATAAGAATATAAATGAATAAAGAATAAAAGAATAAAAACCCCTTTTATTTATGTACATATAGGTATCATAGGTCTTTTGTCTATGATTTTTATAGACTTATTTTATTTATCAAATTATTTTTGGTTTTCTTTTAATTTTAATATGTGCATGTATTCTATACATTATTTACAAAATTCTAAAAATACAAATTTATAGAAATAATAAATATTGAATAAAATGAATATTTTAATCAGGTATTATGTACAAGAAGGGCCAAAAACCTAACTTCCACAGATGGACTCCAAAAATTATGAAACCAATTTTATAAAATAGTTCTTGCAATGCTATATACAATTAAAGGTGAGTTTGGGTGATTTGGAGTTTTTATTTGTAAGATATAGGTCTGTGAAGTTGAGTTGTTGGCTTTTTATTTTGTGTATAAAATGTTCTCTGTGTATGATTTTTGTACAAACTCAATTTTGTAATTTTATTCACATTATTATCTACAACTTTCATGTACAAATTTTCTTTATTTGATGAATAAATAATTATATACAACGTAGGTGTCAAAAGTGCATAAATAAATGAATGAATAAATGAGGTATTTATTGTATTCTTCGCCCTTATCTCCCCCTCCTTTATTCCTTGTCGACCAATTCCATGCTGGCCTTGGTCTCGGGGTTAGGGTCATAAAATATTTGCAATATTTTATTCCTTTTTCTTTTCTTCTCTTTATTCTATAATTTTGGCATTAAAAACCTTATTTTATGTACAATTAATACAATAAATAATGGATGCTATTATGTACAAATAAATGCTATTTACATGCATTTGTTGGGGTTTTTAAGGCCAAAATGATAGAATAAAGGTGATGAAATGGAGATTCATCACCCCCCTATACTTGCCATTGCTAGTCCCTAGCAAACACTTATGCAATAAGTACAAAAAGAACAAAGAATAAGAAGAAAAGAAAAGGCAAAAATAAAGAATTTAAAGAATAAATTGAATTGGTCGTGATTATTAAACTTATCTGTACAAAATCAAAGTTTGGAGCTCATGTTAGACCTTGATGTGAAAATGTGTGTGGAACCTGGTAGGGAACCAAATTTAAAACACAACGGCCTTCGAGAGTCACATAACTTGGTTCAAATCACCTCAATAGCCTGGTCAGAACTAGCCTACATCATACGCAAACCCTTATGACTATGAAGCTGACTTGTACGTGTAAGTGATGGTGGCTCTTCCCAACTGAAATGACAAAGAGACTAGCTTCTCTAGAATGACAACCCAATGATTCCCTAATCCAACAGCTCTTTCCTCGAGGAGCAGGGTATTCCCTTCTAAGTTCAAGTGGCATCCGACTCAAGAGGAGGAGGTAGAGAAAAGAATGGACGGTAGCCAGTGTAGCTACCTATCCTGGGATGCAAGACCAGTGTAGTCAAGTCATCCAGCTGCAGGCTCACATGGTATAACTTTGATGCTCAAGCTTGCTTATTTTCTATATACATACTTTGCAGGCATTTTATTTTTCTACAGGCCTGACCTTTTTTTTTTTCAAACATACTATTTACAGCAGCATTTACATAAGGAATTTTTCCTCTTGAGCCAGAAGACTATCCCTCTTTTGAAGCTTTATCGCAACCCACAGTCTCCTGTCTTTAGACCTCATGGCTATTGGACCAGGTTGGGGTGCACTTCCCTCCCTAGACGAGGACGAATGTTTCCACCAATGTGCGTCTCAGACTGGCAAATCCAACCCCCTCACCACTCCAACTGAGTTGAGCCAATTGAAAGGTGCAAGTGTCCAAGTTAGGTCATGGTCGACAAGAGTCATACGTGTGTTTCGAAAAGTTCTAGTTAATTCACTGAGGTGACTTGAACCCAGCCCTGATTTCTCAAAGAATTAAGTCTGCATAGACCTGAAGTACCTTAAACCTAGTTCCCGTAAGGTTCCAGTGCAGTTAGGTGCGGTAAGGTCTAACCAAGCTCCAATCTTCGACTTTATTGGACTAGTTCAAACATCAAGCTCAATCAAAGAATATAAATGCTATGCAAATTCTTTTTACAAATATGCAATTTTTCAGAGAATTTTGAAAACAAAGAGATAAATTTTTACACAAAGAATTTTTGCAAATAATTTTGGCACTCAAAGTATAAGGTATGTTCAACTATTTACACAGGCGTGCCGCTTTATTTTAACGATTTTTTAAAAAATTTAGAATTTAGTTTTTATTTAAAGGTATATATATGTACACTTATTAAAGAATCTTATTATTTTTTTATTTAAAATAATAATATAGTATTTTAGTTATTTATTATCTGTGACTATTCCTCAAACTTATTTGACACAAATTTTTCAAATAATTTTTGAAAACTATAGTCCGAAATAATTTTTACAATCATTTTTACAAACATGTACACACATTTGAAAAATCATTTTGCAAACGTTTTTCAAAACATTATATATAGATTTTTCAAGATATTTTTGCAACCATTTTTCAAACCATTTGCAAATTATTTTTCAAACATTTTATTTCACACAAAGAAAATAAATTTTACAAACCACACATTTTTACACAGGTTGAAAACATGTAACAAAACATTTTCAAAATAGTTTTTAATAAATGTTCACGAATATTTTCACACTATTTTTCAAACATTTTGCAAAAAACATTTTCACCTGATTTATTAATCAGTATATACAAAATAGAATTCGAGGAATAATCACATCTCTTTTTATTAAGAGTTTTTAATGAATTTAAAGAATTATTAGCCATATTATTAAGAGAATACGAAAGTACGAGTTATGGCTAAAGTATATACATAGTATATACGACCCCCCTATACTTAGCTTGAGCTATGTCCTCATAGATCGAAAAGAAAAGAGAAGACATAATTCGTACTGAGTATAGACAAGTCTAAAGAATATACGAATAAGAGATGAATGAATGAGAAGTTGACCGTCCCCCCATACTTAGGATCAAGTAATCCTAAGTATAGCATACTGTACACAAAGCAGGGAGGGTCAAGGGTGGGAATAAACAGATCAAAGAATTAACAAATCAGGGGTGCACCCCCCCTATAATTAGGACAAAGTACGTCCTAAGTACAGAAAACTGACACAAAGGGGCGACACCTTTTATTTAGATACAGAAGATAGAAAAGGAAAAGAAGAAAGAAGAAAAGAAGAGATATGAAAAGATCGTGTAGAATATATGCATCACTCCCCCTATACTTAAGGTGAGATAGCCCTAAGTATAGGCAAGAACAGGAGTGACGAAAATGTGCAAGGAAAGAACAACTCGGTGCGTGCCCCCTATACTTAGGACAAGTTACGTCCTAAGTGTAGACACAAAGATGTGGCGGTAGATCTGGGGCACACAGGACATATGGGAGGAAAAATGAAAAAGGTACACATATATACAAGCGGTGAAAAAACGGGTGAAGTACAGGACGGTGTCTGGTAAGCGATTACCGTACTATCGTCGTTGTCTCCCTGTGAGAATGAGGACGCAGCCAGAAAGTGAAAAGACACCCTGATATGCAGTCATGTGGGTGTCGGCTACCGGGGACACACAGATCAGAAAGTTGGATATCGGGTTCGGTAGCATGAAGCAGACAATCGGCTCAGAAGGTCGGTATGAGGGAATATAGCCGATATCGTAAGACCGAGAGGAAGAAAGAGCAGTACAAACTCCTCCGGTCCATCAGAGTCTCAGATAGATTGGAAATAAAGCATATGAGACTGTGTGATGCACGGTGGTGATATAATCTGAAAGTCACAAGAATACACCGAACAACACAGAATATGGCTCACTCCTGCGAGGGTCCTCATGTTGAACAAAATCAGAGAATAATCAGAGTACTCAGCTCCGTGCTCCACCAGACAGGAGACACAAGCAAGGAGGAGACCAAGTAAACAAGGCAGAAGACCTGGCTTCGTGCTCCACCAACAGGAGACACCAGAAGTGAAGCCGAGTACCTACAAGTTGATGTACCCTCCCGTAGATAACCCTCGGGGAGCTATGAACTAGGCATGGAATAATCAGAAAGTGGAGCTCTGTCTTGCGAGGACCGTCAAGAAGAGCAGACTCAGATGAGTCTAATACATTGGCCTCGTGTACCGACAGGTCAGGCACACAATCACAGGGGGAGGCCAATCAAGTATAACATCTGACTCGGTTCCGGGTCCCATCACAATGGCGACCCAAGCAGTGGACGAAACCGCAGTCCTAGAAATTATCGCATTCTCCCGCAGATAGTCCACGGGGAGCAATGCGGGCTATATCAATGTAGGTCATGGGAATGCTGGCAAGTCATCTCAGGTCCTCAAAAGCAATAAATCACTCCATCATTTGGAGGGCATAAGATCATGCAAGGGAGAAAATAATCATGTCAGTCACCAAACATCCCTTGGATCAATCCAATCTGCTGAGATGGCACGAAAAATAGTCAGGAATCCTCTAAGTGCCAGGGTGGACTTGAGAGTCAGGAAATCAAGGATGGGTCTAATAGGAAGATGAGAGATCATGCAGGGCTCGCACACCAATATCAGGAAGTCCAAATCAGAATAATCATTCGATCCTCAAAATCAAGATGGGTGGAACCTCAAGAAAGATAGATCAATCAATACTTATGAAGTCTTCATCGAATTATCGCATCATACCACATCCTCAATCCGGTGTACGAGAACTAGAATTCCTCAATAATGCATCACACCTATGCTCTATGCATCATCACAAATCCTCAATAAGCTTCTATGCATGTATCCAAGATAAATCCATCACATCAATCTCAGCATCCTCAACATCATGGGCCTGACTTACAAATAATCAGTATACATGATCCTCGCTGCGGGCTTCATCAACATGCACAGCATTCCCGGGTAAAGGGAAAGATGATACGGGGGATACGAGGAATATGGATAAGAAGGGTACACAAAGGGAAGTGGAGAAGCTGATTGAGCGGGCGTGCCAAAATCATGGGTGGTAGAAGAGTGACACAGAGGGTACGAGGAGGGCGGGCGAGAAGATCGGGACGTAGACAAAATTGGGTGCTCCACACAGGGCGGGAACACCGCCAAAATTGTGGTCCGAAGAGCGGTCTCTCCCCGAACCAGAGAATATGGTACGATGGATACGTAGAAGATGGTGAAGAAGCGGGAAACAAAGGACTTGGCAAAGAATGATTGAGCTCAAGCGCCAAAATCACGACTCGATGCAAAATGAAGAGATATATGTATAAGAGAGGTAGAGAGACTCAAAGACGAAAAATGCATGACTCACACGGTGGGACCAACTACTCTAGTAATGAATGAAAAGCACAATGGACTCCAAGCCACAATCAAGACACAAGGCATACCCCCAATTCACCTACTCAACACAGTGAAGACCATCAGGTGACGGTCATTTATCTTTTCGATTTTAGAGTTAGGTGAGAACAACAAAAATTGTACAATCACAGGAGGCTTGATAGGATTTGGGCTCTACTCCTTAGTGTGTACGTGAGCACTTTAAAACGCATCCAATGAGGGGGTTGCTCTCCCCAAGACAAGGAATCCATTACGTTTTATTTTTAAGTCCAATAGAGTTAGCAATCCCGATTTTATTTAAGTTATCACTTTTTTGGGTATTTTCAATGCACGTGCCTATCGAGGTTCCAATTTCCATTAAGCATCCTAGGTTGGCAAAAACAAAGGGAGAAGATCGGAAAAGCCATGCAAGTCGGAAAATGATGATGCATGCCAAGTAAGAAGACTTACAGTGCCTCCCAGCCCTCTCCATGCGGGATGCATAACAGAATTTGAAACCTATGCTATATGCAAATGCAAATCGAAGAAATCGCCCTAGGTTCAGAAATTGCTATTATCGTGAAGCACCACAAGTCGCTCATTCATCTTTAGCCTTAAAAAGTCCGGTCTTGGCTCACCCCTCCTCTGTGCTCAACACACTTGAGCTTAGAAGAAAGCGCTTTGCGGGGTTCGCTGTGGCACAAAGGTTAAGAGATAAATGAGCGGCTGTTTAGAGTTTGATCTAGGTCCAAAGCGAACTATAGGTACATGCAAATATTAGGGTGTTTGGACCTAACTCTACGAGCAAGCAACTCCTAATGCTAAGGCTCATTCACACACAAAATAATAAAAATAAAATAAAATAAAATAAAAGTGTCAAAAATTATCGAGGCCCCCAAGGGAACAATCCCTCGGGCACTGGACCTCGGGAGTCGAAGTGTACCTGTGAGAGTCCTGTATTATTACAAAACAAGTGTCACTCTCTCACATGAATATACATAAAATAAAATGCATAGAAATGTAGATTGTTCTTCAAAAATTCTCCTTTGTCTGCCTTCGATGCTCTCTCCTGTTGGCTGGTGTAGAAGAGCCAACTCCGCCTCGCTTGGGTGCATTGGTCCTCCTAGGAGGTCCTCCTTCGCTTGGCGGTCCCTCGCATCAAAGACAAATAAAGAAAGTGGGTCAGAACAGTCAATCAAATAATGTCAATAAAAATAAGAAGTCAAACAAACAAATATATAATGGACATGAGCAAAGAATTAAATAAAGAAATAATCAACCATACAAAATCCGTTGCCTCCCCGGAAACGGCGCCATTTGATGACTGGGGATTTTCAAGGGTCTAGATATCTCACAAGGCGAGAGATCCAGTCACTGAGTCGACCACTTAAAGATCCCCACATCAATCAACAATTAACCCACAATAAATATATGCAATGAATATCCAAAAATGTGGAGTTAAAATTTATTATAACTCTACATGTAAATGTGTATAGGTGTAAGTACATGTAGAGGTCGAACACTGGGAGGCGAATGGTTGTATGTGATGGATAATTTATTCAATCCATTGTCCATGTCCTTTTATTGTTTTTGTGGGTTTTGGGTTTTGTGAATTTTTTTTATATTTTTGTTATTATAATTTTTTTATTTTGTTTTTATATTTTATGTATATATTTTTTTATATTTTTAATTATAGAATATAGATATGTATATGTTTATATGTATATATAAATATATACATAAAGAGATATATATATATATAAGAAGGGAGAGAGAGGAGTAATATGGTATATAGATATATATAGACATAAATATTTGAAATAGATATAATTTTTAGCTTTTTAATATTTTTCTAATTTTTTTGTTATTTTTCTGGAATATTTCTAATTTTTATGTATTTTTAATTTCAAAAATGTCCACAATTATAGGACTAAATAATTAGCCGAATATAATTTGGGTTTAAAAAATATAAAATAAACTCCAAAAATTCCCAAATAAATTTTAATACATTAATAATAATATATAGATAATTATAAAAGAGAAAAAATGTATTTTGGGGATTTTTATGGATTTTTCTATTTTTTTGTTGGATTTTGGAGCTTTATGATTTTTTTTTAATTTTCTTTTTCATATTTTTAGGGTTTTTCAATTTCTGGACTCAATATATATATATATATATATATATATAATTATACCATATATAAATTTTTTTGGAATTTTTCAACAACATTTTCTAATTTTTTTTTTGTATTTTCTAATTTAGACAGTGCAAAAATGGGCTTCTTTTCATTTTTAATAATTAGGAAAAATGCAAAAAATGCGAAATAAAATATGGGCGTGAACAAGCTTGGCATGGAGCATCTATCCTAATTGTTATGGATTTTTCGAAGCCATCTAGGTATTTTTAACAAATGGATAAAAGACACAAAAAAATTTAAGCCTGGCAGGGGTATTTTTGCAAATAAAACAAATTACAGGAGCAGCAGTGCAAAAATACAACAGGAATAAACATTTATTTAAACTTTTAGAACTAATTTACAATATTCACAAACCGCCAGGGGTTACATGCAATTTTCACGCGCCTCACGTGGGACTGCACGTGAGGCGCGGAAGGACCTAAACGCAATTTCAAGAAACACAGGGGTCCTACTGCAAAATTTACAATTATTTTATAACGTTCTAATTTATTTACAATATTAACAATAAATATACAGAAAGGCAGGGGCTGGATGTGCAATTTACCCCTTTAGGCGCGCTGGCGAACGGCTCAGATTACTTCACTTGACACGCGTCACCAATCCAACAGCCTGTACCGCTTCGACGATGGGCGCTGGAGATTAGATCTCGTGGGAGATCCAACGGTCGTGGCCTCGCTCCATCGGACAGTTGATGTCAGAACTGGGACCTTCGTCTTCATCCAACGGCGGAGCGCGCACGTGGAAGAACATGGAAGAAGACTCGCCGGGGCGAGCTTCTTCCAACCAGATCTCACGCCTCCGCCGGTATTCGCCGCTCCTGAAGGCCCGAGAAGCTTCCTGGCAGGGTCTTCTTCTTGCTGGAGGTCTTAGATAGGCCGGAGGTGCCCTGGAACGGCACCAAGAGCTCGAAGAAGAATGGCAGCTCCAGGTACCTCCGCCTGCTTGAAACTCAACTCCTGGTGCTCTATTGCGCACCTAACCAGCACAGGAACGAAGCTCGGCTCGAGGTGGTGCTCCTCGGCCCAAAACTGAAGCTGTTAGCATAGGAAATGGGTGAGGGCGACGATGCTCCGGCGATGCGGAGGAGGTGAGCATCGATTCGCGGATCCAGATGCGAATCCGGTTGGGTAAGGTGGCTGGAAGGTGGAGAAGGCGAAGAGGAACGAAGTGAGGGCGAGATGGTGTCGGGGCACAGTCGGGAACACGGTGAAAAGCTCGCCGGAGCAGAGCTCCGGCAGACTACGAAACCATTAAACTACGCTAAACTAATAAGCGAAACCTAAAACTAATTGCAGAAATGAAATGCTGGAAGTAAATACTACCAAAAATATAAAAAGCGCAGCTCTTATACCTGGGGGCCGCCAGGGAGCAGGGTGGCCGCCGGAGTGCCACCGCGACAAAATTGCCCTCCGCCATGGCTGAATCGAGGTGCTGGGAAGCGCCTCCTGTCACGAGGGCTCCACCAGGAGCTGATTCAAGCTCAAAGAAGGGGATGAAATTGGCCAAATTCGGCCAAGGAGGAGGGATGAGTTATTTATATACATTCCAAGGGACCCCTAGTAACCGGCGATTATTAAAGAATCGGGGCTATGTACAATGGATCTGAATGATCGGCGGGGATCATGGATGAAGGGAGAGCAAATCTCGTGAAGTGATTGTTGTTGATGGAGCGATAGATCGAGCGGAAAAAAGGGAAGAAATCGGGGGAAAAGATGGTTCACGTCAAGTCAGGTGGTCGGAGGTCAAGTTGACCGGGGTCAACTCGCGGAGGGACCTGATTGGTCCACCTCAGCCGCTAAACGCCAAAACAGGGAACCTTATTATAAATTGATTTATTTAGCTGAGTAAATGATTTTACTAATTTTTGCTTATAAAATAAAAAATGTGTATTATTTCATGTAGTATTTATTTATGATTTTTATTGAATTTTTCGAGGTGTTTTATTATAGTTTTATTTGAATAATGTGTATATGTAAGTATTTACATGTATTTTTATGTATTTTATTTTTAATTTGTTTATTTTCTTTTATTATTTTATTGTCTTATTTTATAAATTTATAACTTAATTTTATGAGTATAAATATATTTTTATTTGATTTTTATGAGTTTATTTAAAATTTTATATAAATGGGTATATGTGTATGTAGGTATATTTATAGGTATTTTACCTATATATTATATACATTTTATTTATTTAATGAATTTTATTTGTTTTTATTATGGATTTGTATTTATAATAAGTTATATATATATTATATACATTATTATAAGAATATAAATGAATAAAGAATAAAAGAATAAAAACCCCTTTTATTTATGTACATATAGGTATCATAGGTCTTTTGTCTATGATTTTGTAGACTTATTTTATTTATCAAATTCTTTTTGGTTTTCTTTTAATTTTAATATGTGCATGTATTCTATACATTATTTACAAAATTCTAAAAATACAAATTTATAGAAATAATAAATATAGAATAAAATGAATATTTTAATCAGGTATTATGTACAAGAAGGGCCAAAAACGTAACTTCCACAGATGGACTCCAAAAATTATGAAACCAATTTTATAAAATAGTTCTTGCAATGCTATATACAATTAAAGGTGAGTTTGGGTGATTTAGAGTTTTTATTTGCAAGATATGGGTCTGTGAAGTTGAGCTGTTGGCTTTTTATTTTGTGTATAAAATGTACACTGTGTATGATTTTTGTACAAACTCAATTTTGTAATTTTATTCACATTATTATCTACAACTTTCATGTACAAATTTTCTTTATTTGATGAATAAATAATTATATACAACGTAGGTGTCAAAAGTGCATAAATAAATGAATGAATAAATGAGGTATTTATTGTATTCTTGGCCCTTATCTCCCCCTACTTTCTTCCTTGTCGACTAATTCCATGCTGGCCTTGGTCTCGGGGTTAGGGTCATAAAATATTTGCAATATTTTATTCCTTTTTCTTTTCTTCTCTTTATTCTATAATTTTGGCATTAAAAACCTTATTTTATGTACAATTAATACAATAAATAATGGATGTTATTATGTACAAATAAATGCTATTTACATGCATTTGCTGGGGTTTTTAAGGCCAAAATGATAGAATAAAGGTGATGAAATGGAGATTCATCACATATCCGACACAAGATCTTTGTTCCTGGGTAGAATGTATGGTTGTTCAATGCACGATTAAGAATTTTTTCTGGCAAATTGAAAAGCAAATGGGAAGGACCGTATATGGTTAGAACGGTGCACGACAATGGTAGTATTGTTATATCAGATGTGTTACCTGGTGCAAAACCATTTGTAGTGAATGCGCAGTTGCTGAAGCATTTCGTGGAGACTACCAATCATCTAGACTGAGTTGAAGTGATCTACTTTGTACATGATGCATACTACTCTTCCACTTCATCTCATCTTGTACAGAGACATGTGGAGCCATTCGATTTTTCCTTGAGAACACACTTGTATATTCTTCGTAGACCACAATTGTCCCCATTTTTTGTTCAGCTTATATGCTTAGGATACCAGATCCTAAGTATAGGGGGGGTCGATTGCCCGCTGATTCTCGATTTTCGATTCTGTTTTTTTACATTTCTTTTATATATCATTTCTTCTACTCTAATCAGTGGTCCCTAATTTTGTCTACACTCTTTTCTATACTTAGGATGCTTTATACTTAGTATAGGGGGACCGAGTGATTTCGTTGATTTCATTCTTCTTTTTCCTTTTATTCTCTCAGCTGTATATTCTTTTCCTCGGTCACCTAATTTTTGTGATCCACTATACTTACGATGATCATAAGTATAGGGGAGTGATTGACTTCACATCACTTATTCTTTTTCACCCACTTTTACTTAACACGAGTTATGTCCTCCTTTTTCTCTTTTGACGCTATGAGGACATAGCATGAGCTAAGTATAGGGGATGTATATATATTGTATATATACTTTTGTCCATAACTCGTACTTTTATGTATTTTCCATATCTATAAAATCCATAAAAAAGTGGGTTAGGTTTAATTTAAAATCGATTTATTTATTTATGAAATCCTTGTAAATAAGTATAATATGCCTAAAATTCTTACTAAAAATTCCTAATTTAAAATATGTATTAAAAAATGTATAATACTTATTTAAAATTCTATCTATTAAAATATGTGTAAAATTCATGTAATACTTGTAAAATCCTTTGTATATAAAATTTGTAAAATACACTAGCTATTTAATCCAAATAAAACATGGGTAATTTATCTTGCAAAAATTTTTTACATAAACTTGTTTATAAAAATCACAAAATTCATAAAAAATACAAAGTCTAAAATCCATAAAAATGAAAAAAATTCTTAAACTCCGTAAAAATGAGTAAAACTCAGAAAATATACTTTACAAAAACATGATTGCATTTGCATTAGCATTTTTCAGAATAAGTTTGATTTCTAGAACTAAAGATTAGGAAAAGTCCAAATGATGGAGCTTGATTACGGCCTTTAACTTTCATTGTAAGGAACCTAGTTAGGAACTGGAATTTTTACTCTTCAGTTCTTTGACTTAAATCTTTGGGTTCCATGAGACCATGTTTGGGAAGTTAACTCAAAAAGTGCCTAAGTAGAACACTTGGTGTCATCCGTTTAACTCTTCACCAGTGAACCAATTTTGGACACATGCACTTTGCACTTAGCTTGACTTGCATGGGGCTGCGAAGGGCAATCCATCTTGATAGTGTATTTCTATCCTTGTCTGGTTGCATGGACGTCTAAAGATAGGAGAGATTGGGGTTGCAATAATTGCTTCAGATGAGGAAAGGATCTGCTGGCACAATTTTTCCAAGACCTCAAAAAATGGATGGAATGAAAAGATGCTATATCCTTCGAGGCACAAAAAGATGAATGCAGTGCAAGCAACATTACAAAGCCAATTTAAAGAAGAAGCCACCAAATACAAATACAACCACAACGGTCTGAGCTTCCACCAAAGAGCCTGCACATCTTAGTGGAGACTTAGCTACACCGGCTAGGCTTCACAAGGATATGCGTCTACACTGGTCGTACTCCAAATCTTTTCCCATTCTTCTACTTTCTCCCTATATTCTATTGTGGACACAACACGAACAGACCTTAGAAGGGAATACCCCCTCCTCGAGGAAAGAGTAGCTGGATGAGGAACCAATGGGAGTGTATAGCTGGGATGGGCGGTATCTTCGTTCCTTTCAAGCTTAAAGAGCTAAAACAATTCACACACCGTACAGATTGATTTCAAGGTTGATAGAGTTTGCGATATGAATGAGTGAATCTGAATTGGCTGTTGAGGTGAACCTAAACAAGGATTTGTGGAAGTTGAGGGTTGTTGAGGCTAAAATCCTAAACCTAGTTAAGGCTCCGACAAAATGCTTATTTCAGGACCGATCGAGCTCTGTCCTTTGTCTGTTCTCATGAATTGGTTTAGGAAAACAAATTCATTCTAACTTTCTTTCTTTTTCCCTTATTTTTCAAATAAGTGCTTGCTAAGGGACTAGCAAAGTTTAAGTATCGAGGGTTGATGAATCCCTAATTCATTAACATTATGTCTGCATTTTGTCTTAAAACCCTTAAGAAATACATGTAAATTTCCATTAATTTCTACTTTTTAGCAAAATCATATTCATGAATAAAAATGCACTTTTATGCATTAAAATCATGTAAATAAATAAAAGAATAAAAATAAAGAAAATAAAATGAAGGAAAATTGTAGATATGTATATATGTACAACATGGCTTACAAAATAAATATAGCTCAAAGTTATATTTATAACCTAATCCCCTAGAGCAAGTCAGCATGAATTGGTCGACAAATAAATAAGTAGGGGGAGATAAGGGAAGAAAATAAATAAAAATAATTAATTTCACACTTCATACATCCTTCATTAATTATCCAATAAATACCAAAACATTAATGATTTTTAATTAATTCATATTAATATATTTTCACCAAACTCTTTTTCTAATTTTTTATAAAAATGTATAGAAAAATATAAAAATAAGTTAAAAATATTACATTGTATATATGCCAAGAAATTCAACTTGTAAATTGTCAAAATCTCAACTTCTGAACATCATAACTTTCTCATACGAATTTCAATTTCATCCTACTCACTTTAAAGTTTATAAAATAATATTCTAAAATTAATGAAAGTGATTTCACTAAAATCGGCGTCTTCTTGCAAAAAGTCAATTTTGGGACCTAACCACAACTGGGTTTCTGGGCTATTTATTTTATCTAGAACACATTACTTATTGTTTTAATGATTTTATAATTTTTAATTATTTTCTTGATCTTGCCATTTTACCCTAATTTATTTCATATTTTTTGGAGTTTATTTTTTTAAAATAAATTAAAAATCCTAATTTATAGGTATTATGGAACTATATTACTTATATCTATATTTATTAATATACTTAAATTAATGTATTAAAATCTACAAAAATTCATACATACTTTATTTATTATACTAATAATTAATAAAATATAAAAATAATCTACTATTTTTAATTTATTAAATAAAAAATTCAAAAATTATTTATTAAGTATTATTTATAGTTAATCATTAATACAATATTTATATTCCATAAAATATTTATTATTTATTAAAACTAATTATACCATAATTTAGATAAATTAATTATCTACATTTTTCATTCCTATATTTATTTAAAATTATGTCATTTATTATTAATTTCTTATTTATTAAGGTATTTATACAAACTGGCCAACCAGGTGTTGATACGTGTCAACAATTGGTATCTTCTTCTCCAAGAACAGTCTGTTCGATCTGTTCTACCAGCCTCTCTTCTCTAATTTCTCTTGACACCATCGTTCATCCAAAATCCTATCTCTACCCTCCATCTTTTACCTCTAACTACCACCTATCTTGCCTGCCATTGATCTTCAACTAACCTGTCTTCAACCTCTCTATAAAAGCTCCTCAAATCACCATTCCCAACCAACTCGTTCCTAACTAATTTCAGTTCCAGAAACCATTGGCCAACCACCTATCTTCCAAGATTCGCTCCGCCTCACTCCGACCATGACAGGGCTCGCGGTCAGCCCCGCGTGGAAGAAGGTAGATTGGAGGAGAGGTTCCAAGGCTTCAACTTGTCCTTCCACCACCACAGCCACGATGTTCAGCTCCGGGAAGCCGACCCGTCGAGCGACGACCACTAGGATCATACATCCTGCTTCCCCAGGTATTCCTCCATCTTTTATCTTTTCAATTCTCGAATCATGTGCCTCAATTAGCATCCTTAAGCACGTACTTAGGTCCCTTTATCATTCTTAGACGCACATTACTTCAAATACCTCAAAACTATTAGCATCCTTCCCAAATCAACTTTCACTTCTTATATTTCCACTGTTATACATTTTCTAGAAACTTATTTCAGATCTGTAAATCCTTCATTCTTTGGCCGATTCAATCGTGAATTGAGCAGATAAAATTCATTTGCATGTCCTAATCATCTATTTGGAGTAACAAATAAGATAATGGAGCTTCCTCATCAACAATAATCACAAGGTAGATGAACTTCCTCCCAGTTGTCAGAAATCGTCGATCTGCTTTCTTTCTTGACATCTTGCCGCCACCTTCCTTCATCCTTGGAGCCGCTCACCCGCAAGCAAGCTCGGAAGAAGAGCTCAAGAACGCCACGAAGCACTGGTTGGTGATACGTGTTCAGATCGGACGGTTCTGAAGTGCCTGTGCCTTCTAATCTTAGTCATCGATTGCCACCAGTAGAAAAATTGCGTAATAAACATGCTGAAGATCCAGAATTCAACTCACGCTCCAAAAGTCTTCTAGAATTACATTTAGGTCCCCGTACAGGGAGTTAAATGTAATAATTTTAGTTTTCTTTACAATATTGTCCCTGCCAGGGACCCATTTATAACAAAACAAAACGTTTTCTTCTTACACTTATACCCATGTACTGTAGGGTTGTTTTGGACCTTATTTTTGTTGCATTTTTCATTGAATTTTCCAGGGTCGTTATACAACTACCCTAGCGACGATTTTTGTTATTTTTTGCGAATTTTTATCATAAACTTTTCTCGATTTGATGTTTGTAAAATCGTGTTATTTTTTAGTGTTTTCTTCTGTTTGTTGTAATTTCAAGAAGAAGATTAAATTTTCGAGATTATTTTACTCCTCGAAAACTGCAGTACGGTTATTCTACCTCCATGAGTTCAACCCAGGGGAACATTCCTAGTGAAAAATTAGTTTAAAGGATTAAAATAGGAGAGAATCTTATTTGTTCATTTTTTCTCTCTCCCTTCTATTTTGATCCTGAATTTTGTTTAATTAAAGGAATCTGTCTTTCGATTTTTCTACATCGACAACTCAATTAATCACGGGTCATATTTGTGTTATCATAGTTCTACGAGGGAGAAAGGAAAGGTGATCAATTTGATCTTGTCCTCGTTGACATGTGCATCGTGCACCGTACTGTAGATAAGCTCAAATTTGAGGAGGTGTAGATGCGGCTCCTCAGTAGAAAGCCCTGAAACTTGGGCAACTATTGGATTATCTAAGGTCGGGCCTCAAAGTTACAGTGAATAACTGGGATACGAATCCACCTATGAGTCGTAGTAGCTCCAGGGTTGTAGAGTTGCTGCATCATTCTCTTCGGACCCAATGATGGTCTTTCTGCTCCGTCAGGTAGTTCCGGTTCCTCAGTTCCTCGATTCTCAGCATTTGGATGGTCTATGTGTGCTCGCAGCTGATTCAACTCAGCTCTGACATCATTCATGAGTCTGCCTTGCTCCCTAATCTGATTCTGCATAGTCTTGAGGGAAGCAATTAGACTGTTGTTAATCGCATCCTGATCTATGACAACTGAGGTGGTATGCAGTCCCTTTCCATCCATGTCTTTTGGAAATGAGAAAGAATCTAGATCAGGCTCAGCCAGGTCAACATGTAATTGCTGATGGTTTTCTTGAACTGGAGGTGATGATGAGGGAGAATGAGAAAGAGAAGAAATCAGTGATGACCTTCAATGGTTAGAGTCACGTCTGGAAGTAGCAATTCGAGTTATAAAGGGCGTATAGCGGTGAAAGAGAGGCGAGAACCCTAGTAGGTAGGCTCTCTAGACCTCCTAATAGTAGGGGAGGTCAAGCTCCACAACTGATTGATTTCCATACACTCTCTCTCAGTAGATTGCAGTTAGAGGTAGGGTCTCCCTAAAGGAGGGGGGATAGTCTCTGAGGTCCCTTCCTTTGTGCTCTACTTTCTTCAACGCTTTTCTGAACTATTTCTTTGTTTTCAACTTCATCACGTCCTGAAATTCTCTCAGTTCAGATTTCGGTTTGGGAAGGGAGACATCCTGAATTGATCTGGATGAATTGGAAGGTACATGAGAGAGTGGATCGGTCGGAATAGACAGAAGAGATCGCCAACCCATCATCTTGATAGATTTTGGTTGATCAAGATCTCGAAGATGAAGGACTCATACCACAAGTCAAACACAAAATAAACCTCAAATTCACCAACTTAACCAGGCGATGATCGTAAAAGTATGGTCATTTATCTTGTCAATTTTAGGGTTATTTGGCAGACAAGTCTTCTCACATATTAGCGTGAGCTGATAGCTACTCGAAACTTCCCTGAAATACTGTCTTGAATTCTTACAAGAAATCACCTTTTCTCAGCCAGTATGGGAGTAAGTACATACCATTGCTGACTACCTGTGTTACTTGAGGATCGTGCTACTGTAGTGTCCTCTAAACCTCCCACTCAGCTAAGGAAACTCGGATTGTTTCCTGCTACCCAAGAGTCCCCATTGAAGAGAAAGTGATTAATTGCATGAACTAAGTAGTACATCGAAAGAAGCCCTGACTCTGGCTCTACCTTAAGGTTCGTCTCTCACTCATGAATCTAGAGATAGTACCTACAATTCATTTGCGGGGGATTTCTCTCCCAAAATAAGTGGAGTCCTTACGTTTCATTTTAGGGTCAGATAAAATTAGCAGTCCCTGTTTTATTTTTTATTATCATTTTTTAGTATCTTTAAACAATTGTATAATGATATTTTTGTCTTTTGTTTTTTTATCCTAAATCACAAGCAACTAGGTTATGCGACCTAAACAAGCATCTAGCTCTGGTTGCGTAGAGAAGGGAAAAATAGAGAAATCCTAACAAGCACCTATCCTCAAAAAGCCACGGAAAATCGTCGAGAAAAACACGAAGCGAGAAAACTGTGGTGAGTGCCCTGCTCCCCCAAGTGCACAACACTTGGTGCAATAGAGACCAAGAAGAAGGGAGGAAGGTAGAAGTCAGGATGCCCTGAAGGGGCTCCTTCCTACGAACAAATTTTTTTAAATTTTTATTGAAGACAACTAATCGTCTTTGCGATTTTGTCTCGTGTTGTTCAACATGCTGCACAAATCAGAAACAAAAAGCTGTGAGGTTAGGAAAAATAAGAAGGCAAAAAGAAACCCTAAACCTAAAGTCTACGTTACCCTAGCTCTGCCTCCCCGACAACGACGCCATCTGAAAAACATGACCAATTGTGTTGTCTAAAAATATGAACAATTGTCGTTGTGGTGACCAATCGATTTTTTGCTGAAAAGATTAATTTTTAGTTAATCATTTATTTTTATTATTTATACTCCTAACTTTGACGTATAGTGAAAGCACGGGAGTGTCAAACTCAGGGAGGCAAACTGTTGGAAAACTAGGGTTAAACTGTAGAAAATCTAAGGTAAATGGGTTCCTAATTTCTATTTTATTTTTAAAGATTTTTTCTGTATTTTTATTTGATTTTTATGAATTTTTAAGTGGTTTTTAAATTTTTATGGATTTTGAATTATTTGTAAGGTGAAAAATAATGTTTTTATTAAAAATTATGAGGTATTTTTTATTTTCAAAATAGAAAATAGTATCAAAATATTTTTATTTTACTCTTATGTGTAAGAGTAGGTGAAATTATCTTTAAAATGATAGGTTGTGCGTTTTTATATGAATTTTCTAGAATTAGTTATGAATTTTTAAAGTTTTTTTTGTATTTTGATTTTTTTATTTTTTGTTTGATTTTAATTTTGATTTTGGTTTATTATGTAAAATACAGTAACATATAGCAGAGGTAATTTTTATTAGATATTTAAAGGTGGTTTTTTTTATATTTTAATTGATTTATTAATAATGGAAATATTTTTATTTTTAAAATTTATTTAATATTGTATATAGTGTAAAATACGGTATCTATATATATTTTTTTATTTTTGTATTTAATTTATTATGTATGTATATTATATACGTAAGTCGTTTATAGGGGTAAGGTTGTAATTATATGAAAGTTTTAGGCACGTGTAAGTGAATAGGCAGTAGTTGCAGGGACGTTTATGCAAGATTCTCAGGGCACACATGTCATCCGAGTGATGTAGTAGCTGCCAAGGGTATTATGGAAATAATGAAATATGTAGGGAGCTTTCTTGCAAATGCACCAGAAAACATGTGCGCCTTCACGTGAAGAAACATGGAGCTGGACCTGCCTGTTACCACAAAAGCATGTGGGGGATATCCCTACAAATGAACCTGTCAATCACGTGCCAATCACGTGTTATCCACAATGGGGACTTGCTTGCAAAATTAACAAGTATTGAGGGGACTTACGTGCGAAGCATGTGCGTCTCGTATACGGTTAGGCGGTCGAGCAGGCTAGCGGATGACACATGGGTCGCTCAAGGCCGTTCGATCAAGCAAGAATCAGACGTCTTAAAAGAAAAGGCCCAAATCTGAGTTCTGCAGGCATGATCAATCGTGGAAGATAATTCTCGATCGGCGGCAATCGTTGTCGGTCAGATGCGGCGGATTGCGTTCAATAGCTCCAAACGTCGTGAGTCCTGCTCAACGGTGGCTCTCGAACTTTACTGCAGTGAAGTTTGTTCGAGGTGAACTACTGGTCTCCCCCAACTGAAATTTCTAGGCACTGATACACGATGCTTCTATAGGGGAGGATCTGGTTTTCGAATGGTTGGCGGTTGATAGTTGTTCACAGCAGAGCAACGATCAGCAAATGTTTGATCTGAGTTCATTCCAGAATGCAGGTCGAAGGGTGGGGAAGGCGCAGTGATCTCCGATAAGAAATCGGAGCTGTTCTGTGTAGTATCGCGTATTTATCCAGGTACGAGTCGACTCGAGGAAGATGATGCTTCCGGATCTCGTGGTTCCATATGATATTGCGTCTCCTGCAGGTGACTGATCTAGTTCTGATGCATATTGACTCGAGCACGACGGTTCAATCTCCGGCGGTGCTCTCGATTCTCGGATCCGCTCTACTGCTCATGCATATTTCTAGGTGATGAAGTACAGCGGCAACGCATATCCGATGAAGCTCGTTTCTAGATGCGGTGATGGTTCATTCCAGATGCTTGCCAGAATCTGTAGTTTAAAACTAGACTCGAGGATGAGGCCGAAGGTGTGAATGGATGGCTTCTCCTAAAGCGGAGGATGGAAGCCGAACCACTGTTCACCGGATGTGAACATGATATGGATGACAGCAGAGAAATTTAAGGAGGAAAATTCGTGGGGGAGGTATTTTGGAAATATATTGGCCATATACGGTGGACAATATTTTTTTTTGTTATGTATCGTAGGTAAGCCGCCTTTTGAAGAGGCAGCTTTGATTTTAACCAAAGCCGTCTCTTCACGATGCGACTTTCACTGGTATGTGCCACAAAAACTCCAAGGGGAAAGCCGCTTTTTCAAAAGGCGGCTTTGGTTTTAGCCAAAGCCGCATCTTCAAAAGGCGGCTTTCACTTGTATGTAACACATGAAAAGTTTAAGGACAAAGCCGCCTCTTGAAGAGGCGGCTTACCTACGGTACATAACAAAAAAGAATATTGACGACCGTATATGGTCAATATGTTTCCAAACATACCTCCCGCACGAATTTTGGGTATTCAAGGTGATTCAAAGGTTTGGGGAGATCGGCTCTCTGATTTGAGTAAAAAACAACAGAGAAGAGAGGGTCCGAGAAGAGAAGAGAATGCTTGAGAAGAGAAGATACGGAGAGGAAGAAGAGAAACAGAACTAGCCTGGAATGGAGAATGAGGTGGATAATGTTGTCGATGTCGCCTATGGAGGAAGTGGCGAACTTCTTGGGTTATTGCCTGCAACTCGTGGTGCGGAGGAGGTTGGGCATAGTGGAGTACGGTGGCGCTGCACTCCAACGGATCTTGCTGTTTCTCGTCCCCGACCTTCGCTACGACGAGATAGCCCTTAGAGTTGTCACCTCCTCGAAGAAAATTGGGATCTCACAGGGAAAGTAGGGAGGAAAATGGTGGATGACTGATGGCAAGGGGGTGGACACCCTTAAATAGTAGTGAGAGGAGGAGGTTGGACGAACGGCCAACAACCAATCCGTTGAGCAGTTGACGGCGGAAGAAGGAGGAAACAGGGAAGGGTTTGGACTCATGGAAGAAGAGAAAAGGGGGAGAAGGGAAAGGAGGAACGAGAAAGAAGAAAAAAATTAAAAAATTTTTGAATAATAAAATTAATTAATAAAATTAATGACTATAATTAATATTCGATTAAATTAATAATAAAATAAATTAATTAAGATATAATTAAATAAATAATTAAGTAATTAATTAATTAAATGATTAATTAATTAATTAAGTACATTATTAAGTAATTACATTAACTAATAAGTAATTAAATAATAATTAATGAATAAGTAAATTAATTAATTATTTATCTATTTTTTTAATTTAAAAATAAAGTATTAATATATTAAACAATAATATTAGTTATGGCACATTGTACAATATACCAATACGGCCTCGAAAATTACATTTTCCATATTAACTCTGATTTTAGCGAGACCCGTATCATTTGTAGATAATTAAATAATACGAATTTTTAAACTGAGTTTGCCTAATTCAGAGTCCGTATGGATGAGTTATGAGGTCTGGAAGATTCGGGTTTTATTGGTAATTTAACTTAATTATATTTTTGTGTGTATATATATTAGAAGATTTTTAGAAAAGAAATTAAATTAATAAGATTCACGATTAATTAATTAAATATCCGGGAAGATTCTACATATAATACATATATACAATGGGTTCCAAACGTCAAAACTCACCGGTTTTATTCTAATATTTTTTTGATATTTTTAATAAATAGTATTAAGTATAGAACGAAGTTTAAAAGAGAGTTTGGTCTATTTGGAGTTTTCTGTAGATAGTTGTGAACCTAGAAAGTCGCTTTTGTGGCTTTTGCGATTCATTATGATATTTTAATTTTGTGCTGAATTATTTTTTTGATATTTTTATAAAATATTATATATTTTTATGAACAACTTTTATAAAAGAAGTGTTTTGGTTTGAGATGATATAAGTGATTAATAAAATAAATGAAATATTTAGAATGTGAAGAATGTTGTTAAATTATATTTTGATCTTGATTTTCTAAATATTTTTATAAATTAGGATCCTTATCTCCCCCCTACTTATTTATTTTGTCGACCAAGTCAATATTGACCAGGTCTCGAGGTTAGGATTAGTCTGTATATTTTTTATATCTACAACTTTCTTTTCTTTTATTTTTTCTTCTTATCTTTATTATTTTATTTTGGATAAAATCAATGTTAAATATATAATATTAATTTGTGGTTAGAATGATAATTAGGTTGAATTAATGATTATTTACATGTATTTTACCAAGGATTTTAGCCAAAATGAAAGAATAAAAACGATGAATCATGCATTCATCTCTCCCCACATTCCCTTCTTCTTCAGGATTTCTATTCTCAACTCTCCTCTCTTGTCTATCCTACCTCAGCTCTAAGATCATGTCCCTCAATCCGGCTTGGATGTCAGCCTATTCAGTAAACTGTTCTTAAATGGCATGTATGGAGGCTAACATCGTATTGTTGATCTCTCTCTTCTTAGCCATGGCCTTTCGGTGGCATCATGGGCATTGTCTCATTTTCGAAAAATGTACATGGCACTGAATTAGTCCTCAAGAATGGCGGAATCCCAAATGATAGTTTAATATTAGAGTCAATCTTGAACAATGGATTTATTGATGTGATGAAGGGTGAAGTGGAGAAAGAGGAATATTTGAAAACTGATTCTTCCCTAATAGAAGACGATTGGATTGAAGTGTGAAATGAGTTCGCAAAGTTCGAACGTGAAATGCTCCAATCCGACATCTTCTATATCAAGAGATAAGATGTAACACAAAGGTCAACACAATAAGAAAGTGATTAAAAGGTGCAAAGGGCACGGAAGGATCTTTATACTAATCAAACAAACACATACAAACCCCTGATTCACCAATTAGACACAAGTGGAGACTGTAAGAGTTCGATCTTTTCTCTTTTTAGTTTTAATTTAGTGAATCTACAGGAGGTTTCTTACTACGAAACACACAAGGAGAATTGCCGCAATCGCACAATGTGTTGGACAAGCAAGCCCACAGCGAGCCATTACACAATAAATGTTATTGCGAATAACATTCCCTGATCTGAAATGAAGAATAACCAATTTGCATAATAGGTCCCTTAGTACAATTAGGGTTATGTACCATGGCCATGTTAATGATCATACAGATGTTGATTCAATTATTGAATCATATAGGTTGGTGCTTGGATGCATATTTAAAGAGTTAGAATGAGGACTCATCAAGTACCGTCAAATGATTGTTAAGAGAGGATCTCCAGCCTGAGTAGGAGATGGCAATCCTTTATCACATGGCTGATATCTGACCGACCTCTTGATGTAGGTCCTCTGCATGGGAATAGAGATTCGGAGGTGTCAGATTAGTCAGGTCAAAGAGTTGACTTAACGAGATCGAGATAACCAAAGTTCAATATCGTATGCTGTCATGATATAGGCACGTATCCTCTGACCGAAGACAGATGTGTTACTATATATCTGAGTATGTACATTTGGCAGACCAATAGGTTGATGACCTAATCAAGGTCTATACACCAGCGCAGTGGTGTGAATACAAGGGCATATGAGTAATACGATCTCTCAAAGGGATCATACATGTTCATTTCTTGAACTGGAAGACATGAGCTCACTCATGAGATATTGGGAATAATCAAATTCCACGTGCGGTCATCTCACTTTGGAAGCTTGCCTGAATTTGTAAGGATTGATATATACTTTTCGAAAGTATATGATCAACACCTAGGTATGATATATGCTTTTGGAAAGTATATGATCGATACCAACTCCCAATGATCGAATGAGAAACTTAATGATAAATCCCTGATGTAGATAATGTAAAATTGATCTTATACTTCGGGATTATTCTGGGTCTTCCAGTATGCAGGATGTACATGTATTAGGAATACCTGAGGGTGATGTGATCATAAAGGGTTGTGTAACCGTGACGCTTCCATTCCTAGGGAGTGATGAAACAGGTTTGGATTTTAGTGACTCCTCTTAGTAGAGAAGTAATCTGATCTTAGTCCAAATATTGAACATTGATCTGAATATGATTAAATGCAATGAGAAGATTAGATTTGAGGTCTTGATTTAATCAAGCATCTATGGGAGACCCGAGATCTGGATTTGAGATGTGATCTCAATATCCAAGTCACTATATGTAGAACAATAAAATTGCCCTATCCTTATCTCCAAATATCAATGGAGAAAGCGCATTATCCTTGAAAGAGTTCAGGATAATTTCATTGTTGATATATATATCAGAGCATTGAGAAAATAGATGATTAAATGTGATTTAATTATCATGAATAATATGAATTTGATTCATATTATAAAGAGAGTTATCTTAGATAATTGAATGTGATTTGATTATCAAAGATGTGAATAGTGTGAATGTGATTCATATTATTTGGGCACATGAGAATAGAGATCCAAGATGATTAAATGTGATTTAATTATCTTTAATATGAATAATGTGGATAGCACTATCCATATTAATCATATATATTATAATTGTGATTTATAATATATAAGAGAGAGCAATTAGTAATTTACATTTGTTAATTAAATATTGATGTGAATTGGATTCACATTGGACAATTAATTGAAAATGTAATTCACATTTTTTTGGGATTGTAAAAGTAATTCACAATTTTCCAATGGCAAGATTACAATATTCATAAAATAATTATAAAATTTTTTGTTGAATAAATTACAACAAATGTTGTTGTAAATCTTGGATATTTCCATGGAATAATGTAATCTCCTGAGATATCATAAGATTGCCACCAAATCCCATATTATGGAAGAAAGCAATCTTCATTCCATAATCTCTATGCTTGATTGATTCGATTTGGGATTAAATCATATTGATTTATCAATATACATTTAATCTAATTGGAAAAATGAACGGGCTGCTCCCACCCCCATTTTTCCCCAATTTTTTTTATTTTCTTTGGAAAATAATTTTATTTTAAATTCATCATTATATCCCTCTAACATTCTATTAAAATTTCGTCAGAAACAGAGACTCCTATGTCCTCAATCCAAACAAGGTCGATTTAAAAAATCCTGCGACCATTAAAAAAATAACGTCTGGATGGAGGGCCTAGGAGTCTCTGTTTATGACGAAATTTTAATAGAATGTTAGAGGGATATAGTGATGAATAGACAATTTTTATTTTCAAAAGAAAGAATAAAATGAGGGAAAAATAGGGGTTGGAATATCCATGTTGGATACTCCTAGGGAGAAGCCCCATTTTCCCTTAATCCAAATTAAATTAATTGTTGTTGGTTTTTACCAACAAAAATCATAGCCATTAATAGAAACACAAATCAATGTGAGCCATTGGATTTGTGTTACCCATGGATTGAGATCCATGGATCTCAAAATATTATAAATAGAAGGGCACCCCTTGCTCTTCAAATGCTAATGAGAAACACAAGGCCCTGTCTCTCTCTCTCATTCTCTATACACGCCCTCTCTCTTCCTCTCTCAATGCTGTCCGCCATGGATGCCCTAGAGAGAGTCTCCATCGCCGCATCGTCGTCGTTATGATGCCGACTTGATTGCTCGTGAATCTCTGTCTCCTTTGATGCGCCTTGCTCGTGAAGAAGATGTTGGATCTCCTGTGTCGAGATCAACAGATTCGCCGCTTGGATCATCAACATGGATTGCGAGGATCACATGTTTCATCAACACGCTCGCAAGAGTCTCCTCCGTCGGATCAGACTTGAGACAGGAGGTCTCTTCGTTTAGAGACTCAATCGCAACCATGCTTCAAGAGGTAGTTCGATTACTTGTTTGTGGTTTAGATGAAATGATTCTAGAAGTGTTCTTGGATCATGTGGTTTCGTCACATGAAAAATTTTAATTTCCGCTGCATCGAGCAACTAGTACGACTAGTCGCTCCCGATCGCATACGATGTGATCCTCACGCTTCTGTGATGCACTTAAAGATCATCCGATATCCTTCAGGTGGTATCAGAGCCATAGGTTGAAGGTTTCGGATACGATCCATAAATCTAAGCTGACTTGGGTTCGTTAGGGTTGCGAAAGTTTTATCGCACTTCATTTTCACATCTCTATTTTGTGATTATTTTCGGCCCTGTTTAAATTGTTTAAACACGAAAATAAAATTTGGATTTTGTTCCCCATTAAATAAGAAAATTGTAGGATCTGAGTTTGCGTGATTTCAAATCCGTTTGCGCAAGTTATGATCAAATTAGTTAAAATGTATCCACTGTTTCGGAGACTGCAAATCTTAACGTAATTAAGGAGTTAATTGCGGATTTGAAATGCCTAGAAATGTGTACAAATCATTAGGTTCTATTGTAAATCAAATTATCAAACTTTGGAAACTTACTTTACTTAATTTGGATATAATTGATTGAGATATGTTAATTTTAGTAAGTGAGGGTCACTGCTGGAAATTACTTTCCTAATCAAGAACCTTGTGATTTTCATTTAATTAGTGGAATTAAATGGTTTAATTTCCTGGAATAATTATAGATAAATATTTGTGTAATATTTAATGATAATTATTTCCTTAAATGACATTACCTTAACCAATAATTAATTAGATATGATCTAGATCACAATTGGTTACACAATCCACTTTCCAACAAACAATGTTGTTTGAATAGGATTTAAGATTTGTTTAGAAAATCTCATTATAATTTTAATAAAAAATGTTATTATTATTATTATTATTATTATATATGCTACAACTTCAGTTGAAAGACCGATTATAATCTCAAGTACACAATGATCAATTTGGCATTATCTTTTCCTGAGGTAGATATAGTGTCTAGTCAGGGAGCATTGGGTCGCAGGTTGTACCTTGTGCGATCTGTCCCACTCCCGTCGGCACTAACCATGACAACGAGTAGGGACTTGGTAATGCAGGAGAGACCGCGTTGTATTTTTCTAGTTATTAAAATTCAAAATAATACGTATTTGAGATAATATCATAATTCAAGTAACAATAAAAATTGTTTGTTAGATATTAATTGGATCATTAATTTAATATGATTAGATTAAGTTGAATGCAATTAAAACTAAAACACTCTATTATTATTAGAGTTGTTATTTTCCTAGGAAGAATTAATTATGTGAATATGATTCATTATAATTAATTAGAATTTGAATATGATATGGAGGATCACATAAGTGACATCAATAGTCTCCCATCAAGGCAAAGGGTTCCGTCACCAGGGATTGCATGTAGGAGACGCTTGTCTGAAGTGACAGCTCCTGTATGCAAGCGCATCTAGATCGGTCTCTTTGCTTCTCGAAAGAGTAAGGTCGTATGCGTAGTGACCCCAATATCGGGTCCTCATATTATTAGAGCGATAATGGATTGCGCATAGCGAGTACTATTCTTGTTGACGGTTGGTTCAATTAATGATGGATCAACATCACCTTAGGGGTGGTGGGACCAGGTGTTAAAGATCGAATTAGGAATGCAAGTTGGAGTTGCAAGGCAGAATATGTTCCCGCTTCTTTTTATCTGAGATACAGGTTCTCATATTATTGGGATGTAACAAAGATAAGGAAGGAGATCCCAGATCTTGCTTGAAATATAATGGTAAGTATATCTCTTAATTGAAAGTAATTAAGAGAATGAACTTTTAATGTTGACAAGTTAGGACAACTTTGATATAAAAATTCCTAAATCAAAGTAAGGTATATATTTATATATATTTATGCAAATTTCTTATTTCAGACAATCCTTCAATAAACCCACTCAATACTATACTCAATGATAACCAGTAAAATATCATGGATTAGATCCATGATTAAGATATTGTACTTGCAATTGGACACATATTGTATGTGGTTGCAATGTGCACGTTTCCTCATAATAATGAGGAGTGAAAATTAAATAGACAATAGGACTACAACCCTAGGGTTTGTATGCCTCTACAGTCTTGATGTCTCAGCGAATGTACTTTGGAAGTGACATGTTGATGATGATCATAATTGTCGAATTATCCTTATAAAAAACTAAGAAGATGTTTTGGCATGCATAAGTTCTCTTGATATTTTATCATGAATGACATGGTTCTCTGCATTATGCAAAATGGTGGCTTTATAAGAGATGATGTATTCAAAATGTTTGAGTACCTACCTGAACTAATGTTTTTAGGAGTTAAGATGTATGTAGATATGATAAGTGTCATCATTATACTATCGATACTCTAGTCATTCATGAAGCTTCAAAATATTCACATTGTATGAATTGAATGAAGCATGTATAAATGTTGAAATGTGCTTATATTGAAATCTTTTGAATTCAACATAAGAGATCCTTCGTCTTAAGCAATGGTTGTTTATAGACAAAGGGACCCAGTGGAAGCGTGGGTTGGACCTAACTAAGAAGAAAAATCAAAGAGTTGACTATACTTTTGTGACTTCCATATGACATCGAAATAATTGGATGAATACCAATACTGCAATAAACCGATGTACTGATAGTGTGACTATCTTGTCTATCTAAGATCCTTAGAGAAGGATCCAGATGGTGCATCAGAATAATCTACATCTACATATAATCATTGAAATTGACTTTCTTATTTGATAAGATCGAAGTCTAATAATTGTATCCCATTCTTCTAATAACACTTGCAATTGGTTGTATATGTATTAGAAGATTATAAAATTTGATTTTAAGGTTTAATAGTCATCCATATTGATATTGATGCAATAGTTGCAACAATCTCTGTGTGATAGATGGACTTGTTATTTTCAGTGGGAGAGCACTTAGTCTTAGAGAATGTCTATATGACCTAGGTATTAGAATACACTTATTGTTTATTTCTAAATGTTGGAAATAAAGATGAATTATGTAATAGACCTATCATAAAGAGTTATGATTGAGATATTTCAGATAGTAATCTAAAACTTAGTGGACTCTACTAAATTAGAAAATTAATCAATGGTTCATTAACATTTCTAATACTGAAA
The DNA here is from genome assembly GCA_037367405.1 of Ottelia alismoides. NCBI lineage: Eukaryota > Viridiplantae > Streptophyta > Magnoliopsida > Alismatales > Hydrocharitaceae > Ottelia > Ottelia alismoides. The sequence continues at coordinate 150,477 of JAZKJV010006151.1, read as the reverse complement.
ATTAAACTTTAAAAGATCAATAGGAGGATAAAGATCATTTAACAATGATTTGGCATCATGCCTTGGACATATGTCTATTGATGAGATCAATAGACTAGTAAGAGATGGAACTTTAGATTGTTTGAAATTTCATATCTTACATACTTATGAATATTGTATTCAAAGTAGAAAATATCCAATGCACCCTTCTCTGGGAATGGTGTAAGATGTCGAGGTATTCAAGATCTCATACATATTGATGTATGTTGATAATCTATATCATAATAAACATTATGGATATGTGATATCCATTGATGATTATTTGTGACATGATATTTTTCCCTTCACCTTAGAAAGCTTTGAAATGTTCAAATATTTCATAATTTTTGTTTAGAAACCAAAGTTTGAAGGAAGATGAAATGAATTTGATCTAATCTAGGTAGCTTTTACCTATTAGATGAATTCAGGGAATGCCTTATGGAGATATGAATATCATTCCTATCTCAATCCTCCTAATGTACCTAAACTCAGTAGAGTTGTAGGGAGATACAATTGGATCATTTGTGACACGATTTGATCATTGATGATTCTTAGCATAATTACCTCTTAGTTTCCAAGGTATATATGTAGTAGATACTATAATATATATCCTTAATAAGGTTCCAAGAAAGTAAGCTGGAATTTAACACCTGAGAGCGGTACTTCATTAGGAAAATAAAGGATGGTATTGGATACCTACTTTATGACCTTGAGATTCTTAAAAGATCTCATCTCTGAGAATGTGATCCTTAAATGATGAGACTCTTAAGAAACAAGATAGAAGTGAAGTGAAGGAACTCATTTAATCGATAATAAGGCTCCTGAAATCAGAAACTAAAAGAACAATTAAAGATGAAACACTAATACCTATTCAAATTAAGCTTGAGGATAGATTCCATGTGTTAGTTGAGTCTGACAATGATCTGACTTCATGTGATGAAGCTTCCGAAGATCATAGCATGGAAAGATGGATGTTAGTAATAGAGTGTAAAGTAGACTTCATATACAAATCTTGTATATGGACCCTCGAGGATCCACCTATATGGGTAAGCCCCATTATGGTGTAAATATATCTTCAATAGAAAGAGGGAACCTGATGCGAAGGTAGAGACCTTCAAAGCACGACTTGTATCCTAAAGATACACACCAAAGAGAAGACATCACTTGCGATGAAACTTTCTCTTCAGTGACGATGCTTGAACTCGTCAGAATATTGCTAATTATAGCTATACAACTTGACTATGACATCTTCATCATGTGAGTCAAGATTACATTCCTCTATGAATACTTCTCCGAAGATATTCACATGAAGTAGCCCCAGAGCTTCATGATTAAGGAAAGAAAGGTGTGTAAGCTAAAGAACTCCATCCATGAACTCAAATAAGCTTCTTGTAGTTGGAACATAAGATTTGATGAAACTATAAATGTTATAATTTCAGATAGAATCTTGATGAACCATGTGAAGCTTTAGGGGGGGGTGTCGTTGTGTTCATCATGCTAAATGTAGATGATATCCTAATCATTTGGAAAGATATAAGGATGATAATAAGTGTTTTATATACTATCTATTCCATGCCTTGAGATATAATCTCATGGATACCTCTTGTATCTTAGTTCTGAAAGTGTTCAGAAGCAAAGAAAAGAGGGTATTGGGACAATCACATTAGTAGTACACCTTGGACATGTCCCATTTTCTGGAAAATTCCAAGAAAGGCTTTTTTCCCTTAAGATATTGTACAAACCTATCTGAAGGGATAACACCTCAAGGAGTTGAGGATGTTAATGCTAAAACTGCTTGCCCTTATGCATCAATTCTGAGAAGCCGGGTGTATGCTAGATGTGTACAAAAGCCAGATGTCCGCCATGCAGTGGGAGTAGTAAATTGTTACTAATCCTACTATGGTGATAAAACACTTGATTTCAGTAATAACAATATCTTCATAGACGATAAGACTTTTGAGATAGTGATCTCAAAGTCTTATCTTTAGAAAATTAAGACTTTATAGATGGATATCTAAAAGGTATTAACTACGAATACCTTAGGAGATAGAGATCTCAAGGAATAAGGGTATTCTGATAAGGATAATAGAAACTACATATTGTATATAATAATTATTGAGGTGTAGTACCAAGGACACTATGACTGACATGGTTGAGTATTGGTTGCAAGAGATGCAACATTCGCATTGGATGCAAACACTGTCACTAGGAGATATGCAAGTGCCATAAAAGGACTTGGCATAGTCTCTTGGGAACAGAGTGACTGATCATCTTACCTAGCTATTTTCTAAATAGCCTATGATTGTCACATGAGTGTGGGTTTAAATGATTAGCCCATTAATGTCTCTTTGGGCTAGTGGGAGATTGTTGGACAAGCAAGCCCACAGCAAGCCATTACATAATAAATGTTATTTCGAATATCATTCCCTAATTTGAAATGAAGAATAACCAATTTGCATAATAAGTCTCTCAGTACAATTAGGGTTATGTACCAAGGTTGTCTTAATTATCATACAGGTGTTGATTCAATTATTGAATCATATAGGTTGGTGCTTGGATGAATATCTAAAGAGTTAGATTGAGGACTCATCAAGTACCGTCAAATGATTGTTTAGAGAGGATCTCCAGCCTGAGTAGGAGATGGCAATCCTTTCTTACTTGGTTGATATCTGACCGACCTCTTGATGCATTCCTCTGCAAGGGAATAGAGATTTGGAGGTGTCAGATTAGTTAGGTCAAAGAGTTGACTTAACGAGATCGAGATAACCAAAGTCCTATATCGTATGATGTCATGATAGAGGCAAGCATCCTCTGACCAGAGACAGATGTGTTACTATATGTCTGAGTATGTACATTTGGCAGACCAATAGGTTGATGACCTAATCAAGGTCTATACACTAGCACGCTAGTGTGCATAGAAGGGCATATGAGTAATACGATCTCTCAGAGGGATCATACAGGTTCATTTCCTGAACTGGAAGACATGAGCTCACTCATGAGATATTGGGAAGAATCAAATTCCGTACGCGGTCATTTCGCTTTGGAAGCTTGACTGAATTTGTAAGGATTGATATATACTTTTCGAAAGTATATTATCAACACCTAGGTATGATATATGCTTTTGGAAAGTATATGATCGATACCAACTCCCAATGATTGAATGAGAAACTTAATGATAAATCCCTGAAGTAGACAATGTAAAATTGATCTTATACTTCGGAATTATTCTTGGTCTTCCAATATGCAGGATGTACAGGTAATAGGAATACCTGAGGGTGATGTGATCATAAACGGTTGTATAACCATGACACTTCCATTCCTAGGGAGTGATGAAACGGGTTTGGATTTTAGTGACTCCTCTCAGTAGAGAAGTAATCTGATCTTAGTCCAATTATTGTACATTGATTTGAATGAGTTTCAGATGCAATGAGAAGATTAGATTTGAGGTCTTGATTTAATCAAGCATCTATGGGAGACCCGAGATCTGGATTTGAGATGTGATCTCAATATCCAAGTCACTATATGTGGAATAATACAATCGCCATGTCCTTATCTCCAACTATCCACGGAGAAAGTGCATTATCCTTGAAAGAGTTCAGGATAATTTCATTATTGATACATGTATCCGAGCACTTAGAAAATGGATAATTAAATGTGATTTAATTATCATGAATAATATGAATTTGATCTATATTATAAAAAGAATTATCTTAGATTATTAAATGTGATTTGATTATCAAAGATGTGAATAATGTGAATGCGATTCATATTATGTGGGCACATGAGAATAGAGATCCAAGATGATTAATTGTGATTTAATTATCATGAGTATGAATAATGTGGATAGCACTATCGATGTTAATCATATATATTATAAATGTGATTTATAATATATAAGAGAGAGTAATTTGTAATTTACATTTGTTAATTAAATGTTGATGTGAATTGGATTCACATTGGGAAATTAATTGAAAATATAATTCATATTTTATTTTGGGTTGTGAATGTAATTCACAATTTTCCAATGGCAAGATTTCAATATTCACAAAAAAATAATTATGAATTATTTTTGTTGAATAATTTACAACAAGTGTTGTTGTAAATCTTGGATATTTCCATGGAATAATATAATCTCATGAGATATCATGAGATTACATGAGATTGCCACCAAATTCCATATTATGGAAGGAGGCAATCTTTATTCCATAATCTCCATGCTTGATTGATTCAATTTGGGATTAAATCATATTGATTTATCATTTTACATTTAATACAAATTAAATTAATTGTTGTTAGTTTTTACCAACAAAAATCTTAGTCATTAAAAGAAACACAAATCAATGTGAGCCATTGGATTTGTGTTACCCTTGGATTGAGATCCATGGATCCCAAAATATTATAAATAGAAGGGCACCCCTTGCTCTTCAAATGCTAATGAGAGACACAAGTCTCTCTCTCTCTCTCTCATTCTCTATACACGCCCTCTCTCTTCCTCTCTCATGGATGTCCACCATGGATGCCCTAGAGAGAGTCTCCATCACCACAGCGACGTCGTTATGCTGCCGGTTTGATTGCTCGTGAATCTCCATCTCCTTCGTTGCACCTTGCTCGTGAAGAAGACATTGGATCTCTTGTGTCGAGATCAGGACATTTGCCGCTTGGATCATCAACATGGATTGCGAGGATCATGTGTTTCATCAACACGCTCGCAAGCGTCTCCTCCGTAGGATCAGACTTGAGACAGGAGGTCTCTTCGTTTAGAGACTCGATCGCAACCGCGCTTCAACAGGTAATCCTATTACTTGTTTATGGTTTAGACGAAACGATCCGAGAAGTGTTATTGGATCATGTGGTTTCGTCACATGAAAAATTTTAATTTCCGCTACATCGAGCAACTAGTACAACTAGTCGTTCCCGATCGCAACGATGCGATCCTCACGCATCCATGATGCGCTTAAGGATCATACTGATATCCTTCACAATGTGCATACTCAGACCTCCCCAAATAGTGGTACCATCTTCCTAGGCTGTCGTGTTCAATATCTGGCCCAAAAAGAGATAAGAGGATCAACACACCAAAACGATTTTCTATGGTTGGAGGTAAGTGCTTACAATTGCAACCATACACCGAAAAGTGATGTACAGGTACTTAAGCCACAAGTCTAGGGATTTGGGTGCTATCCTTCGGCTATGTCTGCACCCACTTTGTTTGAAGGTAAGTACCAACAAACAATGAGGGGGTTTCTCTCCCCCAAAAAATGATTTTGTCCTTGCATTTAGTTTTAAGGTCGAGATTTCTTTAGCATACTCGATTTTACACAGTTGTAACTTTTTTGAACTTTTAAGATAAATCGTCTACCGAATTTTCTAATTTCCTTCTTATATTATGTGAGTTAAAATGGGGAAGGAACTTGGAAAAGCGAATGAGTGAGAAAATCAATGATGCATGCAGGAGATAGAGGATGTGTACCTTGTCGTTAACACTCGACATGGAGGGTGATCCACACATAAAATAAAAGACAGAAAATAACTAACCTAAATGATGCACGAGAATAGTTCTAGCAGTAGCTTCTATTAACAGGAAAGAACAATTTGACTAAGTCCAAGCTATGCTCTATTCTATAAGTACAAAAATTATTGTTTAGGGGATTTGTACCTAATCGTTTACCTGTCTCAAGAAATATAATAAAACCTATTTCTATGGGCTCAAGCACACAAAATCACAAGAAAACAAATAAAAAGAAAGTCGATGAAAACAAAATCGATGAGGTCCCCCAAGTGCCCCGACACTTGGTGAAATAGACCCTGCACACACTAGGTTTATAATGACCTTTTAGAAAACAGAAAAGGATGCAAGTGCCAAATAAATAATTACAAACTTTTACAAAATTAATAAATAATTAAAAATAATGCTAAATAAAAAAATGTATGTGCAAAAATTATCCAAGTGACTGGTCTCCTCCAAATCGTCTTCTCCTTTTCCTACACTCTCCTACAACTTGATGAAGAAACAAGTCACCCCCGCTTCACTTGGGTGCGTTGATGCTCCTAAGAATGTCGCCCTTGCTTGTCGATCCCTTGCAAGAATGAGGAAACACAAGAATGAGTAAGAGACTCAGTTATAGCAATATAAACAAAAAATAAAATGAAAATATATACAAAAATATAGACAAAATGAATGAATGAAATAAATGACAAAAATATGTAATGATAATGGAAAAAGAAAAAATGTCTGTATAAACAAAAATATGCACAAGAAATATGTGACAAGAAATAGAAGACAAAAATAGCAAACAAACAGGTCTATACAACCAAGAATAGCATGTCAAGAGAAAAACTTAGCTACCCTCGTCATGCATCCTCGACAACGACGCTATTTTGTTGGATAGAGAATATCGGGGTTTTAAAATTATGAATTTCTCAGCAATGTCATTGCAACCCTAAAAATCCCTCAAAAAAATATTTGTATTTTGTACACAGCTCAAGCCAACAATCAATAAAAAAGAATGTGAGCACAAAACAACTTTGAGTGTTATTTATTTACCTGTATAGCATCTAGGATTGAACTCAAGGAGGCTACAAAAAGCCCAAGGTCTATTAATACAATGAATGAATCAATGAAATAAAGAGGAATTTCTATGAATACTATGCTTGGTTTTTGTATTTTTTATTTTTGTTTTCTTAATGGAATTTTTAATTTATATTTTTATTTGATTATTTTATTTTGTATTTTTTTATCATTTTTAAATTTGCACAATAATTTTTTAAATATACTGACAAAAAACACACTAAAAAATCATTAAGAAAGAAAGAAAGAGATAACTTTTTGGATTTTTACAAAGTGGTAAAAATACACAGAAAATTCAAATAAAATTATTTTTAGGATTCTGACAATTTTTTAATGTTTGTTGTGATTTTTCTAGAATTTTGAGATTCAAGGCTTTAAATAAAAAAAAGAGAAAATGACATATAGAAATGAATGCAAACGTTTTTAGATTTTAAAAATATCAAATGAAATTGAAAATAGATAAAATATGCACAAACTGAAAGATAAGTGTTTAATACTTTCCATAAAATCATTTTATAGTTTTTTTGCATTTTTATATGAATTTTTATGATTTTTTTATTGTTTATTAATGTTTTATGATTGTTGTTGTTTTTATAAGGAATAAAAATGCAAAAATTATACACGAATTAAAAGAAATGAAAAAAACAACCAGGAATCTTTTTCGAATTTTTCGCAAAGGTTTTATTTTTAAATTTTAAAATGTTAATAGGGAATTTTTATGAAGTTTATGAATTATTAAAATAACAAAAATGCTGAAAATGCAAAATAAAAATTATGTATGAAAGATGTACTTAGCAGAAAGTTAACATAATTTTTGTCGATTTTTTGAAGGCATTTTTCTATTTTTTATTTTATTTTTAACATGCAAAATAATATGTCAGTATACATGGATATATATATATATATATATGCGCAACTATTTATAGTTCTTGGACTACATGATAACACAATTAAAATATCTAGGGCAAAATATGCAAAATATCCAAAGTACATGTACATTTGCAAGCGAGTCGTGCTGGATTGGATTTAATAGCAAATAAAATAGTTCCAGGGGTTGAATAATAACTCAAAACATTCAGGGATTCTGGGGTCTTTATTGTAATTTCTTAAACATCAGGTCAATGCATGCTCTGAAGTTCAAACAAGACAAATATGCAAATAAAATAAATTACGAGGAAAATTTTGTAATTATTCCAATGATTACATGCAGACATGTGTCCTTTAGGCATTTATTTGCAAAATAAAATAAAAATAGGGGATCGGGTGCAATTTTACCCTTAAATTACGTGGCGCCTTGGACGGTTGGATGGTGATGAAGCTTTGATCTGACAGTCGAGGTTGATGCTTGCATGGATGGATAAGATATGATCCGGGAGTAAGATCTACAACTATTATTTGGCGATCAATCGATGGTCAAGATTTAATCTAGATGCCTAGTTCTTGATCAGAAGGCCATGAGGTGCTCTGGAAGAACTGTGAAGCAGGACTCCTATGATGAGACTGGATCGTTAGATTCTCTCTCGTTCATCAGTAGATCTATCTTCTGAATGTCCAAGCACACTCCTGTCGATCTTCTCTATCGATCTAACACTACTCGAAGGTCCAATCGTCATCAATCGAAGATCTGGAGGTCTGGTTTAGCTGCGGTGTGAAGGACTCCTCAGGATCTCACTTCATTGGTCTCAAGTACATCTTGAACCCTGCAAGTTGTTGCTTAAGCTTAGAGGAATCTCCCATGATGGTTATTAGCAGCAAAATAAAGAAAATTATGATGGAGCGAAGACTTCTGACGAGGGTGATCAAAGAAGAAGTCGATCCTCAGATCTGGAGTGATCTGAGGATGGTCAGATGGTGGAAGTAATGGAGAAGGGTCGAGGGAAGGTGTAGGTCGAGTCAAAGGTTTATAAATGTTATTGGGACGCTTTGATCTTATAGGTTGCAACTTGGATGAGATGGACGGATTTGAGATAATTCGAGAAAATAAACACAAAATGGAAATGCTAAAATAAAAAAGGGGTAATCCTAATGTTACTTACGGTGGAAAGTGGAGGATATCATCCTCAATCTGCTACACAAGGCGGAGAATCGGAAACACGATGGAGCTCCACTAGAAGCTCAACTCCTATGATTGGATCTCACTCTTCAATCAATCTCTCGCACTCCAAATCGAGGAACAGCTACCCTACCACAGTAGTTATATCCAAAAGACGATCACAGGAAAAAAAGAAAGGAAAAACAGATCCAATCATGCGGCGGAGTTCGCAGATGTATAAATAGGCAGTCAATTCTAACGATGTTTGAATTTGAATCGTACATAGATTGAGGCATGATTGATGGATCGACTGGGCTGGCGATGGAGAAGAGAGAATGGGCAAAATTTTTGGAGAAGAAATCGAGGGTTGTTAGAGAATAGAGGCATGTGGAAAATCAGGAGAATGAAGGGGACGAGCGAAGGACATAGGTGAATAGCATGGACTGAGTAGTTGACTCAGATCAACAAAACCGGGTTGACCAACCAGAACGTGTGGAGGATGAGACAAAATAGACAAAACTACAAAAAAACAACAAAAATGTTAAATACATGAATTAAAAATTGAAAATGAATTTAAATATTAAATAAGGGAAAGACGAAATGTTAGGGATTAAATATAGTTCATTTAGGGGATTTTTAATTAATTAAATAAGGTATATACAAGGGTTAGAATAAATAAAATGTAATATTCATAAGTATGCATACCTATATATACAAGGTATTTATTTATATTAATTATTTATATATACACAATTTAATATTTTATTAATTTACAATATTTTATAGGGGTTTGACTGATATTTTTATTAGATTTTTTGGAATTAATTTATTAGGTTAAATAAATAGGTATATTACAGTATATACATAGTTATACATATACAATACTTACAAGAATTTATTTTTGTTAATTTTTGTTTTTTTATTTGTATTTTATATAAGTCAAGTATAATAGTTACAATTAATTAAAAATATAATATTTACAAATATGTACATGAAAATAAATAATTAAATATTGTACATAGTATACATATGTATTATGTACAATAGTACCTTAATTAGCCACATTTCACCCTTTAGCTCTGATTTTTATTAAACCACCTGCATTTGAAAGATTATTTAATTAGGAGTACAATGAAAGTGAGTTTGATGAATATGAAGTTTTGATGGAGAAGGTATTGGTCTTGGAAGTTGGGCTTTGTGGACTTTAGAGAGTGTTGTAATTTACACAATGTACAATGATTTTTCGTGCAATTATTTTTATTATTTACAAAAGATTTTTATTCACAAGTTTCAAGAAGAAATCATTTTTTATTTAAAAAGAATTTGATGATAAATAAATTGAATAAAAGAAGATGTATTATATATAGTAGTGTACATGTGATGAATATATACAATAAATAATTGATTTTATGAAATTTGGTAATTTAAGCCTTATCTCCCCCTATATTATTCCTTATCGATCAGGTCAGGTCTTGATCTTCTCTCATTATCAAAGTCAACATGTATCTATTGCATATATATAGTCTGTGTTCTCTTTATTTTTCCTTTATTTTCTATATTTATTTAGTTTAGGTTAAATTAGTGATAAATATACAATATTTACACAAGAATATTAGTTAGTAAAAGAACGGATTTATTGATATTTACATGTAATTGATAAGGGATTTCAAGATAAAATAAGTGAATAAAGATGATGAAATGCAAATTCATTAATAGGGACACATACCGATTGGAGACTTGTATGTCTTGAGATGAGCCCAAAGAACTGAGTCTAGTATGTCGTGAGATGAGCCCAAAGAACCGAATGGAGACATACAAGTTTCTGCAGTATTGTCTAGATCTCCCTGTTGGAACATTCAGCCAAGACATTTGACTGTAAGTGGTACGGTACGATAACATGATGTTCAATGTTGTATTCTTTGGTTAATTTCTTGACCTCCTTATTGATAAAATGGCTCTCTTCTTCAGAAATGAGAATTTTGGGGATTCCAAACCATGAGATGGTGTTATCTTTCAAGAATTGACAGACTATGCGGTTGTCTACGATTCGGGCGGGGATTGCCTCCACCCTTCTACTGGCATAGTCGACGAAAAGCAAGATGTACTAAAAACTGTGACTGTTAGGGAATGGCCCCATGAAGTCAATGCTACAAACGTCAAAGACGTTGGATATCTGAATGTACTTCAGAGGCATTGTATCATGCATGTTGATGCTGTCGACCATTCTCTAATAGTCAATGCACTTTTTTACGTAGTCATCAGCATCCTTGAATAAAGTTGGCTACCAAATGCCACATTCAAGTACTTTTATTGATGTTCTCTTTCCAGAATGGTGTCCACCATCTTCGATCTTGTGATAATGGTCTAGGACACCCATAATCTCCTCCTGAGTTATACACCTCCTCCAGATGCAGTCTGTGCCCTCTCGGAATAGATGTGGTTCTTCCCACTAGTAGAAATGGATGTGTACCAAGAATTTGTCTCATTTGATATTCGACCAATCTGGCAGAGTTTTATTGGAGATGAGATAATTAATAATATCTATGTACCAGGGGAGATAGGATATAGACAAGACTGTCTCATCCGGGAAGGTTTTTGTGATAGGTATTAAATTCTACTTAGGCGACTCTCCATTTACGATCCTAGAAATAACGTTTGCCACCACATTTTTGACGCTCGATTTGTCATGAATTTCCAAGTCAAATTCTTAGAGTAGAGGATCCAATGAATCAGATGAGACTTGATGTCTTTTTTGCTCTTAAGGTGCTGGATGGTAGAATGGTTAGTGTAAATAATATCCCTTGATCTGAGGAGATGTGATCTGAACTTCTCCGGGCAAACACTACGGCTAGCAGCTCTTTTTCTGTTATTGTTTAGTTTTTCTAATCTTCATCTAATGTTCGACTAATGTAATGAATAACAAATGGGATACAATCTTTTCTTGTCCCTAAGATAGCACCAATTGCAAAATCAGATGTGTTCGTCATGATCTCAAAGGGTAGAGACGAATCAGGTGGCTGGTGGATAGGAGCATGTGTGATCAACTCTTTTAACTGATTAAAGGCTTGGAGAACTTGGTCATCCACAACAAAATCAGTCTCCTTTCCCAATAATTCTGTCAACGGTCGAGCGATCTTGCTGAAAGACTTTGATGAATCGTGGGTAGAAACTGACGTTCCCCGAAAATGACCAAACCTGTTTCAGATTGGTTGGTGGCTCGAGTTTTGAAATTACTTCCACCTTGGCCGAGTCCACTTCCATGGCACGTTTAGATACAACGTGACCGAGCACGATCCCTTCAGTCACCATGATGTTTCTCTTCTCACACGAGAGCATGAGGTTTACTTCACATCTCCTCTGCAAAACTAGATCTAAATAGTAAGACATTGATCGATTGAATCTTCATAGATCGAAAAAACATCCTGAAAACCTCGAGGAAAGTGCCCACCATGTCTGCAAATACGGCCAGCATACATTGCTGAAATGTAGCAGGGGTGTTACATAGTCGAACGACATCCGTCGGAAGGTGTACGTCCAAAAAGGACAAGTGAACGTGGTCTTCTCTTGATCTTCAGGAGTAATCACCACTTTATTATATCCAGATTAACCAACCAAGAAGTAGAAGTTCCTTCATGTCCAGTCTCTCGAGAATCCTATCGATGAAGAGCAATGAAAAGTGGTCCTTCTTGGTGGTGAGGTTGAGACGTCTGTAATCCAAACATACTCGCTAGGATGTTGGTACTCTAATCATAGTCTCAACTCCATTGTCATTAGTAACTATGGTGATCTTGAACTTCGTGGGCACTACATGTAGGGGACTCACCCACTTGGAGTTAGATATGGTATATATGAATCCTGCTTCACACCATTTCTAAATTTCTTTCATTACAACCTCCTGAATATTTGGATTCAATCTGCACTAGAATTCACCGGACGACTCGTTGTCTTCTTCCAATTATATATGATGCGAGCATAGGGAAGGATCGATCCCATGGAGATCCGATTTCTTCCGGTCTATTGCCTAGCAGTTGTGTTCAAGAACCTCCCTTAGATGAGATTCTTGGTCTTCGGTCAAATGAGCATTTATAATGATCGGGTACATGTTTTGTTCTCCAGCAAGAAAGGCATACTTCATATTGGATGGTAGAAGTTTGAGCTCTAATGGAGTGGGAGCGACTTCAATGGTGACTTCAGTGACAATTGTAGGTGTAAGCTCTTTCAACTATTGTTTGTTACCTCTAGCAGTTCAGTTTCATCATCACACGGATCTGCAATGAAATCTTCCTGTTCAGACGAGACGTATTGTTCAACAATCTCAGAATACCCATCAGTAAAGACCTCATCTTTAAAGACTTCGATTAGTTGGACTATGCTTTCCTATCCTTCCTCTGGGGAGAGGAAATCATGGGTTTCCTTATCGTTCAAAAATAGAGCTGTATCTTTGATCTTGGCTAAAAAGCCACATTACTTAAAACATTATGATTCAAGCACCCTTATCTCAGATACAGTTTTTGCATATTTAGGCTCTGGAATGGTCTCTATCTATACTTTTTCGCCTTCTGGAGTGGAATGTGATCTCTCCAATGTCGTAGTTGAGTACTGCTTTGGTTGTCCGAAGGAACGGTCGACCAAGTATGATCGGGGCATGGAGTAGTGGCATGGAGGTGTCCATGTCCAAGACAACAAAATCAATAGAGAATTGCATCGCCAGGATAGTGTTCGCATCTTCCAACATGCCTCGAGGTCGCTTGATTGACTTATCCGCAAATTACTGAATCATCATTGTAGGTTTAAGTGGTCCTAACTCAAATTTTACGAGTAGTGACGATGGCAACATGTTGATAAAAGATCGATTGTCAAACAATGTGCACTCGAACTAATAGTCAAACATTGTGCATCTGATCAAAGGTGCTCCCTTGTCTTTCTTCTTATGCAAGAGGTTGCTGATGGCATTCACAGTAGCCATGATGAGAATATGCTTCTCAGAATTCTTCTTCTTGTGGCTCGGACGCTTTATTGTACATGCCTCTTTGAGTCCTCATTTTACTACATGCATATTTTCGATGGATTTCAGCAAAGGCATCTCAAGAATCCATTTTTGCAGAATTTTGACTATTTCGGGATCAAAAAAAGCATTTTTCAATTTTTTACTATCTTTGATTGATGATGGAAGGAAAAGGCATATGTACACCATCAAAAATGTTCTCATTCAAATTTCTATCCATATCTTTCTATACAGGTAGATGGCAAAAAGGAATGCAATCATCTACATATTGTGCATAAAAAATGACGGGCTCAGCTTCATCTATTGGCTTTGGTGCAACTGTAGGGGCTGGCATCTCCAAGGTTGGCACGGCTTCAACAAAACTGCTACTTTATTTTTGTATTTTTTATATTTTTTGCATTTTTTGTGTTTTAGGTGTAGGTGGTGTTGCTTAAAAAAATTCTCTAGCCTCGTTGGTTGGATTGGCTGATGATTCACCATCAGATGCTTTGTTCTTTCCCTTCATTGTCGCAGATGAGTGGAGTGTCCTACCACTCATGAGATGTAGTGCATTAGTAAAGTAATATCATTTCTACCTGATTGGGGGTGTACAATTCAAACTACATGCTCCTTGCGACGAAAATTGTTAGGGTTTGCTTCAACCTGGGTTGGAATGACAGTTTTAGCAGTCCTCGGGTCGTCGATCTTCTGTCTCATATCAACCATGTTCTCGATGAGCTAGGCCAAACAATTGAGAGCGGGGTTAATTAGAGCAATATCAAAAGGTTCAGCTTGATGAGACCACTAGTTCTGATGGTAGGATAGAGGTTGATGCTGGTAACCCTGAGAATAGTGAGGAGGAGGAGGATGAGAAAGAGAAGGGTGTTGTTGGTACTGCAAGAAGTACTAGTGATGGTATGGAGCAACCAGCTGCTGATAGTGCTTTTGGTGGTATCCAGACTGCTGCTCATAGTTGTTCTTCGTCCAGTTGTATTCATGTTGTAGAGGTTGTTGATGGGTCGGGTTGGGCTGGTAGTTCCGCCCTCCTTGCTGGTGAAATGGCCGGTTGGCCTGGTTCTAACCCTACGATTGTCCCTAACGATGTGTCAGCTATTGATCGTTACCTAATATGGCACTCACCTCTTGAATGAGAGGGGTATGTGTAGAACAAGACTCGAGGCACTGATGTTGGAACTCTGGTGGCTAGTAGACAACCATCTGAGTCTACAGCTATGGAGGCTAATACTCCGGGTCCTACATGTAGTATACGTGCTAGATCGGAGGTTGGTTGGGACTCGGCTGAGATGGTTGTTGCCATGTCTACTCCTTCTTGTCAACTAGAAGCTCAATGGAGGCAGTCACTGCGTTACAAGCGTTGATGGTGTTCACAAGCAGCTCCAGCTGCTTGGTGATGATGTCGAGCTAGTCTAAGTCCTTCATTCTCTTCCCAATCCCAACAAGCTTCTCTATGTCCTGCGACCTCTTCTCAATGATGTCAAATTTTGACAAGTGGTTCCCAATGATGGTTAGGTCAGAGTTGTCACACCTGTCGACTTCATGCATGTCCCCCATGTTCACATTTTTGTGGAGTACCTATTATGGCAATTGGATCTGGAAGGTACGAGATGAGGATAATACGGTCTCTCCTTCAACCATCTCCTAAAAATCTACCAAAATGTATCCCCATCCTTGTTGAAGTGAGATCCTCCATAGGGGTCGTCAACCAGACATTGACTAGCTTCTGTCAATCCTCTAAAAAAGTGTTGGACCAGGCTGGTCATCGGGATATCACGGTGGGGGCACTTCTTGATCAGATCGCTAAACCTCTCCCAGGTCTCATGAAAGGACTCTTGGTGTCCTTGAGAGATGCTATGATGTTTGACCGCATAAGATGCTGATAGGATAGTATTTATGAAGTAAAACTGATTTCAAGTGCTCACAGGTCATCACCACCTTCCCCAGATTGTTGATCCAGTAAAGAGCTTTGCCCTGAAGGCTGAATGGTAAGGCGATCATCTTGACTACGCCCAACGGAATGTGGGGGTAGTACGTTGTGTTGCAGATGCGATTAAACTATGGTATATGGATATAGGACTCCTCGTTTGAATTCCCATAGAAGCTAGGGAGGAGCGAAAGGAGCTGCAACTTCAACTCAAAATGTCTGTGGATCGGTGGGATTTGGATACACTCATTGATATTATCGGCCCTATGGTTGTGTGACCGCTTTAGTGTTGGATTGGTTGGTCTCTCCCTTCCTCATTTCCTCCTTCATGAGGTCCATATATAGAGCATTAATCTTTGTCTTTGTCATCACCTCCTCCTCGAGGTGTATCCCCCTCTTCCAATCTCCTCCTCAGATTGTTCAACATTTCTTGGAAGGCGACCTAGGAAAGTGCTTGGTCAGTTAGCTGCTATTGGATTGCCTGAATGGAAGCTAGTAACTGACTGTTGACCTCATTATGACTCATGCCTGGTCCAGATTCTTCTCACTAGTTGGAAGCTGTGATCCCTTTCCTCTTCATGATGGAGACATTTATGATGCAAACTGTTAATCTAACTTGTGCCCTGCTCCTGATTTTGCTCGCTGGTTTGAAGCTGCGGTCCCTTCCCTCTTCATGACGGAACCATTTCTGATGCAAACTGTGAATGCATGGGCTCGAGATCGGGTTGTGAATCTGCCTTGGGAAATAATACCCAATCAATTCTCAGAAATGATGGAGCAAGTTCGAGATGAGAGTTTGTCTCAAACAAAGGATTTGTTGGCAAAAGAGTGGTGGTAGAAGGAAGGAGACTGAAGACATGAGTCTTCTTCATATCCAAAGCAAGTGAAGATAGGGGGGGTCCAAGAAGAAGTCCGTAGGGTCCGTCCTATCTTCTTGGAGATCACCCCTTATTTGGGCAGATGTCGAACCTAAGGAATCGATGTAGTTGTCGGTGAAGTCCCGATGAAACTAAATAGCAGTCAAAATCACAGGGGAATTGAGGAATATCAATGAAGGAAACAGTGATGAATAAGAAATAAAAAGAGTGTAAAACAGTAGAAATCTCACAATGAGCAAGGGTCAAGAGGAAATATGCAAAAGAGAAAATGCGATAAAATGGCTTAAAGGCACATAACTGATCTTTGAATCCTAATCTAGTTCCTAACAAACACAATACAAAATTGGGTTCACTAAATCATCACATGTGAAGCCGTAAAGGTTCACCTATTTTTATCTTTTCAATTTTAGAGTTGTTAATTGAGGCAAAATATTATAATGAATCCTTAAGAAGCTAGCCCTAGAGGAGAGCGTGTACTTCTAGGAAGAGTCTCTCCTACTTGTTCCACCTCCTTTGTATCTTGTAATCTACACTTTCTGATATCCTCATACTGGTCATGGGTGGTTACTCATCCAAAGCAAAGAGAGAGGAAGCCAATAGGCGAAACCACTACTTCCCTCGCAAGCAAGGTACTTAGATGCAAACCGATGAGACAGATACAACCGTGAGGGTGTGGCCTAGGCTCAATAGTTCAGGCCAAGTTGGATACTCCATACAAGGAAGGAACACTATCGTTGACAAGGCCCTACTCAATCATGTATGATAGAAGCACCAACACTTCACCGATCCCATGTGGTAGTTGAGACAACCACATGTAACGTTTTTGGCTCTATTCCTTAAGGGTCATGCCTAACTTTGTCTGGAATGTACCTTAATAAAAGGTGGACTTTGTGAACCCCAAATAATGATGTTCATTACTGATTTTAATTAGGTCAATGTGAGATTAGTAATCCCTTTTACAAATGTTGAATTTTCACTTTTTGAGTTTTTTTCAATAACAAACGCCTAATAATTTTTGTATTATCTCTAATTCCTATGTGATCCAAAAATAAAGGGATATAGAGGAAAAGCAATGCAAGTGAATACGAGGATGGAAATCTATCCTTGCATCAAATAATGCATGCAAAGATAAAAGGCTTGTAGCGCTTCCCAGCTCTCTAAATGCGGAATGCAAAACAATGAATTTATAAACGTAGTCTATATATTGATATGCACACGAAGAAATCATCTTATTTAGAAATTTCTATTAGCAGGAAGAACCAAATGCTAAATACAAGAAGAGAAACCTAGATTTCGGTCGTGGAGGCTCCTTGGTGCCCACCACAGTGGGTCCTACAAGCGTTGTATGGAGACCTCTCACGGTGTGCAGTTTCAAGTCAAGTATTTAACAATTAAGTTTGATATAAGTCTAAATGTAGAACTATAGGTACATGTAGTCTATTAGGGGTTTGGCCTTAGATTACCAAGCAAGCAATCCTACAAAACTAATGGCTCATTCCACAAAACAAATAAAAAAGGCAGGAAACTAAAAATGTGGAAAACAAAGAATAAAGGCAATAAATTCACAGAAACTCTGGTGAGCCTCCAAGTAAACAAACACTTCGAAATTAGGCTCAATTTCCCTAGTCCAAGTACATCTATTATTAAAAATAATTTAGCAAATATAAATGTCACTCTCTCATACAAAAATAAAAGAAAAGCTATGCTAAATTCTTATCTCTCTCTCTCTCTCTCTTGCTCTCTCCTATTGATCAGCAAGTAGAAGGACCAAGTCTTCTCGACTCGGTTGTCTCAACTACCTAGGGGTCATCATCGTCTCGATGTCCCTCGTGAGAAAAAAATATAAGAAAAAATGTTAGCACAATAAACAATTATAACAAAGGAAGAGAAAATGAACAAAGAAAAATAATGAAATAAAATGGACCTAAAATTCTATCCTACACGTTGCTCCCCATCAACGACGCCATTTATTATTTGACTTTTGTAAGGGTTTAAAAATAATATCCTCACTGGAAAGCAAAGATAAAATGTCGTTGAGGCAACACTCACAAAATGTGATTAAGACAATAATAGACCCACACAATGTAAAGAATAAGCGATGCAAGCAAGTGTGAATCAAATTTTATTATAACCCTACAAATAATTGTGTATAGTGGTCAACTACAAGTAGGGTATCGAAGACAAGGAGAACACAATAATTAACTAAAAAAACAATAAATGTTTTTAAGTTTTTTAGGGATTTTTGAATTTCTACGATTTTTAATTTTTTAAGATTTTGTTATATATATTTTTTAGATTTTTAATTTTTATTTTCTTATTAAATTTTCTAATTTTTAATCTTTAGAATAACTAATAATAATATAAGTATGTATATAAAAAGAGTTTTTATATTTATAAATATATCTATAAGTACTCAAAAATCACAAAATAAATTATTTTTGTCTTTTTTATAGTTTTCTCTATTTATGTTATTTTTCTTATAATTTTTGCAAATTTTTATTTTTAATTGAATTAATATGGCAAAATAATGACTTGAATAAATAGGCTGAATTGTTTTGGAAATTAAAAAAAATAAAAAATTCTCAAAATTTTTCAAAATAATTTTTATATATAAAAATTATAGTAGACAAATTTAAGAAATAGAGAGACATATTTTATTAGCCTTTTTAATTTTTAGTGTATTTATTTTTCTATTTTTAGTGTTTTTTGATCTGGAGAAGCTAAAAAGGATAATAAATAAAATATAATTTTTTGGAATTTTTCAAATCATTTTTATATTTTTTGTATTCTTCTAAGCTAGACAAGACGAATTAGCTTGTTTTTTTATTTTTAGTAAATATAAATATAATATAAAATGTCATAATAAAATTATATGCGGAAGATTAATATATAAGGAATTTATCCTAATTTTCTATGAATTTTTATGGCACGTAAACTATTTTTAACAAAAATAAAATCTACAAAAAGAAAATACAGTATGGTAGGGGCATTTATGTTAATATTTAAACTTTATGGATTAATCCCGAACACAATAGAGAAGAACAGAATCAAAATGTAAATTTCCTAGATATTTCCAATAACAAGTACAAAGTTCAGGAGGCCAGGTGCAAAAATTCGAGAAAATATTACACTTATATTCCAAAAATGTGGACTAAAACGAAATACGGAAAACCCATGGGCCTATGTGCAAAATACCCAGTCCCCTCATGCGCACGTGCATGTGAGTTGATGTGGATTAGACCCAAGCACAAATATACGAATCATAGGGGGTGCACTGCAAAATAACCAAAATATTTTAAACTATAGACTAAAGTTTATGGACTAAACAAAAAATACAAAATATGTGGGGCTGAGGCACAAAATATCTAAACCTGCATGCGTGTGGATGGTACAGATCTTTTCACTTATCCACTTGGAGAAAGTTGGGTGTCTGATACCCCTTCGTCGATGATCGGCTCTAATTAGATCCCCCAACAGAGGTCAACGATGTTGGTCCCTTTGAATCTGAGGTCGATTGCTCCTCTTGGAGCTCGACCCCTAATCAAATGATAGAGAGGCCAGGTGGAAGAACAGGCCAAGAGCACGCCTTGGCCGAACTTAGATGGGCTCCTCCACGTGACTTCGGCCACCTGGGGGGCTCGCAGCTGGTGCAAAACGGAGATGATGCTCCTCCACAACTGCTAGTCCCTTCAGACTCGACCAGGACCTAGCGATGGGGTCATGGACATGAGTGAAGCTCGAAAAATTCGGGAGTCAAATTCTGCTCAAAATCGCCTCTAGTTGAAGCCACTAGCTCCCGAGATCTGCACGGTTAGCATGTGCACAAAAATACAAAAGGTCCTAGAGCTCTGATCGGGTGAAATAGGTGGAGGATGTTGTCAAGCAGACTTCTTCGACGAGGCAGAGAATTAGAGATGTTGATCTCCAAATCCATGAAGGATCTCGGTGATTGTTGGTTCCTGGTGCGTATAGGAAGCATGGAGAAAGGAGATGAGGGTGAAAGATGGAGTCGAAAGCAGTCGTTGCACGAAGGAATAATCATCGAATGATAACTTCGGTGAACAACGATGATATGATTTTACACTACTCCAAGTAATCAAAAACTAAACTAAAGATAGAAATAAATTGCTAGAAAGGAAATCTACTAAAAATGAAAAGAAAGCGGCTCTCAGCTACCTTGAGGCGAGAGAGCTAAACCTCACAACTACGGAGCTCACCGGAGGTGGATCGACCTCAAAATCAATGCCTTCTTCACTGCAAAATCACTAGATTAGCTCCTGCTGTCACCATGAATTCGATCGAGCTTTATGTTTTGGGTTTATTTGGCTTACGAGGGATCAAAATGGGGAAGAAGGTGAACAAGAGTATTTGTATAGGTGAGTGTGGCTTGGGTAGAACACTTGATACAGATGTCCTCAGATCGATGTAAGGTATTGGCGTGAAAGACCATGGATCGAGGAAGAAATTTGTAGAAGGAATCAAGGCCAAATGGTGAAAGATGTGGATAAGAAAATTCGATGCCAATCTGTTAAACCCACTAGGCTACATGATCTAGGGGTCAGAGGGGCCCAGTTAATCGGCAGGTGAACCCAGGTCCGCCTATAATTGGTCTACGTGGCCGCATTAAGATAAAACCGAAATTAAAAAGAAGAAACAAATAGAAATAGAATAATAATTTTTTATTAAATAAAAAATTTTTTATTTTATGCAATATTTTATTATGATTATTTTTTACAACTTAATTTATTATGGGTTAGTTTTTACAAGTATAAATATATGTATTTTTCCTATATAAGATGTTTTTTATTTTTATTTTATATTTTGAATTTTATTATTCAGTATACTTATTGTATATATTTATAACTTAAATAAATATGTGTAAATATATATTTTTTGTATTTATCTGGTCATTAATACACTTAAATAAACAGATGTACTTATTATATATGTATATATATAACCTATTGATCTATGTATTTTATATGCATATTTATTTTAGTATATTTTTATAGTTTTTTATTTTAATTATGTACATGTACTATGATAAATTTTTACGAAATTATAAAAATATAAAATCATGAAAAGAATAAATAATGTGAATATTTTATTCAGGTATACTATACAATAGGGGTCTAAAACCTAACTTTTGCATCTTAACTCCAAATTAAATGAAATGACCTTCATTAAATATCTAATAAAAAGTTATATACAATTAAGATGATTTTGAAGAATTTTGATCATATGGAGAAGATATGGGTCCGGGAAGTTTGGGTGGTGGACTTTTATTCATAGTGTAGAAAGCACAATTTGCATTATTTTTGCGTGAAATAAATTTCATGTTTTTCTCTGTACTTTTATCTACAACTTTCAGGCACAAATTTTATTGGTCTAATGTATAAATAATAAAGAATAAAATAGGTCCCAAAAATGAATTAGTTGGCAAAGTAAATTGGTATTTATATTGTATCTTTGGCCCTTATTTCACCATACTTTATTCCTTGTCGAACTAATCATCATGTTGCCTTGGTCTGGGGGTTTAGGGTCATTCAATACCTTTGGTATTTCATTTATTTTTCTTTCTATATTCTTATATTTTAGCTTTAAATATAATAATTTTTACAATATTTACACAATAAATAATATGTGTTATTTTCTGCAAATAATCCTATTTACAAGCTTTTGGCTAGGGTTTATTCTTCATTTCAGATTGAGTGAATTGTAATAACATTTATTGCATAATGGCTCGCTGCAAGCTCACATGTCCAACATCCATAATGAGGGAATTCTACTCAACTCTAATGGCTCTGATTAGTTGCCATTTCAGAATCTGAAGAGGCGTCCATTGGGGGACATTTTTGGAAGACAAAGGTTGCACTCTAAGTCTTCTTATACCCTTTCCTGGACGTTGTTTTCTTCACTCGTAAGAAAATTCTCTCATCGTGTTTCACTCTCTATTATTCCACCGTAAATACGACCTATGGTTTCTTCTTCTCTTGGCTATAGTTCTCTAAGGTAATTTCGAGGACGATCTCGTCAGTGTGCGCAGATGGCGATCATGTATCATCGTATCCTGGGAGCGGATCGTCAGTACCCTTCACACTGGTATTATGGGATTTATATCCTCTCTAGACAATATGTGATGGGTGCTTCGATGATCTCTAATATAATCTATTTTATGTATTGTTTGCCACAATTTATTTATTATTATATTTCATGTATCTCGCCCTAAAAATATGCAGAATTGGTTTGATTGTTCATGCATGCTCTTGTAATTGCTATATGAATCGGATAAGTATGACTATAATCTTGTTAATCTGTAGTGCACTGATACGTATTGATAATGGAAATTATTGTTTAATGTATGTTTTAATGATCCTGTTTACAACAGATATTTGTTATGGAAATTACTTTCTGTGAGATATATACTACTATCTTATTTTATTGATTAGATGCTACTCTTCTATGGATGATGAATCAATGATTCACATCCTTTATTCTTTTATTTTAGTCAAATTCTCTATGCAAAATATCTGTAAATATATATCAAATACAATAAATTAGCATTGAGCATGCATTTGTTAATATTGTCCAATTAACATTCTTTTTAATTAAAATAAAAGAATAAAGAAGAAAAGAAAAAGAAAAAGAATAAAGAAGTATTTATACAGTAAATGCATACTGACCCAAACCTCGTGAGAAGGTCAAATAGTGACCTGATCGACAACGAATAAAGTAGGGAGAGATAGGGTCCTTAGTCACTATATATACTCATCACTACTCATCCTGTATATATCCTTCACTTTTGTAATTCTAAATAAAATAATCTCAAAATAATTTACGTTCTTTAATAAAGTTATACATAAAAATTTAAATAATAATAATAATTACAAAATAAGATTGTGTACAAATGCACAACACCTATAATTGTATATATTTTTCTTTATTATGTAAATAAGTTGTATATATTTTGTACTTTTAAATTATTGGATATACTCCTAATAGTTATATAAAAGTGAGATAAAATAAATAAAATACAAAAAAAACAAAAATAAAATCAATTCTCTATTCTACGAAAGACCAAGAATGTATATATTGTACATAAAATTAATTTATTAACACTTGCAATTAGTTTATAAAAATCATATAAAGATATTTTTACACTCTTTGATTATTGTGAAAATAAATAAAATATAATATATAATGTATTTTTGTAAAAAAATTAAAATAAAAATACATGTGTAGAATATATATGTATATTATACATGTACATAACAATATATATTGTATATACCATAATATACTTACTATTACAAATTAATAAACATCACAATTTTTTTAAATAAAATAACTAACACTTTTTATTTTTTTTCAATTTTTATATCAAATTTATTTATTATTTTTAGTTTAATTTTCTTTTATTTTGTATATCCCTGAATTCTTGATTGGTCACCCCGGGTCAACCCTTCCTCTCTCAGACCCAACCTAGGAAGACGCTCGCCAGACCCGATTTCTCACCATTTTCTTGCCCGGGTCCAACCACTTCTTCCCTTGGTTTGTGCACCTGATTCTTAATATATGATTTGTGATACTCGCAGATCCCTAGGTAGCATCTGATCCTCCTAGGGTTGTGCGCATTTGCTCGATTTTTTCAGAACCCTAAGATGTCTATATAACATCTTTTTCCGCCTCCGCTACGAGGTAGCTTGTTCCTCGTGCCTCCTCACCTACACTCAAGTCTTTAGGATCATGACAGAGTCTCGTAGCACTCCTTTGGAGCTCGGATTAGTGCTGAATTGATGCATCTCACTTCGTGGTCGGACTGTGTCGTCGCAATAAACCTCCTAGGTCTTCCGCCACCTGGTTGAGGCCATGACCCTGCATCCACCTCCACTTTTCTTCGTCGACTGCTTTACCACCTTAGTTATACTCAGTTCCTTTCCATTTTGCATTTTCCTTTCGATTTACATTCTTTCACTGCCATCAGCCATCTTAGCTCTGACCATCGGGTCGGAGCTCTACGCTCGTATCCAGTCGCATCAATCCGATCCACATATCACAGACCACCTTTTCACACAGTCTGTCCATCCTCAAATCAGTTCATCTAGGCTGATTTGAGGACCGACCTCCTTCTTCCATTTCTGTCAGAGGTCTCTTACGCGTTCACCCTCTCTTATTTCATTTTCTCTACATAATAAACCCAACCGGAGCTATGTCTCTGAGTCATGCATTCCGTTGCATGTGCTGGTGCGTGCAAGGAGGCTCGAATCGAGCCTCAACTTTATATGTGGTGCTGCTCCAGTTGATCCACCTCCCATATTCTCATCCAGCAATCCTTTTCTTCATCAGAGCCTCCAATCCAACACGAAAGCACACCAACAGCATGGTGGACCCCTTAGCTAGTTGATCGGAGCACACCAGCACCAGATCTTCCCAATTGAAGCTCATGTAACTCCACCTTTGTCCGTGTCTGTCCAAACCCCTTTACACCCATTGGATGAATATGCCAGCTTCTAGATCTGATCGAAAACTATCCATTCGTGCCCAAAACCTAATGGTTCAATCGTATCTATGACGATCTGCACCGCACGTCAACGACTTTCTCGAGACTGTCAGATCTGCTCCATAACCACCATCTGACTACACGACACTGCAACATTCCCTGACCGTCACATCCGCTTTCCAGAACCTCCATAGTCGTACATCAGATGGCACGTACACCACGTGCCTACCATGGGTATGTTGCACTTTATCCCGTGCAGATTGCTTTATTTCATTTTAATATAATAATTATAATAATTAGCTAAAATTAATTGCAGTAAGGACCTCATAGTTTAGTTATTTGCATTTTAGTCCAGTTGAGTTGAACTCACGTGTGTCTGCACGTGCATTTGTGGGTATTTTGCAATCATATGCTTGCACTTTTGATTGGTTAATGAAATAGAGAATATTTTCAATATTTGCATTTATGCCACTGTTAAGGTTCTGTCACGTGTAACGCACGCTTGTTCTGGGTTATTTGCACCTAGGGCCCTGCACTTTTATTGTGTGTTATTATTTGGTTCTAAGACTTAAATTAATTGCAACTAGGTCCTCTCTTAATAGTTTTATTTTCGTTCTTTTTAATTGCTTGCAATAAATAGTAAATTTAGCCTAACAATTCCCCAGAAATCATTATTAGCCCCTGTTAGTGTCTACTTTAGGAGGGGTGTTGAATTTATTTAATTTTCTATTATTAAAAATTCAAAAACATTAGAAAAAGTCCATTTTTGCCTTAGAAAATTCAGAAAAATTCAAAAAAAATCCTTAAAAACTCTAAAAATGTAGTAGCTTTGTTTTGATTTATTTGAAATTCTGTCTAATTTTCATTGCATTTGCTTTTATAAAAAACTTAAAATTTGGTAAACCTTAGAAAATACCATAAAATTTATATAAGTCTATAGAAAAATCCAAAAATTGTGATCTCGGTTCCTATTTGTAGATATTTTCATATACTTTTCAATAAAATATGTTTTCGGGAGTTTTATCTCGTTTGATATTTTTAACTTGCAAAAATTTCCTGATTGTACATTGTTTAATTCTTTTCTCAGTTTTTGATTTTTATAAAATCCTAAAAACATCTAAAAATTCTCCAAAAATTACAGGACATTAAAAAGTTGTTAAATGTAAAAAAATGTTTAGAATTTTTGAGTATTTTTTCTATACTTGAAAAATACAAAAAGAGGGTGTGTTTACCTTTTATTCATTGTTTTTATTTACCTTATTTTCAAAATTTAAAAATTCACATAATTAAAAACCACTAAAAAGAAAATAAAAATCCTTTGAATCTTCACGATTTGACTACATAGGTTTAATTGTGCCCCTTGTGTTCGTCCCTGGTCATTATATCAGATTAATGAAAATAGCTAGACCACTTGATTGACTTGCTTGATTTGTTGTGTGGTTAAATAATATTTTTGATTTCGACTCGGTTAGCTTGGATGACAATGAAAGCTTAACCCTAGTTGGCCGGGTCGAACATCACAATGGTGCCGTTGCCGGGGAGCACGACTTGATAGTTAGGATTTCTATTTGCTTCTTGTTCTCTTGTTTGTTTATTTCTTTTCATCTTTATTTTTTATTTTACTTTTATTTTTCATAAATTATGTTCTAACATATTCTCTTATCTCTCTTTGTTGCAAGGGCTCACAGAGAAAGAGAGGCGATCTTAGGAGAGCCGATGAACCCGAGCGAGGTGGAGGCCGGACATTTTACACTGACCAGTAGGAGATAGCAGCTTAGGAGGAGTAGGAGACTATTTTAGGTTAGATTTTATTTTCTTGCATTTTATCTCATTTATATAAACTTGTAATAACTTTTAGAGGCTTTGGACAATGTTTTCCGGGGTCTGTTTCGCCGATTGTTGGTGCACTCAAAGGACCTCACCGAGTTTTCTTCACCATTTTCACCACTTTTATTTTATCTTGTTTCTTGTGGATTTGAGTTTTCCGACTTTATTTTATTTTGTTTTTTGTGTGTGAGTCCTACACTTAGGCTTTTATTTGGTTGAGCGAGGTAGTGATTAGGTCCAAACACCTAATAGAATATATGTTCCTATAGACTTGATTGGACTTAGTCAAATAAAAAAATTGTTAACTATTTAGATTCGAGAATACGCGCTGATAGAGGTCGCTTACAGCACTGGCAAGACCCATTGTGGTTGGCACCAAGCATCATCGAAGATCGGACCTTGGTCTCATTTCGGGATAGTTATCACCTTGTTCTTCCTGTAATAGAAGTTATTGTTTAGGGTGATTTCTTCTTGCATCATATGGATAGTTTATTTTTTGTCTTTACATTTATGTGCAGATCATATTGCATGTAGATTGTTCGAGCAATGTACAACTTCTATCTCATGCATGCATCATTGATTTCATCATGCATCAGCTTTTCCGTCTTCCTCCCCTTGTTTTATTGGACTTAAGAATAAAAGGAAATTGGATAATTCTTTAGATAATTGTTTTATTTAGAAAAATGCCAAAAAAAGTGACAACCTAATAAAATTAGGGCTGCTAAACAAACTCGGCCCTAAAATAAACGTAAAGATCATATTCATTGTTTTGGGGGAGTAACCCCTCCTTGTTTGAATGTATTTACCTCCAGTCAGAGTGGGTGAGTACATAGTCTCTAAGGATTAGAGCCCAAATCCCTGGATTTGCACCCTCTGTTCCTATACATTATTCATTGATGTATGGTTGAGATGCAAGCACTTGCCTTAGACCCTTAGCAAAAGTAGTCTTGTACAAGTTGGGTGTGCACTGCTGGCTTAGTCAGGTTCTACCCTAGGTGACCTCACCCATGAGACTGATTAAGTAATTATATTCTCACTAAACTCCAAAATATAAAATATTAACGACCGATCTCTCACGGTCTTAATTGTGTTGAGTTGGTGAATAAGGGGTTTGATTTCGCATCTTGTTTTCAGTTCATATCTACTCTTACCTAATCCCCACATCACGATGATGGGCAGGCAGTCTCTTAGGCTACCTTTGGTATCACCACTTCACAACACACATGTCCATTCATCTAGGGTGGTTCCCGAGAGCTCAAACCCTCTCTCGGAACCCGAGCTTCCTTCTTCTTTGACCTTCCCCCTGAGGTACAACAGTCAGAGTAGTCAAAGCAGATATTTGTTGACTTGGTTACACCTGAGGTCCACTCTTTTTCCTTTTCAGATTCTGACAAGATGGCCCAAGAACGGAGAGATGATGATTAGCCAAATATTCACGATGTGTTTGATCAGGTGACGATCAACAACACCCTCATGGCATCCTTAAAGGTGATGTAGTGACAGATTTGGGACCAGGGAATGCTCCTGACAGAGGTGAGGTGGGTGTTGACTCAAATGAGAGATGGGCATGCAGATGCGAGAGATGACAGACTAGCCGGTGGAGGAGGAGAGATACTAGAGGACTGAGCAAATGCCAGATTAAAAAGATGCCCGGAGGAGGCCCGTGATCCACAATAACCTTTGCGCACCATGAGAGCATTGCACAACCCTGGTGAAATTCTCACCTACAGGTGGATTCAATTGCCTGTCATTCTTGGTGATTTTGAGCTACGTCCCTAGACGATTTAGTTGTTGCCCAAGTTCTACGGGCACGCCATCGAGGAGCCCCATCTACATCTCCTGGAGTTTGAGATGATTTTCAGCATAGTCCGTGACAGATTTGTGGACGAGGATATGATCAAACTGATAGCCTTCCCATTTTCCTTGGTTGACAGAGCAGCCAACTGCTTAAAGCACTTGCGGAGGATTGTCACCACCCGGGAGCAGTTGAGGACCGAGTACCTCGACAAGTGCTATCAACTCGGTAGGATGAATAACAGCGCGAGCCATGATCCGTAATTTCACCATGATCCAAAAAGCAGTTCAATGAGGCTTGGGATCATTTTAGAGAGCTCACTACTAGGTGTCAACATCACAATATCAACAAACCCAACTTAGCGCAGAGTTTCTTTTGTGGGCTGACACTTGAGCTGCGGGGGCTAATCAACGCCTCTTGTGGATGGTCCAATTTTTCCTAGGATGAGGACCAAGTCCGGGCCATCTATGATGAGATGGATGAGAATTATACAGTAATGACCCATGCCCATGTCTACATTCAAGGGAAGCCTCCCCCATAGGTGATGTCTCACCACAAAGTTGCACGTATAGAGGCCGGTCAATCTTCATCTTCTATAGACGTAGCACTAACATAGTCATCAGTGTGGACATGGACATCATTAACCAGAAGTTGGATCTCATGGAGATTATAGAGAACAAGAAATGTTGGGGCCTAGACAAGCTCAACAGGATTGACGAGTTGGCCCAGACTTTAAGTAACCTTAATACACAGATCATGTTCCTCCAAGAGGCACAAACAGCTTCTTTGCCACAATCTAGGTCACATGCCAAATAGGGGAGCTGATCATCACAGTCGTTTGCCTCATACAAACAGGTTCTCCATATTCAAGTGGAGCACATGCAACCACCCCCATTACCAGTTACCACCACCACATGCACTAGACACAAAAATGGTGATCTATTAGAGAAATCATCCAATTGCATCCCTTCCCCCACCTTTGCACGAGCAGACAGGGCCATTGATGGAAGTCAATGGGATTTGGTACTCTCAGTACCAACAAAGGCCTGGTATTCATCGTGATCACCCAGGTATCAGATGGTCCACTGGAGACTCAGTCCTAACAGCAACCTTCATCACAATCAGAGCAGGGCACGCAACAAACACAACCCCGGTACTCGCAACACACCGTTCCTTGACCCCAGTAGCAAGGTCAGTAGTGGAGGCAGCAACAGCCTCATTCTCAGTTTCACCAGCCTCCCCCTAACTCTTACCAGCAACAACTGCATGGCAAACCGCAACACTTCTACAGAGGCAACCCATCCGGTTCTCATGCACCCTCGTATGAGAACCAACTTTAGAGGATCTCGCCCATATTCTAGCAGAGCAATAGACTACTTTCAAGCGAGAGATGGATGAGTCCAGTTAGGAGATGAGAGAGATCGTCAATGTAAGGCTGCCATAACTGCACAGATTGAGTCGAATACGAACAATTTGAAAAGGAAATATGAGCATGTATAGTCTATAGAGTCCAACACTCCTAGTGAGGTACTTGATGATATGATTTATTTATTTGATGTTGATTTTGTGAAACATAGGAGCGGTAGGAAGCCAGTCGGTGATGACTCATATAGGCGACAACAGGATGCCCATTCAGGAGTGCTCGATGAGCTAAAGAGCGGTATTGATGCCGTTGATGTTGATGTTCATGGTAGTGCTGATGCCACCCACTTTGAGGATGATCCAATCGGCGGTGTTGATGTTGTCTCTTCTCGAGATGCTATAGAGGGTGGTGTTGATGCCACTAGGATACAACATGACGAGCCCGAGCACAATACGGATACCGTTACTTCAGATGTTATCGGTGGTGTTGATGCCACCAAGAGTTGATGTACATATACTCCAGTTGTTTTGATCTTTACTCACGTATCTGAGGATAATGATTCTACAAAATATAAAAAATGGATTTTTTTTTTAAAAAAACAAAAATATGAATAAAGGAAAGATTTTTGTTTCTTCTCCTAGTCCATCAGATGTGATTGATGATGCTTATATGGATTCCAACCACTTGCATGTTCAGAGACCTATTCCAACTTCATACCCTCTAGTTCCTGAAGAGGGACCCTCTATCCCCTTCCCTCAAGTACTCCACTTAGGGAAGGGCCAAAAAATAGAAAATCACCAAAAGAAACAACAGCTAGAGTTTAACGAGCAGATGATAGATAGATTCCATATCCAGCTGACTCTCTTGGAGGCACTAGAGCACATCCTCTCTTTTAGAAAACTTTAGAGAGAAGACCACAGTCCGTAGGAAGAAGAGGTGCAACCACAATGCAGAGATTCATGTGCTCACCCCTGCCACGTGATTCGCTATTCAGAACTGATTGCTAGCCAAGAGACCAGATGTAGGGGCGCCATATGTCAGATGCCACATTCATGAGCAGCGGTTCGATCGTACTCTATTAGACAACGGGTCTTCGATTAACCTCCTTTAGACAGACTTACTTGACCGCTTCAAGTTTGTCCCTCTTCGATAAAGCAAGATAGTACTTTAGTTTACAAATACACCTGTAAAGAGACCGAAAGGGTTATTGAAGGATGTAGTTGTCACCATTCAGGGCCTGAAATTCCCTGTCGACTTCATTGTGTTGGGCATGGAGATCCCTGAGTGTGTGACAGATACCCCCATCATATTAGGCAAATCGTTCTAAGCGAAAACAAAGGTTGTGTCTAATCATGATAGTGGAAAGGTATAATTTCGCATCGAGGGTGAGAGTATACAATTAAAGACGATTGATGAGATGAGAGCCAGGGATATAGCTAGCTCAAAGCAAGGATTGGAGTACATGACAGATTCAGAGCTAGACATCCACCACAAGTGTGATTTTGTGGTTACAGATGATGAGAAAGTTTGGGCAACCCGATTTCACGAGCTATTGTCACACCTTCAGATTTCATAGGATCATAGATGCTAGTATAAGAGTTCAGAGAGCACACTTATGGCACAGGATACCTTAGAGGAAGAGATGCAGATTCTGGTAGTGAGGTTGATTTCATTTCATGTCATTCAGATTCATATCTCTCAGACTCAGACACAGTTTTTGATTGGCAGGATTTTGATGAGTATTTGTCGTGTTTGATGTTTACAGAGCCAGTGCAGTTGATAGATATACCAGTAGGGCCTTCTTCATCGAGTTCAGATGAGCAGCGAGAGTTCCCCCATTCAGATTTGGTTGCCTTCACTCAAACATTTCAGAGGTCAGATTTGCCAACTCCCACATGCCTAGAATTGAAGACCTTACCGCACATCATGAAGTATATATTCCTTACGGGAGAGCCAGACATGTTTCCAGTCATTATCTCAGTGGATTTGATTGATGACCAAGAATCTCGTTTGATGGAGGTTCTTGAGAGGAACCACAAGGAAAACAGTTGGTCTGTACAAATCTCTAAGGGATAAGTCCGGAGTTGTTCTCCCACCTCATATATCTCGAGGATGATGCTAAGCCTTCGCACGCGTTCTAGCGTAGCTTGAACTCGAATCTTTGAGAAGTGGTCATAAGGAAAATATCCATGTGGTGGAGCGATAATTTTATCCACCCTAGCTCCGACTCCAAGTGGGTTAGTCCATTACATGTGGTACCCAAGAAGACAGGTATCGCTACAGTTGTGAGTGAGTTTGGAGAGGAGATTGCTACCAGTGTACCCACTCTTGGAGGGTCTATGTGGACTACATACGATTTAATCAGACCACCAAGAAGGATCACTTCCCTCTACCATTCATTGCTCAGCTTATTGAGAGATTAGCTAGGAAGAGTCACTACTGTTTTCTTGACAGGTACTCGGGGTATAATCAGGTGGCCATTGCTCCTGAAGACTAGGACAAGACTACATTTACATGTCTGTTTAGGATGTATGCTTTTAGACGGATGCCCTTTGAATTATGTGATGCTCCGGCTACATTCCAAAGGTGCATACTTTCCATCTTTTCGGACATGGTCGGTGAATGTTTAGAGGTCTTCATGGATGATTTCTTGGTCTATGGTGATGGGTTTGATGCTTGTCTTGCTTGCCTAGATCGTGTGCTTCAGCGGTTCATTGAGGTCAACCTTGTTCTATCCTTGGAGAAGAGTCATTTTATGATGACTCAAGGGACGGTCCTCGATCATGTCATCTCCAACAGGAGCATGGAGGTCGATCTGGCCAAGGTCGATATCATCAGGAAACTCACCACACCATCCAATTTGAGGCACCAACGGTCTTTTCTAGAGCATGTTGGTTTACCGATGATTCATTCAGGACTTCAGTCGTATTGCCGGACCACTTACTGATATTCTCACGAAAGACATCGAGTTCAATGTAGATGATAAGTGACTTTCGTCATTTGAGACTCCCAAGGGTTGTGCATGCTCCTGTCCTTCAGCCACCAGACTTGTCTCTCCCATTCGAGATCATGACGGACGCTTCTGATTTTTCCATAGGGGTTGTTCTAGGACAGAGGAGGGATGGATTGTCATTTTCCATATACTAAGCCAACCAAACTTTGGATGCCGATCAGTGGAATTATATTGTTATAGAGGAGGAGATGCTACTCGTAGTCTTTGCTTTGGATAAGTTTCGATCTTATATTCTCGGATCTAGAGAGTGACTATTTACGCTAATCACACAATCAACATGTACTTAATGGCTAAGAGGATGTCAAAGAATGCTTGACTAGATGGATCCTTCTACTCTAGGAGTTGTATATTGAGATTTGGATAAACCTGGAGTCAAGAATGTGGTGGTGGATCACCTCTTTCGGTTAGAGCATCTTGAGGATTCCGAATCAACCACACCTTTTACTGAGACTTTCCCAAACGAGGCGATTCTTGCTATCACCTCTCTCCCATAATATGTTGACATTGTGAACTATCTTATTGCTAAGAAAGTTCCACAAAGTTGGACAAGGCAATGACTTTAGACTTTCCTAGCGAAGGCCAAGTCGTACCATTGGGAGGATCCCACCCTTTACCACGGAGAGGGGGATAGTGTTTGGCATCGGTGTATTCTTCAGGAGGAACACCATAGCGTCCTCACCTATTGCCACAAGCTTGAGCAAAAGGACATCAATCTGGAAGACAGACACCACAAAAGGTTCTCCAATCCGAACCTTGGTGGACAAACTCTTCAAGGATTCAAATGAATTTGTAAAGTGATGTACTAACTGTCAGAGGATGGGAAGTTGTGGTCATAGAGACATTATGTCAATGCAGCCCATTCACTTCTATGAGGTTTTTGACCTAGGGGGCATCGATTTTATGGGCTCATTTCCTAAGAGCTAGGGATTTGAGTACATTTTGTTGATTGTGGATTATGTGAGTCGTTGGGTTAAGGCCATTCCCTCCCGAATTGCTGATGCGAGGACTGTTTGTGGATTTTTGAGGAAAAATATCATATCATGGTTTGTGCTTCCTAGAGTTTTTATTTTTGACGGGGGGACTCATTTTATCAACAACAAGGTAAGGGCGCATGCTAACGAGTTCAGCATGGACCATAGAGTATCCACTCCATACCATCCACTGATGAATGGTTTTGTTGAGGTTTCGAACTGGGAGATCAAGACGATATTGCAGAAGGTTGTCTGCCCAGACCAAAAGGATCGGTCACAGCTTTTGGACTCGGTCTTGTGGGCCTATAGGACATCCTTCCAGACACCTTTGGGTACATCTCCATTTAGGCTCGTTCATGGCAAGCCATGCCACTTACCTATTGAGATTAAGCACAAGTCACTATGGGAAGCCACAAAGATTTTATTGGATCCAAAGAGTGTACAAGATCATAAGAGAGTAGAGTTGGCAACCCTGGAGGGGCTTAGAGATGCAACATTTTCGACTAGCCTATAGTATAAGGATAGAGTGAAGATATGGCATGATTCTCACATCAACATAAGTAGTTTGAGCCTGATCAAAGAGTATGTCTATTTGATGCTAGATTGAGATTATTTTTAGGGAAGTTACATAGCAAGTGGAAGGGTCCTTATTTGGTCAGAAAGGTGCATGACAAAAACAATATTAATATATCTGTGTTGTCTTCTGAGTCCACCTTTCGGACAACAGTGGACATTTGAATCCTTTTCTTGATCATGATCCGTTGATGCTGATGTTGCCTCGATTCATTTTGCATGAGATGTGATTTTGACTTTCATCTTATGAATCTCATACATGAGTTACATTTCAGTATGCCTCCTTGTATATCCATGTTGCCTACATTCATACATTCATTCGTTTTGTTTAGCACTCCATGCCTTATCCTATGATTTTTGCTATACTTAGGATGCACTTTATCCTAAGTATGGGGGTGTTGAACTTGTGTTGTTCATATATTTGTTCGCCCTATTACCTTTGTTTTTCTGCTTATACTTACGGACATCTGACAATAAGTATAGGGGAGGTAATATTTGTTTTCCTTTCTTTGATTTCTCCCTCACTTGTCCCTCAACTATTGATATTATTTTCTATACTTAGGAATCTTTTACCCCAAGTATAGGGGGACAAATCGAGTCATTGATTTTGTGCACATTCTCTTCCTCGGTTATTTACTTTTTTACAGTCTTCTATACTTAGGATTAATTGATCCTAAGTATAGGGGGGTCACCGACTTCTAATCTATTCATTCCTTCATTCTTTGAGTCACTGTAGTATAGAATTCTTTTCACTTCTCTATACTTTGCATGAGTTATGTCTTCCTTTGTCGCCCTCTGATCATTTTGAGGACATCATTGAGCTAAGTCTAGGTGGTTGTCATATATATTGTATATATACTTTAGCCATAACTCGTACTTTGGGGTTAATAATATGGCTATAATTTATAAAAGTTTGTATAAAAATAATTTGAAAATGTTTTGCAAAAATGTGTGTAAATGTTTTGTAAAATTTTTGAAAAAACTCTTTGTAAAAATGTTTGTAGAAACCTTTGTAAAATTATTTTTGTATATTTTTTTTGTAAAATGTTTGTAAAAAAGTTTTGGCTTGTAAAATGTTTGTAAATTATTTTGTGTATCAAAATTATGTATATGGTATAAATATTTGTAAAATATGTGAAAGCAAAATGTTTGCAAAAACCTTTTTAAAAAAGTGTTTGTTCATCAAGGATGAATCTTGGCCTAATTAGAACCTATAGAGCTTCGAAGACCTTCTATTTAAGTTCTGGGCCGCAGAACTAAGCTTGAGCATCACCTTCAATGGCATGCAACTTGGCTGAAATCTCCAAGGATTTTGCCTTCAGACTTTGCATCGTCGTCTCTCACAACCAGATTTCTCACTGTCATTAAGGAAGATTGTGGATAGGGGAAGCCCTTAGGAGTGGCATATGACCAGCAAAGGCGGTTGGTCAATGCGTTTTGATGGAGGAGGGTGGAGGTTGTAGATTACAAGTGGCGGTTTCAACGATTTCAACCGCTACCCAAGAAGACACATGAGGGAGATAGGTCCAACTTATGAATATGAAAAAAATGAGGTTAAACAAGGAGGAGAATGGCATCAGAGTTAGGTGGTTTCCTCACATGAGGCAACTAGTGAAAATGGGAGAAGCTTGCGGTTTTAGTAACCCGCGAGGGTGTGGGCAAATAGGCGCGGGGAGGTCGATGATACGTCGGTTATTGAATTGAGATCCAATGGTCTTAGATTGAGTGCAGGTGAAAGGTTGAGATGTGTTCTGATGGATGTGATTAAGTGGTTGTTGTTTAAGCACTGATGAGCAGCTCAGATCAGCTTATCAAGGACAATCTGATAATGGAGAATAATATGCATGAGAAGATAAAGTGTCAACCCAAGAAATTCTCTGACTGGGCCCCATGGCCCTATCAGAAATATGGAAAATAAATAAATCAATGATAAATATAAATAAAATATCTAGGAGTAAAATTTAAAAAATGATGAATATGAAAGATGTAGATCTTGATGAGATCTACAACTTTCATGTAGAAATCAAGAGAAACTACTTCATATATACATAATTAATAATTTTGCAAGAATTTTTAAAGTGTTAATAAACTTTTTTATTTCTTTAAGTATTTTTTGGATTTTTGATTTATGGAAAATATACATTATATAATTTAAACACTATGTTAATATTTATGGGATTTTTAAGGATTAGAAAATACATAAAATAATAGCACAATATATAGATATATTTACAACTCAAATATTGATTATTTAAGAACTACTAATTAATATTAATTTTTTACAAGGTGATACTTGTTAGATTAGGTAGTTGTTAATTATTGTTAATGAACTACTTAAGCTAGAGGAATAATAAATTGATAAATCTAGGATTTATTACTAAGAAGATGGAAGATTTGGCTGAGAAGATATCTAAGATAAAGATGCATGTCGTGTCTACATTGCATGCTCCCATTTACCACGTACACCATGTACAGGAGCACCTGTTGTCAAGGCAACCTCAACCATGGGTTGAGGACCACTCCTCTACGTAGCTACGGTAGCAGCAACCATCAATAGAGATCAACTTGGAGGAGCCTCCTCAGGTGTGGGAGGTGAACGGTGTTTGGTA
The DNA here is from genome assembly GCA_037367405.1 of Ottelia alismoides. Taxonomy (NCBI): domain Eukaryota; kingdom Viridiplantae; phylum Streptophyta; class Magnoliopsida; order Alismatales; family Hydrocharitaceae; genus Ottelia; species Ottelia alismoides. Next base: position 113,404 of record JAZKJV010006151.1, on the reverse strand, counting down.
TACATAGGATCCATCTCGCTAGGCATGTATGGGGGAACATCTGTCTGACCAGCGTCCCTCTACATTCTACAACAACACATTCACTCATGTACCCCTCCCTACTGATAGAGCTGAAAATCGGTTTCGCGGCTTCTTTTTAGAGGAAACACGGTTGATGTAGAAAAAGCCGCGAAACAAGAACGATCTCAACTATATCAAACAAATTCGGTTTTCCTTCGGGAAACCTACACTTAATTTTTAACCAGGCAAGTGTTCCTGGGTCGAACTCAAGGAGGCAGAATAGAATCCTTTGATTTTTTCGGTTTTATCTTTATAATTTTATTTTTTTTATCTCTTCTTAAAGTTATCAAGTCAAGAACCCTTTTTATTGATTTTTATTTTTATTTTTTTACTTGATTTTATTCTTTTCAAATTTTTATTTAATTTTCAAAAAGGGATATTTTTCAAAAATATTTATTTATTATATAATAGGTGGATATTATATAGATGGTAAAATATAGTAGGGTGATCGTATGTCGAGCAGCGAGCTCGAACAACACAAGAAACCAAAACAAAACGAGGCGATTTTCGACAAAATCAAAACACTACGAAATCACGATAAAAACTCTCGAAAACTTAATACTAGGTAGATGGGGTAGTTGCGTAACTACCCTAGAAAAAATCGTCAAGAAAGAAGGGCAAACAAGGTCAAAACAACCCTTACAGCCCAGGGGCATAAGCGTAAAAAAACTAATTAATTGTTTGCAAAAAGGTCCTTGCAGGGACTGTTCTGTGAGAAAAGTACAAATGTCTTACATTTAGGTCCTTGAAGAGGGACCTAAATGCAAATATAGGAAACCTGGGGAGCGGAATATAATATCTGAAAGCTGCTTGGAGTTGAGTTGTAAAATTCCCACCGTTTCGGAATTAACGGTCCAGATTAGAAGTTCGCAGACGCGGATCAACGGATGCGGGTGCGCCACGTGTCGAGCACTTGTAGCTCGTCGGTTCTTGAGATGTTCTTGAGTTCGTTAGAAGTCTGGCGACGAGCGTTCTTCTCCGACTTTCTCCGATCGATCGGTGACGTCTTTGGCACTCTGGCGGGGCCAGAGGGGTGGCTCCTCCACCCCTCGAGCTCGCCCGCGGTAGGGGGCGGTCGGCGGCAACTCGAGTCGACGGCGGAGATGCTAAGAAGAACACGGTCTCGTTCACCTGGAAGTTGTTTTAGTTCTGGCGACCTTCCTTGGAGATGGATTCTGATGAAGATGGGAAGCTTCCAGATCCGGGAAATGGCTCCCAATTGAAGGTGGACCTGCAGATGAAAGATCGATGTGCTCGATTCAAGAAGAATCGGCCGATTGATTTGGTTTTGCAAGGTCACAAATTGATAAAAAAATCATTTCCAGAAGACATGAGGAACTGCGTGAAAATGACGATAAAATGGAACACAAATCGAATGGATTCTAAATGATTTTGAAAGAGGATTTGGTCCTAGCGATTAGGATAGGAGATTAAGCGATCTAAGAAAGGGATTAGCCACGCTAATCGTGGCACGAAACTCGAGAAAGAAATCCGATCAGATGCAGAAGTAGGTCTGTTAAATCCAAGGTGTATTACCTGGGAATTGAGCTCGGCGACCGACCTTGGCCGGAGCGTGACGCGCGCTGGGCGGCGATGCAAGGCGAAGTGATCGCCCTGGAACCTCCTCCGATCTTCCTTCCTCCACGCGAGCTTGCTTGCAGGTGCTGTCACCACCGGAGCGAGGTGGGGAAAATGGGGGATCGGGTAGACTAGAGCTGGAGCTCAGTTGGTTGGAGAGTTAGTTGGAAATGGAGGAGGTTTAGGGGTATTTATAGGTGGTTTGCGCGGGCTCCAAGTCGGGATCAATGGCTGGCGTTGAAGAGGGTAGTTAGGAGAATAGATCCAGTGGTTTAGATTGGCTGGAGAGGTTAGGAGGTAATTGGAATAAATGGAGGAAGTCGGCCAGTTGGAGCAGGCCGGCTGAACTGATTCTTGGAGGAAGATGAACCAGGTGCTGACAAGTGTCAGCACCTGGTTGGCCAGAATATGGAAATTATCTTATAAATTAAGGATTAAATAGAAAATGACGTTATTTTAAATAAGTATAAATACAAGAAATGTAGATAAATTAATTCTGTAATTTATGGACTATTTTCTTTTTATAAATAATAAATATTATTTAAAATATAAATATTATATTAGTAAATATGTTTTTATAAATAGGTTTTAGATTTTTAATTTAATAGATAAATACTTAAAAATTAATTTTATATTTTCTTAATTATTAGAATAATAAATAAGGCTTATGTGAATTTTTATAGATTTTAATAAATTAATTTACATATTTTAGTAATTATGGTTAGTATCTAGTTAGTTCATTTATACCTATTTTTTAGGGTTTTTGATTTTATTAAAATAATAAATAAGGTTCAAAAATTATGAAATAATTTAGGGTGAAACTACAAGATCATGAAATAATTTAAAAATTATAAAATTAAGAAAACTGTAAATAATGTGTGTTACATAAAATAAATAGCCCAGAAACCCCGTTGTCTTTTGGTCCCAAAATCGACTTTTTGCAAACGGACTGCGAATTCGATGAAACCACCTTTATTAACTAGAGAATATTATTTTATAAACTTTAAAGGTGAGTAGAGTGAAATTGGAGTTCGTATGAGGAAGTTATGATGTTCGGAAGTTGAGATTTTGACAATTTATAGGCTGAGTTTCTTGGCATATATACAGGGTAATATTTTTAACTTATTTTTATATTTTTATATACATTTTTTAGAAATAATTAGGAGAAGAGTTTAGTGAAAATTATGTTCATATGAAATAATTAAAAACCTTTAAAGTTTTGTATTTATTGTATAAATAGTAGAAGGTGTATATGTGTGTGTTAATTTATTTTTTAGGTTTGCTTTCCTTATCTCTCCCTACTTTTCCATTTGACGAGCGCAGAATCGGCCCTTTAAGGGAGTGTTTTTAGCACTCGAAATCGTCATCGTAGTCGAGCCGATTCTGGTCGTCAAAAGATCACCTCGTTTAAATATGTATAATAATGAATCAAAACGAGGCGATCGTTATTTTTATTTTACTTGGCAAGAAACCAAGGTCGAACTCAGGGACACGTGCTTCTCTCATATTAATCGGATTTAAGTGTGTTTTATCAAGTGTTGAAATAAAGCCTATAGGTCAAATGATGCAAAGACACAACAATATGACAGTGCAATTAAAATAGACATGCATTTTTTTATACATTTTTATCATGCAAATAAATGAGACGAAATGCAATAGAAGTGTAATGGAAATATGCCCTAGGTTAATAATGATGAGCAAAATTCAATGTGAGTCAATTTCAGATTTGATTAGAATGTTAAGCTTGATCGGTAATGTTAACAAGGCATAAGCGACTAATAATGAACACATGGCAAATACAATAATACATAAAATTCAAGTGTCCAAAAATGCAAACTTCATATGCCATTAAGAAGTACATCAAACAAGCTTTCAAATGAGACTGAAATCAACTGAAACGGAAACATGATGCTCAAGATATGCATAAAGGAACGCAAGGGCATAAATGAAATAAAAACATGAAAAATATTTACAAACCAGTCCCTGGGAAGGACTCAAATGTAATAAAAATAAGTGTGGAGGACTTCCCTGTAAATAAACCATACGCGCGGGGGCATATTTGCAATTATTGAAACCCGCAAGGGTATGAGTGCAAATAGCCCCAGGCGCGCAGGTGCTGCACGTGCTCAGGACCTGTTTGCAATTTTGCCAAACTTCGTGGGTGACTCTGCAATTATCCCAGGAAACACGTGCCACGCACGCGCTGTCTCCAGGCTCGGAAGGAGGTTCTGGTTCGGCAGAGGCTCGATGAAGCTTCGGCTTGGCTCGGAGTACCCGAGCCTCCAGGCTTGGTGTCGATCAGGCTCGGCGTGGTCTATGGGTGTGCCACGTGTATCGGGACCTGGATGCAATATGCGGGACATGCGGGGGCACCGATGCAAAAAGCCCAGGACTCACGTGCTTGAGGCACGTGAGCTCAGGCTCGGGTGGGGGCGAGGCTCGGTGCAGCTTCGGGGGGCCGATGCAGGTGGCTCGGGCCACGTGGTGGCTCGAGGGTGACTCGGACGAGGCTCGGTCCCACCGAGCCTCCGCGCTCCGGGATAGTCGACGTGGACGCTCCTGGGCCGTTGGATCTCCGCCGTGGGGCGAGATCCAACGATCGCTGCTCCTTCTTCGTCCTCGATGGCTGGCGGCGCTATCAGAGCTCCGGCGTGAGGCCTGGAGCTCCGCCGCGCCTCGCCATGCTCGTTGAAGCTCAGTGAAGATTGCTGAAGGTCTGGCGATGAAGTTCTGATGTCGGAGCAGACGCGGGGACACCTGGGGTGCTCTGTCGACGACTGATCGCCGGAGGCGGAGCTCTAGAACTGAGCTCCGCCCGAAGTCCGGCCAATGAAGGTTGGACCTGCAAAATGGATTAGAGGCGTGTGTGCGTGCGATGCGAGGTGAATGGAGGGCTCTTGGGGCGGAGAAGTGCAGCCCTTAGTGGGTCCTCCTCCGCCTCCGGCGGAGGAGGATGCCTGGGATGGAGGGAGGTTGTGGCAGAGGAAGGTGATGGTCGGAAAGGTGCGCGGGGAAGGTGGATCGATGGTGGTGCTAATGGAATGGTTAATGGAGAGGGAAGGAGCTTGAAGAAGCTACGAAAATTAGGCAAAAATAAGAAGAAAAACAAAAGAAGATCAGAGGGCTTACCTGGCCGGAGATGGAGGGGATGGCCTGGGCTGAGCATCGGAGAGGATGCTCGGGTCGTCACACATACTGGCCGGCCGTGCCAGCGAGCTCGAGCGGGGCTTAGAGCCACCGCAGCGCCGCCTGAAGGTCGGCGGGTCTCATCGGAGGCAGGAGGTCGTCGTCGCTCGATCCAAGCTCCTCCCCCTGTCACAGGGAGGAGCTAGAGGGCTGGGCCACCGCCCCTTGGTTGATGGACGAGTTGGAAGTGGGGCGGAGGCGTGGTATTTAAAGGTGGTGATGGCGGAGTTGATGAGTGGAGTCGCGGGTTTCAAGGGAGCACATGGGGCGACTGGAGCGGAGAACGGGGTTTGTGGGATGTGCGCGGTGGAGACGGAAGAATGGGCTCGGTCGTGGGGTGGTTAGAGAGAGGAGAGGTGGTCAGGTGAGGCTGCTAAAAATAGAAGGGCGGAAGAAGTCTGTGAGGCGCGAGGCTGAGGCGGAGGATGCGGGAGGAGGAAGACGACGCCTCAGCCGTTGGATCTTGCGATCCAACGGCGGAGGGAAGGGCGCAAAGGGATGGCCACGATCAGATCGATGGCGAAGTGATCAAAGGGCTGCGGAGCGGCCACGTGGCAGTCTGTGGGAAGGGCGCTGATGGAGGGTGGTGATGGGATACTGGAGTTGATCGAGCGGCTAGGATTAGAAGGTGGATTGAGCGGCTCAGATCAGAAGATCCATGACATGATCAAGCGGACCACAATGTGCCACGTGGCACGAGGAGCGAGAGGCGGCAACGAGCGGCTAGGATTAGAGGCGGAGATGATCGGATGGATGAGGGAAAGCAGCGGGCGTGGAAAGCCTGAGACCGTTGGATCTCAGGAGGAGATCCAACGGCTCGAAGAGGAGGCGGATGGGTCAAAGAAGGCGGGCCACGTGGCGCCTCCAGATTGGGCCACGTGGCCCAATCAGGTTATTGCAAGGGTATTTTTGATTTTTGAGGGCCTTATTGGCCGAATTTGAGAAAACTCAAAACATGAAAGTTGTAGATCTTGACGAGATCTACAATTTTCATGTTGGCCAAAACTGGAGATGAAGTCAAACAAAGACACGAAATATTTTTGAAGGTATTTTTAAGCCTAAAAATACCACAGATTTTGTTTTGCCATTTTTTTTGTGGTTTTTAATTTATTAAGGACTCTGTTAATTATAGGACATTAACAGGGATTTATTGACAAACTTTTAAGCAAGGGGGTTAATTACGGGAAATAAAGATGATGAAACTGAGGTTCATCAACCCCCTATACTTAAACTATGCTCGTCCTCGAGCATCAAAAAGAATGACTAAGTTGGATTAACCCCCTTGTGCATGTGAATACAGGATCCAATCTGATCAAGTCGACTCGGCTTCAGAGATCCAAAATTCTAGAGTTCAACCCAGCCTTAATCAAGAGGTACCCAATTCCTCTAATTCTCTAGACTCTCTCTGATGTACATATAATCTAAAGGATATGACTTTTAGTGTTGACTGCAATTCTGAGAGTAGAGTCAATTTGTCACCCAAAATCTTGGTCCGAGAAAATCTCCTAAGGACCCAATCCTCAGCACTAGGGAATAAATCAAATTTTGCATTCAGTCCACCGTCTCTTTAGTTGTCAGACTTATAAAATGTGGATGGCAGGCCAGAAATGGAGGGCATGGGATTGTGTCAATTCTTCTCTCCCTCTCATTGGCACAAGGATTCTCTCTAGTGCCTTTTACGCAACACATTTTTTTTTTTTTTTTTGGTGTTGATCAGTGCGTCCGTCAAGAGAAGTTGGAGCCGTCTGCACTTGTTTTCCTGGGAGTACACCGGGGTGTGTCTCTTTTGAGTACCTAATGTACCTTCTACACCCAGACTTGTAGCATTTACGATGCAGAGCCCTTTTTTGGTGCAAGCCCGACTCCTGGTCCTAATAGCGGTGGTCCAAGTGGACACTTTGAAAAATTTTGGGAGCGCTCGCCTTTGGTGGAAGCTCTTTGATATGTAACTTTGTGGAATGAGAGCTTTTCTTTGAATTTCTTTGACTTGTAAAATTTGTGGCTAGCTCCTCTGCTTTTACCAAGAGTTGGCGCACACTGATCAACATTTTTATTTATTTCACACCCAGGCACTTAGGTCATTGTCAAGAGATTAGTACAAGAATCAAGTTCTCATACTGGCTAAATTGCTGACACTCAGGTTTCCTGAAGCCTTCAAAGATTTTATCCCATCCTCGAGCATCATTAGATCAAATCCAGACTCGACTTCCTCATCCCAATCCCTCAGGTGAAAAATCAACTCATCTCAATCAAAACCGCAGTCGTGCATGTGATGTGCTGATCATATTCTTTCTGTCTGAGACTAAGCATGGAATATAGCATGCAAATCTAGAAACCTAGGGGAATGTGGATGTTTAAGTCTATGACCCTGATGACTAAGGCTGGTTAACCGCGAATCTCAAAGACCTCAAAAATCAAGCTTCCTTGACCATTTCAGATCCTGGGTGAAAGTGTAATTGTAGAGGTTTAATCCAACTCCTTCATTCCAAAACACACATTTTTTTTTTCACTTCAAGAGATATGAGGACTGCCTAATCTCCATTAAATAGTTGCATCTGCATTCAGCCAGTATGGATGTAAGTACAGGCCGGAGCCCGTTCCTTAAGGACGGAGCCTTACGCGATGTCCTTTAAACCATCCACTCTGCTAAGGGCGAACCCTCACTGAACACGGCTATTTAATGGGGCTTAGTAGTCACTAATGGCTCCTAAAGGATTTTTGAATTTTGCAATTTTTATGGATTTTAGTTTTTAAACACAGGTTAGACTCAATCTTCCTTGAAAAGATTTTCAAAACCATGTCACACAAATAAAAGATTTTCAAAACATTTTCAAAAATCAATTTCGAAAATATTTCTATAAAATAGTGTAACATAATATCGAAAAACCGCGAAAATCCTTTGAGTTTTCTTAGTCCCATGAATTTTACCTTAGCCAAAAAGTTTTTAATTTTTCAAATTTTTCAGATTATAGCTAAAGTAAATATACGGTATATACGGTATACCCCCCTATACTTAAACTTTGCTATGTCCTCATAGCACTAGATGTTACAAGAACATAGGTCCATTTAAATATAGAAGAATATACGGGACTAAGAAGGGACCCCCCTATACTTAGGTTAGAAATAACCTAAGTATAAAGGCAAGAAAAGATGAGTAGAGAAAATCACGAGGACTTGGGTCCCCCCTATACTTAGGCTGAGATTAGCCTAAGTATAAAGATAGAATTTGATGTCGGGAGGAACCCAAGGTGAACGAAGAAGGGGGATGGATACACAAGTGAGCGGTTGAATCTTCGGAGATGAAATGGAGTGTCTTCGGATTTTGGGGTTGTGTCTCGTAAATCATACGGCTCAATCAAGCAAGCAAACCCGTATTTTCACCAACTCACACATCAAACCAACCTAAGTTGGTTTATTATCTTGTCTATTTTATTGGTGATAAAACATTTGATTTTTACGCGAAAAGTTTTGAAATGAAAATCATTTGCGTAAGCGAGGGTATTGCTCTCCCAAAAACCGAATTTTACTCCATTTTAGGTTGACTTGCAATTAACAGTCCCAATTTTTATTTATATTGTCACTGATTTAAGGTTAGCCATCAATCAGAAAATCATCGTCTACCGTTCATTCCATTTTCCATTTATCCCAGGTGATCAATCTAAAAAAAATGAAAGCCGAGAAAAACATGTATACGATGAAGAAAAACGCGATCTAGACTAAGCGAAAAATCATGCAGTGATTTGACGATAAAAGCCGCGAAAAATCTGGGGCCGTTTTGAAAACCAAAATCAAACATGTATGCAAGTCGACAAAGCCGCACCTAATCATGCATCTATTAGCGGTGTTTGATCTTCATTAATTTTAGCTAAGTGATACGAGATTATGTGCGTCTTTATTTAAGTGTGTCCTAACCTACGATCAAGCACATAAGATATGAAAATTGAGCTCGGAGATCCGTGTGCCTAAGTCCTAGGTCGACACTCAAGTGGGGACGATCCCCACACAACCACGATCGTTCGATTACATACGCGAGTCTTCGATCGAAGACCGCTGTAAAAGACGAATTATTAAAAATAAAATGCAACAAAAAAATGCGACACTTTTTTTTTTTCTTCCTTCTTTGCTCCAAGCATGCTCCTGCGGCTCTTCGCAGCGGGGAACGTCCTGCTCCTCGCCTCCTTGATCCATCAAGGGCCCTGCCACAGAAACAATAGTTAGAGATCAAGAAAGAAAAATTTTATATGCAAAATATGTGACCATTTAACCTATAAAAAGATACACTAAATTAAACACACAAAAATCCGAAAAATAAAAGAAATGAGCCGTGTCCCCGGCAACGGCGCCATTTGACGATGCGCAGAATCGGCCCTTTAAGGGAGTGTTTTTAGCACTCGAAATCGTCATCGTAGTCGAGCCGATTCTGGTCGTCAAAAGATCACCTCGTTTAAATATGTATAATAATGAATCAAAACGAGGCGATCGTTATTTTTATTTTACTTGGCAAGAAACCAAGGTCGAACTCAGGGACACGTGCTTCTCTCATATTAATCGGATTTAAGTGTGTTTTATCAAGTGTTGAAATAAAGCCTATAGGTCAAATGATGCAAAGACACAACAATATGACAGTGCAATTAAAATAGACATGCATTTTTTTATACATTTTTATCATGCAAATAAATGAGACGAAATGCAATAGAAGTGTAATGGAAATATGCCCTAGGTTAATAATGATGAGCAAAATTCAATGTGAGTCAATTTCAGATTTGATTAGAATGTTAAGCTTGATCGGTAATGTTAACAAGGCATAAGCGACTAATAATGAACACATGGCAAATACAATAATACATAAAATTCAAGTGTCCAAAAATGCAAACTTCATATGCCATTAAGAAGTACATCAAACAAGCTTTCAAATGAGACTGAAATCAACTGAAACGGAAACATGATGCTCAAGATATGCATAAAGGAACGCAAGGGCATAAATGAAATAAAAACATGAAAAATATTTACAAACCAGTCCCTGGGAAGGACTCAAATGTAATAAAAATAAGTGTGGAGGACTTCCCTGTAAATAAACCATACGCGCGGGGGCATATTTGCAATTATTGAAACCCGCAAGGGTATGAGTGCAAATAGCCCCAGGCGCGCAGGTGCTGCACGTGCTCAGGACCTGTTTGCAATTTTGCCAAACTTCGTGGGTGACTCTGCAATTATCCCAGGAAGCACGTGCCACGCACGCGCTGTCTCCAGGCTCGGAAGGAGGTTCTGGTTCGGCAGAGGCTCGATGAAGCTTCGGCTTGGCTCGGAGTACCCGAGCCTCCAGGCTTGGTGTCGATCAGGCTCGGCGTGGTCTATGGGTGTGCCACGTGTATCGGGACCTGGATGCAATATGCGGGACATGCGGGGGCACCGATGCAAAAAGCCCAGGACTCACGTGCTTGAGGCACGTGAGCTCAGGCTCGGGTGGGGGCGAGGCTCGGTGCAGCTTCGGGGGGCCGATGCAGGTGGCTCGGGCCACGTGGTGGCTCGAGGGTGACTCGGACGAGGCTCGGTCCCACCGAGCCTCCGCGCTCCGGGATAGTCGACGTGGACGCTCCTGGGCCGTTGGATCTCCGCCGTGGGGCGAGATCCAACGATCGCTGCTCCTTCTTCGTCCTCGATGGCTGGCGGCGCTATCAGAGCTCCGGCGTGAGGCCTGGAGCTCCGCCGCGCCTCGCCATGCTCGTTGAAGCTCAGTGAAGATTGCTGAAGGTCTGGCGATGAAGTTCTGATGTCGGAGCAGACGCGGGGACACCTGGGGTGCTCTGTCGACGACTGATCGCCGGAGGCGGAGCTCTAGAACTGAGCTCCGCCCGAAGTCCGGCCAATGAAGGTTGGACCTGCAAAATGGATTAGAGGCGTGTGTGCGTGCGATGCGAGGTGAATGGAGGGCTCTTGGGGCGGAGAAGTGCAGCCCTTAGTGGGTCCTCCTCCGCCTCCGGCGGAGGAGGATGCCTGGGATGGAGGGAGGTTGTGGCAGAGGAAGGTGATGGTCGGAAAGGTGCGCGGGGAAGGTGGATCGATGGTGGTGCTAATGGAATGGTTAATGGAGAGGGAAGGAGCTTGAAGAAGCTACGAAAATTAGGCAAAAATAAGAAGAAAAACAAAAGAAGATCAGAGGGCTTACCTGGCCGGAGATGGAGGGGATGGCCTGGGCTGAGCATCGGAGAGGATGCTCGGGTCGTCACACATACTGGCCGGCCGTGCCAGCGAGCTCGAGCGGGGCTTAGAGCCACCGCAGCGCCGCCTGAAGGTCGGCGGGTCTCATCGGAGGCAGGAGGTCGTCGTCGCTCGATCCAAGCTCCTCCCCCTGTCACAGGGAGGAGCTAGAGGGCTGGGCCACCGCCCCTTGGTTGATGGACGAGTTGGAAGTGGGGCGGAGGCGTGGTATTTAAAGGTGGTGATGGCGGAGTTGATGAGTGGAGTCGCGGGTTTCAAGGGAGCACATGGGGCGACTGGAGCGGAGAACGGGGTTTGTGGGATGTGCGCGGTGGAGACGGAAGAATGGGCTCGGTCGTGGGGTGGTTAGAGAGAGGAGAGGTGGTCAGGTGAGGCTGCTAAAAATAGAAGGGCGGAAGAAGTCTGTGAGGCGCGAGGCTGAGGCGGAGGATGCGGGAGGAGGAAGACGACGCCTCAGCCGTTGGATCTTGCGATCCAACGGCGGAGGGAAGGGCGCAAAGGGATGGCCACGATCAGATCGATGGCGAAGTGATCAAAGGGCTGCGGAGCGGCCACGTGGCAGTCTGTGGGAAGGGCGCTGATGGAGGGTGGTGATGGGATACTGGAGTTGATCGAGCGGCTAGGATTAGAAGGTGGATTGAGCGGCTCAGATCAGAAGATCCATGACATGATCAAGCGGACCACAATGTGCCACGTGGCACGAGGAGCGAGAGGCGGCAACGAGCGGCTAGGATTAGAGGCGGAGATGATCGGATGGATGAGGGAAAGCAGCGGGCGTGGAAAGCCTGAGACCGTTGGATCTCAGGAGGAGATCCAACGGCTCGAAGAGGAGGCGGATGGGTCAAAGAAGGCGGGCCACGTGGCGCCTCCAGATTGGGCCACGTGGCCCAATCAGGTTATTGCAAGGGTATTTTTGATTTTTGAGGGCCTTATTGGCCGAATTTGAGAAAACTCAAAACATGAAAGTTGTAGATCTTGACGAGATCTACAATTTTCATGTTGGCCAAAACTGGAGATGAAGTCAAACAAAGACACGAAATATTTTTGAAGGTATTTTTAAGCCTAAAAATACCACAGATTTTGTTTTGCCATTTTTTTTGTGGTTTTTAATTTATTAAGGACTCTGTTAATTATAGGACATTAACAGGGATTTATTGACAAACTTTTAAGCAAGGGGGTTAATTACGGGAAATAAAGATGATGAAACTGAGGTTCATCATCGACCAATCCATGCTGACTTGGTCTCGGGGTTGGGTTATAAATATATCTTACAGCTATATTTATATTTTAAGTCATATTGTATATATTTATATATATTCAATCTGCCTTTTCTTTCTTTTCTTGTTCTTTATTTATTTACATGATTTTAGTGGTTAAAAGTGAGTATTTATACATGAATGATGATTTGTTAAAAGATGAAAATTAATGGACATTTACATGTATTTGTTAAGGGTTTTAAGACAAAATGCGACAGAAAAGTTAATGAATCATGGATTCATCACCTACACATCCAAGCCCTGGAACCTACCACTTCCAGTAGTCAAGGCAACAATAACAATATGTTTGTTAGCAGATGTACCAGTCGAGCCAGTGATGAATCAATTCATTAACACTTCTGTCGTATTTTATCTTAGAACCCTTAACAGATACATGTAAATATGCATTAATTCGTATCTTTTTTATAAAAATACCATTCATAAATAAAAATGCATTTTTATGCATTAAAAACATGTAAATAAATAAAAGAATAAAGAGAAAGAAAAGAAAATAAGGCATAATGTAAATATGTGTTTATATATAGTATGACTAATAAATATAAATATAGATGTAGGATATATTTATATAACGTAATCCTCGAGACCAAGTCAGTAGGACTTGGTCGACAAACAACAAAGTAGTGGGAGATAAGGAAGAAAATAAAAAAATAATTAATTGTATACTTAGAACATTTAATCTTATTTATTCATTATTTACTAAAACTTCAACTAATTTTAATTAATTCATTTGTACATATTTTTCACCAAAGTCTTCTCCTATGTGTTTATAAAAATGTACATAAAATATAAAAATCATAAAAAAATTACAACTTATATATAAAAAGAGACACTTCATGGTCACTGATGGGATAGTGTTGGGCCACGTTGTTTCCAAGCATATCATGGAAGTCAACCCAACAAAGGTGGATGCGATCGCCAATCTTGAGCCACCTCAGAATGTTAGAAATGTGAGGTCATTTTTGGGGCATGTGGGTTTCTACTGACGATTCATCAATGATTTCAGACGCATCGCCCGACCTCTAACTGAAGTACTGTGCAAGGAGACTGATTTTAGTGTTGATCAGCAGGTTCTCCTATCTTTCAATCAGCTGAAGGAGCTAATCACTCAAGCTCTCATCCTACAGCCGTCGGATTGGTCTCTACCTTTGAGATCATGATGGATGTGTCAGATTTTGCAGTTGGAGTTGTGTTAGGACAAAGGACAGATAAAGTGACATATGCCATTCACTACGCCAGCAAGATATTAGATGAAAAATACAGAGAAACTATATTGTTATAGAGAAAGAGTTGCTGGTTGTGGTTTTCTCCCTTGAGAAGTTCAGATCATATATGCTTAGATCTAAAGTCACAATCTATACTGACCACTCTGCTATCCGATACCTATAGCAGAAGAAGGATGCAAATCCAAGATTGATTAGATGGATCCTTCTCCTCTAGGAATTCGATTTGAAAATCAAGGACAAGCTCGGAGTTTACAACGTGGTAGCATATCACCTCTCTAGAATTGAAAATCAAGAACCTCCACTAAGCAATACACCCATCGTAGACACCTTTCCTGATGAGTCGATTCTTATCGTGGATTCCCTCCCTTGGTAAGCCGATATTGTGAACTACCTGGTATCTGGTGTAGTTCCACAATATTGGACAAAAAATAGAAAGGACAAGCTCTTGTCCCAAATCCATTTCTACCAATGGGAAGACCCGCTCTTATTGAGGGAAGGAGTAGGAGGCATTTGGCGCAAGTGTATCCCTCGGAAGGAGCATCATAGTGTCCTCATGCATTGTCACTTGCTCAAATTTGGTGGACACCACTCCAGAGACAGAACGACGGCAAAAGTACTACAGCATAGCCTCTAGTCGCCTAAACTATTTAAGGATGTCGTAGCTTAAGTGAAGCACTGCAATAATTAGCAGAGAATAGGAGGAATCCTCACAGCCAAAGACTCTATGCTCCTAAAATTCACTCAGATTTCAGATGTATTCGATGCTTGAGGTATTGATTTCATGGGGCCTTTTCCCAACAGTCAAGGATTTGAGCACATCCTTCTTGTAGTTATTACGTGATTCGTTGGTTGAAGCTATTCCTGGCCGAGCCGCTGATAGTCACATTGTGTGTTGATTCCTGAGAGAGAAAACCATCTCGTGGTTCAGGATACCAAATATTCTCATATCATACTAGGGTAGTCACTTCATCAGCAAAGAGGACAGAAAAATAACGAAGGAGTATGGAATCGAACACCGAGTCACTTCTCCTTATCATCCTCATAACAATGGCATGGAAGAATTATCAAACAGAGAAATCAAGACAATCTTGCAAAATCTTGTGAAGCCAGACAAATAGAATTGGTCCCAACTCTTAGACTATGTCGTTTGGGCATATTGAACCGCTTACAAGTCTCCCTTGGGTATGTCACCCTATCATCTTGTGTATGGATAGTTGTGCCATCTGCCCATCGAGCTATTTCGTAAATCAATATGCGTATTCAACATTTGAAATTTGGACTCACACAAAGGTGGTCAACAAAGAAAGTGGATTTTAACAGGCTCCAAGAATTACGATACTAGGCATATGATAACAGCTTGATGTACAAGGAGAAGGTTAAACGTTGGCATGGTTGGCACATCAGATGAAAGACCGCCAAGACTCGGTGGAAAGTGTAATTATTCGCAAAGTTGAAGATATTCCGAGCAAATTAAAGAGTAAATGGGCAGGACCATTAAGGGTGAAAGAAGTGTGTGACAATGGAAGCATCTTGATATCAGAAGTGTCATTTGACGCAAAACCGTCCATCATCAATGGTCAGTTACTGAAGCCGTACCATAACCATGACACTTTTTTTTATCGTTGTTGACTCAGGTCAAGTGGTCATCAATGAAGAAGCCTCCACAACCTCAGCAGCATCAGAAGATTCAGATAATGCTCCTCTACAACTCTTTCTTTAGTTCTCTTCTTTTCTTCATTTCTTTTGTTATTTTCTTCTATTTACTATATGTTTGGTTCTTTCTTTCAACCATCTTAGTCATCATTGCTATATTGGGATATGCTTCATCCTAAATATAGGGGGGATGAGTGAGTCCCATTGTTCATTCTTTGATCCCTTACCGGTTTCCTCTCTTGTTGATATTCCCATCTATACCTAGGGATATTTTACCCTATGTATATGGGGAGAGAGGATGAGTCGTTGATTTGTTCATACCCACCCTCAACCCTCCCTGCATGTGGAATATAGTCTGCTATACTTAGGATTAATTGATCCTAAGTATAGGGGGTGATCGACTTATCGTTGATTCATTCTTTATTCATTAGTCGTTGTAGTTTAGGCTCTTCTATACTTAGTACGAGTTATGTCTTCTCCTTTCTCTTTGATCTATGAGTACATAGCTCAAGATAAGTATATGGGTCGTATATACGTTGTATATACTTTAGCCAGAACTCGTACTTTCGTATTTTCAATAGGTATGACTAACATACAATCTATTAATTGTAAAGAACACACTAGTATAAATTTCATTAAGAATTTCCTTGTATATACTGATTAATAAATTAGGTAAAATAGTTTGCAAAATGTTCGAAAATTGGTTGGAAAATTTCTTTGATTTTTTTTTGAAAATTGTTTTGAAAATATTTCGTAAAAAGGTTTCAAACTTCGTAAAAAAGTTTTGTTTGTAAAAAGTTCTTCTATTTTTGTGAATAAATTGTTTTGAAAATCTATTTGCAAATGGTTTGGAAAATGGTTGTAAGAATACCTTGAAAAATCTAGACATATTGTTTGAAAAATCTTTGCAAAATTATTTTCAAATTATGTAATTGTTTGTAAAAAATATTTCTCAAATTAGTTTGCAAAATAAAGTACTCAAAATGTTTGCAAAAAAGTTTTCAAATTATTTTGAGAACTATACATACAATTCAAGTAAATAAAACTCTTTAAACTTATACATAACCTTGTGAATAACTGTGATGCCCCCAGCGATCCAGATACTAAGAAAATACAAATCCACAACATACAATTTTACAATCGAAATACCAAGCTGTACCAAGCTTGCAGGAGAAAAGTAAAGAAGGAAGAATTACATTTTTTCATTCCATTTTCATTCCATTTATACATCATTTCAACAAAATTTTATACAACATGCTTTATAATTGTGGCAACAAGTATACATAACCATGCACTTATAGCCATGTGCATATATCACCATCATGTCTCTCAAAAAGAAGTACATGTACAAGTAAAAATCAAAAGAACAGGAACTCACAATACCACAAAAGAAGGGCTGCAACAAAGTCAACCGCTTGTCACCTATTGCTGCGGTTGTTGCTCCTACAAACATGCCAAACACACAAATAGGTTTATGAGAAAAGCACCCAATACAGATATAAAACAACTAGAAAGGTAAACAGAAAGTGTACAAGAAGCAATTGTGAAAACTCACAAGTATAAACAACTTCCTTGTTTCCAACATCCACTAGGAAACGAAACCTCACAAAAAACTACCATCCCACGCAAAGAGACTTGTAATAACTTGACTCAAAATTCCAGTCCACATATGAATATGTATTGTACACCAATTCTAACTTATAAGATATTATGACCATAATAGAAATATAGCTCAAGCTTCGTGGATAGTATGTGGTCTTGGTCTATATGGGACCTCACACTATGACTCTAAGGCAAGAAGAAGTCCTTAGGGTTGGGGTGACTACATAGGCATGCGGTGGGGCACAATGCATCCTAACTAAGTTCCCAACACGCCCACTAGCTTCACTTAACCAACTGAAGTTCTGATTCTCAACTTAAATTTCGACCCATGAATCATTGCAAACCACCCAAATCCATATCCATCAATAGAATTCACGACAGAAGGGCATGATCTGATTCAATACATTGGATCCTTGATAATTGTACTAATCACATAGTTTTATGGCTATTTATTTAAAATTCTCAGTGTCTTTCCTCACAAAGGTGCATTGGGGTACTTATATGTGGGGCCAACACATAAAAGTACCTAGAAGTCACATTGGTAAGGAAGGACGAGCTTGGACTGTAGTTTAATGCTTCTTAGGGTCACAACTTACACCCCTTGTTAGTAACACACATTTTTAAGAGGAGTCACATAGAGCCGGTAGGCCTCATCGCCATGCGGAGATCACACAGAAACCAAAGCGCAACACAAAGCACAAGGTGCAAACCACTCGACGCCATCACAGAAAAATCACTACGATGCCAAAAGGAGTGCTAAGCAACGCACACAACAAATGGTAAGCTAAAGCAACATTAATCTCTTGATCGGGTTCTTGCGGTTTGTCCAAAGCTCTATCCGAGTTTCCAAGGAGGCATGCTTCTCCTTTGGAGGTTTATTTATCTTTATCAAAAAGCTTAATACTCAAATTGGTTCATATAAGATCACTTAGGCGCTAGACCAACTTGAATTGAATAGCTGTAACCTTGTGGTTTTTCTTCATACCTATAACATTTACCTTATTTCCAAGCCCATAAGTTAAGATAACCAACTTATAGGGTATGAAGCACGCATAAATGACAATGAAGATGGTAAGAAGAGTAAAACACAACATTGACATATAACTAAATGTAAAAATAAACACTATCTTAATAGTAGAAAATACTTCGGTTCGATTTCTAGATCATTTTTAGTCGAGCTCTAGCACAATCCTGGCTTGTTAAGGCATGAAGTTTCAGTAACAAATCTGTGAAACTTGGATTTTGTTGTCTCCTACCATATCATCTGAAAACACATCTGATCATTTCTTACCACTCAAGAATTCATATTCTAATTGGGTTAAAATTACTTTAATCTACTTGCAAGTTGCAGGTTATGAACACTTTGGACTCTCGAGTGAATACATGAGAAAACAAATGAGGCTACCATAAGCCAAATTATGTATGACAAGTCTTCCTGCACTTATGGAGTAGATATATTTGGGTCTCAATTTTGAGAGATCCCCTGGTAACGCAAAGGACTTGAAATTAACTCACTTTAGCACCCAAAGAGCATTAAGCACACCAATCTCATCAGGGATACTTCCCTCAAAGTTGTTGTTTGAGATATCGATTGATGTATATATCGTCAAAATTTTGACTAATGTCATTTCTTGTCCTTTGCTCGTGATCATAACCGAATCCTGGTAATACAACCCTTGAATATAATTGAATCGCACTGCTGGTTGAGAAACTATATCATGAGAGTGCCTCATTGCCTCTAAGTTTACATAGTTGTAAGGAGATAATCAGTCATCGAACTTATTTGAATACATGTCAATAATTTGAAGCGCACTGAAGGAGCCACTCGAACTGTTACGAGCTATCACGAGACTATCGAATTTATTGGATCTCAAGACAAGTACACACAGTACAGTAAGATCGCCTAGACACCATGGAAATTCGTCACCCAGATGATTGTTTCCAACATTCAGAACCTCCAACGTCGTGCAATTTGACTGGCTGACAGGGAGTGCACCTTGTAGTTGATTGTTGTTCAAATTTAGTGTCCTCAACTTACACGTACTATAGAAATTTGATGGAATGAAGCCACTTAAGTTGTTACCTCTGACATTTAAAACATGAAGTTCCAACATTTGTGCAAGACGTGGGAAATGGGTCATTCCAGTTGTTAAGAGAAAGATAAGGACCTGGAGAAATGACATGTTGCAAATGGATGAAGAGCTCCTACTAATGCCTCAATTATTAGAAACTGAAAAGAAGATAGTGAAACTGATGCAGAGGTGGATATTTGATGGGACCACAGATGACAAATTATTATTTAAGAAGTCCACAACCGAGCTTGTTATCTGTGGGAAAAGGATAGCCCCTTCTAACCTATTGTTACAGAGATTAAAAAAACTCACAATGAGCTATATATAAAAAATCAAGCAATTGCCCCTCAAATCCATCAACATGTTGTGAGATAAATTGAAGTGGTTGAGTGATTGACCATTGCCTCTAAAGCTCCACAATCATGGTGGAATAGTACCAGCTATCTTGTTGGCAAACAAGTTCAAGTAATTCAATTTGTGTTTATTTTTTTAAAAACGCTGGAAACTGGATGATGGTGAAAGATGCAAATTTCAAGGTGTTGATTTTTGGGAAGGAGGATAGAGACTTCAAACTCTATAATATTCAACATGTCATATGAAAGGTCCAAGATGGAGAGATTATGGGGGCAATGCAGAAGATTTAAGCTAACCGTCCCACTGAAGTTGTTGTTAGCAAATGTGAGGATACTAAGACTTGAAACATTAAAGATAGAGGTGGGAATATAGCCTTCCAAGTTGCTAGTGTTGAGATCAAAAATTTCGAGAGGGGATGAAGCATTCCGAAGGCCTTCCAAACATCTAGAAAGCATATTCTCTTGTAAATCTAGAGTCTTCAACAATGGCAGGTTACAGAGGGATGGTGGTATTTGCCCGGTAGTTCTATTACTTCGAAGATCAAACGACGGAAGCTCACCACTGAAGTTATTGTTGGAGAGATCCAACCTACCCAACCTCATATGTCTACCTATGGAGGTCGGATTAGAACCAGACAACATGCAGCTAGAAAGCCACAATATTTCCAATGATCCAAGATCTCCAATCGATTCTGGCAAGAACCCATCAAGCATTAGATTGTTGGACGCAACGAAAGTTTTCAAACGGGTGAGCCTGGAAACCCCAACATAGCGATGCCCGAATGGGAAAGATGA
The DNA here is from genome assembly GCA_037367405.1 of Ottelia alismoides. Classification (NCBI taxonomy): domain Eukaryota; kingdom Viridiplantae; phylum Streptophyta; class Magnoliopsida; order Alismatales; family Hydrocharitaceae; genus Ottelia; species Ottelia alismoides. The sequence goes on along the minus strand of JAZKJV010006151.1, from coordinate 93,386 downwards.
CTTCTGGAAGTAGAAATTAGATAAACCATGAAAACATACAAGCATGATATAGAACATGTGTGCTACGTCTACGCGATCCAACGATGAAACTGGAGCCTATCACATGAAAAGTAAAATTTGCAGAAATGGCAGCAAGAGGGGATGATCCGTACCTTACAGAGGTGAGGAACAAGTTTCCCGCAGTGACATATTCGCATCGGTGCCTTCAGCTTCATGTTTGGATGATTTTGACAAACTCCGGCGACCTCGGCGGTGCTCCGGTATGCTCCGGGGCAGAGCTCCGGTGGCCTGGGTGGGGGGAAAATGGTCTGGTCGACCAAGCCCTAATGAAGTTCATTTTATACCCGTGTTCGGATAAACAGATCCGGGTTCGAATCCGGGTCCGGATTCTGACCCACGATCGTAAAACGACCATGACTTCCTCGTCCGATGTCGGATTTGGACTTTCTTGGTACCATTGAAAAGATCTCGACGTGTACTATACGATGGGCTCTCACTCAAATATTTTGAATACTGGATAAGTACATATTTTGCAATTTAACCCATATTCAGTTAATTTTGCTATTTAGCCCCTTTTCGGGTTTCAGGGTTTTTACATCATAAAAATCTCAAAGGAAGTCTCATCCTCGAGACTTGATGTTTGTTCCTCCTAGTCAAGTACTTGCATGATCTATAAAAATCTCAAAGAAAATGATGAATCCCATAAAAGTCTCAAAGAGATTCAAACTCAGGATTTCGCTTCCATGCTAGTGAGCAAGCGAGGTAACTTATCCCTGATATCGATCCGTAGGTCCCCAACACAAAAAAAGAGCATGCGAAAGGTGAACCAAATTGTGAAATAAAATTTTATATATGGAAACCATACCTTGGACAACTGAAACAGAGGCATGGGCCTGCTCTTGACTAACGGCATTTAACTGCCCTTGTTGTGTTGGTGAATAACCGGATCCTGCTGCACTATGTGTTTGTTGCGATGGAGGGCATTGGAAAGCTCCACTTATGAAAACTCGACCCATGTGTATATGATGAATTGTTGGGCCTCGCAGTCTGCTGAGTTGTGCTTGAACCACTAGCATGTTGGGGACAATGTGCTATGAAATGACATGGCTGATGGTGATGGAAACAAAATTGCGTTGAGAATGATCCTCCCGAAGTCATACTGTCTCCTTGCGATTGGTGGCCCTGTGGGTGTATTGGGGGTTGTACGATGTTGCACCACGACTAGCCAAAGCTTGTCCCAAAGCGTGAGACGAAGTGGAAGCTGCGATAGTTGGGGCTGCCGTAAATGGGTGGAATCGCTGATTTCTACGAGTGCGGTGTGAATCTCGGTGTGTTGTTCTGCTATATTGTTCTGTATGGGACTGATTCTATCCTGCAAGCCGTCATCTCTTAGTAACCTCCCATCTTGTCACCTTTGCTATCACCTCTTTGATAGAGGTGAGATTTAAGGTAGATAAACGGTCTTGTACCTCCTCTCTCATGCCACGAATGAACTTCTGCAAGTTCTCCCATGGGTATGTTGTGGTGGTAGGAGAGTGGCGCGCAAGCTCTGTATAGCGGATTAGGTACTCCTGAACTGTCATGGAGCCTTGTTTCAGCTTTGCAAACTCTCTCCTTTGTTCTTCAACCTAATGATCTGGATAGAATACTTCATGGAACTCATCCACGAATACATCCCAAGTAATTGGTTCTGGGAGTTGCTTCTTGATGGCATTCCACCATTTCTCAGCATATCCAGCTAGTGAAATTCCGGAAAGGTAAGCCAATTATCTGTTGGAGCATGGATAATCCGTAGTAACTTGGACACATGCTCCATCCACGACTCTGCATCAACTGGTATAGTGGTGCCAAAGAATTGTGGTATATGGGATCTCTAGTAGGCATCGTAATTAGTATGATGCCTCTACAAAGCATCCAGATCCTCATCTTATTCTGAATCTAGTGATGGCACCAGATGTACGCTGGCCTCCTCCCCTGAAGGTCTATAGGAGGGGTCAAACTGGTCTTGGAACCTCTGCTCTAACTGCTCCTGGCATTGTTGGATGTCCTGAATGGCCTAAACCAGCAGGGCCAACTGCTACGCCACATCTAGATCAACTCGTGGCGGCATGGTCCTTCACAAGAACCATATCATCACCTTTTTTAACCTTTGAAAGGCATGTAGACATCGAACTAAGTCTACTAGTCTCCTGGGACTCGTGTAGGCTCAAGAGCCGTACACTATTCGTATTTCGAATACTGCAGAAAAACCATATTTGTAAAGTGTATTGGAGTATCATTGCTTTGATACCAACCTGTGACACCCCCAGCAATCCAGATACTCAGCAAATACACATCCACAACATACGATTTTACAATCGTAATACCAAGCTATACCAAGCTTGCAGGAGAAAAGTGAAGAAGGAAGAACTGCATTTTTTTCATTTCATTTATACATCATGTCCACAAAAATATATACAACATGCTTTACAATTGTAACAACAAGTATACTGTTGGAAATGCGAGCCCACGGCGAGCCATTATGCAATAAATGTTGTTGCAATTCACTCCTTGATCTGAAATGAAGAATACATAATTTGCATAATAGGTCCCTTAGTACAATTAGGGTTATGTACCATGGCCATCTTAATGATCATACAACTGTTGTTCAATTATTGAATCATAGAGGCTGGTGCTTAGATGAATATCTAATGAGTTAGATTGAGGACTCATCAAGCACCGTAAAATGATTATTAAGAGATGATCTCCAGCCTGAGTAGGAGATGGCAATCTTATCTTATTTAGGTTGATATCTGACCGACCTCTTGATGCAAGTCCTCTGCATAGGAATAGAGATTCGGAGGTGTCGGATAAGTTAGGTCAAAGAGTTGACTTAACGAGATCAAGATAACCAAAGTCCTATATCATATGATGTCATGATATAGGCACACATCCTCTGACCGGAGACAGATGTGTTACTATATGTCTGAGTATGTACATTTGGCAGACCAATAGGTTGATGACCTAATCAAGGTCTATACACCGGCGCGCTGGTGTGCATATAAGGGCATATGAGTAATACGATCTCTCAAAGGGATCATACAGGTTCACTACTGAACCGGAAGACATGAGCTCACTCATGAGATATTGGGAAGAATCAAATTCCGTGCGCACGGTCGTCTCGCTTTGGAAGCTTGACTGAATTTGTTGGTTTGATATATACTTTTGGAAAGTATATGATCAAGACATAGGTATGATATATGCTTCTGGAAAGTATATGATCAATACCGACTCCCAATGATCGAATGAGAAACTTTCTGATAAAACCCTGAAGTAGACAGTATAAAGTTGATCTAATACTTCGGGTTTAATCTGAGTCTTCCAGTATGCAGGATGTACATGTATTAGGAATACCTGAGGGTGATGTGATCATAAACGATTGTATAACCATGACGCTTCCATTCCTAGGGAGTGATGAAACGGGTCTGGATTTTAGTGACTCCGCTCAGTAGAGAAGAAATCTCATCTTAGTCCAAATGTTGGACATTGATCTGAATGTGATTCAGATTCAATGAGAAGATTAGATTTATGGTCTTGATTTAATCAAGCATCTATGGGAGGCCCGAGATATGGATTTGAGATATGATCTCAATATCCATGTCACTATACGTGGAACAATACAATCGCCCTGTCCTTATCTCCAAGTATTCGCGGAGAAAGCGCATTATCCTTGAAAGAGTTCATGGATAATTCTATTGTTGATATATGTATCCGAGCATTGAGAAAATGGATAACTAAATGTAATTTAATTATCATGAATAATATGAATTTGATTCATATTATAAGGAGAGTTATCTTAGATAATTAAATGTGATTTGATTATCAAAGATGTAAATAATATGAATGTGATTCATATTATTTGAGAACATGAGAATAAGTTATCCAATATAATTAAATGTGATTTAATTATTATGGATAAGAATAATGTGGATAGTAATATCCAATTATTCATAATATATTATAAATGTGATTTATAATGTATTGGAGAGAGTTAAATATAATTTATATTAGTAGATTAATTATTAATGTGTATTGGATACACATTGTCTAATTAATTGAAAATATAAATTACATTTTGTTTTGGGTTGTGAATGTGATTCACAAATTTCCAATGGCATGATTGCAATGTTCACAAAATAAATTGGAATTATTTTTGTGAAATAATATTCAACAAAAGTTGTTGAGAGATATTAGAGAATTATGAGATAATACAATCTCATATAATAGGAGAGGCATCCACCTTCCATATAGGAAGAGTGGACGGCCACAATTCCCACAAGGAATGTGGTGGCCGTCCACCCCTCTTATGGAAGGAGGCTTGCCTCCTTTCCTATTTCTCTAATTGAGATTGATTTAATATAAATCAAATTATATTCTACATATATTTGATTTTTATTAAATTAATTGTTGTTGGTTTTTACCAATATAAATCTTAGCCATTGAAAGAAACACAATCAATGAGAACCATTGGATTTGTGTTGTCCCATGGATTGATATCCATGGATCCCAAAACCCTATAAATAGAGAAGCATACCCATGCTCTCTCTTGACACACACAATGCTTGAGAAGCATCTCTCTCTCTCTCTCTCTCTCTCTTTCTCTCTAGAGGTCAGCCCTCTCTCTCCCTCTCATGGCCGTCCACCATGGATGCCATGGAGAGGTTCTCCATCGCCGCGGCATCGTCGTTATGCTGCCCGTTCTTCTGCTCGTGGATCTCCGTCTTCTTCGGTGTGCCTCGCTCGTGAAGAAGACGTTGGATCTCGTGTGTCGAGATCAGGAGATCCGCCGCTTGGATCGTCAACATGGATTGCGAGAAGCACGCGGTTCATCCCCGCGCTCGCAAGCGTTTCCTCCGTCGGATCGGATTTGAGACAGGAGGTCTCTTCGTTTAGAGACTTGATCGCAACCACGCTTCAAGAGGTAATCCTAATTACTTTTTTGTGGTTTAGACGAAACGATCCGAGAAGTGTTCTTGGATCATGTGGTTTCGTCATATAAAAATTTTTTTAAATTCCGCTGCATCGAGCAACTAGTGCGACTAGTCGCTCCTCGTCGTATTCGATACGACGCTCACGCTTCCGTGATGCGCTTGAGGATCTAACCATATCCTTCAAGTGGTATCAGAGCCTTAGGTCGACGGTTTCGATTAGTGATTCGTTTACCAAGGACGACTTGGGTTCGCTAAGGTCGCGAAAGTTTTTCATCGCATTTGATTTCGCAGATCTGTTTAGTGTAATTTTTTGGCCAAGTTTAAATTGTTTAAACACGAAAATAGTACTTGGATTTTGTTCCCCATTAAATAAGGAAACCATAGGATCTGAGTTTGCGTAAATCGGATTTCGTATGCTCGAGATATGGTCGTTTTAATGAACATGTATGCACTGTTGCGGGAACTGTGAATCTGAACGTGATTAAAATGTTAATTACTGTTTAGACTTGCCTCGAAATGCGTGAAACATCATTTAGGTTCTGTCCTAAATCAAATTAGCAAACTTTAGAAATTGACTTTGCTTAATTTGGATTTAATATGATTGAGATATGCCAATTTTAGTAAGTAGGGGTCACTGCTGAAATTGCTTTTCTAATCTAGAACCAAGTGATTGTCAATTAGTGAAATTAATTGTTAATTTCGTGAAATAATCTTGAAAAATATTTGTGAAATATTGAAACATGATTATTTGCCTAATTGACTTGGGCCCAACCAATTAGTTGATTAGATTTGATCTAAACCTTAATTGGAATTACAATCATCAAACTTCTTGCTTGAATAGGACTTGGGAATTTGCCTAGCAAATTTCCTTAAAATCAAAATTGTTTTGATTACTATATAGTATAATTTCGGTTGAAGAACCGATGATCATCTCAAGTACAAAATAATCAATTTGGCATTATCCTTTCCCGAGGTGGATATGGTGTCTAGTCGGGGATCGCTGGTCAACGGCTTGCAACGTATGTGGTCCGCCCCACTCCCGTCGGTACTGGCCATGACAGCGGGTAGGACCGGGATAATGTCCGAGGGATTATGATGTATTTTTCTAATTATTAAAATACGAATTAATACGTACTTTGAGAATAATACCATATATATATATTCAAGCATAAAATTAAGTTTGATTGATTAAATTGGATTGATAATTAATTTAATATGATTAAGTTAATTATATCCAATTAAGAATACTCTAATATGATTAGAGTTGATAATTCCCTTGGAAGAATTAATTATATGAATGTGATTCATAGAAATTAATTTAATTTGAATAAGATATGGAGGATCACATAAGTGACATCCATGGTCTCCCGTCAAGGCGAAGAGTTTCGTCGCCAGATATTATATGTAGGAGACGCCTGTCCAAAGTGACAGCTCCTGCATATGATCCATTTGGATCGGGCTCGTCGCTTCTCGAAAGAGTAAGGACGTATGCGTAGTGACCCCAATATCGGGTCCTCATATTATTGGGGCGATATTGGATTGTGCATAGCGAGTTGTATTCCTGTTGACGGTTGGTTCAATTAATGACGGGTCAACATCACCTTAGGGGTGGTGGGCCCGGGTATTGAAGACCGAATTGGGAGATGCAAGTTGGACTTGCAAGGCGGAATGTGTTCCCGCTTCTTTTTATCCGAGTTGTAGGTTCTCATATTATTGGGATGCAACAAAGATAAGGAAGGAGATCCCAGATCTTGCTTGAGATATAATGGTAAGTATATCACTTACATTGAAAGTGATTAAGGGAATGAACTTTCATTGTTGACATGGCAAGACAACTTTGATATAAAAATTCCTAATTCAAAGTAAAACATGTATATATATAAATATATACCTTTATGCAAATTTCTTATTTCAGATAATCCTTCATTAAACCCACTCAATATTATACTCAATAATAACCAGTAAAATATCGTGGATTGGACCCTATAATCCATATATTGTACTTGCAATTGGACACACAATGTATGTGGTTGCAATGTGCAAGTTTCCTCATAACAATGAGAAGTGATAATTAAATAGACAATAGGACTAAAACCCTAGGGTTTGTATGTCTCTATAAGTCTTGATCTTATCGAATGTACTTTTGAAGTGACATGTCGATGATGATCGTGATTATCAAATTAATCCTTATAAAATCAATAAAGATATTCTGGCATACATATGTGCTCTCGACATTTAATCATGAATGATGTGGTTCTCTACATCATGCAGAATGGTAGCTCTATAAGAGATGATGTATTCAAATTATTTGAATACCTACCTGAACCTATGTTTTAAGAGTTTAGATGGATGTAGATGATGAGTGTCATCATTCTACTATCTATACTCTAGTCATTCATGAAGCTTCATAATATTCATATTGTATGAATTGGGTGAAGCTTGTATAAATGTTGAAATACTCTTATATTGAAATTTTTGATTTTAACATAAGAGATCCTTATTCTTAAGCAATGGTTGTTTATAGATAAAGGGAGCGCAGTGGAAGCATGGGTTGGACTCAAGCAAGAAGTATAATCAAATAGTTGACTGTACTTCTGTGACTTCCATATGACATCCAAAGAGTTGGATGAATGGCAATACTGCAATAAGTTGATGTGTTGATAGTATGACTATCAAATCTATCTAGAATCCTTAGAGAAGGAATCAGATAGTGCATCAGATTAATCTACATATAATCATTGATATTGACTTACTTATTTGATAAGATAAGGTCTAATAATTGTATCTCAATTTTCTAATGACACTTGCAATTGGTTGCATATGTATTAGAAATTTGATCTTAAGGTTTATTGGTCATCCATGTTGAAAGTGGTGAAAGTTTTGCAACAATTTCCATGAGATCAATAGACTTCATATTTTCAGTGGGAGCCCTTAGTCTTAGAGAATGTCTCTATGACCTAGATATTAGAATACACTCATTGTTTATTTCTAATTGTTGGATATAAACATGAATTCTGTAATAAATCTATCATAAAGAGTTATGATGGAAATATTTCAGATAGTAATCTAAAATCTAGTGGACTCTATTAAATTAGAAAATTATTGAATGGTTCATTAAGATTTCTAATACTGAAAATTAAACCTTTAAAAGATCAATAGGAGGATAAAGATCATTTGACAATGATCTGGCATCAAATTTTGGACATATGTCTGTTGATGAAATCAATGGACTGGTAAGACATGAAACTTTAGATTGTCTAAAGATTCAAATCTCACATACTTGCGAATATTGTATTCAAAGTAAAATGTCTAATACATCCTTCCTTGGGAAAGGTGTAAGATGCCTAGGTATTAAGGATCTCATACATTTTGATGTATGCAGATCATCTATATCATAGTAAACATTATGGATATGTGATATCTGTTAATGATTATGTATGATATGAGATCTCTTCTCTTCACCTAAGAAACCTTTGAAATGTTCAAAGATTTCTCAATTTTGGTTTAGAACCAAAGTTTGAAGGAAGATGAAATGAATTTGATCTAACCAAGGTAGCCCGTACCTATTAGATGAATTCAAGAAATACCTTATGGAGATATGAATATCATTCCTATCTCAATCCTCCTAATGAACCTTAACTCAATGGAGTTGTAGGAGATACAATTGATCATGTGTGACATGATTTAATCAATGATTAATCCTAGCATAATTATCTCTTAAGTTTCCAAGATATATATGTAGTAGAGACTGCATTATATACTTAATAAGGTTCCATGCAAGTAAGCTGGAATCTAGCACTAGAGAGTGCTACTTCATTAGGAAAATAAAGGATGGTATTGGATACCTACTTTATGACCTTGAGATTCTTAAAAAATCTCATCTTTGAGAATATGATTCTTATAGGATGACTCTCTTGAGAATCAAGATGAAAATGAAGTAAAGGAACTCATTTAATCTTGAAAAGATAAAGAGGCTCCTGAAATCGGAAACTAAAATAGATAATTAAAGATGAAACATTAATACCTCTTCAAATAAGTTTGAGGATGGATTCCATGTGTCAGTTAAATCTGACAATGATCGGATTTCATGTGACGAAGCTCCTGAGGATCATGACATGGAAAGATGGATGTTAGCAATAAAAGTCTAATGTAGACTTCATATACAAGTATCGTATATGGACCCTCGAGGATCCACCTATATGGGTCAGACCCATTAAGATGTAAATGAATCTTCAAGAGAAAGAGGGAATCTGATGAGAAGGTAGAGACCTTCAAAGCACGGTTCGTAGCCATGAGCTACACACCGAAGAGAAGACATCGCTTGCGATGAGACTTGCTCTCCAGTGACCTTGCTTTAACCCATCAGAATATTGCTAACTATAGCTGCACAACTTGACTATGGCATCTTCATGATGTGAGTCAAGATTGCATTCCTCTATGAATACCTCTCTGAGGATATTCATATGAAGTAGCCCCAGGGCTTCATGGTTGAGGAAAGCAAGGTGTGCTAGCTGAAGAACTCCATATTTGGACTCCAATAAGTTTCTTGTAGATGGAACATAAGATTTGATGAAATTATAAATGTTGTGATTTCAGATAAAATCTTGATGAACCATGTGAAGCTTAGTGGGAGTGCCATTGTGTTCATCGTGCTTAATGTAGATATTATTCTAATCATTTAGAATGATATAAGAATAAATAATAAGTGTTTTATAATCTGGTTATCCCATAACTCGAGATATGATCTCAAGGATACCTCTTAGATATTAGTTCTGAAGTTGTTCAGAAGCAAAGAGAAGAGGGTATTGGGACTGTCGCATTAGTAGTACACCTTGGACTTATTCCATTTTCTGGACAATTCCAAGAAAAACTTCCTTCCCTTAAGATGTGATAGTGACCTCTCTAGAGGGATAGCACCTCAAAGAGTTGAGGAAGTGAATGCTAGAACTGCTTGCACTTGTGCATCAGTTATGAGAAGCTGAATGTATTCTAGATGTGTGCAAGAACCAGATGTCTACCATGCATTGGGAGTAGTAAACTGTTACTAATCCTGCTATGGAGATAAAACACTTGATTGCAGTAATAATAATAATATCTTCAAAGATGATAAAACTTGGAGATAGTGATCTCAAAGTCTTATCTTCAAAAGTTTAAGATCTTGTAGATAGTGATCTATAAGGGTCTTGACTGCAGTTACCTTAGGAGATATAGATCTTCAGGAATGAAGGTATTCTAATAAGGATTATGGGAATACTGGTTATGATAATTAATAAGATATAGTGTCAAGGACACTATAACCAACAAAATTGAGTATCGATTGTATGAGATGCAACATTCGCATTGGATGCGAGCACTGTTACTAGGAGATATGCAATTGCCGTAAAAGGACTTGGCGTAGTCTCTTGGGAACGGAGTGACTGATCAGCTTACCTAGCTATTTTCTAAATAGCCTATGATTGTCACATGAGTGTGGGTTTAAATGATTAGCCCATTAATGGCTCTTTCGGCTAGTGGGAGATTGTTGGAAATGCGAGCCCACGGCGAGCCATTATGCAATAAATGTTGTTGCAATTCACTCCTTGATCTGAAATGAAGAATACATAATTTGCATAATAGGTCCCTTAGTACAATTAGGGTTATGTACCATGGCCATCTTAATGATCATACAACTGTTGTTCAATTATTGAATCATAGAGGCTGGTGCTTAGATGAATATCTAATGAGTTAGATTGAGGACTCATCAAGCACCGTCAAATGATTATTAAGAGATGATCTCCAGCCTGAGTAGGAGATGGCAATCCTATCTCATTTAGGTTGATATCTGACCGACTTCTTGATGCAGGTCCTCTGCATAGGAATAGAGATTCGGAGGTGTCAGATAAGTTAGGTCAAAGAGTTGACTTAACGAGATCAAGATAACCAAAGTCCTATATCATATGCTGTCATGATATAGGCACACATCCTCTGACCGGAGACAGATGTGTTACTATATGTCTGAGTATGTACATTTGGCAGACCAATAGGTTGATGACCTAATCAAGGTCTATACACCGGCGCGCTGGTGTGCATATAAGGGCATATGAGTAATACGATCTCTCAAAGGGATCATACAGGTTCACTACTGAACCGGAAGACATGAGCTCACTCATGAGATATTGGGAAGAATCAAATTCCGTGCGCACGGTCGTCTCGCTTTGGAAGCTTGACTGAATTTGTTGGTTTGATATATACTTTTGGAAAGTATATGATCAAGACCTAGGTATGATATATGTTTCTGGAAAGTATATGATCAATACCGACTCCCAATGATCGAATGAGAAACTTTCTGATAAAACCCTGAAGTAGACAGTATAAAGTTGATCTAATACTTCGGGTTTAATCTGAGTCTTCCAGTATGCAGGATGTACAGGTATTAGGAATACCTGAGGGTGATGTGATCATAAACGATTGTATAACCATGACGCTTCCATTCCTAGGGAGTGATGAAACGGGTTTGGATTTTAGTGACTCCTCTCAGTAGAGAAGAAATCTCATCTTAGTCCAAATGTTGGACATTGATCTGAATGTGATTCGGATTCAATGAGAAGATTAGATTTATGGTCTTGATTTAATCAAGCATCTATGGGAGGCCCGAGATATGGATTTGAGATATGATCTCAATATCCATGTCACTATACGTGGAACAATACAATCGCCCTGTCCTTATCTCCAAGTATTCGCGGAGAAAGCGCATTATCCTTGAAAGAGTTCATGGATAATTCTATTGTTGATATATGTATCCGAGCATTGAGAAAATGGATAATTAAATGTAATTTAATTATCATGAATAATATGAATTTGATTCATATTATAAGGAGAGTTATCTTAGATAATTAAATGTGATTTGATTATCAAAGATGTAAATAATATGAATGTGATTCATATTATTTGAGCACATGAGAATAAGTTATCCAATATAATTAAATGTGATTTAATTATTATGGATAAGAATAATGTGGATAGTAATATCCAATTATTCATAATATATTATAAATGTGATTTATAATGTATTGGAGAGAGTTAAATATAATTTATATTAGTAGATTAATTATTAATGTGTATTGGATACACATTGTCTAATTAATTGAAAATATAAATTACATTTTGTTTTGGGTTGTGAATGTGATTCACAAATTTCCAATGGCATGATTGCAATGTTCACAAAATAAATTGGATTTATTTTTGTGAAATAATATTCAACAAAAGTTGTTGAGAGATATTAGAGAGAATTATGAGATAATACAATCTCATATAATAGGAGAGGCATCCACCTTCCATATAGGAAGAGTGGACGGCCACAATTCCCACAAGGAATGTGGTGGCCGTCCACCCCTCTTATGGAAGGAGGCTTGCCTCCTTTCCTATTTCTCTAATTGAGATTGATTTAATATAAATCAAATTATATTCTACATATATTTGATTTTTATTAAATTAATTGTTGTTGGTTTTTACCAACATAAATCTTAGCCATTGAAAGAAACACAATCAATGAGAACCATTGGATTTGTGTTGTCCCATGGATTGAGATCCATGGATCCCAAAACCCTAAAATAGAGAAGCATACCCATGCTCTCTCTTGACACACACAATGCTTGAGAAGCATCTCTCTCTCTCTCTCTCTCTCTTTCTCTCTAGAGGTCAGCCCTCTCTCTCCCTCTCATGGCCGTCCACCATGGATGCCATGGAGAGGTTCTCCATCGCCGCGGCATCGTCGTTATGCTGCCCGTTCTTCTGCTCGTGGATCTCCGTCTTCTTCGGTGCGCCTCGCTCGTGAAGAAGACGTTGGATCTCGTGTGTCGAGATCAGGAGATCCGCCGCTTGGATCATCAACATGGATTGCGAGAAGCACGCGGTTCATCCCCGCGCTCGCAAGCGTCTCCTCCGTCGGATCGGATTTGAGACAGGAGGTCTCTTCGTTTAGAGACTTGATCGTAACCACGCTTCAAGAGGTAATCCTAATTACTTGTTTGTGGTTTAGACGAAACGATCCGAGAAGTATTCTGGGATCATGTGGTTTCGTCATATAAAAAAATTTTTAAATTCCGCTGCATCGAGCAACTAGTGTGACTAGTCGCTCCTCGTCGTATTTGATACGACGCTCACGCTTCCGTGATGCGCTTGAGGATCTAACCATATCCTTCATATACATCACCATTCACTTATATTCATGTGCATATATCACCATCATGTCTCTCCAAAAGAATTACAAGTATAATTAGAACTCAAAAAACAGGAATTCACAGTACCAAAAAAGAAGGGATGCAACAAAGTTAACCACTTGATGCCTATTGTTGCGGTTGTTGCTCCTGCAAACCTGCCGAATTCACGTAAATAGGTTTATGAGCAAAGCACCCAATACGGATATAAAATAGTTAGAAAGGTAAACAGAAAGTGTAAAAGAAGCAATTGTGAAAACTCACAAGCACAAGCAACTTCCCTATTTCCAACATCCACTAAGAAACGACACCTCATAAAGAACTACCATCCCACGCAAAGATACTTGTAACAACTTGATTCAAAATTCCAGTCCACATATGAATATGTATTGTACACCAATTCTAACTTATAAGATATTATGACCGCAATAGAAATATAGCTCAAGTTTCGTGGATAGTCTGTGGTCTTGGTCCATATGGGATCTCACACTATGACTCTAAGGCAAGAAGAAGTCCTTAGGGTTGGGATGCCTCCGTAGGCATGTGGTGGGATACAATGCATCTTAGCTAAGTTCTCAACACGTCCACTAGCTTCACTTAACCAACTGAACATCTGATTCCAAAATCAAATTTCAACCCACGAATCATTGAAAATCACCCAAGTCCACATCCCATCAATAGAATTTACGACAGAAGGGCATGATCTGATTCAATATATTGGATCCTGTATAATTGTACTAATCACATAGTTTTACGGCTTTTTATTTAAAAGTCTCGATGTCTTTCCTCACAAAGATGCATCCGGGTACTTATATGTGGGGTCGACACATATAAGTACCTAGAAGTCACCTCGATAAGGAAAGACGAGCTTGGACTCAAGTTTAATGATGCTTAGGGTCACAACTCACACCCCGTGTTAGTAACACACATTCTCAAGAGGAGTCACATAGAGCCCGTAGGCCTCATCGCCAAGAGGAGATCACACAGAAATCAAAGCACATCACAAAGCACAAGGCACAACCCACTCGACGCCATGGCGGAAAAATCACTAAGACACCAAAAGGAGCACTAAGCAGCGCACACAACACACGGTGAGCTAAAGCAGTATTAATCTCTTGATCGGGTTCTTACGGTTTGTGCAAGGCTCTATCCGAGTTTAAAAGGAGGCATGCTTCTCCTTTGGAGGTTTTCTTATCTATATCAAAAAGCTTAATACTCAAATTGGTTCATATAAGATCACCTAGGTGCTAGAACAACTTGAATTGAATAGTTGTAACCTTGTGGTTATTCTTTATTCTTATAACATATACCTGATTTTCAAGCCCATAAGTTAAGATAACCCACTTGTAGGATCTGAAGCACGCATAAATGACAATGAAGATGGCAAGCAGAGTAAAACACAACATTGACATATATCTCAATGTAAAAATAAACACTATCTTAGTAGAAAATACTTCTGTTCGATTTCTAGATAATTTCCAGTCAAGCTCTAGCACAATCCTGGCTTGTTGAGGCATGAAGTTTCAGTAATCAATCTGTGAATCCTGGATTAGTTGTGTCTCCTACCATATGATCTCAAAACACATCTGATCATTTCCTACCACTCAATAATTCATATTCTAATTGGGTTAAAATTACTTTAATTTACTTGCAAGTTGCATGTTACGAACACTTTGGACTCTTGAGTGAATATATGGGAAGACAACAAATGAGGCTACCATAAGCCAAACTATGTATGACAAGTCTTCCTGCACTTATGGAGTAGATATTTGGGTCTCAATTTTGAGAGTCCTTGGTAACACAAAGGACTTGAAATTAACTCACTGTAGCACCCAAAGAGCATTAAGCACACCAATCTCATCAGGGATACTTCCCTCAAAGTTGTTGTTTGAGATATCGATTGAACGTATATATCATCAAAGTTTTGACTAATGTCATTTCTTATCCTTTGCTCATGATCATAACCGAATCCTGGTAATACAACTTTTGAATATAATTGAATCACACTGCTGGTTGAGACTTTATCATAAGAGTGCCTCATTGCCTTTAAGTCTACATAGTTGTCAGGTGACAATTTGAATACAGGTCAATAATTTGAAGAGCACTAAAGGAGCCAATCAAACTATTATGATCTATCAGGAGACTATCGAATTTATTGGATCTCAAGATAAGTACACGCAGTATAGTAGGATCGCCTAGCCACCATGGAAATTCGCCACCCAGATGCTTTTTCCAACATTCAGAACCTCCAACATCGTGCAGTTTGACTGGCTGACAGGGAGTGCACCTTGTAGTTGATTGCTGTTCAAATTTAGTGTCCTCAAGTTACATGTACTATGGAAATTTGGTGGAATGAAACCACTTAAGTTGTTCCCTCTAAGATTTAGAACATGAAGTTCCTTCATTTGAGCAAGACATGTGGGAAATGGGCCACTCTAGTTTTTAAGAGAAAGATAAGAACCTGGAGAAATTGCATGTTGCAAATGGATGAAGGGCTCCTACAATGCCTCAATTATTAGAAATTAAAAAGAAGATAGTGAAACTAATGTAGAGTTGGATATTTGATGCGACCACATATGATAAATTATTGTTTGAGAAGTCCACAATCGAGCTTGTTATCTGTGGGAAAAGGATAGCCCCTTCTAACCTATTGTTACATAGATTAAAAAAACTAACAATGAGCAATATAAAAGATCAAGCAACTGCCCCTCAAATCATGTCAACATGTTGTGAGATAGATTGAAGTGGTTGAGTCATTGAGCATTACCTCCAATGCTCCACAATCATGGTGGAATAGCACCGGCTATCTTGTTGGCAGACAAGTCCATGTACTTCAATTTGTGTTGATATTTCGAGAAGGCTGGAAACTGGATGATGGTGTAAGATGCAAATTTTAAGGTGTTGATTTTTGGGAAGGAGGAAGAGACTTCAGACTCTATAATATCCAACATGTCATATGAAAGGTCCAAGCTGGAGAGATTATGGAGGCCATGCAGCAGATTTAAGCTAACTGTCTCACTGAAGTTGTTGTTCGCAAATGTGAGGATACTAAGACTTGAAACATTAAAGAAAGAGGTGGGAATATGACCTTACATGTTGTTGTTGCTGAAATCAAAAGTTTCGAGAGGGCATGAAGCATTCCAAAGGCCTTCCAAACTTCCAGAAAGCATATTCTCTTGTATATCTAGTCTTCAACAATGGCAGGTTAAAGAGGGATGGCGATATTTGCCCGGTAATTCTATTACTTCGAAGATCAAATGGTGAAAGCTCACCACTGAAGTTATTGTTGGAGAGATCCAACCTACCCAACCTCATAAGTCTACCTATGGAGGCCGAATTAGAACCAGGCAACATGCAGCCAGAAAGCCACAATATTTCCAATAACCCAAGACCTCCAATCGATTCTGGCAAGAACCCATCAAGCAGTAGATTATTGGGCGCATCAAAAGTTTTCAAACTGGTGAGCCTGGCGACACCAACACAGCGACGCCGGAATGGGAAAGATGACTTCTGAAAGCAAAAATCAGATAAACCATGAAAACACGCAAGCACAATACTAGACATGTTTGTTACGTCTACGTGATCTGTCAACGAAACTGGAGCCTATCACATGAAAAATAAAATTTGCAGGAATGGCAGCAAGAGGGATGAACCGTACCTTACGAAGGTGAGGAACGAGTTTCTCGCTGTGAGATCTTTGCATTGGTGCCTTCAGCTTCGCGTTTGGATGATTTCGACGAACTTCGGTGACCTCGGCGGTGCTCCGACATGCTCCGAGGCGGAGCTCCGGTGGCTTGGGTGGGAGAAAAATGGTCTGGTCAGCCATTCCCAAATCATGTTCATTTTATACCCGTTTTTGGATGAACGTATCCGGGTTCGGATCCGGGTCCAGTTTCTGATCCACGGTGGTAAAACGACCATAACTTCATCGTCCGATGTCGGATTTGGACAAAAAAAGTTCGAGCTGTTTGACGGTTCTTTCTTTCAAATCATGCATGAGGTCATTGATCGAGTCGAGGCTTTCGAACCAAGACGAAAGGCCATTCATTTAAGAAAGGCAAGAAAAACCCAGCTATCAAGAAGCTACATCTTTTGTTATGGACTTTTCATTCTATCCCCCACTTATGAAAGGCCAAGCCGATACAATAGGTATTGCCATGCGAAGGGTTTGACTTGGAGAAATAGATGGTACGTGTATCACGAGAGAGTGGGATTAACTGGTCTGGTAAGGATAGGGCATCGATAACAAGGTCTCGATCAAGGGGTTCATCAAGAATATGCAAGAAAAGCACTTCGAATTGTTGATTCATCGCCAAAGATGTTTTTAACGGGAGCTTGAACTTGTCTACGCAAGCGAGGATAGGCCATGGACCTCGTGGGTGGAGTACGTAGCATAGTGAGGAGGCATGTTTGTCTACACTGCGAGATGAATGTCCTGAGAGATTTTCTTCCGATAGAACTGCCTCAGACTCTTGATCGATTGAGGCCGTGGTTTCAGCCAAGTCTTTTCCTGGATGAGTCTTTACTGTCGATAGTTTTCTTGGTACCATTGGAAAGATCTCGACGAGTACTACACGATGGGCTTCACTAAAATATTTTGAATACTGGGTAAGTACAAATTTTGCGATTTAACCCAGATTCAATTAATTTTGCTATTTAGCCCCAATTAAGGTTTCGAGTTTTTTACAATAACCAACTGGTGTAAATTCTTAAATCCCTACTCTTGTAAATACCAAAGAAGCACTTCCATGTAAATATTTGCACCTATTTCATTTCCTAATAAACTTTTATTTTTGAAAAATCCCTAAAAGTTTGTAAAATCTGTTCAAAAACAGAATAAAAATTTGCAAAATCTTTTCAAAAAACCATAAAAGTTCAAAATTTGAAAATTGCATCACAAAAATATTTTCCTTGCATTGCGCATAGCATTTGCATTTTGCGAATTGAAATTGATGATTGAACTAGTCTAAGTAAAATCCAAAGATTGGAGCTTGGTTGGACCTTAATCTACTTAATCATAGGAATCTTATAGGAACCAGAATTGAGGCACTTCAGGTCTGCTAGACTTAATTCTTTAATATTACGAGACTTGGTTCAATGTCATCTTGACTGCCTAAGTAGAATATTTCGAAACACATGCATAACTCTTGTTGATAATGACCTAGATTGCACACCTACACTTTACACTTTTCTCACGTTAGTTGAAATAGGAGAGGGCTGGATTTGCCTGCATGTGACACAAGCCAGTGGAAACATCAGAAGTCACATATCTGTGGACATTGTACCTCAACCCAATCCAGTAGCCATGAGGTCCACTGACGGAATACTATGGGTTGCAATAATGCTTCAAAAGATGGATAGTCTACCGGCTCAAGAGGAAAAAGTCCTTTTGTAAATGATGTTGTATATAGTATTCGAAAAATGCAATAAAAACTCCAAAAAAATGGACATGCCTGAATGAAAATATAATGATAGCCAGAGTATGTATATAGATGTATAGTCCAATAAGCAATCTTGAGCTTCAAAGTCATGTTCATGTGAGCCTGCAGCAAGATGACTTGGCTACACTAGTCAAGTATCTTAGGATAGGTAGGTACACTGGCTACCGTACATTCTTCTCTCCACCTCTTAATCTTGAGTTGGTTGCACTTGAACTTAGAAGGGAATACCCCGCTTCTGGAGGAAAGAGTTGCTGGATTGGGGAATTAGGGATAACGTGTTGGAGAAGATTGACTTTTACTACTTCAGCTGAGGAGAGCTACATATCACTGACATTGTGCAAGAGAGACTCATAGTCACAAAGGTTTATGTATGTCGTTGACTTGTTCTGACATGTCTATTGATGAGACTTGTGCAGAGTCTTGTAGATCTTAGAGACTGTTGTGTTTCAAATTCGTTTCCCAACGAGGTTCCGACCAAATTAACAATCTAAGGGTTTGACTGAGCTCTAAACTTTGATATTGAGAAGACAAGTTTAAGAGCTAAAATCAATCCAAGTTATTTCTTTCTTTTTCTTTTCTTTATTTCCTTTTTTGCACTAATAAGCATAAGTGTTTTCTAGGGACTAGCAAAGGCAACTCTAGGGGGTGATGAATCTCCATTTCATCACCTTTATTCTATCATTTTGGCTCTCATTCCCTAGCTAAATGCATGTATATGCCACTAATTTGTCAGAGTAACCACTAGGTAAACTATACAAAATGCTGTATAAATTACTGTATAAAAACTATATTTATTGCCAAAATAAAAGAATAAAGAAAAGAAAAAGAATGAGGTGTCAAGGACACTGAATGACCCTAGCCCCCAAGACTCAGTCATCATGAAGACTTAGTCGACAAGGAATAAAGTAGGGGGAGATAAGGGTCAAAATACAATAAAAAACACATTTATTTATTCTTCAATAATTCATTTTTAGGACCTATTTTATTATTTATTTTTTACATCAAATCAATAAACTTTGAACATGGAAGTTGTAGATAAAAATATATAGAAAATACAAAATTTATTTCAAACAAAAATAATACAAATTGTACATTGTACACTTAGAATAAAAGCCAAAACCCAAACTTCCCATACCCATATCTTCTATGTATGGACTCAAAATGCATCAAAATCACCTTTAATTCTATGTGACTTTTTATTAGCTATTTAATGAACATGGTTTCACTTAATTTGGAGTTAAGAAGCAAAATTTAGGTTTTGGACTTCTATTGTACAATATACCTAAATAAAATATTCATTTTATTTATTCTTTATATTTTTCATTATTTTATATATTTTATAATTTTGTAAATATTATTTATAGTATATGTGCATAATTAAGATACAATAAAACCATAAAAAATACAGTAAATCAAATAGTATACAAAATAAATAAATGAATACATCATATATATACCTATATAATTAATCCATACATTTATTTAAGTATACAAATAACTTCAGAAAAAAATAAAATTAGATTTATGTGTACTAAATTAAGTTATAAATATATAAATTATGTGCATAAAATAATAAAATATAAAATATATAACAAAAATTAAAATTAAATATACAATATATATGAAAATATACTTATGATTATACCTGTAAATACTAATTCATAATAAATGACTCCATAAAATAAACAAAAAATAGTAATTAGATACTACTTGAAATAACAAACATTTTATTTTATATCCTAAAATTCATTTATTCATTAACTATTTGTTTTCAATTTTACCAATAATTTCCCCAATGGATTTTTCTGCTTGGTCCACGTGGACCAACCAGAATCAAACCCTAGTTAACCTGGGTCAACTACCTCCCTCTTCTAGGTGTGTCAAACCTATCAACCACCCTTCTTCTCCCCTTATTCTTGTGAGTTTATTAACTCCAATCGACCTAATTCCGCACGCAAACCTACCGTCAATCATCTCTAATACACACCAATGCCCTAAATCCTTTGTACATATCTTCGATCTCTCGCCAATCACTGGTCAATAAGGACCCTCATCTCTGTTTATAAATAAGCCGCCTTGCCTCCATTCTCCATTTAATCCCTCTTCAAGCCCTGAATCCCCTTGTCATGTGTGTGTGTGTGTTCTTGGTCATAAAGAGAGCATCCCCCAGGGTTCGAGGCGGTGTAAGGAGGAGAGGAGGCAGTCCAAGGAGGAGCTCTGGTGACACCTCTACTCCATGGTTTCCAGGTATGAGTCACACCCATTTTATCCATTCTTAGGTAGATTTAGTTTTATTTTTTCCATTTCTGCATTTTATTTCGTAATTAGACCCATAGCTTGGACGTAGTTTCAATCCTTTGATCACCAGAGCTCGATTGTTTCGTCATGTCTTTGACAGTGTCTAACACACCTGACACTCTGACATCATTCCTCGGTGCATTCTTCATTTCCTACACCTACATGAACCGTATGATATTGTACAGATGAGAGGATCAAGGCTCCACCTCCGCCCTTCATCGGAGCCTCTCTGCTCACATCCTTCTTCATGCACAACAACTTCAAATCGAGCCAAGTTGATTCCTTTCGAGCCCAAGATTCTTCTTCATAAGGTACGAGTGACAAAGGACCCAAAGAGGGCCAATTCTAGTGCAGGCGAAGCTCCCTAGGTGCACGGTTCCTCATCAAGGTACATGCCTCTCCCAAGTGATGCTCGGACCCTCTTTATGGCATTAGTCGACAAGGAGTCCTTCCAGGAAGCCATAGAGCCTATCAGCAACGAAGAAGATGGCTGGGACGAGGATTTACGCACGATCGAAGGGAGGACAAGGAAGTGTTTTCCTTGTTCTTCCTCACACCTCCAGAGCTGTTGGATCTCAGACGTGACCCCAGATCTAATCTGGGTCGTCGACATCAAGTGAATCGGTGCCTCCGTCCAGCCATATTATGTGTTTAGGTGAGTCCATATGGCACACTCTTAACTGTTGGATTGTGGTGTGTGTGAAATTTATCTCTTTAATTATCGATAATTGTAGTATAGGAGACATACTTCAACTCATAAAAAACCACAATCTTTGAATGTTGTGGAGAATTTTACTTGGTAAGTCTACCAAGGTCGAACACATGGACACGAGCCTCCTCAGATATCTATCGAAAATGATTGACTAAGATTAAGTGGTTAGATTCATTAATATAGGTCTTTGTTATGTAGACATAAAGTGCAGACAGAAATGCACATGATGAGACTTATGCAAAGATAAGCAGTGCAAAGAATGAGATATATGCAATTTTTATTTGAGTATTATCATTGTATAGATGACGCAAAATGATATGTATAAATATGCCTTGAAATGATTAAAATTCCTTGACCAGTTAAAAAATGAATTGGTTCCAATATCAATTAAGTCACATTAACAATTTATGGCATTTTGAATAAGCACAAGTGAAACAAAAAAACTCTAGAATTTTAGCAAATCAAATTAAGTGTTAAATCAGTAAATGAAATATTCCATTGTGAAGAGAATAAAATTAGGAACTCAATGAAACTGAAATAAAAAACAGAGTTCGTATGCTCAAGATATGATAAAGAGAATGTAGGGGCATAAATGTAGTAAAACATGACAATAAATTGGATAACTACGCGAAAGGCTTTAGCAGGAAATTTTTGCAATTAAGGAATCATGGCAGGGCTTTCTTTCATTTTTTTCCAAGTGCGTATGCAAGGCACGTGCTTGACGACATGGTTGTAATTCTATGAAGAGGTCAGGATAAATCTACAATTTACGCAGCTTCCTAACGCATGTGGCACGCGATAGGGCTAGGCTCAACGATTGTCATGGCTCGGGCTACGTGGAAGAAGCTGGCGCTTTGGAAGGAGGCTTGGTTTTGCCTGAGCCTGGAGGTTCGGTGTTGAGGCTTGGGAATCAATTGAGCCGTCAAATCAAGATGATCCAACGACTAGGAGACAAAGCGCTGATGGACGGTGATGAGTAATCTATAAGGGATGATCAACGTTCTAAAATCCTTGTGTATAGGTACCGTTGGATCAGATCCAAGGGAACAGGTATGTCATTCTCCTCCGTAAGTGGCAGCAAGAAGCCTGGGCTCCAGCGACCTGTTCAGTGCACCATCTTTGCCTTGTGGATAGATGGTTTCTCTAGAGAGCTTGAAGAGGACCTGACGAAGATGGTGTTGGCTTATGGAAGCAGCTGCGAGGACTTGAGTAGCATGCCTATCGCGGTTCATTGGAGATGGCGGAGGAGATCGGAGCACGTCTACTTCATTCGACCATTGA
Source organism: Ottelia alismoides (assembly GCA_037367405.1). NCBI lineage: Eukaryota > Viridiplantae > Streptophyta > Magnoliopsida > Alismatales > Hydrocharitaceae > Ottelia > Ottelia alismoides. Next base: position 70,489 of record JAZKJV010006151.1, on the reverse strand, counting down.
AGAATTCATCTACAAGGCGGGTTAGGGATAGTCGAAGCAGTATGTGCATGAAGTTGTGAGGTGAATGGAGGGACTCAGATGAGGGCAGGCGGAGCCCTGATGGGTTCCTCCTCCTTATCAGAGGAGGAAGATGGCCGGAGCGAATGGGGGTTCTGGAGAAGGGAGCGAGCGAGTGGAGAGTGCTGAAAGTTGGTGGATGACTAAAGAAGGTAGTAGGATGGTCAGGTGAAGGTGGTAGGCATTGTGTGAGTCTGAAAAATAAAGAGAAAAACATAAAAAAGAGGAGAGGAAGGTTCCCTGATCGAAGAAGGAACTTTGTTGGAGGAGAAGCTTGTGCTGAGGCTCCATTGGGTCCTCGGTTCGTTGCTCGACTCGCACAGCCATGGCCAGGTGTTCGGGAAACCACTGGAGTGGCGGTGGAACATGGACTAAGCCATGGGTCTTACCAGGGTGGTGAGCCATCATGGCCAATCCATCTGTCTCTATCTGTCATAGGGAGGTGGAGGATAGCTAGGCCTTAACCATAGGGATTGTGAACGAAGCAGAGAGGAGGTGGAGGGGGAGGATTTATAGGGTGAGGACGACCGTTACCCGGTGGTGGTTGAAGCATTTGTAACGACCACCATGAAGTCTGTAGGGCTCAATCGTGGGGTGTTAATGATTGCACAAGGATGGTGGGAGTGAGGGATATGTGGGGAGTGATTTAGGTCATGGAGAGAAGACGAAGGGATGGGGATAAAAATGGAAGGGGTAAGGGTTACGGTTAGGTGAAGTATGCGAAGAAGGTGAGCTAGATGAGGAAGAAAAGGTTTGGTCTGTTGGATCATGTGATCCAACAGTTAGGAAATATGCGTGAGGGAGCGACACAGATCAAATCTACAGTTCTGATCTGGTGGTGGAGATGAGGGCGGGTAAGGTCGGTTGTGATGGAGTTTAGAGCGAGACCCTAGGGCTGAAAGCAACAGAGGAGAGAAGTGGCTAAGTTGAGATGATGAATCTCATCTACAGTCATGAAAAGAGGGATGTCGTGGAGGGTGATGAGCGTCCAAAGATCGAGTTTCGCGGCCTTCACTTTTTAAAAGAAGAAAGAGAGTGAAGTGTCGGTTGTAGCAGAAAGCCGCGAAACGGAAAGTGTTTCGACCTTTAGACCTATCAAACAAATTTACGGTTTTCTATCAGAAAACCGTTCACTATTTATTTAACCAGGCAAGTGTTCCTGGGTCGAACTCAAGGAGGCAGAATATATTCCCTAATTTTTCTTCTCGTGATTTTATTTTAATTCTTCTCTAAGTCGGAATGCTTTTTGGTGAATTTTTTAATTTTGTTATTTTTATTTGATTTTATTCTTTTCAAATTTTTATTTAATTTTCAAAAAAGGATATTTTTCAAAAGATTTACTTATTATATAGTAGTGGATAAAATATAGGTGATACTATATAGTATAGGTGAACGAGGTTCGAGCCGCGTACTCGAACTACACAAGAAAACGAAACAAAACGAGGCGGTTTTCGAGAAAATCAAAACACGTTAAAAACTCGTCAAAAAGCCGCAAAAACTTTATACTAGATAGCTGGGGTAGTTGTGTAACCACCCTCCAAGAATCGTCGAAATCCGAGGTCAAACGAACAAGATACAACCCCTACAGCCCAGGGGCATAAGCGTAAAAAAAACTAATTAAAATTGTTCTCAAAATGGTCCACAAGGACTGTTCTGCAAGAAAACTACAAGAAGTCTTACACTTAGGTCCCTGCTGAGGGACCTATTTGTAATTATTGAAAACTATGGAGGCGGGATGTAAATGCTGGAAGATTGTTGGACTTATGGTGCAATTTCTCCATCGCTTCGGATCTGACGGCCAAGATTAGAACGTGCAGGAAGCGATCGGACGCTGCGGGTGCTGACACGTGGCGCAAGCCTGTGCGTCGTCTGTTCTTGGAGTTGTTAGAGCTCCTGGCAGACGGCCTCCTTCCCCGATTTATCCCAGCTGCTCCCCGGCGAATCAGACACTCCGGCGGGGCCAGAGGGGTGGCTCCTCCACCCCTCGAGCTCGCCCGCGGTAGAAATGGCGGTGGCGTTGCTCCGATCGACGGCGGAGTGACGATGAATATGGCGGCCTTAACCACCTGGTAACTGAGCTGCACGGAGATCCAATCTTTGGAGAGGAAAATCGACGATGCACGAGGTCCAAGAACCGAAGCAAACGCCTTGCGTGATTCCTGGATCTGCAAATAACAAATGGCTATGCTCGATTCTGGTTGAATCGGCCGAGAGATCAAGAGATTAAGCCTCAAAGTTTGAAGAAAAGCATAAACGTCCAGCCAAATCAACCAAACTGTGAAGAAGAAGATGGTTTGTGAATCGATTGGAAGTGAATCTAAACGAAATCGAAATGGATTTTGATCTTGCGTGAAAGCTAGGTAATAGGGCTATCTAAAGATGTGATTAGCCACGCTAATCGTGGCTCGGAGATCGAGAAACGAAATTCGCAAAGATGGATGAATAGGCCTATGAGTTCCAGGTGTATTACCTGGAAAAAGATGCTCGACGGACGACCTTGGCCGGAGCTTCACGCTGCGATGGCGGCGATGCAAGGCTGACGATGGCCTTGGAACTCTTCTCCGATGTACCCTCCTCCTCGCGAACGCCTTCGAGCGGAGCTGTCACCTCCTGAGCGAGCTGGGCGAGGCGAAGAAGATGGGGGTTCGGGCCACTGGAGCTGGAAAGCTTGGAGGCTGGAAAAGTTGGTTTGTTAATGGCGACTTGAGTGGCTTATATAGGGAAGATACTTGGGCTCCAAGCCAAGATCAAGGGATGGCGAGGTAGAGGGTAGTTAGGAGGGTAGATCTAAGGGTTTAGGATGGTCGGAGGGGTTAGAGGTTGATCGGCATAAATGGAGGAAGATGGCTGGTCGAGCAGGAGTTAGGTGCAACAGGTTCTTGAAGAAGAAGCTCCAGGTGCTGACACGTGTCAGCACCTGGTTGGTCCAGGAGTATAAATAGTTTATAAATTAAATATAAAATAGATAATTATGTTATTTCAAGTAGGTATAAATACAAGAAAGTTAAATAAATTTATTTTCTAAATTATGATATGATTACTTTTAATAAATAATAAATATTATCTAAAATATAAATATTTTATTAATAAATATGTATTTATAAATAGGTTTTTGAATTTTTAATTTAATAAATAATTAAGTAGAAATTAATTTTATATTTTATTAATTATTAGGGTATTAAATAAGACTTATACGAATTTTTATGGATTTTTATGAATTAATTTACATATTTTAATAAATAGAGTAAGTGTCTATATAGGTCAATTATACCTATACTTTGAGGTCTTTGATTTTATAAAAATAATAAATAGTCTCCAAAAATTATGAAATAATTTATGGTGAAACTAGAGGATCATGAAATAATTTAAAAATTATAAAATTAAGAAAATAATAAATAAGGTGTGTTACATAAAATAAATAGCCCAGAAACCCCTTTGTCTTTTGGTCCCAAAACCGACTTTTTTGCAAACGGACTCCGAATTCAGTGAAATCACCTTTATTAATTAGATAATATTATTTTATGAACTTTAAAGGTGAGTACAGTGAAATTGGAGTTCGTATGAGGAAGTTATGATGTTCGGAAGTTGAGATTTTGACAATTTGTAAGCTGAGTTTCTTGGCATATTTACAAGGTAATATTTTTAACTTATTTTTATATTTTTATTTACATTTTTATGAATAATTAGGAGAAAGATTTGATGAAGAATAAGTTAAGATGAAATAATTAAAATTCTTTGAAGTTTTGTATTTATTTTATAAATAGTGAAGAGTGTGTATTCATGTGATAAATTATTTTTATTGGGTTTTCTTTCCTTATCTCCCCCTACTTATTGGTGTGTCGACCAATCCATGCTGACTTGGTCTCGGGGGTTAGGCTATAAATATATCTTACAGTTATATTTATAGTTTAAGTCATATTTCATATATATACATATATTCCATATGCCTTTATCTTTCTTTTTCTGGTTCTTTATTTATTTACATGAATTTAGTGGTTAAAAGTGAATATTTACACATGAATGGGGTTTTGTTAAAGTATGAGAATTAGTGAGTTTTTACATGTATTTGTTAAGGGTTTTAAGACAAAATGCGACAGAAAAGTTAATGAATCATGGATTCATCAACCCCCTATACTTAAACTTTGCTAGTCCCTTAGCAAACACTTATTTTGAAAAAGTAAGTGAAAAAGAAAGAAAGTTAGAATGAATTTGTTTTCCTAAACCAATTCATGAGAACAGACAAAGGACAGAGCTCGATCGGGCCTGAAACAAGCATTTTGTCGGAACCTTAACTAGGATTAGGATTTCATCCTCAACAGTCTTTAAGTTCCATAATCCTTACTCAAGATCACTTCATCGGCTAGTTCAGACTCACTTATTCATATCGCAAACTCTATCATCCCTGAAGTCAACTTGTACAGTGTGTGAATTGATTTAGCTCTTCCTGCTTAGAGAACCGAAGAAACCGTCAATCCCGGTTATACACTCCTATGGCTTCCTCATCCCGCTACTCTTTCCTCGGGGAGGGAGGTATTCCCTTCTGAGTTCAGTTCTGCTATGTCCACAATCGAATATAGGGAGAAGTTAGAAGAATGAGAAAAGAAGTGGAGTGCGACCAGTGTAGACGCATCTCCTTGTGAAGCCCAACCGGTGTAGCTGAGTCTCCACTAAGATGTGCAGGCATATTTGGTGGAAGCTTTGACCAGCTTGGTCTTATTTGGTGGCTTCTGCTTTGACTTGACTTTGTAATTTGCTTGCACTGCATTCATCTTTTGTGCCTCGACGGTTATAGAATCTTTTTAATCCGTCCATTTTTTGAGGTCTTAGAAAAATTGTGTCAGCAGATCCTTCCCTCATCCGAAGCAACTATCGCAACCCCAATCTCTCCCGTCTTTAGACGTCAATGCTGCAAAGATAAGGATAGAAATGTACTACCAAGGTGTACTGTCCTTCGGAACTCCATGCGAGTTGAGCTAAGTGCAGAGTGCATGTGTTCAAGGTTGGTTCAATGGTGAAGAGTTGTACGGATGACTCCAAATGGTCTACTTAAGCTCAGATGACTTGATTTCCCAAATATGGTCTTACGGAACCCAAAGATTTTAAGTCACCAGACCTGAAGAGTCTAAATTCCAGTTCCTAATCAGGCTCCTTACAATGAGAGTTAAAGGCCGTAATCAAGCTCCATCCTTCAGACTAGACTCAGTCCTTAGTTCCGGAAATCAAACTTATTCTGAAAAATGCGAATGCAAATGCAACCATGTTTTTGTGAAGTCTATTTTCTGGATTTTACTCATTTTTTATGAATTTTAAGGATTTTGTAATTTTTACAAATTTTAGGACTTTGTATTTTTTATGGATTTTTATGATTTTTATAAACAAGATTTTATTCACAATTTTTACAAGATAAATTTTATTTAAGTTAAGTGTCTAATGTATTTTACAAATTTTATCTACAAAGTATTTTACAAGGGTTGAATGGCTTTTATACAAAATTTAATAAATAGGGTTTTAAATAAGTATTATACAGATTTTAAATACAAATTTTAATTACAAATTTTAAACATTTTTTACTTATTTACCAGGATTTTATAAATAAGAGAATGGATTTTAAATTAACCCATACCCACTTTTTATGGATTTTATAGGTATAGAAAATACATAAAAGTACGAGTTATGGCCGAAAGTATATATACAATATATACGCACCCCCCTATACTTAGCTTGAGCTATGTCCTCATAGCGTCAAAAGAGAAAAAGGAGGGCATAACTCGTGCTAAGTAAAAGTGGGTGAAAAAGAGATATCGATGACAAGTCAGTCAACCCCCCCTATACTTACGATCAGGTCATCGTAAGTATTATGGGAGAGTAAAAACGGGATGACTGAATGAAAAGGATAAATAACGAAGAATTCAAAAGGAAAGAATACAAAATCATCGAAATCACTCGGTCCCCCTATACTTAGGATAAGGCATCCTAAGTATAGAAAAGAATGTAGCCAAAAATTGGGGATCAGTGATTCGTGAAAAAGAATGGCTATACAAAAGAATTAGTACAAAAATAAAACATAAATCAGCGGGCAATCAGTCCCCCCTATACTTAGGATCTGGTATCCTAAGCATAGAAGACGAGCAAAAACGGGGACGATTGTGGTCTATGAAGAATATACAAGTGTTGTGAATCTCCCGAATGGCTCAAAAGGATTTGTACAGGAAGGAGTAAAAGAATGATCATGATTCCTGTACAAAATAGATCACTTCAGTACGGGCCAGATGATCAGTAGTCTCTACGAAATGCTTCAGCATCTGCCCGTTAACCACGAACGGTTCTGCACCAGGTGACACATCTGATATCGCAATACTGCCATTGTCGTGCACCGTTCTGACTATGTACGGTCCTTCCCACTTGCTTTTCAATTTGCCGGGAAAAATTCTCAACCTTGCATTGAACAACCAGACTTTCTGCCCAAGGACAAAGCTCTTGTGTCGGATGTGTCTGTCATGCCATTTCTTCACTTTGTCTTATAGATCAGTGTGTTCTCGTATGCTTGATTGCGGATTTCTACCAGCTCATTCAGATCTATCTTCCTCTTGGCTCCTGCTTTTTGCATATCCATCAATATTTCTTGAATTGCCCACTCAGATTTGTGCATGATCTCTACGGGCAAGTGGCACGGCTTTCCATAAACTAGCCTGAATGGTGAAGTACCTAAGGGAGTCTTATATGCAGTACGATAAGCCCAAAGAACTTGGTCTAGAAGAAGTGACCTGTTCTTCCTATCCGGTCGTACTAACTTCTGGAGAATTGATTTTACCTCCCTATTTGAAACTTCGGCCATGCCATTTGTCTGTGGGTGATAAGGAGAAGCTACTCTGTGATCGATGCTGTACTGTTTCAGTAGCTTCTTCACCTCCTTATTAATGAAATGGCTACCCCCATGAGAGATAAGAATACGAGGGATTCCGAACCGCGAAATGATGTGTTCCCTTAGGAACTTGCAAACGGTCTTACTGTCTGCGGTTCGTGCGGGTATAGCCTCCACCCATCTGCTAACATAATCTACAGCGAGAAGGATGTACTCAAAGCTGCTGCTAGAAGGGAACGGTCCCATAAAATCTATGCCCCATGCATCAAAAATCTCGCAGATAATGACGGGTCGCATCGGCATTGCATCTCTGGCATTGACTGTCCCTACAGCTCTCTGACACTCTGGACAACTCTTCACGAATGTGCAAGCATCTCTGGTAAGAGTCGGCCACCATAATCCTCTCTGTAGTACCTTCTGCGCTGTCCTCTTCCCTGAATGATGTCCTCCTGATTCTAAAGAATGACACAAAGTGAGGAATACATCGCCTGTAAATGCAATCCGGTCCTTCGCGAAAAAGAATCGGATCCTCCCAATGGTAGTATCGTGACTCAGAAACGAGTTTCTCAACTCTGTTCTTCGGCCAACCTTGAGGACTTTTCTGTGTGACCAGAAAGTTCACTATATCTGCATACCACGGAAGTTCTGTAACCGCAAAGATGCTCTCGTCTGGAAATCTCTCTGCGATCTCTGGCGTGTATTCATCTGAAGGCTGATTTGACTGTAATCGGGAGAGGTGATCAGCTACCACATTCTTTACTCCAGGTTTATCCTTGATATCCAAATCAAATTCCTGAAGTAAAAGAATCCATCTAAGAAGGCGTGCCTTGGCATCCTTCTTTTCCATCAAAAATCTGATAGCTGAATGATCGGTGTAAACTGTGATCTTGGAGCCAAGTAAATAAGATCGAAACTTGTCTAATGCAAATACTACTGCCAACATCTCTTTCTCTGTTACTGTGTAGTTTCTCTGCGCATCATCTAAGGTCTTGCTGGCATAGTGAATAGCGATGGGAAGTCCATTCCTCCTCTGCCCTAATACAGCCCCGACCGCAAAATCTGATGCATCCGTCATGATCTCGAAGGGTAGAGACCAATCAGGCGGTTGTAGGACAGGAGCACTGATTATCTTTTCTTTCAGCGTGAGGAAGGCATGAAGACATTTGTCATTTAAAACGAACTCGATGTCTTTGCCTAATAATTCAGTTAACGGTCGGGCAATCTTGGAGAAGTCTTGAATAAATCGTCGATAAAAGCCGACGTGCCCCAGAAATGACCGTAACTGTTTGATGTTGGATGGTGGCTCGAGTTTCTTGATGACGTCCACCTTGGCAGGGTCAACCTCCATGCCTCGCTGGGAGATGACGTGCCCCAACACGATCCCGTGAGTAACCATAAAATGGCTCTTTTCCCATGACAGAACGAGATCTACCTCACAACACTTTTTCAAAACCTGGTCTAGGTGCGCTAAACAATCGTCAAATGACTCACCATAGACCGAAAAGTCATCCATAAAAACCTCTAGAAAATCACCGACCATGTCCGCAAAAATAGCAAGCATGCACCTCTGGAAGGTCGCGGGAGCATTGCACAATCCAAAGGGCATCCGTCTAAAGGCATACGTGCCAAACGGACAAGTGAAGGTGGTTTTCTCCTGGTCTTCCGGAGCAATTGATACCTGGTTGTATCCGGAGTAACCGTCAAGGAAACAGAAGTAACCCTTCCCTGCCAACCGTTCGATGACCTGGTCTATGAAAGGCAAAGGGAAGTGGTCCTTCTTCGTCGCGGTGTTAAGTTTCCTGTAATCAACACATACTCGCCACGACGTGGTTACTCTCTTTGGAATCTCCTCTCCACTCTCGTTTTTCACCATCTGAATTCCCGACTTCTTCGGGACAACATGTAATGGGCTAACCCATTCGGAGTTGGAGATAGGATAAATGAACCCTGCATCACACCATTTCGTGATCTCTTTCTTGACAACTTCTCGTAAAATCGGATTCAGCCTACGCTGAAACTCTCTGGAGGGTTTGCTGTCATGATCGAGATAGATATGATGTGAACACAAAGCAGGATTAATCCCCCGGAGATCGGATACAGTCCACCCAATGGCCTTGCGGTTTCTTTCTAGAATCTCCATCAGACGAGATTCTTGATCATCGGTCAAAGTTGAGCTGATAATGACCGGAAACTGTTGGTGTGGACCCGCAAGGAAAGCATATTTCATGTTTGGTGGCAAAGTCTTGAGTTCTGGCAAGGTAGTATCTGGATCTGCTGCAACATCATCTATATCTGCATGGGGATTTGTGATGGTAGGTGATGTGTCTGTATTCTGATTGTTCACCATCTCAATGTGCTCTAAAGTCGGACTATAGAAGATGTTCGAGACATCATCCGACTTCTCAGAATGATCAGAAGAGAATAAGTCAGCTAAATAGAATTCTGATTCATCTGAGATGGAGGAATTGTGTATACTCTCTGAATCTGAAAGATCTGCATTAATATCCTCAAAAGTCTGATCCCTTTGCTCATCATCATCCAGACTAAAATATAAAGTTCCATCGGAAGAGCTACCTCCTAAAGTCTCAGACCCGTCCTCTGTCAAACATTCTTGGGTCTCTACCTGGTATCTTTCGAGGTCGTCAAGGCGAACCTCATCCATGTAATCGCAGGAGGCTAGAGAACTCAGAAAATCTGAAGATGCATCACTGGAAGTGTTTGATTCTCTCGCCATCTCTATATGTACCTTTTCACCCTCGGCGCAAAAAGATACCTTCCCTGTATCATAATCGAAGAGAGCCTTTGCGGTCTCTAGAAAAGGCCTCCCGAGAATGATCGGGGTAAGGTGTAACTGTGTAGGGCAATTCATCTCTAGGACCGTAAAGTCAACGGGAAATTGCAGACCCTGCACGGTTACGATAACGTTCCTAAGTATACCCTTAGGTCTCTTTACGGATCTATCAGCAAACTGAAGGATCACACGGGATTTGTAAAGAGGACCTAACTCGAGCTTCTCGAGTAAGGAAGCGGGTATCAGATTGATCGAGGAACCGTTACCTAATAGAGTGCGATCGAATTCGGCTTTTGCGATCTCACATCTGACATAATGTGCACCTGAGTCTTTCTTCTTCTTTGGAAGCTTATTCTGTATCGCACAGGATGTAGCCTTAGTCAATACATGCTTTTCTGTTCGGGATCTCTTTTTCCTACGTGTGGTGCATCTATTTTTCAATTGATTCTTAAGCGTAGGAAATTGATCTAAGGCATCATGGAGCGGGATCTTCAGAAAGATATGATCTTTGAGCAACTTTTCAAATTGTGGAGATTCGGGATTATTTTTGGTCTTTTTCTTTCCTTTTCCAAACAAAGCATCGGGAAAAGGAATAAAGTCAGGATTCAGAAAATCAGAACTTTTATTCAAATCATTGGAATCAGCTTGTACATCGAGAGTCTCAGAATTATTTACAAAACTCTCTAAAACAGGGGAAGAAATGTTTTTGTTTGGGAATTCTGCCTGATCTGGCGTGATATCATCATCTGAGTCGCCAGTATCCATATCTGAACTGTTGGCATTGCTCCCGTCTATTGATTCTACGTCGTCATCCTCTTGCGGTTTCTCCTCCTCGGCATTCGGATCATGCTCGTGCTCCTCTGGTTCCCTCTCCTCTCCAGTAGGTGTTTGCGGTGATCTACCGCTCCTGAGACGAATGAAGTTAGACAAAAATTCAGGAAATGAGATCTTACCTGTAGTATCTACCTGATCTGGATGCCACCTCTTGTTGTTCGGATTCATCTGAGGCTGGGCTGGAAGAGTGGTCTTCGGCACGGTTAACTCGTCCAGACGACGGTTAACCTGCTCCATCTCTGTCTTGTGTGCGATCTGGAGCGTACTGAGCATGTCCATAATCTGGTTGAGCGCCTGGGCCTGTGAAGACATCTCTGGTTCGGTATGGGGGCCCTGCCTTGCTCCTCTCTCCTGCTTTGGTGTGAAGGGCTGAGAGGTGGACGACTGGAAGTAGCGCTGTGGTGTAGAGGAAGATTGCTGCGGCTGCTGAAAAGAATAGTTCGGTGAAAACTGAGCAGGGTGCTGATAAGTAGGCTGCGGTCTCTGATGGTAGACGTTCGGATGAGACTGCGGCAGCGTGAAATTCTGGCGGTGTTGGAATTGCGGACGTCCATGCTGCGGATGACCGTACGGCTGCTGCTGCTGATGATTCGGTATACTCGGCTGCTGAACTGGAGTATACCAAATCCCATTTATCTCGAAAGTGGCTTGCGGCTCCACCTCCATCTCTGTAGCGCTGATGACCTGGCCGGCATTGGCATGAGACTGATCCTCATGCCAATCAATCTGCGGAATCTCGGGCTCGCTCTGAACATATTGTATCTGACGGGTGGGTGGAGCGGGTGCGATCCTCCGTGCTGGCTGTGAAGAAGTCTGACTCTGCTGGTACTGAAGTTGAAGATCAGAGACCTTCTTCGAAAGATCGCTCAGTTGTTGAGGTAGAGATGAGAGTTTCTCCAACTCTCGCAGCGGCTGTAGGTCTTGGACCTGCTTGTGAATCACGTCCACCAACGTTAATTTTTCACTAATGAAGCCCATGTTGGTGTTGGATTCAGAGTCTGATATATTCGCCACCTTGTGATGCTCTCGGTGATGTGGTGGCTGCGGGGCTTTCTGATATGCCCGAGTAGAGTCTACAACTCTCGAGTTCCCGGCCATCCCTTCGAAGATGGCCCAGACTGACTCGGCATCCTTGTTCAAGTAACTGCCGCCACATGCGGCACTAACTAGCCCCTGAATTTCCGGCTGGAGTCCTCCGAAAAAATTCTGTACTAGCACCTTCATTGGTATCTCATGATGCGGGCATCTCTCCGTCAGGTCCTTGAATCGATCCCATGCCTCATGGAATGATTCGTTCGGTAATTGCGTAAAATTGGAGATCTGACTCCTCGTCATGTTCGTCCTTCCTAGAGGAAAATACTTGCGCAGGAAGGTGGACTTCAGGTCGTCCCAAGTGGAGATTTCTCTCCCTAGATGGCTTAGCCAATAAAGGGCCTTATCGGCTAAGGCAAAAGGAAAAGCCTTTAGGCGCACGGCTTCCTGTGTCACTCCTAGATAGCAGGCCGTTCCGCAGATCATCTCAAACTGCTGTAAAAACGTGAACGACTCCTCTGCGGCATTCCCATAGTACTTGGGAAGCAAAGAGATGAAGGACGGTCGGAGTTCGTATGGCCCTTGATTCGGCGGTAGCCGAATCCAATGATGGAGCGTTCGAGCGCCCGGGTCATACTCGTCCCGTAAAGTAGCGGGAACCGCAGGCGGTAACTGGTTCCCGGCCCCTGCTCTGAGTGCGGCTAATTCAGCCTGTAGCTCGGTCTGGACTCTAAACTGTTCTCGAATATGTAGATTCATCTGCTGAAGTGTGTCGAGAATACCTATCGTGACATCTCCGTTCGGATCTGCTCTTCCTTCCGGATGATCCTCAGCTGCTGGCCTCTCATCTACTGCCGGTGCTTTCCCACGAGCCATCTGATCGTCTGTAAAATGGAAACTCTCGTAAGAACTCATCGAGAAATACTCAGGAGATTTGGATTCTGTATTGAGGCGAAGGTCTGCCTCAATGATCTGGCCAGGAGGCGAGGGAGTCTGGGTTTGACTCGCCTCGAGATCGGATGGGACCAGCTCGGGAAGAGGGTCATCCCGAGCCTGTGAAGACATACGCTCGACGGTGGACGGTCGAAAGCTCACAGAGTCTGAGCCGAAAAGCCGTCGAGACGTCATCTTCGATGTCAAGAGAAGATTGGGAGAGCACGTGTACCATTCAACTGAAGAAGGAATGCGAAAGCCGCGGAAAACTCACGCCCCGCAAACAAACACAAGGCAAACCCCGTTTTCACCAACTCAACCCTGATGAAGACCGTAAGAGTTCGGTCTTTTTATCTTTTCGGTTTTAGGGTTGTGATTATCAATCGTTGCGGTTACGCGGGCTGAGCGAGCCAATAGGAGCCCGATAGTTTCTTCAAGACACTGGCCCGAATCCTTACGCGAGACCACTCACACTCAGCCAGTATGGGATTAAGTACGGACCGTTTCCGGCTACCCGTGTTACTTGAGGACGGAGCCTTGCACAGTATCCTCTAAACCTCCCACTCTGCTAAGTAAACCCGGACCGTTTCCGGCTACCCGAGCTTACCCACTGAGGAACAGCGATCAGGTGTATGGACCCAGTAGTATCCCGCAAGAAATACGGGGTTTTGTCTCTATCCTTAAGTGTCGGCTCTCAACTCGCGCACTCTGAGAAATGTGCGGGGGTTACTCTCCCCAAATCAATTGAATCGATTTTACGGTTTTTGATCAGATATTTTTAGCAGTCCCAATTTTTAATTTTGCAATTTTTATGGATTTTCAAACAACGTCTATTTTTGTCTTTTTGTTAAAACCCTAGAGCAAGCACCTAGGTTGCAAGTCCTAAAACTAGCTACGAGGCACAAGCAGATAGAGCGAAAAACCTAAGCAAGCATCTAGAAAACCGCGGAAAACCGATAAGCGATGAAAAAGCCGCGGTGGGTGCCCTGATTCACCAGATACACGGTATCCGATGAATCAAGCCCCTAAAAAAAATGAAAATTTTATTAAGCTAAGTACAACTCTCTCCCTTTCTCTCTCAAATAAAAGGATACTAAATCTCTTCTCCTCTACAGTCGACTCGTGAAGAAGAAGCCGACCTCTGCCCTGTCAACTGACTCGGCTTCCGAAGAAACCGGTTGATCCTGCAGGCCCTGCAAAAATGATTAGCACAAAAGAATATCGAGAAAGTCGAGAAAGCCGTAAAGAAACTAAAAAGAAAACTCAGAAAACAACGCACGAAAAAGCCGTACGAAAATCGTACGAAAAACAAAACAAAGAGAAGAAAAAGAATAAGATCACGAAAAACGAAAAATCAAGGGAAACGCCTCCCCGGCAACGGCGCCATTTTGATGAGCGTCCAAAGATCGAGTTTCACGGCCTTCACTTTTTAAAAGAAGAAAGAGAGTGAAGTGTCGGTTGTAGCAGAAAGCTGCGAAACGGAAAGTGTTTCGACCTTTAGACCTATCAAACAAATTTACGGTTTTCTGTCGGAAAACCGTTCACTATTTATTTAACCAGGCAAGTGTTCCTGGGTCGAACTCAAGGAGGCAGAATATATTCCCTAATTTTTCTTCTCGTGATTTTATTTTAATTCTTCTCTAAGTCGGAATGCTTTTTGGTGAATTTTTTAATTTTGTTATTTTTAGTTGATTTTATTCTTTTCAAATTTTTATTTAATTTTCAAAAAAGGATATTTTTCAAAAGATTTACTTATTATATAGTAGGTGGATAAAATATAGGTGATACTATATAGTATAGGTGAACGAGGTTCGAGCCGCGTACTCGAACTACACAAGAAAACGAAACAAAACGAGGCGGTTTTCGAGAAAATCAAAACACGTTAAAAACTCGTCGAAAAGCCGCGAAAACTTTATACTAGATAGCTGGGGTAGTTGTGTAACTACCCTCCAAGAATCGTCGAAATCCGAGGTCAAACGAACAAGATACATCCCCTACAGCCCAGGGGCATAAGCGTAAAAAAAACTAATTAAAATTGTTCTCAAAATGGTCCATAAGGACTGTTCTGCAAGAAAACTACAAGAAGTCTTACACTTAGGTCCCTGCGGAGGGACCTATTTGTAATTATTGAAAACTATGGAGGCGGGATGTAAATGCTGGAAGATTGCTGGACTTATGGTGCAATTTCTCCACCGCTTCAGATCTGACGGCCAAGATTAGAACGTGCAGGAAGCGATCGGACGCTGCGGGTGCTGACACGTGGCGCAAGCCTGTGCGTCGTCTGTTCTTGGAGTTGTTAGAGCTCCTAGCGGACGGCCTCCTTCCCCGATTTATCCCAGCTGCTCCCCGGCGAATCAGACACTCCGGCGGGGCCAGAGGGGTGGCTCCTCCACCCCTCGACCTCGCCCGTGGTAGAAATGGCGGTGGCGTTGCTCCGATCGACGGCGGAGTGACGATGAATATGGCGGCCTTAACCACCTGGTAACTGAGCTGCACGGAGATCCAATCTTTGGAGAGGAAAATCGACGATGCACGAGGTCCAAGAACCGAAGCAAACGCCTTGCGTGATTCCTGGATCTGCAAATAACAAATGGCTATGCTCGATTCTGGTTGAATCGGCCGAGAGGTCAAGAGATTAAGCCTCAAAGTTTGAAGAAAAGCATAAACGTCCAGCCAAATCAACCAAACTGTGAAGAAGAAGATGGTTTGTGAATCGATTGGAAGTGAATCTAAACGAAATCGAAATGGATTTTGATCTTGCGTGAAAGCTAGGTAATAGGGCTATCTAAAGATGTGATTAGCCACGCTAATCGTGGCTCGGAGATCGAGAAACGAAATTCGCAAAGATGGATGAATAGGCCTATGAGTTCCAGGTGTATTACCTGGAAAAAGATGCTCGACGGACGACCTTGGCCGGAGCTTTACGCTGTGATGGCGGCGATGCAAGGCTGACGATGGCCTTGGAACTCTTCTCCGATGTACCCTCCTCCTCGCGAACGCCTTCGAGCGGAGCTGTCACCTCCTGAGCGAGCTGGGCGAGGCGAAGAAGATGGGGGTTCGGGCCACTGGAACTGGAAAGCTTGGAGGCTGGAAAAGTTGGTTTGTTAATGGCGACTTGAGTGGCTTATATAGGGAAGATACTTGGGCTCCAAGCCAAGATCAAGGGCTGGCGAGGTAGAGGGTAGTTAGGAGGGTAGATCTAAGGGTTTAGGATGGTCGGAGGGGTTAGAGGTTGATCGGCATAAATGGAGGAAGATGGCTGGTCGAGCAGGAGTTAGGTGCAACAGGTTCTTGAAGAAGAAGCTCCAGGTGCTGACACGTGTCAGCACCTGGTTGGTCCAGGAGTATAAATAGTTTATAAATTAAATATAAAATAGATAATTACGTTATTTCAAGTAGGTATAAATACAAGAGAGTTAAATAAATTTATTTTCTAAATTATGATATGATTACTTTTAATAAATAATAAATATTATCTAAAATATAAATATTTTATTAATAAATATGTATTTATAAATAGGTTTTTGAATTTTTAATTTAATAAATAATTAAGTAGAAATTAATTTTATATTTTATTAATTATTAGGGTATTAAATAAGACTTGTACGAATTTTTATGGATTTTTATGAATTAATTTACATATTTTAATAAATAGAGTAAGTGTCTATATAGGTCAATTATACCTATACTTTGAGGTCTTTGATTTTATAAAAATAATAAATAGTCTCCAAAAATTATGAAATAATTTATGGTGAAACTAGAGGATCATGAAATAATTTAAAAATTATAAAATTAAGAAAATAATAAATAAGGTGTGTTACATAAAATAAATAGCCCAGAAACCCCTTTGTCTTTTGGTCCCAAAACCGACTTTTTTGCAAACGGACTCCGAATTCAGTGAAATCACCTTTATTAATTAGATAATATTATTTTATGAACTTTAAAGGTGAGTAGAGTGAAATTGGAGTTTGTATGAGGAAGTTATGATGTTCGGAAGTTGAGATTTTGACAATTTGTAAGCTGAGTTTCTTGGCATATTTACAAGGTAATATTTTTAACTTATTTTTATATTTTTATTTACATTTTTATGAATAATTAGGAGAAAGATTTGATGAAGAATAAGTTAAGATGAAATAATTAAAATTCTTTGAAGTTTTGTATTTATTTTATAAATAGTGAAGAGTGTGTATTCATGTGATAAATTATTTTTATTGGGTTTTCTTTCCTTATCTCCCCCTACTTATTGGTGTGTCGACCAATCCATGCTGACTTGGTCTCAGGGGTTAGGCTATAAATATATCTTACAGTTATATTTATAGTTTAAGTCATATTTCATATATATACATATATTCCATATGCCTTTATCTTTCTTTTTCTGGTTCTTTATTTATTTACATGAATTTAGTGGTTAAAAGTGAATATTTACACATGAATGGGGTTTTGTTAAAGTATGAGAATTAGTGAGTTTTGACATGTATTTGTTAAGGGTTTTAAGACAAAATGCGACAGAAAAGTTAATGAATCATGGATTCATCAGAGGGTTAAGAGCCGTCAGATGGGTAGCCATCCAATGGATGAAATGGAGGTGGAAGGGTGTAGTTTGGATCTAATCAAGGGGTCTAATCAGACGGTCGAGCGAATAAGGGAGATGAGAGGTGGAAATGGAGGCATGGGAATAATATCAATCGACCGAGAGGGAGGCTGGGTAGTACAAAGAGGAGTGGTCATGTTGGCAGCCCAGAGGACGCCACGTTGCCCAAACAGATTATTGAGAAAAGGGGAAAATAAAGAGAAATTAGAAAATAAATAAAAGGAAGAGAAAATAGCAAAAAGTCAAAACATGAAAGTTGTAGATCTCAATGAGATCTACAAAAGTTTCGTGTTGACCAAAAAGTTAAAAGAAGTCAAATAAACAACACACAAATTGTGGAAGCCTTTTTAATAAATAAAAACACTGCATTTTCAAGGTTTTGTTATTTTTTGCATTTTTAAATTCTTTTAAATCTCAAAACAAATGTATACAATATTTATCTTTTTTTATTTTTAATAAGAAATAAAATAAGGAAAATAAAGGGTTAATATTTATATAATAAATAAGGTTATATACAGGAAGAGGCTTTATTATTAATGATGCGGAATTAATAAATATTTGAAAGAAGGTGATTATGTTTTGAGGATAAAAAGAGAGTATAGTGGTGATTAATCAGAGATTCTGCACACCCCTATACTTAAACTATGCTTGTCCTCAAGCATCTAAGGAGTCCGATTAATTCCAGACAGTGCATATGAATTTTCAAGGCTCAATTCATCAATAACCCTCAATTTACGTGATCCTAAAATTCTAGGCTCAACCATGCTCTAATCAAAAGGAATCCAACTTCTCTAATTATCAGACTCTCTATTTGTACACATAATATA
This sequence comes from Ottelia alismoides, assembly GCA_037367405.1. Taxonomy (NCBI): domain Eukaryota; kingdom Viridiplantae; phylum Streptophyta; class Magnoliopsida; order Alismatales; family Hydrocharitaceae; genus Ottelia; species Ottelia alismoides. Next base: position 52,562 of record JAZKJV010006151.1, on the reverse strand, counting down.
AGGATATGACATTTAGTACTACACTCATGAGAGGAGTCGAGATGTCACCCTAGGTTCTAGTCCAGGAGACTCTCCTCTAGACCTATTCTTCAACACTAGGGAATAAGTCGGTTCTTGATTTCACACCACTGTTTCATTAGTTTGTCAGACTTGTATCGAGTGCCTTATTACTCAACGTATGCATATCTTTGTTTGTAGATCAGTGTGTCTGTCAAGAGAGTTTGGAGTTGTCTGCACTTGTCTTCCTGGGAATGCACAGGGGTGTGTCTTTTCTGGGTATCTAATATACTTTCTACACCAAGACTTGTAGCATTTACAATGTAGAGCCTTTTTTTAGTGCAAGCATGGCTCCTTGGTCCTAGTAGCTTTTGTCCAAGTGGACACTTTGAAATGGTTGGGACCGCTTGCCTTTGATGTATGCGCTTTGATATTTGACTTCGAATTAAGAGAGCTTTCTTTCAATATTTCTTTTCTTTTCTTTTTAGTAGGATAGCTCCACTGCTTTTACCAAGAGTTGACGCACACTGATCAACAAGTTTATTATGTTTCATCACTCCCTGATACATAGGTAAATATCAAACGATAGCATGTGAACTTGTTTGCATATTGGTTAGGGTTTTTTGACACTCAGGTTTGTTGAAGCCTTCATTGATTTTATCCCATCCTCGAGTATCATTAAATCAGGTCTAAACTCAAATCTCCAATCATAGTCCCTCAAGTGATAACTCAACTCATCTCATCAATCATGCAGTTGTGAAAGTGATGTGTTGATCATATTCTTTAGAAGATAGAGTTGAAGAGTGCAATATAGCGCTCAAATCTTTCAATCTAGGGAAGTGTGGATTATTAAGTTTCAAAACCCTAATGCCTAAGGTTGGATAACTCAGACTCCCAAGATCTCAAAAACCAAGTTTCCTCAATTCCTCAAGCCTTGAGTTATATTATATGTGTCAGAAATACACCAACTCCAAGGTTAGTGAATTTTTATGATTTTTTATTTTTGTAACTTTATGGGATTTTTTTATCTCAAGAGAAATAATGACTAGACCAAGATCATATGAATAGTTGCATCCATTTCCAGCTAGTGTAGGTGTAAGTACGAACAATTAGATGGCTACTCGTATTACTTCTAGACAACGTCATTCTCATTATCTTTTAACCACCCACTCTGCAACGGAAACCGTAGTTCCCTCACTGGGAAATGGCTATTTATTTTTAAGCTCAGTTCTCATAATCACTTCTCAAGAAAAGATTTTAATTTTTCAGATTTTATGGAATAAGGTTAATTGTAGTTACAAAAAAGAAGTTAGTCCCTCATTTTTGAAAAGATTTTTGAAAAGATTTTTCAAACCATGTCACAAAAAATAAAGATTTTCAAAATATTTTTCAAAAGATTTTCAAAACGAGTAAACCTCGTTTTTCAAAACACTATAACATAGTTAGAAAAAAATACAAAGCATTTTACAAACATTTTTACAAAAATCAGTTCACAGATACTTGTACCCAAGCCCCAAAAAGTTTTAAAATTTCCAAAATACGAGCTATGGCTAAAGTATATATACAATATATACAGTACACCCCTATGCTTAACTTTTGTTATGTCCTCATAGCACAAAGTGATATGAAGCCATAGCTCAGTTTAAATACAAGGTTATATAGCAGAATTGACACAGATGCCCCACTTACACTTAGATTAAAAAATAACCTAAGTATAAGAAGAACAAGAAGAGGGAGGAATGATTTTTAATGACTCGGGTCCCCCCATACTTAGGATGTAGATAGCCTAAGTATTAGATATGCAATGAGGATGGAGGGACCCGTGTTTTATAATCAGTGATTATACAAGTTTCCCCCTATATTTAGGTTGAAGAGTATCCTAAGTATTAGGATATGGAATTAAGGATGGGGAACCGGTGATTAGTTAGGGCTAGAGGGTGAGTGGATTTACATAAATGAATGGATGGAGATGGGGCGAATAGATTTACGGGAGGATTAGGGCAATGCATACATCAGGCTCAACTAATCAAGCAAGAAACCCCATGATTTCACCAACTCACTCATGAAGACCAACAAGTGTTGATCATTTATCTTGTTTAATTTATTGGTGATCATTTAAAATCCGAATCCATTACACATGGTTTAAGGTTAGGTTTTGGGCACTATCTTAGGGATATGTCCTCACCTCTCAATATTCAAACATCATATGTATAATGTAAGGGGTTGGTCTCCAATAATCTAAGAGTGACTTTTATTCCATTTTATTTCATCAACTTGCATTATCAGTCCCAGTTTTAGCATTCGGTTATCACTGAAGTTAATGTGAATACAAGTCCAAAAAACATCGTCTAGCGGCCAGTCTCGATTACATCAATATCCTAAGTGATAAATCAGGGGAATATCGAGGAATACCAATGTAGTCGTGAAAACCATGATGCATTCTTGAGAGAAGAACTTACAATGTCTCCAGCATTCTCCATGCATATGCAAGACTAAAATTAAATTTATAACTAAATGCATACAAGTCAAAGAAATCGTACCCTAAACATGCTTTTATTAGTGGGAAAAATTTAATTGTTTTTGGCTAAGTGGAGCGATGCACATGTGCCTACTGAGTTATGCGTGTCCTACCTACAAAGCAAGCACAAATGATAGAAAAATAAAAGAGCTCGGAAAGCTGTGTGACTAGCCCTAGGTCGACACTCAAGTGAAGCACCACCAAGGTTAGGGATGGCATCACACACCACAAATTTTCTTCTCTTTTTTTACTTTTCTTTCTAATACAACCGCAATCCCTCTAATGAGGACCACTCGAAATGCAATGATTACAATTATTTACAAAACAAATGCGTGAACAAAATCTCAACTAAGCTCCTTGAATCCTTCTGAATTTATTCTACGGCTCCTCGCAGCGGGAGCTCCCAACTCCATGCCTCCATGTTGATAGTGCATCCTCCATCTCCACGTGCCATGCCACAAAATAAGAATGTCAAAAAATGTCAAGAAAAATAATCGACGGAAATGATGCAAAAACAAATACATTGTGAAGACCTAAAGTTTGGAAAATATTCGACTCAATACAATAAAATTCAATAAACAAATAAGGATAAGTCGTGTCCCTGACAACGGTTCCATTTAATGAGTGTGAAATCCATTTCGTTAAATGTCGATAATTGTAGTATAGGAGACAGATTTTGACTTGTCAAAAACCAATTGAATGTTGTGGAGAATTTTACTTGGTAAGTATACCAAGGACGAACACAGGGACATGAGCCTCCTCAACACTTTATCCAAAATTATTGACTAAGGTTAGATGATTATATTTATTGATATAGGTCTTTGTTAAGCAGACACAAAGTGCAGACAAAAATGCACATGATGAGACTTATGCAAAGACCAGCAATGCAATGAATAAAATATATGCAATTTTTATTTGAGTTTTATCACTGTAGAGATGATGCAAAATGATAAGTACAAATATTCCCTAAAATGATTCAAATTTCTTGAACAGATAAAAAATAAATTTATTCAAATATCAATTGAGGCACATTGATAGTTTATGTTATTTAAAATAAGCATAAGTAACACATAAAATATATGGGATTTTAGCACATCAAATTAAGTGTTGAATTAGTAAATAAATGTCATTATGAAGATAATAACATTAGGGACTCAATGAAATTGAAATCAACAAAAACAGAGTTCATATGCTCAAGTTATGATAAATAGAATGCATTGGTATAAAAATAGTAAAAACATGAAAATAAAAAGGATGACTATGCAAAAAGGTCCCTGGCGGGGGAATTTTTACAATTAAGGAATCCCAGCAGGGCTTTCTTGGAATTTTCCCAGGCTCGCATGTGCAGGACACACACTTGAGTACATGGTTGTAATTATATGAAGAGGTTGGTGAAAATCTGCAATTTGCCCAGCCCCCTCAAGCGGGTGGCACGCGATAGAGCTAGGCTCGACAGCTGTCGTAGTTTAGGCCACATGCAAGATGCTGGCACTTTGGAAGGAGGCTTGGTTTCTCGCGGGCCTGGAGGTTCGGTGATGAGGCTTGGGGGTCGCCTAAGCCATCAGATCAAGGCAATGCAACGGCTAGGAGACGAGGTGCTGATGGACGGTGATGAGTAATCTGCAGGGATTGATCGACAGTCGAAACTCCATGTGTACATGTACCATTGGATCGAAATCCAAGGGCACATGTACGTCATTCTCCTACACGGGCAACGACGAGGAGCCTGGGCTCTAACGACCTCCTCAATGTGTCATTGTTACCCTATGGATTTATGGCTGCTCTAGAGAGCTCGAAGAGGACCTGACAAAGATGGCGGTGGCTTATGGAAGCAACTTTGAGGGCCTTAGTAGTGTGCCTATGGCAGTTCACCTGAGATGGAAGAGGAGATCGGAACATGGATGCTTCGTCTGACCATTGATATATTCACCTGCAAGGGGGGTTAGGGATAGCCAAATCAGTGTGCGCATAAAGTTCTGAGGTGAATGGAGGGTCGTAGATCAGGGGAGGTGGAGCCCTGATGGATTCCTCCTCCACACAGGAGGAGGATATATGGCCGGAGCGAATGGGGGTTCTGGAGAAGGGGAGGGGGAGAGCGGAGGGGGAGGGGGAGGATTTATAGGGTGAGAACTACCGTTACCTGGTGGTGCTAGAGGCGTTTGTAACGGCCATCGTGAAGGCTCTAGGGATCAGTCGTGGGGTTTAATGATTGCATGAGGATGGTGGGAGTGAGGGCTATGTGGGGAGTGGTTTAGGTCATGGAAAGAAGATGGAGGGAAGGGTATAAAAATGGAAGGGGTGAGGGTTGCAGTAAGGATAAGTTTACAGAGAAGGTGAGCTGGAGGAGGAAGAAAAGGTCTGGTCTGTTGGATCAAATGATCCAATGGTTAGGAGATATGTGTGGGGGAGCGACGCGGATCAGATTTATAGATATGATCTGGCGATGGAGATGCGAGCGGGTAATGATGACTGTGATGGAGTTTACAGAGAGATCCGAGGACTGAGAGCAAAGGAAGAGAGGAGCGGCTAAGATGAGTTGATGGATCGCATCTAAGGTCATGAAAAGAGGAGTGTCATGGAGGTTTCAAGAGCCGTCGGATGGGTAGCCATCTAATGTCCAGAATGGAGGCGGAAGGGTGTGGTTTGGATCAGATCAAGGGGTCTGATCAGACGGTGGAAAGAAGAAGGTAGATGAACGCTGGAGATGGAGGCAGGGGAAGAAGATCAAGCGACCGAGAGGGAGGTCGGGTGGTGCAAAGAAGAATGGCCACATGGGCGGCCCAAAGGACGCCACATGGCCTAATCAGATTATTTTAGAAAAAAGGAAAATAAAAAGAAATTAGAAAAGAAATAAAAGGAAGAGGAATTAGCAAAAAGTCAAACATATGAAAGTTATAGATCTCGATGAGATCTACAAGTTTCATGTTGACCAAAAAGTTAAAATAAGTCAAATAGACAACAAACAAATTTTGGAAGCATTTTTAATAGATAAAAATACTGCATTTTCAAGGTTTTGTTATTTTCTTATATTTTTAATTTATTTGAAAGCTCAAAACAAATATATACAATATTTATCTTATTTTGTGGGATTTTTAATAAGAAATAAAACAAAGAAAGTAAAGGGTTAATATTTATACAATAAATAGGGTTATTTACAAGAAGAGGCTATATGGTTAATGATGCGGAATTAGTGAAGACTTGAAAGAAGGTGATTATGCTCCAAGGATAAAAAGATAGTATAGTGATGATTAATCAGAGGTTCATCAGATTGCGTCAAATAAAGGGGTAAATTGTATAGACACCCCTATCCCCCCACCCGATTTATTTTCTTTTTTTTAATCCTGTAAATATGGTTTGCAATATAAATAAACATGTGAAATTTACATAGACCCCTTCCTACTTAGTAATGTTTTCTTAGGGGTCTGTGCCAGCTCACCTCACGTTGGCGACCATGTGAGATGAGCAATTTGCTGGGGTACATTGTTGGTTTTTGTAAATTGTAAATTAGTAAATAAAATTTAAATATCCGTTGCAAACTTTTGGGGAATTTACATTTAACCCCCTACCTTGTATTTTAGTTGCAAATATGCCCTTTCCTATTTACATATTTTTATGCATGTTTTATATCTTTTAGAAATATCATCCGTGCTCAAAAAATTATGGAAAATAAGATAAGGTACCTGGATGCTTGCTCTCTCAAGCTACGTAATTAATTTTACATTTTATGCACTTTGCCTATTTATTAAAAATAAAAAAGGACACATTTTGTCACTGTTTACATTTAATAATGCAAAAATTATGTAAAATCATATATAAAAATCCCAAAAAAATTGTATTAGTTTATTATTGTATTTTGCAACTTCAGACAAGAAATCTTGTAAAATAAAAAAGAAAATCACTAAAAATTAAAAAGCTCCAAAATCCGTAAAAAAATTAAAAAATATTAAAAATGCCAAAAATAATTATTCATGGTTCTTATTGTTATCTATACTTGTTGCTTTATATTAAAATTAGTTTTAATAATTTTTAACACTTATTTAGTATTTTTAATCTCAAAACACTCTAGGTTATTTATTAAGTCCCTGATTTTGTACATTTTGGACTTTAAATAACCTAAAAATTAGCAAAATTTCTTGAAAACCCACAAAAATAATAGAAATATATAAAAACAACATTTATCTTGCAAATTTTTATTATTTTTAGTTATATTTATAATTATAATTCCCCATATTATGTTACATACTTATATATACATATATATAGTTTATATTATTATTGACTATCATTAGTACCTTATAAATATTTTTAGTACCTTTTAAAAATAAATAAATAAAGGATCATACCTTAGGGTAATTTTTATGATTTTTATATATTTATTATATATACTATATATGCATCCCTTATATCATCTATACATCTAGTCATATATATACATATAATAATATATAATATTAAAAAACCAAAAAATCAGAAAATTAAAAATTAATATTTATATAATATAAAAGTAAAATTCAAATAAAAATTTGTAAAACAAAAAACCCACACAAAAGGACTAAGTAGACACTTGTGTACATAATTTCCTTTGGTTAGAAATAATCATTAGGCTACTTGTTTGCTCTTAGTGGTTCGGCCTTTACATGCTTACACATTATCCTCCTTTGTTTGTAGAGTAAAATAAATTGTACTTCAAAATTTTGTTATTCGTGATTATTCATATGTTGTGGGTACTTGTTGATCAACCTCAGATTTTGTGAGTGGTCGCCTCAGCCATAATATATTCTCGTACTCCATGAGGATATATTAGACCCTCGAAGAAACCATGATCCAATCATATATCGAACTACAATCATCCATGTCCAACCTCCGATCAACCTCGACCTCTTCGTTTCACATATTTAATCACACAAACTTCATCATTCATTAATAACAAACTCTGCTCCCAAACTAACTGACTGTCGAACCAATTTCTTCAACCGATCTCCGTCGCACACGGTGGTGACAATGCCAAAGGAGGAGACTCATGCAAAGGAGTGTCAACAGGAAAGTAGTTCCAAGGCTGCCAACCGCCTTGTATCGTTAATGTCAGTCACGTGCATCTCGGGTAACATCGACCCTCGAGTGACAACAAGAGGGTCTTAAACCCTTAGTCGCAGGTGAATACCTTTTCCCCTTTCATTTTTCCTCTATTTTAGAGCTGAATTAGTTCGACTAATCACGTAGTTAGGTTTTCTAAATCATCCCTTTTTTATTCCACTCAAGTTTCCATTTCCAAATTGATTCGCACAACACTTAGTTTTTGTTCTAAAAACCTCTGTACGGAACCCATTTTGTAATGCAAGAAATCCTTATTCTTTAAGTCTATTCTCTTGTATCAAGCTTCAGATATTCCTTGCAGGTCATCCTACCATCTGGAGAAATTAGTTGGAGCTTCCCTCTTGCCGTGCTTTGACCAAGAACAACCAGCAAGTCATTCTTGGAGACAAACCCTAGCAGGTCTTTACCTTCTTCAAGCCATCTCCATTGTCTTCCTCCTACCGCAGGCGAGCTCGAAGGGGTGGGAGCCCCCTTCTGGCCCTGTAGGGTCCCTCCGTCCGTCGATTCATCGCTGAAACAACCGAAAAAGTTGTCAAAGTTTGATCAGATCAAGGAGTGTCATTGTTTGTTGCTTGGAATTGGGGAAGAATGAGACGAGGAACTCATGCTACAGGTGCACGACACACATCACCAATGAATGCATCAGATCAGTTCCCACCTTCTAATGACATCCGTTCAATCCCAACCAGTGGCAAATTTGCATAATAAGCTCACGGAGTTCAAGAATTTCAAAACTGGCTTAGAACCTTTTCATTATTATATTTAGGTCCCCACGTAGGGACTTAAGTGCAATACATGACTTTTTCTCTTACAAAAAGGTTTACATTTAGGTCCCCACGTAGGGACCTAAGTGTAATACAATACTATTTTTTCTTACAAATAGGTCCCTGACCATGGACCTATTTGAGATACTTCTTTTTTTTGTTTTTCATTGATACCCATGTACTAGCGAGCTATTTTGGACCCTCATTAGACATTATCTTTTTGACAATTTTCTTAGGGTAGATATCTGATGAATCCGCGCTTCATCATCTCAATATATTAATCTTAGCAAAATCCCTGGGTAAAATCTCAAATAAATGTCCATAAAATCAATAAATTAACAAAATGACTCTTTTAAATAAAATACACTAATTAGTATATATTATATTGTACAAAATAAATTAACAATAACATGCAGCAAAATAAAGGAGTTTTCCACCTATAAATAGCCTAAAAACTCATGTATTTTTAATAAATTCATTTCAATTCCTTTTTGGCTAATTCTTTCTCTGACTTGTTTATAAAAATGTATATACAAATAAAAAAATACAAAATAAATTCCATCTCAAATAAATACTCATAGATCCCAAAAATAAAAAGCTGTAAAGTCCAACTTACCAGCTAAATTCCCGCTCAGTATGAACTCCAAATTCACCAAACTCACTTTAAAAGTTCAAGTTAGAAAATTATCTATCCAAGGAAGTGGTTTCACTAAAATCGGAGCTCGTTTGTAAAATATGGGTTTTGAGACCTAGGTGTACATTGTATATAATGTAAATATTCATTCTTTCTTCATTTTTTATTTAATTTTTTTAATTACCAAAAAATCAAAAAAAAATATTGTGATATTGTAATTTATTTCTAGTATTTCGTTGTATTTTTTGTAAATATCTCTTTTGAAAAATACAAAAAATTAAAATTAGAAATGTAAAAAAATATGTATATATGGTTTGTCTTATTTTGTAAATTCTCCACTCTTTTTCTTCACTTTATTTTATTGTATTTTAGTAGCCTACTTTATTTTACTATTTATTATTTATTTAATTTCCATTCTCTATAATACCCATTCAACTCCATTATTCCACCATTTTTCTAACTTCTAATTCAACTCCACCATTTTATTAACCTCCCCTCCACTACTTTCATAACTTCTCATTTTTTTCTTTATATACATCCCATTCTCCTCATTTTTGCCTTTGATCCATCTTTATGTAAGGAGAGCCTTTTTCCCAGAGTTGAATCGGTAACAACGATGCAACTGCGATCGAGCGACGACAACCCTCTCTCAGGTGAGATCCGTTGGCTTTTTGGCCAACATCGCAACTGCACCCACACGTTGCTCGAGCTTATCGCTTGCCAGCGATTCGAGCGTAGACCGTGCTTCTCGTGAGCACACCATAGGCGACTGCTTCCACCGTTGGTATTTTTCTTCTCATTTTGTCATCGTTGTTATTTTTGCAAAAAAAATTATCGCACCACCGCCATTACATCTTCATTTGTTTATTCCATCTCATCACCAATACCACACACATTCATTTATATTACCACCACCATCTACCCTTCATCCTCATCTTTAGTTTTATTTTATTTTATTCCCTGTTTAAGAAAACATAAAAAATTAGTTAAAAATTTAAAATAAAAAAATTCAAAAAATTAGTAAAAAAAACAGGAGAGAGCATCAACGGTTCCACCGCCACTCCCTCCCCCTTCTTCCACGACCACCCCCAGGCCGTACTCCAGCGACTGGCACCCCCCCTCCAACGCTTGCGGTCGCACGTCCATCCAACAGCTGCCGCCCTCCAACTAGCGGCTGCCCTGCCTGCCCGTCGCTCCACGTCAAGGCTGCCGCCTGCAGGGCCCTCCGCCAGCAGCGCCCATTCCCCCGCACGAAGCTGCCATCTCCTCTGCCTCCTTCCCGACCACCGTCGCTCCTACTCCATCGCCCGCAGTACGGCCGGTCCACATGAACCGTGCTACCCCCTCCATCTACTCCTTTCGCTGAAGAAGGTCCTCCTTTTCATTTTTATTTTTTTTGAAAATTACAACTTTTCCCATTTTGCTTCTGTAATTGCAAAAACGTCCTTGTACATGTTTGTGTTATTTAATTTCAATTTCTGCTTTGCACAGATAACCTTGTGTTTGCATATCAATTTGGACTTAAATTTTGCACCGTTTTACTCAATGAAAAATAGCATGATGTTGAGCAACTAATTGTCTACCATCTGAATATTTTTTTGTTAGTTGTGGGTAATTAACTAAAATTGTTTAAGTGAAATTATGTATATTTTACTCAATTTAAGCTCTTAAATTCATATCTAACACACGTTTTTACTCACGTTTTCTCCAAAAATTCCACAAAAATCAGAATTGATCATGTGAATTGTTCTTTAATTTGTATCCAAATTAAATATTAATTGGAGTTGTCCTAAGACTTCATAAATTATAGAGTGATTTGATTGATTGATTTTTAATTAAATCGATAGACCTCTATTTTGTGAAATTTCAACTCCCCTGTATTGCTCATAGAAATACCTTTTTGAGATAATTTGCATTCTTTCTAATTTATTAATATGGATTTATTAGAAATAAATTACTCCCTGTCACTCTGTTTTCATTAAAAAAATCCATAAAAAATTCATATTTTCTCGAAAAATTCCAAAACAATTATTTAGCATACTTGCATTATGTTTTATTTCCAATAAATATTTCAAAATTTTTGCATACTGTTTGTGTGAAAAATTGTGAAAAAAAACCATACAAAGTGTACATTTTTTGTTATTGCATTTTAACCCATAAAATTCCAAAAAAATGTTCTACATTCATCAGTGGATTAAGTTTTTAGAAAAAATATAATTTTACTATATTGGACTTATTTACTATTAAAATTAATTTGGTTAAGTTGTGTGTTTCCTTATTAACTTAATTCACCTGCATATTGCATTCGTATTTAGTTTTTGCATTAAAAAATAAAAAAAAATCGCATTGAAAACCTAAACCTAATTTCTCTAAATTATCCCGAAGTTGTTCCTTTGCCACCTTGTGTTCGACCTCACACTTGCCGGGATATAAATTAATGTTGAGACACTCTTCACGGAGATTCTTCTCTCGGTTCTGAATGACTTTCTAAGTACACATACTACAATGAGTGCAGATTAATCAAGTGCTCAGCGGAATTGTCAGATAGCGACGTTGCGGGGAGGCCAACGACTTAGGGATTAATTTGAAAAAATAGATTTAGATTTTCACTTACTCGGGTAGTCAGATCCCCGAGCCACCTTGTAATTAATCCAATTTTTCTCTCAATTATTTTTCTGCTCATCTTTTGTATATATTTTATTTTTGATCTTTCTAACATAAATTTTATTTTCCTTGCGAGGGCCTGGTGAACTTGGAGTGCATCGGAGGTAGACGGACTTGACGCGTATCGACTGTTGAAGAGCAAGAAAATCTAATTTATTTTCAAGATCAATCTTTGTAAATTTTTGTAATTATCATGTTGTAATAATTTAGGTAATTTTCTCCAAAATAGCGGCTCTTGTTTGAGAGCTCGCCCGTGTAAAAAAGACTTCGACTTTATTTTTTTGGTGTGTCGAGACCTGTTTCACTCTCCGGTGAGAGTGGGGCTCAAATTGAGTGGAAAAATTAAGGTTAGGTACACGGTAGTGTAGTATCAAATTTATTTGTTCCCTTCATAATTTAGGCCACACATATCTTAGAAGATTCACACATCTGATAAGATTCATAATGAGACGTGCATAGATACGTACTACTTAGCTTAAATTAAATCAATTCTTCCCCGCTTATAGTATACTGTTTAGGTATGGTTTTCTCGATCTACATGCATTTAGTGTAACTTCAAAAATTCAATTTTGTATAACGCATAGAGAGTGTTGGGATTCACTGTGAGTATACCTTCTTCTGAGCATGCATCGTCGTTTCAAGTTTGCCTTCTGATTTCCGATTCTCCTCGTGTTTTACAACTTAAGGTCAAAAAGGAAATTGGGATTGAATGGTAGACGTACCTTGTTGTGTTCAGATTAATTTTCAAGTGATAACCTAACTCTAAAATTGGGACTGAATTGAGCAGGTCGATTAAAAAATTAGAATAAAAAGAACCTTGTTCACGGGTGCATAAAGCCCTCATTGTTTGATTTACTTGCAAGTGAGAGAGAGACGACACTAGGATAGAGCCAAGCCAGAATTTCATACATACTACCGGTTCTTTCTTTGTAGGCGATTAGCTACTTTTCAGTGAGGATATATGGGAAGCCGGTAAATGGTCTGGATTTCCTTAGTAGAGTGGGAGGTTTAGTGGACGCCTTAGTCCTCAAGAAACGGGTAGTTGTATTTATATGGTCTGCACTAACTCTTATACTGGCTGAAAGAAGGTCCAACTAGTCATAGGAACTGGGCCAGTCTATTGGAAAATACGGGCACCTAACAGCTCGTTAATCTTTCCAATATTGTAATTATCACCAATTAAATGGACTAGATAATTTGGCCGAACCTTTGCGGCCATCACATGTTGAGTTGGTGAAATTGAGGGGTTGAATTGTGTTTGTATTGTGTGAGTTTACTCCGCACATTTACGTGCACCGTAGAACTAGCGCCTTATTGAATATCGTGTTCTAATCGGTTCTTTTGACATCGAAGATGACTAATTGAGGGTATATTTATTCGGACTTTGCGAATTTCTCGTTGAACCCTCCAAAAAGTACGTCTTCAAAGGTCTAAGTGCAACTTGGGCCAACATGGACTCATGACCCTCTTGAGCCCAGGATCACTCACTCTTAGGATGGTCACTCTCAAACCATTCCCTTTCTCTCTTCCCACCTCACCGAGGAAGACCTTCGCCTCGGTGAGAATATCTTCATGCCTCAATCCTCTTCTAATGAAGACCACATTGTTGATTCAGGCCATAAAGAAGATTCAAGTAAAATGCCTCAAAAAAAGAAAGAAGACGAAGAAGAACACCCCGAGGACCCGATGAGAATGGTACTAGCCAGATTAGCAGCATCTGAGCAACAAGAAGCACTACTCAGAGCTCAATTAGGGCAACTCAATGTTGGGGTTGAACCACCAATGGATTTGTTGTATAACCCCAGACAGTAGAAAATTCAGAACTACTTGAGTCCAGCCGAACCCACAGTCGATTTTGAGTTGAAGCCACATTTTCTGAACCTGCTGCCACACTTTGATGGGAATTCTTTTAGGAACCATATGCATTCCTAAGGGACTTTGAGCTCTTCTGCGCTAATCTTAGACATCCTAATGTTAGACATGATTATATTAGGCTCACAACCCTTTCATTTGCCTTGGGTGGAAAAGCTGATTACTGGGTGAAAAATCATGGAGTTACAGTCACCACTTATGCCAGTTCAAAGACCTATTTCTGAAGAAGTTCTACCCCTTGAGTAGGACTAACATGATGAGGACGCGCATTACGAGTTTTTCCCAATTACCCGATGAAGCCTTCTGTGATGCTTGGGAAAGATTCAAGGACATCCTGCAGAAGTGTCCCTGTCATAATCTAGATGACAACATCGTGGTCCAATCGTTCTTCACTGTTCTCAACCCTAAGATGCAGGGTTTAGTGAGCGATGCCTATGGAGGAAGCTATATATCATGAGGATCGGATACCGTGTGGAAGGTATTCGAGTAGATGGCTGAAACCAGCCGCTCACAGATGGTCAGCATGGCCTATACATCGTCTCCTAGTTCACTCTCATCTAGAGGGGGACAATCAGGTGTAGTCAATCTGTCTTAGGACGTGATCCCTAGCATGGGACTCCTTGCAGACAAGCTTACTGTAGTTGAGAGGATTGACAAGAGGATTGATGAATTGGACCGGAGTGCCTCCAAACATCCAAAACAAATAGAGGAGTTGACTGAGAGGGTATCTAAGATAAAGATACATGTCGTGACTACACTCTCTATCCACATAAATCGAGTTCAGCACATTCAGGTGCAGTTAGTGTCTGGGAAACCTCAGCCGTGGGAGAAGGACCAGTCCTATGCCCACTCTTTCCAGCAGCCGCCTCCATTAGCAGATACAGTTCAGGAGGAGCCTCCTCCAATTTGGGAGGTGAATGGAGAATGGTATACTTAGGACCCTGCCAAGCAGGGAAGTATGGGAGACCAACAGACCCACCAGCATCCCGACCTTTCACAACACCGCATTCACCTCTGCACCACCTCTTCATAGAAGAGCCCTGGATTCCAGCCACCCCAGCAGTAGTACTACCAGCAGTATGGCCGGCAGGGCTATTACCAAACGATCCAGTAGAGCCCGCAATTTCAGCAGACACCCCAGCAGCAGCAGCAACAGAGGCAGTACCCTAGCTAGCAGGGCCAGTCTTCTCGTTCTTCTTCGCAGGCTTATCCCCTTCCTTCTTCGTCTAGTCCCGTGGACATTCAGCAACAGATACTCAATGAGTCCTGTTCCTACAGGAATGAAATTCATGACTTACGGGTGGATGTCAACCGCCTGTCCAGATGGCGAGACGAGCAGACTACACCATCTACCTTGATACCAACCAAAGTTCAGGCTAACCCCAATAGCCTGAATAGATCTAGTTCTCAATAACACTTTGGCTAGGTATATTATTCAACATCTCCTAGATTTGAACATGAGATTATTTCGTGTGACGAGGCTAATCACATGTCACTCAGGAGCAGAAGGACCGTGACCGTACCTGACCGGGCGAGGGACATAAGGATGGGCATCTCTAGAGCTCTACTTGAGGAGTCTTCAGAGGACGAGGAGGAGAGGCAACATATTTCGGAGCCCCATCAACACCATTCGAGGATTTCTACTCTGGGAGCCGAGAGGAGAAGGAGAGCACGTATGCAGCATCGACAACATGGATACACTTCTGAGTCTACGGAGGACCTTGCATCTACGATTTTGGCGGATACCACTCTATCTTTTATTCCACAACCTATAGTAGATAGTTTAAATTCTGATTCCATGTTACATCAAAAAGATTCTTGTATGAAGAACTCTATTTCCGTTAATGCCAAGAACCATCTTTCAGTTCATGATTCAGATTATTTATCTTCTGTTTCTCTAGCTTCAATCCCTTTCCCCCATGCTCTTATGGCAGGAAAGCACATCAAAAAGATTCAGAAAGATTACCCTGATATGGCACGATTTTGTAAAGAAAATATCACTGTATAGGTGTCATTTGATGAGTATGTGGCTAACCTTCCTGCATTCCAGAAATACCTTATGGTGAGATGCACATCTACTAGGGGTAGCAGGAAGAAAGAGAACCGATATGTGAAGACACACGTCTTGTCAGTAGCCACAACATATTGTCTCAAGAATCAGATTTTGCTATGGAAAAAGCGAGACATGGGTGCTCACTATGTGGAGAGTCGTATTGACAACATTGCATTTGCACGCATACTCTTGGATAACGGTTTTTCCATCAACTTACTTCCCTTAGCCTTATATCAGAAATTGGAGTTGGGACCACTTCGCAAATCTAGGGCTTTACACCAATTCTTAGATCGTTCAGTGAAGAGACCTAAGGGAGAAGTGAAGAACGTCGTTATCTAGATTGAGGGGCAGAACTATTAAGTTGACTTCACAATCTTTGACATGGAGACCCCCAATCATTGGAGAGAATCTTATATCATTCTTGGGCGGCCCTTCCTTAGGACCGCATGCACATCTTTTGATTATGGTACGTAAATGATGAAGTTTCATTCTCCAAGCGGAGAAGTAAACATTGAGATGAAGCAAACCAAGTGTCAGCGATCCGATTCAGAGAGTAGCATAGAGTACTCATCTTCAGAGGCAGATTGCATAGTGATTAGCACCGTTGGGATTTGGGGACAGATTCCTTCAGGACAGAGCGAGACCCTTTCATCTGGAAAGGAAATAGTAGACGATGCAGTTTGCCATGTGTTGCCTAATCTTGTTATAGATGTATGTACCTATTCCCGTGATGATGTAGAGATCCATCTAGATTTATCAGTTCCATCCCCTTTGGAACGATCATGGGACATAGATGATGAGTCGGAGGCAGCTTTGGCTCAATTATCATATTTCTTTGGTGATCTGACTCCCGATAATTCTGATTTGGTGGCGAGTACTACAGTTGAGCCCTCCTTCATGCAGCATGGAACCAGATTCAGATTCAGTTCAGCCAGATTTGATTGATGATACCACATTGCTAGAACTGAAAACACTTTCTCCTACACTCACGTATGCCTTTCTTGTGGGACCCAAAAAGAGATATCCTTTTATCATTATTTCAGACTTGACTTTAGAATAGGAATCTAGGTTGTTAGAAGTCTTAGAGAGGAACTGCAAAGCAGTAGGTTGGACAGTGTTGGATCTCGTAGGGATCGACTCCGCTCTCTGCTCGCACCACATTTTTATTGAGGATAATATGAGACCTTCTTGTGAGTTCCAAAGGAGACTTAACCCCAATCTACGAGAAGTAGTGAAGAAAGAGATTGAGAAATGGTGCAAGGTAGGGTTTATATACCTTATTTCTGACTCCAAGTGGGTTTCTCTGCTTCATGTTGTCCCGAAGAAGTCAGGAATTCAGATGATCACCAACAAGGAGGGGGTAGAGATCACGACACGAGTACCCACGTCGTGGCATGTCTGTATCGACTACAGATGCATGAATACAACGACCAAGAAAGATCACTTTCCCTTGCCTTTTATCGATCAAATCCTTAAGAGACTCGCAGGGAAAGATTTCTTCTGTTTTCTTGATTGGTACTCAGGCTACAACAAGGTAGCTATAGTCCCTGAGGACTAGGAAAAGACCACATTCACAAGTCCATTCGACACTTATGCTTTCAGGTGCATGCCATTCAGGCTCTGCAATGCCCCGAGCACTTTTCAGCGGTGCATGATAGCCATATTTGTCGAAATGGTGGGAGATTTCCTAGAAGTGTTCATGGATGACTTCTTAGTTCATGATGATTCCTTTGATACATGTTTAGCGCACTTGGACCGAGTCCTCAAGAGGTGTAGAGAGTTGAATCCGATACTCTCATGGGAGAATAGTTGATTTATGGTGACGGAGGGTATCGTGTTGGGGCATGTCATCTCCAAAAGGAGAATGGAGGTTCACCCTGCCAAGGTGGAGGTGATCAAGAAACTCGATCCACCTACCAACATGAAGTCAGTGAGGTATTTTCTAGAGCATGATGGAATTTATAAGAGATTTATTCAAGATTTTTCAAAGATCGCCTGCCCACTGACTGAGCTCTTAGGGAAAGACATAGAGTTCATTGTAGATCATAGGTGTCTAGAGGCCTTTGAGCTCTTGAAGAGGAAGATTTGTGCCTTGCCTATCCTACAAGCTCCTGACTGGTCTCTCTTATTTGAGATCATGACCGATGCTTCAGATTTTGCTATAAGAGTTGTGTTGGGATAACGACAAGAGGGGATCCGGTTTGCGATCCACTATATGAGCAGAGTATTAGATCCTATACTAAAGAATTATACAATGACTGAAAATAAATGCTCGTTGTAGTATGGGCCATCAAGAAGTTTAGATCGTATATTTTGGGCTCTAAGGTGACAATCTACACTAATCACACAGTTATTCGGTACTTAATGGAAGAGAAGCACATGAAGGTGCGTCTTCTTAGGTGGATTTTACTCCTCCAGGAGTTTGATTTGGAGATAAAAGATAAACATGGAGTGAAGAATGTTGTGGCTGATCATCTTTCTCAAATTGAACTTAAGGATTCTCCTGATTATGACGGATAAGAGACACCTTCCCAGACGAGTCAATTTGTATCATTGACTCACTCTCGTGGTATGCCAGCATGGTGAATTATCTTGTCTCCAAGCAGGTTCCCCATGGTTGGACTAGGAGAAACATTGGCCGACTTAAGTCGGATTCGAGGAGATACCACTGGGACGATCCTTTCCTTTTCTTTGAAGGACCGGATTGTGTTTGGAGAAGGTGTATACCTCATAGGAGTACCATAGTGTCCTCACATATTGTCATTCACCTGAGGCTGGAGGACACCATTCGGGAAAGAGAACCGCTCACAAGGTACTTCAATGTGGATTGTACTGGCCGACCATGTTTAGAGATGCTATTGATTTTATACGGGCGTACCCGATTTGTCAAAGGATGGGAGGGACAGTTAGACAGAGAGATGAAGTGCCCATACAACCGGTGATTATTTGTGATGTGTTTGATGCATGGGGCATAGATTTTATGGGTCCCTTTCCCAGCAACCAAGGACATGAGTACATTTTGTTGGCAGTTTACTATCTTTCTAGATGGATGGAGGCTATCCCAACACGAACCACAGATAGCAAGACTGTTTGTAAGTTTGTGAGAGACAATATTGTTGCCAGGTTTGGGGTGCCAAAAGTTTAGATATCTGATGGGGGTAGCCACTTTGTGATCCGAGATATGAGATCTTTAGCTAAGTACTATGGATTTGAGCATGGAGTTACTAGTCCTTACCAACCACAGTCCAATGGCATGGCAGAGGTTTCGAACAAAGAGGTGAAGAGTATTTTGCAGAAGACGGTTCATCCCGATAGGAAGAACTGATCCCAGCTCTTGGACCAAGCTCTGTGGGCCTATAGGACAGCCTACAAGACACCATTAGGTACTTCACCATTTAGAATGATCTATGGCAAGCCATTCCATTTTCCCGCAGAGTTGATTCATAAATCCGAATGGGCAATTAAGCATATTAATTAGAGTTGTCACCTAGGGAAGCTTTGTCGAGACTTGAACTTAAACGAGCTCGTGGAAATCCGAAACATGGCAAATGACAACAGTTTGATTTATAAGGACAAGGTAAAGAGATGGATGATCAGCACATTAGGTGCAAAGACTTTGTCCCTAGGCAAAAGGTATGGTTGTTTAATGCCAGGTTGAAGATGTTCTATGGGAAGCTCAAATCTAAATGTATGGGTCCCTTTATTGTTAAGAAAGTGCACAAGAATGGAAGTGTAGAGATAGCTGATCTCACAGATGGTGCACAGTCTCATGTGGTGAATGGACAACTGTTGAAGTATTTTGTAGATTCTAAAGAGCAGTTAATCCAAGTCGAGGTCATCAACTTCATGCAGAGTGAGCACATAGCAGATACATCATATTATTCTTCATGAAGATGCAACATCAAGATTCAATAGCTCAGAAGATTCATTCCTCTTATACATTCTCCCTTCTCTGTATATTCTCCAGATCACATCGGTTCTCACACTTACTCATGTCCTATACTTAGACTATGCAGAGCCTAAGTATGGGGGGGACCGATGCCCGCCATGTGTATATACTCATCCATCTCACCTCTTGACCTCGACCGCCCCATTTTTGCTCTTCTTCTACATTTAAGCTGACCAGAGCCTAAGTATAGGGGGAGGATCGCCTTCTACACTTTTTCTTATTTTACTTGTCCTACACTTAGCACGAGCTATGTCTTTTTCTCGCTTCTTGTGCTCTGAGGACATAGCACAAGCTAAGTATAGGGGGCGTGTATATATTACATATATACTTTACCCATAGCTCGTACTTTCACGTATTTTTGTATATATAACAATATTTACGGGATGGGTAAAATTGGTAAAAAACAAACGAAAAAATCTTTTTCAAAAAAAACCTTTTCAATAAAAAACTCTTTTCTTCCCTTATTTACTTCAAAAAAAACTTTTTCAAAGAAAATAAAAAGAATCTCTTTTCTTTCTTTATCTACTTTAAAACAAATCAAAAAAATTTGTATTTTCAAAAAAACTTTTGAAAAAAAAACATCTTTCTTCCTTTCCTTTTCAAAAAGAAAAAAAAACATCAAAATCACAAAAAAAACAAAAAAACCTAACTAATGAGTTGGTTCAAACCCTGACACATTCACATTCACACACGACTTGTAATGTTCAAGAACACTTGGTTTATGAGGTCTTGAGATTTTGGGTTAACCAGCCTTAGTCATTAGGGTCTTTGACTTAATTATTCACATTTCCCTAGTTTGAAAGATTTATGTGCTATATTGCATGCTTAGTCTCTACCTTAAGAATATGATCAACACCTCACATACACGACTGTAGTAATGATGAGATGAGTTGAAATTTCACTTAAGGAACTGGGATGAGATATTTGAGTTGGGATCTGATTTGATGATGCTTGAGGATGGGATAAAATCTTTGAAGGCTTCATAAAATTGGAGTGTCAGCACCTTTAGCTAGAATGAGAACATGATTCTTGTACTATCTCTTGACATTTACCTAAGTGCCAGGGTGTGATAAAATAAAAAATGTTGATTAGTGTGCGCCAACTCTTGGTAAAAGCAATGGAGCTAGCCAAAAATAATACAAAGAAATATCAAATGTTGAAAAGGCTCTCACCCTGCAAGTCAAATATCAAAAAAGCTTCCACCAAAGGCGAACGCTCCCAACCATTTCAAAGTGTCAACTTGGACCACCACAATTAGGACCAGGAGTCAGGATTGCACTAAAAAAAGGCTCTGCATCGTAAATGCTACAAGTCTGGGTGTAGAAGGTACGATAGGTACTCAAAAAAGGCACACCCCGGTGTACTCCCAGGAAAATAAGTGCAGACGACTCCAACTTCTCTTGACGGACGCACTGATCAATACCGAAAATATGTGTTGAGTAATAAGGCACTTGAGAGAATCCTTGTTCCAATGAGAGGGAGAGATGAAATGACACAATCCTATGCCCTCCATCAACTGGCCATCATCTACACTTTCAAGTCTGACAACTAAGGAGACGGTAGATTGGATGCAAGAAATGGTTTATTCCCTAGTGTTGAGGGTTGGGTTCTTAGGAGAGTCTCTTGGACTGGAACCTTGGTTGACGTTGCGACTCTACTCTTGTAACTGCAGTTCACAATTAAGTCATATCCTTACTATATATGTATACATAGAGAGTCTGATAATTAGGGAAATTGGATACCGTTTGACTAGAGCTTGGTTCAGCTTAGAATTTTAGGATCTCTGAAACTGAGAGCTCTTGAACGGATCAAGTCTTGTATTCACATGAACAGTCAGGGGAAATTCCAACTTATTCATTCTTTATTTGCTCGAGGACTAGCAAAGTCTAAGTATAGGGGGTGATGAATCCGCGATTCATTATCTCAATATATTAATCTTTGCAAAATCCCTGAGTAAAATCTCAAATAAATATATGTAAAATCAATTAATTAACAAAATGACTATTGTAAATAAAATACACTAATTAGTATATATTATATTGTAAAAAATAAATTAACAATAAAAAGCAGAAAAATAAAGGAGTTTTTCACATGTAAATAGCCTAAAAAATCATGTATTTTTAATAAATTCATTTCAACTCCTTTTTGGCTAATTATTTCTCTCTCTTGTTTATAAAAATGTATATAAAATACAAAAATACATAATAAATTCTATCTCAAATAAATACTCCTAGATCCCAAAGATAAAAATTCGTAAAGTCCAACTTCCCAGCCAAATTTCCGCTACGTATGAACTCCAAATTCATCAAACTCACTTTAAAGTTCAAGTTATAAAATTATATATCCGACAGAAGTGGTTTCACTAAAATCAGAGCTCGTTTGTAAAATATGGGTTTTGGGACATAGGTGTACATTGTATATAATGTAAATATTCATTCATTCTTCATTTTTTTATTTAATTTTTTTAATTACTAAAAAACTAAAAAATCATTGTGGTGTTGTATTTTATTTCTAGTATCTTATTATATTTTTTTGTAGTAAATATCTCTTTTTATAAATACAAAAAAAAATCAAAATTGGATAAGTAAAAAACATGTACATATGGTTTGTCTTATTTTGTAAATTCTCCGCTCTTTTTCTTCTCTTTATTTTATTGTATTTTAGTAGCCTACTTTTTTTACTATTATTTATTTAATTTCCACTCTCTACAATAACCACCCATTCAACTTCATTATTCCACCATTTTTCTAACTTTTAATTCAACTCCACCATTTTATTAACCTCCCCTCCACCACTTTCATAACTTCTAATTTTTTCTTTATATACATCCCATTCTCCTCATTTTTACCTTTGATCCATCTTTATGTGAGGAGAGCCTAGTTCCCAGAGTTGAATTGGTGATAGTGATGCAACCATAGTCGAGCGACGACAACCCTCTCTCCTGTGAGATCCGTTAGCTTTTTGGCAAACATCGAAGCCGCACTTACGCGCTGCTCAAGCTCATCGCTTGCCAGCGATTCGAGCGAAGACCGTGCTTCTGATGAGTACACCATAGGCGACCGCTTCCACCGTAGGTATTTTTCTTCTCATTTTGTCATAGTTGTTATTTTTGCATTTTTTATCACACCACCACCATTACATCTTCATTTGTTTATTCCACCTCATCACAAACACCACACACACTTATTTATATTACCACCACCTACCCTTTATCCTCATCTTTAGTTTAGTTTTATTCTATTCTTTGTTTAAGAAAACATAAAAAAATTAATTAAAAATTAAAGTAAAAAATTCAAAAAAAATAAAAAATTAAAAAAATAGGAGGGAGCAGCTGCGTCCATTCGCCAGCCGCCGCCCTCCAACCAGCGGTTGTCCTGCCCGCCTGTCGCTCTACCTCAAGGTTGTCGCTTGTTGGACCCTCCACCAGCGGCACCCGCGCCCCCGCACGAAGTCGCCATCTCTTCCGCCTCATCGTCGGCCACCGTCGCTCCCACTCCGTCACCCACAGCGCGGTCGGGCTGCCGACCTCTGCCTCTGCGCGCGGCCACGCCAACCGCGCAACCCCCCTTCATCGACTCCTTCTGCTGAAGAAGAAGGTCCTCCTTTTCATTTTTTTAATTTTTGTGAAAATCGTAACTTTTCCTGTTTAGTTTCTATAATTGCAAAAATGTCCTTGTACATGTTTGTGTTGGCTAATTTCAAGTTCTGCTTTGCACAGATAACCTTGTGTTTGCATATCAATTTGGACCTCAATTTTGCATCGTTTTATTCAATGAAAAATAGCATGATGTTGAGCAACTAATTGTCTAACATATGAATATTTATTTTTATTTTTGTGAGTTGTGGGTAATTAATTAAAATTGTTTAAGTGAAATTCGGCATATTTTACACAATTTAAGCTCTTAAATTCATATCTAACTCACATTTTTCTCCAAAAATTCCAAAAAAATCACAATTGATCCTATGAATTGTGCTTTAATTGTATCCCAATTTCATCTTAATTGGACTTGTTATGTGCCTTTAATTAATTATAGACTGATTTGATTGATTGATTTTTAATTAAATCTATACAACTCTATTTTGCGAAATTTCAACTCTCATGTATTGCTCATAGAAACACCTTTTTGAGACAATTCGCATTCTGTCTAATTCGTTAATGTGGATTTATTAGGAATTAATTACTCACTGGCACTCTGTTTTCATTAAAAAATCTATAAAAAAATCATATTTTCTCGAAAAATTCCAAAAAATTATTGTAGCATACTTGCATTATGTTTTATTTTCAGTAAAATTTTCATAATTTTTGCATTCTCTTTGTGTAAAAAATTACGAAAAAACCCCATATAAAGTATACATTTTTATTATTGCATTTTAACCCATAAAATTCCAAAAAATATGTTCTACATTCATCAGTGGATTAAGTTTCTACAAAAATATATTTGGCTAATTTGGACTTATTTCCTATTAAAATTAATTTGGCTGAGTTGTGTGTTTCCTTATTAACTTAATTCACCCGCATATTGCATTCACATTTATTTTTTGCTTTAAAAAAATTAAAAAATCACACTGAAAACCTAAACCTAGTTTCTCTGAATTATCCCGAATTTGTTCCTTTACCTCCCTGTGTTCGACCCCGGACTTGCCCGAGATATAATTAAAGTCGAGACACTCTTCACGGAGATTCTTCTCTTGGTTCTGAATGATTTGCTAAGTACATGTACTACAACAAGTGCAGATTAATCAAGTGCTCCACGGAATCGTCAATACCCAACTATCCTAGTTTTATTTTTTGTCGATTTTCGAAGGATTTTATTATCTTTTTCATCGAGATTTTTTTCTTTGCAGTTCGACTTCATTTTGATTTTGTTTTATGTGATCTTGACCATGTTGATCAAGTTTTCTTCGAGTCATCTACTATATAGTATCACATATATTTTTATACCACATACATACTATATTGTAAATCACTTGTTTGAAAAAATATCACTTTGAAAAATTAAATAAAATTGAAAAAGATAAAATCAAATAAAAATACAAAAATTAAAAACTAACAAAAAGAATTTCCTTTAGAAGAAATAAAAAATCACAAAAATATTTTTATCTCAAAAATCTGAGTGAGATTTTCTGCCTCCTTGTGTTCGACACAGGAATATTTCTTGGATAAATAAAATAGTGAAATAAAATAGGAGCCATATATTTCATCTTCTCTCTCTCCCCTCTTTTATTGATTTTTATTTGATAAATCAGATCTCTCTTCCGCGGTTAACTACATCTGATGCTCACTTTAACTACGAGTCAGATCTGTGTTATCAACCAGTAGGGCTCGCATGTTTATCATCAACCACCACAACAGAAGTATCAGGGCCATCAGGGCCAATCTTCGCGTTACCCTTCTTCTTCTTCTGAGTAGTAGTCACCTTCGTCAGGCCCCAATGATTTCCAGAGGCAGATACTCCAGGAGCTTCTTTCTTACATAAATGAGATACAATATATGCAGTGTAAAGTCAACCACTTATCAAGTTGGTGGAACACGCAATCTGCACCTTCTACCTCCATTTCCACCCAGGTTCAGGCTAACCCTAACAACATAAACAAGAAACCACGACAACATCAGTATGGTCACTTATATTGAAGGAGATGGTAAGATCCTTAATGTACATCATGGAAGCATAAAGATCGCATCGTATGCGATCGAGAACGACTAGTCGCACTAGTTGCTCGATGCAGCGGAATTTAAAAAAAATTCATGCGATTAAACCACATGATCCAAGAAACTTCTCAGATCATTTCAACTAAACCACAAATAAGTATTAGGGTTACCTCTTAAAGTGTGGTTGTGATCGAGTCTCTAAATGAAGAGACCTCTAGTCTCAACTCTGATTTGACGGAGGAGACTCTTGTGAGCGCGTTGATGAAACGTGTGCTCTTCGCAATACATGTTGATGATCCAAGCGACGAATCTCCTCATCTCGTCACACGAGATACGACATCTTCTTCATGAGCGAGGCACGTCGAAGGAGACAGAGATCTACGAGCAAACGATCCAATAGCATAACGACGGCGCTACGATGATGGATACTCTCTCTAGGACTTCCATGGTGGACGACCACAATGAGAGAGAGGGAGAGATGGTGTGCAGAGAGAGAGAGAGCCTTATGTTCATCATCCTCATGAAGTGCAAGGGGTGCCCTTCTATTTATAATATTTTGGGATCCATGGATCTCAATCCATGGACAACACAAATCTAATGGTTCACAATAATTTGTGTTTCTTTTTATGGTCAAGATTTTATTTAAAAAACACAACAATAATTAATTTATTTAAATCAAATATATCTATATATATTGAATATAATTTGATTTATATTAAATCAATCTTCATTGGAGAAATGGGAAGGAGGCAAGTCTCCTTCCATAAGAACAAGGGGGACAGCCACACATTTCATAAGGAGAGGGTGGCCGTCCACCCTCTTCATTTGGAAAGGTGGCTCCTTCCAATTTCATGAGAATCCATATCTCATATGTATCTCCAATATTTTGCAACAACTTTTTATTGCTAATTTATTTCACAAAAATAAATGCAATTTATTTTGGGAACAATGCAATCATGCCATTGGAAATTTGTGAATCACATTCATAAACCAAAATAAAATGTAAATTATATTTTCAATTTATTGTCCAATGTGAATCCAATTAACATCAACATTTAATTAACAAATGTAAATTACAAATAGCTCTATCTTATATATCATAAATCACATTTATAGTATATATGATTAATATGGATAGTGCTATCCACATTGTTCATATCCATGATAATTAAATCACATTTAATCATCTTGGATCTCTATTCTCATGTTCCCAAATAACATGAACCAGTTTCACATTATTCACATCTTTGATAATTAAATCATATTTAATTATCTAAGATAACTCTCCTTATAATATGAATCAAATTCATATTATTCATGATAATTAAATCACATTTAATTATCCATTTTCTAAATGCTCGTATACATATATCAACAATAAATTTATCCATGAACTCTTTCAAGGATAATGTGCTTTCTCCATGGATATTTGGAGATAAGGACATGGCGATTGCATTGTTCTACATATAATGACTTGGATATTGAGATCACATCTAAAATGCAGATCTTGTGGACCTCTCATAGATGCTTGATTAAATCAAGACCGCAATCTAATCTTCCCATTGCATTTGAATCACATTCAGATCAATTTCCAGCATTTGGACCAAGATCAGATTACTTCTCTACTGAGAGGAGTCACTAAAATCCAGACACGTTTCATCACTCCCTCAGAGTGGAAACATCATTGTTATACAATCGTTTATGATCACATCACCCTCAGGTATTCCTAGTACATGTACATCTTGCATACTGGAATACCCAGAATAAACCCGAAGTATAAGATCAAATTTACATTGTCTACTTCATGTTTTTATAATAAAGTTTCCCATTCGACTATTGGGAGTTGGTATCAATCATATACTTTCCAAAAGCATATATCATACCAAGGTGTTGATCATATACTTTTCAAAAGAATATATTAAACCTACAAACTCAGTCAAGCTTCCAAAGCGAGACGATCGTGCACGGAATTTGATCTTCCAAATATCTCATGAGTGAGGTCATGTCTTCCGGTTCAGTAATGAACCTATATGATCCTTTTGAGAAATTGTATTACTCATATGCCCTTGCATGCACACCAACATGCCAGTGTATAGACCTTGGTTAGGTCATCAACTTATTGGTATGCCAAATGTATATACTCAGACATATAGTATCATATCTGTCTCCGGTCAGAGGATGTGTGCCTATATCGTGATAGCATACTTCATAGGACTTTGGTTATCTCAATCTCATTAAGTCATCTCTTTGACCTAACTAATCCGACACCTCCGAATCTCTATTCCTATGCAGAGGACCTGCATCAAGAGGTCGGTCAGATATCAGCATTTAAAGAAAGGATTGTCATCTCCTTATCAAGCTAGAGATCCTCTCTTATTAATCATTCGATGGTGCTTGATGAGTCCTCAATCTAACTCTTTAGATATTCGTCCAAGCACTAGTCTCTAGGATTTAATAATTGAATCAACAATTGTATGATCATTAAGATGGTCATGGTACATAACCCTAATTGTACTAAGGGACCTTTGTGTAAATTAATTATTCTTCATTTCAGATCAGGGAATGATATTTGCAATAACATTTATTGCATAATGGCTTGTCGTGGGCTCGCATCTCTAACATATATTACTCAGACTCACCTCGAGCGTTTGATTGTATTAATCACATATGACTTAAGAGCAGAAGGATAGTAGATGCACCTGACTAGGCGAGGGACATGGATGGGGCTGCTAGTAAATCTCTCTCTAGGGAGTCTTATGAGGTCGAGGAGGATAGTCATTTGATTAAGAAACCCCTTCAGAGACTGATGAGATCAACCACAGACAGATAGAGAAGGAAGAGCACAAGAGCATAGCCGCAGTATGTAGACACAGATTCAAAGTCTACGGAGGACCTTGCACCTTTGGTTGAGGAGAATTTACCAGCAACAGACATTCCCTAGCCTTTAGTAGATGATTCTTTGTTAAATTTTAAGTTTGATGTAATTGACTCATGTATGAAGAACCCTGGTTCTATGAATAAAAAAATACATCTCTCAGTTTATGATTCATATTCTTCGTCTTCTTCGTCTGCGTGTTCAATACATTTATCTCCTACTCTTATGGCTATAATGAAGGATATTAAAAGATCCTTAAGAACGTCATGGAAGCGTGAAGATGGCATCGTATGCGATCAGGAGCGACTAGTCATACTAGTGCTCGAGGCATCAGTATTTAAAAAATTTAATCCGATGAAACCACATGATCCAAGAACACTTCTCAGATTGTTTCATATAAACCACGATTAGGTATTAAGGTTACCTCTTGTAGCATGGTTGCGATCGAGTCTCTAAATGAATAGACCTCCAGTTTCAAGTCCATCATACGGAGGAGATGCTTGTGAGCGTGTTGATCATATGCATGATCCTCGTAATCCATGTTGATGATCCAAGCGACGAATATTTTGATCTCGTCACACGAGATCCAAGATCTTCTTCACGAGCGAGATGCACTGAAGAAGTTAGAGATCCACGAGCAAACAATTCGGTAGCATAACGACGATGCTGCGATGATGACAACTCTCTCTAGGGCTCCATGGTGGACGGCCACAATGAGAGAGATAGAGAGAAAGATGATGTGTAGAGAGAGAGGGAGAGAGATCATATTTTCATATGTATATAGAAGAGCTAGGGTTGCCTCTTCTTAAATATTATTTTGGGAATCCATGGACCTCAATCCATGGACAACATAAAATCAACGGATGAGATCGATTTGTGTTCTTTCAATGGCCATGGTATTGTTGTAAAAACACAACAACAATTAATTTAATTTAATTAATATACATTGAATAATCAATGTAATTTAATTTGAACTAAATTATTATTCATAAAAGGAATAGGATGGAGGCCACCCACCTCCATAAAAGGGGGGGGGGACGTCCACCCTTGAGACGAAGTCATGGGTGGTCGTCCGCCATCCATTGAATGGATGGTGGTGGCTTCTCCAATCCTTTCATATTTATTTACAATAACTTTTGTTGCAAATTAATTCATAAAAATAAATCCAAATTAATTATGTGAACATTGCAATCTTGCCATTGGAAATTTGTGATTCACATTCACAACCCAAAATAAAATATAAATGATATTTTCAATTAATTATCCAATGTGAATCCAATTCACATCACCATTTAAATTGTAAATGTTATTTACAAATAGCTCTATCTTATATATTATAGATTAAATTTATAATATATTTGATTAATATGGATAGTGATATCCACATTATTCATATCCATGATAATTAAATCACATTTAATCATCTTGGATATTGACGGGTCGCTAAATACAATAATTAATTTGTGTATGTTGTAGTACGTGTACTTAGCGATTAAGTCAGAACGGAGAGAAGGATCTCCTTGAAGAGTGTCTCGGCTTAATTTATATCCCAGGCAAGTCCGGGGTCGAACTCAGGGAGACAAAGGAACAACTTCAGGTTTAATTCGAAAATTAGTTTTAGATTTCCAAGCGGTATTTTTTTTAGATTTTTTAATGCAAAAAAACAAATGCCAATGCAAAATGCGGGTGAATTAAGACTCTAAGAAAACACACAACAAGGCAAAATTAATTTTAATGTCAAATCAGTTCAATAATCCAAATTATATTTTTTCTATAATCCTAATCCAGTAAGGAACACAAAATATATTTTTTTGTATTTTTTGGAATTAAAATGCAACAACTAAAAATGCATACTTTTTATGGGTTTTTTCGCATTTTTTCATACAAAATAGTAAGCAAAAATTATGAAAAATTTAATAGAACTAAAACATGAAACAAAGAAGCTACATTAAAATTTTTGAATTTTTTTGGCTAATTATGAATTTTTTATGTATTTTTAGTGAAAATAGAGCGACATTGAGTAATTAATTCCTAATTAATCCACAATGTCAAATTAATCAGAGTGCGAATTATCCTAAAAAGATATTTTCTCATAGAATCTAGGAGACTTGAAATTTCACAAAAATGATACACGTGGATTTAATTAAAAATCAAATACTAAAAACACTCTATAATTTATTTCATGCACAAGATAACTCCACTTTGGATGAAATTTGGACAATATCTCAATCACGTCTCACGACATCAAGTCTAATTTTTATGGAATTTTTAAAGCAATCGTGTGTGAGATATATATTTAAGAGCTTAATTTGGGAAAAATATGCAGAATTTCAGTTACACAATTTTAATTAATTATCCAAATACCAAAAAAATTTTAATAAATATTCAGAGTGTACAAAATTAGTTTCTCAACACAATGCAATTTTTCATTGAATGAAAAGATGTCATATTAAAGTCCAAATTTGAGTACAAACACAGGGGTATCCTTGTAAAGATGAATTAAACAAGAACATAACAAAACATGTGTGAGGACCTGTTTGTAATTACAAATACTTAATGGGAAATATGTGCAATATTTACATTAAAAAATTAGAAAGAAAAGAGACCTTCTTCTTGGGCGCTGGTGGAGGGGAACCAAAACCGATGCGTGGTCGGCAGTGGCGCGCGCACCGGCGCGCGGAGGCACGGCGAGCTCGCGGCGGATGGGCAGTGGCGCGGAGGCGCGGCGAAGGAGGTTCTGACCGAGTGGCTGGAGCAGGTCGCAGCGGGCGGAGGGCGGCCGCGGAAGAGGGGTCCACGGGGCAGCGTCGCCGCTTGCGGCTGCGCTGCGCGCGGTCGCGGTAGCAGAGGGGAGCGCAGGTGCGGTGGCCGGCCGCACGAGGGAAGAACCGGGTGGCAGTCGGCGGTGTCTTGGCCGTGGAAGGAAGGGGGGGGCGGTGGGCGGCTGCTCCCTCCTCCGTAAATTTTTTTTCTTTTTTCTTTTTTATTTTTTTTGCTGCTTTGATTTTTTATTTGTTTTAGATTTTTTATTCTTTTTTAATTAAATTTAAAATAGGAAGCAAATATATATGCAAAAGGGAAAGACGATGACTTGATGGTGATGTGCTAGAGATATAAACAAATAGGGAAAAATGATGGTGACATGGTGGTGGTGGAAGGTATGATATGTGGTATGCTAAAAAAAATTGCAAAGATAAAATGATGACAAGATGAAAATAAACTTACCTACGATGGAGAAGATCGCCTATGGTGTGCTCGTGAGAGCACGGTCTTCGCTCAAATCGCCAGCGCGCGATGAGCTCGAGCAGCGCGCAGTTGCGGCTGCGATGTTGGCCAAAAAACCAACGGATCTCACCGGAGAAAGGTCGTCGTCGCTCGATCGTGGTTGCGTCGCTGTCATCGATTAAACTCTGGGAACTAGGCTTTCCTCACATAAAGATGGATCAAAGGCAAAAATGAGGAGAATGAGATGTATATAAAGAGAAAAAATGGAAGTTAGAATTAAGATGGAGTGGGATGGAGGTTAATAGAATGGTGAGTTGAATTAGAAGTTAGAAAAAATGGTGGAGTATTGGAGTTGAATTGATGGTTATTGTAGAGAATGTAAAATAAATAAATATATAATATAAAATAAAGTAGGCTACTTTAATTACAATAGAATAAAAGAGAAGAAAATAAATAATGGAGAATTTACAAAAGAAGACAAACAACATGTACACATTTTTTTGCTTTTCTAATATATATTTTTTGTCTTTTTTATGAGAGATATTTACAATGGAAAAATACAACAAAATACTATAATTAAAATACAACACAAGTATGATTTTTTGTATTTTTAATAATTAGGAAAGGTAAAATAAAAATTGAAGAAAAAAACGAATATATGCATAATATACAATGTACATCTAGGTCCCAAAACCCAACTTTTGCAAACGAGCTCCGATTTAAAAAAAAAACCACTTCTGTTGGATAGATAATTTTCTAACTTGAACTTTAAAAGTGAGTTTGGTGAATTCGAAGATCATACGGAGCAAGAATTTAGCATGGAAGTTGGACTTTACGGCTTTTTTCTATTTGGGATCTAGGAGCATTTATTTGAGTTAAAATTTGTTTTATATTTTTGTATTTTTATGAATATTGTTATGAACAAGTTAGAGAAAGAATTAGTCAAAAAGGAGTTGAAATAGAATTATTAAAAATATAAGAAGTTTTGGGCTATTTAAAGGTGAAAACTCCTTTAATTTTACGGCTTTTTATTGTTAATTTATTTTGTACAATATAATATACAATAATTAATGTATTTTATTTACAAGAGTCATTTTGTTAATTTATGGATTTTATATACAGTTATTAGGGAATTTACTCGTGGATTTTGCTAAGATCAAGATATTGAGATGATGAATCGTGGATTCATCACCCCCTATACTTAAACTTTGCTAGTCCTCGAGCAAATAAAGAATGAATAAGTAGAATAACCCTTGACTGTGCATGTGAATACAAGACTTGATCCATTCAAGAACTCTCGATTTTAGAGATCCTAAAATTCTAAGATGAACCAAGCTCTAGTCAAAAGGTATCCAATTTCCCTAATCATCAGACTCTCTTTGTATACATATATATATATAAGGGATATGACTTTAAGTGTTGACCGCAGTTACAAGAGTAGAGTCACCACGTCACCCAAGGTTCCAGTCCAAGAGACTCTCCTAAGAACCCGATCCTCAACACTAGGGAATAAACCATTTCTTGCATCCAATCCACCGTCTCTTTAGTTGTCAGACTTAAAAGTGTAGATGGAAGGCCGGTTGATGGAGGGCATAGGATTGTGTCATTTCTTCTCTCCCTCTCATTGGAACAAGGATCCTCTCAAGTGCCTTATTACTCAACACATTTTTTTTGGTGTTGATCATTGCGTCCATCAAGAGAAGTTGGAGTCGCCTGCACTTATTTTCCTGGGAGTACACCGGGGTGTGCCTTTTTTGAGTACCTATCGTACCTTCTACACCCAGACTTGTAGCATTTACGATGCAGAGACCTTTTTTGGTGCAAGCCCGACTCCTGGTCCTAATAGCGGTGGTCCAAGTGGACACTTTTGAAATGGTTGGGAGCGCTCACCTTTGGTGGAAGCTCTTTTGATAATTGACTTTGTGGAATGAGAGCTTTTCTTTGACATTTCATTATTTTGTAGTATTTTTGGCTAGCTCCACTGCTTTTACCAAGAGTTGGCGCACACTGATCAGCATTTTTTTTATTTTATCACACCCTTGCACATAGGTAAATGTCAAGAGATAGTACAAGAACCATGTTCTCATACTGGCTAAATGTGCTAACACTCAGGTTTCATGAAGCCTTCATTGATTTTATCCCATCCTCGAGCATCATCAAATCAAGTCCAAACTCAAATCCCTCATCCCAGTTCCTCAAGTGAAATTTCAACTCATCTCATCAGAACTGCAGTCATGTATGTGAGTGCTGATCATATTCTTAAGGTAGAGACTAAGCATGCAATATAGCACACAAATCTTTCAAACTAGGGAAATGTGAATAACTAAGTCCAAGACCCTAATGACTAAGGCTGGTTAACTCAAAATCTCAAGACCTCATAAACCAAGTGTTCTTGAACATCACTTGTCATGTGTGAAAGTGAATTGTGTCAGGGATTAAACCAACTTATTAGTTAGTGTTTTTTTTAGTGTTTTTTTAGAGAGTTTTTTAACCAAAGGAAAAGAAGAAAGTTTTTTTTAAAAAAAAGTTTTGCTCTTTTTTTTCAAAAGTGTTTTTTTTGTTTTTTTTGTTTTTTTGAAAAAGATAAGTAAATAAGAAAGGACCTTTTTTTGAAAAAGTTTTTTTAAAGCAAAATAAGGGGTTTTTTTTGAAAAAAAGTTTTTTTAAGAGATTTTTGTTTTTTTCTCTTTTTTTAGAAAAAAGTTTTGCTTTTTTTTCAAGAGGTTTTTTTTGAAAAGGTTTTTTGTACCCACCGCAAAATTATTGTAATATATATATATATACGTGAAAGTACGAGCTATGGGTAAAGTATATATATAATATATACACGCCCCCTATACTTAGCTTGTGTTATGTCCTCATGGCACTAGGTGACAAAAAGACATAGCTCGTACTAAGCGTAGGAAAGCTAAAATAATAAAAAGTATAGAAGTCGATCTGCCCCCCTATACTTAGGCTCTAGTCAGCCTAAGTGTAGAAGAAGAGCAAAAAATGGGGCGGACGAGGTCAAGAGGAGACATGGGTGAGTATATACACATGGCGGGCATTGGTTCCCCCTATACTTGGGCTTTTGGTCATCCTAAGTACAGGAAGGAGTAAGTGTGAGAACCGATGTGATCTGGAGAATATACAAAGAAGGGAGAATGTACAAGAGCAATGAATCTTCTAAGATGCTGAATCTTTATGATGCATCTTCATGACGAGTGATATGATGTATCTGCTCTTTGCTCACCCTGCATGAATTTGATGACCTCGACATGGACTAACTGCTCTTTCGAATCAACAAAGTGCTTCAACAGTTGTCCATTCACCACATGAGATTGTGCACCATCTGTGAGATCAGCTATCTCTACACTTTCTTAACAACAAAGGGACCCGTCCATTTAGATTTGAGCTTCCCATGGAACATCTTCAACCTGGCATTGAACAACCATACCTTTTGTCCAAGGACAAAGTCTTTGCACCTAATGTGCTGATAATGCCATCTCTTTACTTTGTCCTTATAAATCAAACTGTTGTCATATGCCCTGTATCGGATTTCCATGAGCTCGTTCAAGTTCAAGTCTCGACAAAGTTTCCCTAGGTGACAACTCCAATTATTCTTCTTAATTGCCCATTCAGATTAGTGAATCAGCTCTGCGGGCAAATGGCATGGCTTGTCATAGATCATTCTAAATGGTGAAGTACCCAATGGTGTCTTGTAGGCTGTCCTATAGGCCCATAGAACTTGGTCCAAAAGCTGGGACCAGTTCTTCCTATCGGGATGAACCGACTTCTGCAAAATACTCTTCACCTCTATGTTCGAAACCTATGCCATACCGTTGGACTGTGGGTGGTAAGGACTAGTAACTCTATGCTCAGATACATAGTCCTTAGCTAAAGATCTCATATCTCGATTCACAAAGTGGCTACCCCCATCAGATATTAAAACTTTTGGCACCCTGAACCTAGCAATAATATGGTCTCTTACAAACTTACAAACAGTTTCGCTGTCTGCGGTTCGGGTTGGGATAGCCTCCACCCACCTGGATAAATAATCAACCGCCAAGAAAATGTACTCATGTCCTTGTCTGTTGGGAAAGGGACCCATAAAATCTATGCCCCATGCATCAAAAATATCACAAATAATCATCGGCTGCATGGGCATCACATCTCTCTGTCCAATTGTCCCTCCCATCCTTTGACATATTGGGCACGACTGTACAAAGTCAATAGCATCTCTAAACAAGGTCGAATAATATAATCCACATTGAAGTACTTTGTGAGCGGTTCTCTTTCCCGAATGGTGTCCTCCAGCCTCGAGTGAATGACAATATTTGAGGACACTCTGGTACTCCTCCTGAGGAATACACCTTCTCCAAACACAATCCGGTCCTTCGAAGAAACGGAAAGGATCGTCTCAGTGGTATATCCTCGAATCCGACTTGAGTCAGTTAATGCTGCTCCTAGTCCAACCATGGGGAACCTGCTTGGAGACAAGATAGTTCACCATGTTGGCATACCACGGGAGTGAGTCAATAATGCAAATTGACTCATCTGGGAAGGTCTCTCTTATCTGCTCAAAATCAGGAGAATCCTTAAGTTCAATCCGAGAAAGGTGATCAGCCACAACATTCTTCACTCCAGGTTTATCTTTAATCTCTAAATAAAATTCATGGAGGAGTAAAATCCACCTAAGAAGGCGCGCCTTCACGTCCTTCTTTTCCATTAAATATCGAACGGTTGTGTGATCGGTGTAAATTGTCACCTTAGAGCCCAAAATATATGATCTGAACTTCTCGAGGGCCCATACTACAGCGAGCATTTCCTTTCAGTCACTGTATAATTCTTCTGTGTAGGATCTAATATTTTGCTCGCGTAGTGGATCGCAAACGAGATCCCCTTTCGCCGTTGTCCTAACACAACTCCTATAGCAAAATCTGAAGCGTCAGTCATGATCTCAAAGGGGAGAGACCAGTCAAGAGCTTGTAGGATAGGCAAGGCACAAATCTTCCTCTTCAATACCTCAAAGGCCTCCAGACACCTGTGATCTACAACGAACTCTGTGTCTTTCCCTAAGAGCTCAGTCAGTGGGTGGGCGATCTTTGAAAAATCCTGAATGAATCTCCTATAGAATCCAACATGCCCTAAGAATGACCGCACTGACTTCACGTTGGTAGGTGGATCGAGTTTCTTGATCACCTCCACCTTGGCAGGGTCAACCTCCATTCCCCTTTTGGAGATGACATGCCCCAACACGATACCCTCTGTCACCATAAAGTGACTCTTCTCCCAGGAGAGTACCAGATTCACCTCTCTACACCTCGTGAGGACTCGGTCCAAGTGCTCTAGACATGTATCAAAAGAATCACCATGGCCAAGAAGTCGTCCATGAACACTTCCAGGAAATCTCCCACCAACTCGACAAATATGGCTATCATGCACCACTGAAATGTGCCCGGGGCATTGCAGAGCCCGAATGGCATGCACCTGAAAGCATAAGTACCGAATGGGCATGTGAATGTGGTCTTTTCCTTGTCCTCAGGGGCTATGGCCACCTGGTTGTAGCCTGAGTACCCGTCAAGAAAACAGAAGAACTCTCTCCCTGCGAGTCTCCCCAAGATCTGATCAATAAACGGTAAGGGAAAGTGATCTTCTTGGTCGCGGCATTCAAGCGCCTGTAGTCAACACAGACACGCCACGACATGGGTACTCGTGTCGTGATCTCTACCCCCTCCTCGTTGGTGACCATCTAAATTCCCGACTTCTTCGGGACAACATGAAGTGGGGCCACCCACTTGGAGTCAGAAATAGGGCATATAAACCCTACTTTGCACCATTTCTCAATTTCTTTCTTCACTACTTCCCGTAGATTGGGGTTAAGACTCCTCTGGAACTCACGTAAAGGTCTTACATTATCCTCAGTAAAAATATGGTACGAGCAGAGAGCGGGATTGATGCCCACGAGATCCGAAACTGTCCAGCCTAATGCTTTGCGGTTCCTCTCTAAGACCTCTAACAACCTAGACTCATGTTCTAAAGTCAAGTCTGAGCTAATGATGACAAGATATCTCTCTTTGGGTCCCGCAAGAAAGGCATACTTGAGTGTAAGAGGTAGTGATTTCAGTTCTGGCAATGTGGTATCATCAAGCAGATCTGGCTGAACTAAATCTGAATCTGTTTCCGTGCTACATGAAGGTGGGCTAAGCTGAGTAGTACTCGCTACTAACTCAGAAGTAAGGGGAGTCAGATCGCCAAAGAAACGCGATAGTTCGGCCAAAGCTGCATCCGACTCATCATCTATGTCCCATGATCGTTCCAAAGGGGATGGAACTGACAGATCCAGATGGATCTCTATGTCATCATGGGGATAGGTAGATGCATCTCCCACAAGATCAGACAACACCTGGCAAACTGCATCATCCACTATGCCCTTTCCAGATGACAGGGACTCGCTCTGTCCTGAAGGAATTTGTCCTCAAATCCCAACTATGCTAATCGTACTGCAATCTGCCTCTGAAGATGAGTACTCTATACTACTCTCTGAATCAGGTCGCTGACACTTGGTTTGCTTCATCTCAAGGTTCACTTCTCCGCTTGGAGAACGGAACTTCATCATTCCCGTACCATAATCGAAAGCTGCGCCTGCGGTCCTAAGGAAGGGTCGTCCGAGAATGATCTCAGATTCTCTCCAATGATTGGGGGTCTCCATGTTCAAGACTGTGAAGTCAACCTGATAATTCTGCCCCTCAATCGAGATAACGACATTCTTCACTTCTCCCTTAGGTCTCTTCATTGAACGATCTACGAATTGGAGTAAAGCTCTAGATTTGCAAAGTGGTCCCAACTCCAATTTCTGATATAAGTCTAAGGGAAGTAAGTTGATCAAAGAACCGTTATCTAAGAGTGTGCGTGCAAATGCAATGTCATCAATACGACTCTCCACATAGTGAGCACCCATGTCTCTCTTTTTCTTTCGCAAAGTCTGATTCTTGAGACAATAGGTTGTGGCTACTGATAAGACATGTGTCTTTATATTTCGGTTATCTTTCTTCCTGCTAACCCTTGTAGGTGTGCATCTCACCTTAAGGTATTTTTGGAACGCAAGATGGTTAGCCACATATTCATCAAATGGCACCTTTATAATGATGTTTTCTTTACAAAACCGTGCCATATCGGGGTCATCTTTCTGAATCTTTTTGATGTGCTTTTCTGTCATAAGAGCACGAGGGAAAGGGATTGAAGATAGGGAAACAGATGATGAAGAGTCTAAATCATGAACTGAAATATCATTCTTGGCATTAACTAAAACAGAGTTCTTCATACATGAATCTTTTTGATGCAACATGGACTCAAAATCTAAACTATCTACTAAAGGTTGTGGAATAGAAGCTGGAGTGGTATCCGCCACAACCGGAGATGCAAGGTCCTTCGTAGAATCAGAAGTGTATCCATGCTGCCGATGCTGCATACGCGCTCTCCTCCTCCTCTCGGCTCCTTGAGTAGAAATTCTCGAATGGTGCTGATGGGGCTCCGGAATATGCTACCTTTCCTCCTCATCTTCTGAAGACTCCTCAGGTAGAGCTTCAGAGATGCCCCTCCTCGTGTCCCTCGCCCAGTCAGGTACGGTCACGGTCCTTCCGCTCCTAAGTGACATGTGGTTAGCCTCGTCACACGAAAGAATCTCATGTTCAGATCTAGGAGATGCTAAATAGTATACCTGACTAAAGTGCTGCTGAGAACTAGAACGGTTCAGGCTATTGGGGTTTGCCTGAACTTGGTTTGGGATAGAGATAGAGGGTGTAGTCTGCTCGTCTCGCTATCTGGACAGGCGGTTGACATCCACCCGTAAGTCATGAATCTCATTCCTGTAGGAACGTAGCTCGTCGAGTATCTGCTGTTGAATATCCACGGGACTAGACGATGAAGGAAGGGGATAAGACTGGGAAGAAGAACGGGAAGAATGGCCTTGCTGGCCAGAGTAGTGCCTCTGCTGTTGTTGCTGCTGGGGTTGCGGGCCCTGTTGGCCTGTCTAGTAATGGCCCTGTCGGCCATACTGCTAGTACTGTTGTCGTTGCTGCTGGGGTGGCTGGAATCCAGGGCTCTGTTGTGAAGGAGGTGGTGCGGAGGTGAATGTGGTGTTGTGAATGGTCGGGGGATGTCGGTAGGTCTGTCGGTCTCCCGTAATTCCCTGCCTGGCAGGGTCCTGAGTATACCATACTACATTCACCGCCCAAACCAGTGGAGGCTCCTCCTGAACTGTCTCTGCTAATAGAGGTGGCTGCTGGAAAGAGTGGGCGTAGGATTGGTCATGCTCCCACGGCTGGGGTTGCCATGAAACCAACTGCTCCTGAATATGGTGAACTTGGTAAACGGGAGCAGCGGGTGTAGTCACGATAGGTATCTTTATCTTAGATACCTTCTCAGTCAACTCCTCCATCTGTTTTGGAAGTTTGGAGATGCTCCGGTCTAACTCATCAATCCTCCTGTCGATCCTCTTGACTACAGTAAGCTTGTCAGCAAGGAGTCCCATGCTAGGGATCACGTCCTGAGAGAGATCGACTACAGCTGATTTTCCCCCTCCAGATGAGAGTGAACTAGGGGATGGTGTATAGGCCATGCTGGCCATCTATGAGCGGCTAGTTTCAGCCGTCTTCTCGAATACCCTCCAGACGGTATCTGCTCCTCGTGATGTATAGCTGCCTCCACATGCAACGCTCACTAAACCCTGCATCTCAGGGTTGAGACCAGTAAAGAACGATTGGACCAAGATTTTATCATCTAAATTGTGACAGGGACACTTTTGCAGGATGTCCTTGAATCTTTCCCAAGCATCATAAAAGACTTCATGGGGTAACTGGGAAAAAATCGTAATGTGCGTCCTCATCATGTTAGTTCTACTCAACGGGTAGAACTTCTTTAGGAATAGGTCCTTGAACTGGGCATAAGTGGTGACGATGATTCCAAGATTCTTCACCAAGTAATCGGCTTTTCCACCCAAGGCAAATGGAAGGGCTTTGAGCCTAATATAATCCTGGATAACATTATTATGTTTGAGGTTAGCATAGATGAGCTCAAAGTTCCTTAGGAATGCATATGGCTCCTCATAAGCATTCCCGTCAAAATGTGGCAGCAGGTTCAGAAAGTACGGTTTCAACTCAAAATCAACATTGGGTTCGATTGGACTCAAGTAGTTATGAATTTTATATTCTCCGGAGTTATACGCCGCATCCATTGGTGGTTCGACCACAACATTTAACTGTCCTAACTGAGCTCTCAGTAATGCATGTTGCTGCTCAGATGCAGCTAATCAGGCTAGTATCATTCTCAATGGGTCTTCATGGTTCTCTTCTTCCTCTTCTTTCTTCTTTGGAGGCATTTTTCTAGTATCTTCTTTATTTCCTGCGTCAGCAAGATGTTCAAGATATTCTCACCGAGGCGATGGTCTTCCTCGGTGAGGTAGGAAGAGAGAAATGGAATGGTTTGAGAGTAACCATCCCGAGAGTGAGTGATCTAGGGCTCAAGAGGGTCATGAGTCCAGGTTGGTCCAAGTTACGCATGGACCTGTGAAGACGTACTTCTTGAAGGTTTCAATGAGAGATTCGTAAAGTCCGAATATATATCCCCCCAATCGGCCATCTTCGATGTCAAAAGAACCGATTCGAACACGATATTCAATGAGGCGCTAGTTCTACAATGCACGTAAATGTGCAGAGTGAGCTCACACAATACAAACACAATTCAAACCCTCAATTTCACTAACTCAACACGTGATGGCTGTAAGAGTTCGGCCGAATTATCTGGTCAATTTTAGTTGGTAAGAATACAATCTTGGAAAGATTAACGAGCTGTTTGGTGCATGTATTTTCCTACGGACTGGCCCGGTTCTTACGACTAGTTTGACCTACTTTTAGCCAGTATAGGAGTAAGTATGGACCGTATAAATACGGCTACCCGTTCCTTGAGGACTAAGGCATCCTCTAAACCTCCCAATCTGCTAAGGAAGTCTGGACCGTTTACCGGCTACCCGTATTCCTCACTAAAAAGTAGCTAATCGCTTAAAAAGAAAGAACCGGTAGTAAGTAAGAAATCCAGACTTGGCTTTATCCTAGGGTCGTCTCTCTCTCACTTGCAAGTAAATCAAACAAAGAAGGCTTTATGCACCCGAGAACAAGGGTTCTTTTTATTCCAATTAATTAAATCGACCTTCTTAATTCAGTCTCAATTTTAGAGTTAGGTTATCACTTGAAATTAATCTGAACACAAAAGCACATCTACAGTTTAGTCCCGATTTCCTTTTTGACCTTAAGTTTTAAAACAAGAAGGGAGTCGGAAATTAGAATGCAAACGAGAAACTATGATGCATGCTCAGAAGAAGGTATACTTACAGTGAATCCCAGCACTCTCCATGCGTTATGCAAAACTGAATTTGTAAATATTACACTAAATGCATGCAGATCGAGAACACCGCACCTAAACAGTATACTATTAGCGGGGAAGAATTAATTGAATTTGAGCTAAGTAGTACGTGTCTATGTGCGTCTCATGATGAATCTTATAAGATATGTGAATCTTTTAAAATATGTGTGGCCTAAATTACGATGGGCACAAAAATATTGATTCTAGACTACCGTGTGCCTAATCCTTAATTTCACCACTCAAGTCGAGCCCCACCCTCACCGGAGAGTTAAACATGTCTCGACACACCACAAATAATGTCCAAGTCTTTTTTACACATGCGAGCTCGCAAACAAGAGCCTCTATAAAGGAGCAAGTTACCTAAATTATTACAACAATAATTACAAAAATTTCTCTCAAAGATAAATTAGTTCTCCTCGCTCTTCAACAATCGGCGCGCATCACGTCCGTCGACCTCCGATGCACTCCAAGTCCACCGGGCCCTCACAAGGAATATAAGATTTATATTAGAGAGATAAAAATAAAATATATATACAAGAATATGAAGAGAAATAACTGCAAAAATGGAATAAATACAAGTGGCTTGGGGGTCAGACTACCCGAGTAAGTGAAATCTAAATCCAAATTTTTAAATTAGTCCCTAAGCCATT
This sequence comes from Ottelia alismoides, assembly GCA_037367405.1. Taxonomy (NCBI): domain Eukaryota; kingdom Viridiplantae; phylum Streptophyta; class Magnoliopsida; order Alismatales; family Hydrocharitaceae; genus Ottelia; species Ottelia alismoides. The sequence goes on along the minus strand of JAZKJV010006151.1, from coordinate 10,219 downwards.
TGCCTACCCGACAACAGCGCCATCTGACGAGTCGCTAAATACGATAATTAATTTGTGTACGTTGTAGTACGTGTACTTAGCGATTCTGTCAGAACCAAGAGAAGGATCTCTGGGAAGAGTGTCTTGGCTTAATTTATATACCAGGCAAGTCCGGGGTCGAACTCAGGGAGGCAGAGGAACAACTTCGGGTTTAATTCGAAAATTAGTTTTAGATTTCCAAGCGGTATTTTTTTTAGATATTTTAATGCAAAAAAATAGATGCCAATGCAAATGCGAGTGAATTAAGACTATAAGAAAACACATAACAAGGCCAAATTATTTTTAATGTCAAATCAATTCAATTCAGCCAAATTATATTTTTTCTATAATCGTAATCCAGTAAGGAACATAAAATATATTTTTTTGTATTTTTAGGAATTAAAATGCAACAACTAAAAATGCATACTTTTTATGGGTTTTTTCACAATTTTTGACACAAACATTAAGAAAAAATTATGAAAATTTTACTAGAACTAAAATATGACATGAGGAAGCTAAAATATTATTTTTGAAATTTTTTGACAAATTATGAATTTTTTATGTAATTTTTAGTGAAAACAGAGCGACAGTGAGTAATTAATTCCTATTAATCCACAATGTCAAATTAATCAGAGTGCAAATTATCCTAAAAAGATATTTTCTTATAGAATCCAAGAGACTTGAAATTTCACAAAAATGATATGTGTGGATATAATTAAAAATCAAATACTAAAAACACTCTACAATTTGTTTCAGGCACAGATAACTCTACTTTGGATGAAATTTGGATAGTATCTCAATCACGTCTCACGACATCAAGTCTAATTTTTATGGAATTTTTAAAACAATCGTGTATGAGATATAAATTTAAGAGCTTAATTTGGGAAAAATAAGCAGAATTTCAGTTACACAATTTTAATTTATTACCCAAATACCATAAAAATCCAAATAAATATTTAGAATATACAAAATTAGTTTCTCTACACAATGCAATTTTTCATTGAATGAAAAGATGCAATGTTAAAGTCCAAATTCGAGTACAAACACAGGGGTATCCTTGCAAAGATGAATTAAACAAGAACATAACAAAACATGTACAAGGACCTGTTTGTAATTACAAATACTTAACGGGAAATATGTGCAATATTTACATTAAAGAATTAGAAAGAAAAGAGACCTTCTTCTTGGGCGCAGGTGGAGGGGAACCCAAAACCGAGGCGTGGTCGGCGGCGGCGCGTGCGTCGGCGCGCGGAGGCGCGGCGAGCTCGCGGTGGAGGGGCGGTGGCGCGGAGGAGGAGGTTGTGGCTGAGTGGCTGGAGCAGGTCGCAGCGGGTGGAGGGCGGCCGCGGAAGAGGGGGGGCCTCGGGGCGGCGCCGCCGTTGGCGGCTGCACTGCGCGTGGTCGCGGCGGCAGAGGGGGGCGCAGGTGCGGTGGCCAGCCGCACGAGGGAAGAACTGGGTGGCGGCCAGCGGTGTCTTGGCCGTGGAAGGAAGGGGGGTGGCGGTGGGCGGCTGCTCCCTCCTCCGTAATTTTTTTGTTTTCTTTTTTTTTGTTGCTTTGATTTTTTATTTGTTTTAGATTTTTTAATTTTTTTAAATAAATTTAAAACAGGAAGCAAATATATATGCAAAAGGGAAAGATGAAGACTTGGTGGTGATGTGCTAGAGATATAAACAAATAGAGAAAAATGATGGTGTGATGGTGGTGGTGGAAGGGATGATATGTGGTTTGCTAAAAAAATTTGCAAAGATAAAATGATGAAAAGATGAAAATAAACTTACCTACGATGGAGACGATCGCCTATGGTGTGCTCGTGAGAGCACGGTCTTCTCTCGAATCGCCGGCGCGCGATGAGCTCGAGCAGCGTGCGGTTGTGGCTACCCCTGCGATGTTGGCCAAAAAACCAACGGATCTCATCAGAGAGAGGGCCATCGTCGCTCGACCACGGTTGTGTCGCTGTCACTGATTCAACTCTGGGAACTAGGCTCTCCTCACATAAAGATGGATCAAAGGCAAAAATGAGGAGATTGAGATGTATATAAAGAGGAAAAAATGGAAGTTAGAATTAAGATGGAGTGGGATGGAGGTTAATAAAATAGTGGAGTTGAATTAGAAGTTAGAAAAAATGGTGGAGTAATGGAGTTGAATTGGTGGTTATTGTAGAGCATGTAAAATAAATAAATAAATAATATAAAATAAAGTAGGCTACTTTAATTACAATAGAATAAAAGAGAAGAGAATAAATAGTGGAGAATTTACAAAAGAAGACAAATAACATGTACACATTTTTTTTGCTTTTCTAATATATATTTTTTGTCTTTTTAATAAGAGATATTTACAACGGAAAAATACAATAAAATACTATAATTAAAATACAACATAAGTATGATTTTTTGTATTTTTAGTAATTAAGAAAGGTAAAATAAGAAATGAAGAAAAAAATGAATATATACATAATATACAATGTACATCTAGGTCCCAAAACCCAACTTTTGCAAATGAGCTCCGATTTTAATGAAACCATTTCCGTTGGATAGATAATTTTCTAACTTGAACTTTAAAAGTGACTTTGGTGAATTCGGAGATCATACGGAGTGGGAATTTAGCTTGGAAGTTGGACTTTACGGCTTTTTTCTCTTTGGGATCTAGGAGCATTTATTTGAGTTAAAATTTGTTTTATATTTTTGTATTTTTATGAATATTGTTATGAACAAGTTACAGAAAGAATTAGACAAAAAGGAGTTGAAATAGAATTATTAAAAATATAAGAAGTTTTGGGCTATTTACAGGTGTAAACTCCTTTAATTTTACGGCTTTTTATTGTTAATTTATTTTGTACAATATAATATACAATAATTAATGTATTTTATTTACAGGAGTCATTTTGTTAATTTATGGATTTTATATACATTTATTAGGGAATTTACTCGTGGATTTTGCTAAGATCAAGATATTGAGATGACGAATCGTGGATTCATCAGATATCTATTCTCATATGCCCAAATAATATGAATCACATTCACATTATTCACATCTTTGATAATTAAATCTCCTTTAATTATCTTAGATAACTCTCCTTATAATATGAATCAAATTCATATTATTCATGATAGTTAAATCACATTTAATGTCAATAACTCAGTGCTCATGTGCATAATTCAACGGTGGAATTATTCTTGAATTCTTTCAAGAATAATGCCCTTTCTTCGATGATACTTGGAGATAAGGACAGAGCCATTGTAATGTTCCACGTATAGTGACTTGGATATTGTGATCGCATCTCAAATCCAGATCTCGTGGACCTCGTATAGAGGTTTGATTAAATTAAAGTCATAGATCCAATCTTCTCATTGCATCTTAATCACATTCAGATCATGTCTAACACTTGGGTCGAGATTAGATCATTTCTCTATTGAGAGTAGTCACAAAAATCCAGACATGTTTCATTACTCCCTCGGAATGGAAGCATCATGATTATACAATTGTTTATGATCGCATCACCCTCAGGTTATCCTAATACTGAAGACATAAGCTCACTCATGAGATATTGGGATCATATAGGAAGACCCATAGAATAAACCCGAAGTTTTCGATCTCTTTTAGACTATCACATTTAGGGTTTTTATCATTAAGTTTCTTATTTGATCATTGGGAGTTGGTATTAATCATATACTTTCCAAAAGCATATATCATACCAAGGTGTTGATCATATACTTTCCAAAAGCTTATATCAAACCTACTAATTCAGTCATGCTTCCAAAGCGAGATGATCGTGCATGGAATTTAATTCTTCCCAATATCTCATGAGTGAGCTTATGTCTTCCAGTTTAGTAAATGAACCTGTATGATCCCTTTAAGAGATTGTATTACTCATATACACTTATATACACACCAGTACACTAGTGTATAGATCTTTATTAGGTCATCAAACTATTGGTCTGCTAAATGTACATGCTCAGACATGTAACACATTTATCTCCAGTCAGAGGATGTGTGCCTATATCATGACAACATAGGACATAAGTCTTTGGTTATTTCGATCTCGTTAAGTCAACTCTTTGACCTAACTTATCTAACACCTATGAATCTCTTTTCCTATGCACAGGATCTGCATCAAGAGCTTGGTTAGATGTCAGTGTTCAGAGAAAGGATTTCCATCTCCTTCTCAGGTTGGAGATCATCTCTTAATAATCATTTGACGGTTCTTGATGAGTCCTCAATCTAACTCTTTAGATATTCATCCAAGCACCAGCCTCTATGGTTCAACAATTGAATCAACCACTGTATGATCATTAAGATGGCCATGGCACATAACCCTAATTGTACCAAGATACCTATTATGCAAATTAGTTATTCTTCATTTCAGATCAGGGAATGATATTTGCAATAGCATATATAGCATAATGATTCGTCGTGGGCTCGCATGTCCAAAATCTCCCACTAGCCCAAAGAGCCATTAATGGGCTAATATTTAAACCCACACTCATGTGACAACCATAACCTATTATAAAAATATCTAGGTAAGCCAATCCGTCACTCTGTTCCCAAGAGACTACGTCAAGTCCTTTTACAACACTTGCATATCTCCTAGTAACAATGCTCGCATCCAATTATGCGACCATTGCTCAATATAGTCACTTATAGTGTCCTTGACACTACAGCTCAATAATAATTATAACCAATATTTCCATTATCCTTATCAAGATGGCCTTATTCCTTGAGAAGTTTATCTCCTAAGGTATCTATAGTTAAGACCTTTTAGATCACTATATATAAAGTCTTAAGTTCTTGAAGATAAGACTTTGAGATCACTATCTCAAAAAGTCTTGTCATGTTTGAATATATTGTTATTATTGCAACTAAGTGTTTTATCTCCATGGTAGGATTAGCAACAACTTACTACTCCTACTACATGGTCGACATCTGGCTTTTGTACACATCCAGCATACACCCGCCTTCTCATAACTGATGCACAAGGGCAAGCAGTTTTTGCATTCACTCCATCAACTCTTTAAGGTGCTACCCCTTTAGATAGGTCAGTACCATATCTTAAGGGAAGGAAGCCTTTGTTGATATTTTTCTCAAAAAATGGAACATGTCCAAGGTGTACCACTAATGTGATGGTTCCAATGCCGTCTTCTCTTTACTTCTGGACAACTTCAGAACTAAGATCTAAGAGGTATCCTTGAGATCACATCTCAAGGTATGAAATAGCCAATCTATAAAACACTTATTATAGTATATCATCTACATTTTGCAAGATGAACACAATGGTACTCCCACTAGGCTTCACATGGTTCATCAAGATTCTATATGAAATCATAGCCTTTATAATTTCATCAAATCTGGTTTTCCAACTATTAGAAGCTTATTTGAGTCCATAGATGGAGTTACTTTAGCTTGCCACATCTTGCCTTCCTCAACTATGAAGCCTTGGGGCTACTTCATATGAATATCCTAGGAGAGGTATTCATATAGGAATGCAATCTTAACTCACATCTTGAAGATGTCATAGTCAAGTTGTGTAGCTATAGTTATCAATATTCTGATGGATTTAAGCATGGTCACTGGAGAGCAAGTCTCATCGCAAGCGATATATTCTCTTCTGTATGTAGCTTGTTGCTATGAGCCATGCTTTGAAGGTCCCTACCTTCTCATCAAGTTCCCTCTTTCTCTTGAAGATCCATTTACATCTAACAGGTCCTACCCTTAATGGTGGATCCTCGAGGGTCCATATACATAACTTGTATTGAAGTCTACTTTACACTTTATTGCTAACATCTATCTTTCCATGTCATGATCTTTAGAAGCTTCATCACCTGAAGTTAGATCATTGTCAAACTTAACTAACACATGGAATCCATCTTCAAACTCATTTGAAGAGGTATGAGTGCTTCATCTTTAATTGTCCTCTTAGATTCTGATTTCAGGAGCCTCATTATCTTCTCAAGATTAGATGAGTTCCTTCAGTTCATCTTCATCTTGATTCTCAAGAGAATCATCCTATAAGAATCATATCCTTAGAGATGAAATCTTTTAAGAATCTCAAGGTCATATAGTATGTATCCAATATGATCATTTATTTTCCTAATGAAGTAGCACTCTGTGGTGATAGATTCCATCTTACTTGCATGGAACCTTATATGGTGTAGTATCTACTACATATATACTTGGAAACTAAGAGGTAATTATGCTAAGATTCATCATGGATCAAATCATGTCACACATGATCCAATTATATCTCCCAACAACTCTATTGAGTTAAGGTGCATTAGGAGGATTGAGATAGGAATGATATTCCTTTCTCCCATGAGGTATTCCTGGAATTCATCTAATAGGTACTTGCTAACTAGGTTAGATTAAATTCTTGTTCATCTTTCTTCAATCTTTGGTTCTAAACCAAATAAAATGAAATCTTTGAACATTTCAAAGGTTTATAAGGAAGAAATCTCATATCACAAATAATAATTAATAGATATCACGTATCATTATTGTGATTTGATGACCCGCATACATCAATATGCATGAGATCTTGAATACCTTGCCATCTAACACCATTCTCAAATAAGGGTGTATTGGACATTTTTACTGTTGAATACAATATTCACAAGTATGTAAGATTTGAAATTTCAGACATTCTAAAGCTCCATCTCTAACTAGTCTCTTGATCATGTCAACAGAAATATGTCCAAAGCTTGATGCTAGATCATTGTCAAATGATATTCATAATCCTATTGATCTTTAAAGGTTTAATTTTCAGTATTAGAAATGCTAATGAACCATTCATTAATTTTCTAATTTGGTAGAGCCCTCTAGATGTTAGATTATAATCTGAAATATATCCACCATAACTCTTTATGATAGGTCTATTCCAGAATTCTTGTTTATTTCTAACATTTAGAAATAAGCGATGAGTGTATTCTAATATCTAGGTTATAGAGAAATTCTCTAAAACTATGGGCTCTCCCACTAAAAATATGAAGTCCATCTATCCAATAGAGATTGTTGCAATAATTGCATCAATATCCATGTGAATGACTATTAAATACTAATTTTCTAGTCTTCTAAATCATATGCAACCAATTGCAAGTGTTATTAGAAAAAAGAGATACAATTATTAGACTTTTAATCTTATCCAATAAGAAAGTTAATTTCAATGATTATATATATATATATATTTATTCTGATGTATTATCCGAGTCCTTCTCTAAGGATCCTAGATAGACTAGATAGTCACGCTATCAATACATCGGCTTACTACAGTATTGATATTCATCCAACTCTTTGGATGTCATATGTATGGAAGCCATAGAAGTATAGTCAACGCTTTGACTTTCCTTCCAACTTGGGTATGACCCATGCTTCCACTACTCTCCTTTCATCTATAAACAACCATTGCTAAAGACAAAGAATCTCTTATGTTGAATTCAAAAGATTTAAATATAAGAGTATTTCAACATTTATACATGCTTCATTTAATTCCTACAATAAGAATATTACGAGGCTTCATGAATGACTTGAGTATAGATAATATAATGATGACACTCATCATATCTGCATACATCTTAACTCTTAAAGACTTAGGTTCAGGTAGGTACTCAATCATTTTGAATACATCATCTCGTATAGACCCACCATTCTGCATGATGCAGTGAACCATGTCATTCATCATAAAATGTCTAGAGCACATACATTTGTTAGAACATCTTCTTAGATTTTGTAAGGATTGTTTGGCAATTATGATCATCATCAACATGATAGTTCCAAAGCACACTCGATGAGTGATCAAGACTATAGAGACATAGAAACCCCTGGTTGTTGTCTTATTGTCTATTTAAATGTCATTCCTCATTATTATGAGAAAACTTACACATTGCAACCACATACATTATGTGTCCAACTACAAGTACAATATCTTGATCGTGGATCCAATCCATGATATTTTATTGGTTATTATTGAGTATTGTATTGAGTGGTTTAATGAAGAATTATCTGAAATAAGAAATTTGCATAAATATATATATACACATATTTTACTTTAATTTAGGAATTTTATATCAAATTTGTCTTGCCTTGTCTACACTGAAAGTTCATTCCTTTAATCACTTTCAATGTAAGAAATATACTTACCATTATCTCTCAAGAAAGATCTGGGATCTCTTTTCTTATCTTTGTCACATCCCAATAATATGAGAACCTGCAACTTGGATAAAAAGAAGCAGGGATACATTCTGCCTTGCAAGTTCAACTTGCATTCCCAATTCGATCTTTAACATAAGGTCCCACCACCCCTAAGGTGATGTTGACCCATCGTTAATTGAACCAACTGTCAAAAGGAATAGAACTCGCTATGCACAATCCGATATCGCCCCAATAATATGAGGACATGATATTGGAGTCACAACTCATACGACCTTACACTTCGAGTAGCAAAGATCCCAATCCAGATGCGCTTGTATGCAGGAGCTGTCACTTCGGACAGGCATCTCCTATATACAATCCTTGGCGACGGAACCCTTCGCCTTAACGGAAGACCATGGATGTCACTTATGTGATCCTCCATATCATGTTCAGATTCTAATTAATTATTACGAATCATATTCACATAATTAATTCTTTCAAAAGAAATACAGTTCTATTCATAATAGATTTGTTTTAATTGGATACAATTCATTTAATCATATTAAATCAATTATCAATCTAATTCAATCAACCAACAAACTTGATTGTAACTTGAAGAATGGTATTATCTCAAAAATACATATTATTCGAATGTCAATAATTAGAAAATACATCATGATCCCTTCAAACATTATCCATTACTTACCCGCTGTCATGACCAGTACCGATGGGAGTGGGACAGACCACTCACGGAGCAACATGCTACCCTAATGCTCCCCGACTAGACACCATATCTGCCTTATGTCAGGATAATGCCAATTGATCACTTTGTACTTGAGATGATAATCGGTATTTCAACCGAAGTTATACCATATAATAATAATCAAAACATTTTTTATTAATATTATAAGGAGATTTGCTAAAAAATTCTAAATCATATTCAAGGATTAAAGTTTGTTGGAAGGTTCATGTAACCAAGTGTGATCTAAATCATATCTCAAGTTTTGATTATAGTCAATGTCATTTAAGGAAGTAATCATCATCTTTAAATATTTCACAAATATTCATCAATAGTTGTTTCAGGAAATTAACCATTAATTTCCAATAATATAATTGAATGACAATCACAAGGTTCTTAATTAGGAAAGTAATTTTCAGCAGTGACCCTCACTAAAATATCTCAATCAATTTAAATCTAAATCAAGCAAAATAAGTTTCTATAGTTTGCTAATTTGATTTACAACAGAACCAAAGTAATATTCATGCATTTCTAATTGTTTTAAAACCGTAATTAACTCTTTAATTACGTCAAGATTCTCCATCCTCGAAACAATGGATACATGTTTATTAAAATGATCATAACTTGAGCATTCGAATTCAAAATCATGCAAACTAAAGTCACAAAGTTTACTTATTTAATGAAAAACATTATCAAACTGATAATTTTGTGTTTAAACACTTTTAAACATGGTGAAAAAACAAACTAAACAGGGTCGCGTGGATGAAATGCGATAAAACATCACACAACTAAAAAATGCCCAAGTCATCTTAGGTTTATGGATCATATCCAAAACCTCCTACTTATGGCTCTGATACCACTTGAAGGATATTGGAAGATACTTAAGCGCATCATGTAAGCGCGAGGATCGCATCATATGCGATCGGGAGCGACTAGTCGTACTAGTGGCTCGAGGCAGCGGAATTTATAAAATTTAACCCGATGAAACCACATGATCCAAGAACACTTCTCGGATTGTTTCATCCAAATCAAAAATAAGTTTTAGGTTTATCTCTTGATGTGTGGTTGCGATTGAGTCTCTAAATGAAGATACCTTCTGTCTCAAGTCCGATCTAACGGAGGAGACACTTGCGAGCGCGTTGATGAGATGTGTGCTCCTCGCAATCCATGTTGATGATCCAAGCGACGAATCTCCTGATCTAGTCACGCGAGATCTGATGTCTTCTTCATGAGCAAGATGCATCGAAGGAGACAAAGATCCACGAGCAAACACTCCGATAGCATAACGACGATGTTGCAGTGATGATAACTCTCTCTAGGGCTCCATGGTGGACAGAAGAC